>JAJGRX010000403.1:0-627603 GCA_025461125.1 Carex kokanica | reverse complement strand
TTCTATTTGTGTTTCCACTTCTACTAGTTGTCTTTCAATCATTTCTTGTTGTCTCTCATTTACTATACACGGCTTTAATCTGTTCTACTAGTTGTCTTTAATCTTGTACTAGTTATTTTTATCTTCTTCTAGTTGTCTTCATATTGTACAGGTTGTCTTTCATGTCCAACTCGTACCTTTCATCTTCTTGAAGTTTTCTTTCACCTTCAACTAGTTGTTTTCACCCTCTTCTAGTTTCTTTCATCTTATACTTGTTGTCTTTCATCATCTTCTAGTTGTCTTCCTCACTTGTACTAGTTGTTTTCATCTTCTTCAGGTTGTATTCCGTGTTCTTCGGTGTATTTTTATCTTCAAGATTTCATATTCTATTAGTTCTTACATCTTGTACTGGTTGTCTTTAATCTTCTCTAGTTGTCATTCATATTTTACTGGTGGTTTTTCATGTTTCACTGGTGTCCTTCATCTTCTACTATGTCTTCATCTTCTTCTACTAGTTGTCCTTCATCTTGGTATTGGATGTCTTTCATGGTGTCTACTAGTTGTCGTCTTTCTGTACTAGACGTCTTTCATGTTATGCTGGTTGTCTTCAATCCATCTTCTAATTGTCTTTCCAACTTCTACCAGTTGTCTTGTCTCGACCTTCTACTAGTTGTCTATTCCTGTAACAGGTGATGCAAAATAGAAAATTTAATAAAATGATTAGAGTTAATAAAATGTAGTTAGTAAATATTTATTATCGAAATGAACGATTAAAATTTTATACGCAAACAAATATCAAGAAATCATTGATTAGATTAATATTCAAATTTGAATTTTCTCGGACATGACCCGTGACACATTTGGTCACACAGATCGGAATTGAATGATTTTAGAATTGAATTTTAGTTTTGTTTGAAATCCGGAGCTATAACCCCTGGCTCCCTCCTTCTCTTCCGAACCCTTTTCTCTCTTCTCTCTCTCGCTGCCTACACTACCCCACTCTATCTTCTCTCTTTTCCTCTCTGCTGTTTCTGTTTCCCCTTGGCTCTCTTTACTCTCTACCTTCGGGCCCTCTCTTTTTGTTGCTGTTGGGTGCTTTGCGGGTTCGAGTTGCCGTTATCGGGTTATCGGGTTTGTGGGTGCTGTGCGTGGTGCTGACCCTGACTTGCTGTTGCCTCGGACGTGTAGAGGTGTTGCTGATTTTTGACGGTCGGAAGCGAGACGAGGTTCCCCGGAATCGACCGAGTGACTCGGGCCGTGCAGTTTTGCTCTTCACCCGGTAATCTTGACCCTTTCTCTTTGTTCCCCTGTGCTGCCTTGTTGCACGACCTTGTTCCTTCTCTTGCTTACTACCTTAATGGGTCGGGTTGACTTACCAGTACCGCTACAGGTACTGGCCTTTGCTACCTTGGTGTTGATTGTGCTGTGCTGATTTGTGTGTACCAATATGGCCTCGTGGGCTGTGTTGTTGCTTGTGGCTGTTGCCTTGACTTGTGGCCTTTGTGCCTTGTTGCTTTGACCTGTGGCCTTCGTGCCTTTTTCTGTTGACTGGTTGTGCCTTTGACTTGTGGCTTTGGAGCCTTTTCTGTTCTATGGCCTTTGTGCCCTTTTTGCTCTGATCTGTGGCCGTGTGCCTAATTCTTGTGTGGTGGCTGTGCCTTTGACCTGTGGTCTTTGAGCCTTTCCCTGTTCTGGCGGCCTTAGTGCCTTGAGGGTTTAAACTGTAAAATGAATAACTCTTGAAAATCTGGCCGAAAATTGATAAATAAGAATTGATTTGGATCATGGGCCTTTGGACTTGATTTGAGATTTTTGGATTCAAATAATATAAGTTAAAGGATTGATCAGAATATATATTATTCTGATATAGGCATAATTATGAGAAAGACAGACGAGATAGAATGTTCAGGAGGAACAGACTAATGGTGATCTTATTTATTGCCCTACGATATCAGGTGCGGGGTTCTTGGACTTGTTTGATGTTTCATTTTCAGGAATTAAATTATTTTTCGATTGTCATGTTGTATGTTGATTGCTGCATAAGTTGAAATTGTGTGATTCATGTGCATAACTCAATTAAACTAGAACTGAATTGTTGTGAGATGGTTGATTTGCATATTCGTACGGTTGTCAATTGATGTGTTCTATTTATTATTCTATTGTGAATGAATCTGCCAGGCTGACCCGTAGAGGTAGCTGGATAAGGTGACGGTGACCTATCCGTTGACCTGTTTCTGAATTTGCCAGGCTGACCCGTAGAGGTAGCTGGATAAGGTGACGGTGACCTATCCGTTGACCTGTTTCTGAATTTGCCAGGCTGACCCATAGAGGTAGCTGGATAAGGTGACGGTGACCTATCCGTTGACCTGTGTAATGAATTTGCCAGGCTGACCTGTTTAGGTAGCTGGATAAGGTGACGGTGACCTATCCGTTGACCTGTAAAATGAATTTGCCAGACTTTGACCTTATTTGAATGAAATTGCAAAGTAGAGCCAGATGGCTGACTTTGATTCCGTGTAGATGCATTTGTAAAGTCGAGCTGTATAGCTGACTTCGAACCAGACTTTAGTAAATGGTTAAGCCAAAGCACTGCAGATGGGTGTCAGATAAAGGGTCCAGCTCGGTGGGACATCTGTAGGTGCCAGTAACCCTACAGATGAGGGTTTGACAAAGGGTCCAGCTCGATTGAACATCTGTTGGTGCTACCAGTCATAATGAGAGAAGTCAGGCCAAATACGTGTTTTGTTTGAATTTCATCTTGGAAATTCCGTAAATTGTATTTCATTCGATTATTGTTGTCCAGCATGTGCATTCATTTATATATTGTGTTTGAACTGTTAATGTAATTTTGTATGGATTTCATTTTTGGATATGAATTCTGATTGCAAGTCCAATAACCTGATTGTGGCAAATTCGCACTGAGGAATAATTTATTATTTCTCACCCGTTTCCCCTTGTGGGATTCGCAGGTTTGTTAGACGAAGACAGAGAAACGCTTTTGGGGTTCAAATTGACAGCAAGGCCATCTAAAGGTTTGGGATTTGGGTTATTATATCTGACAGGGTGCAGAGAATATATCTCTAGCATCATCCACTGTAAAATGTCAGATAATTATTGTAATTAAATTGAGATGTCGGAAAAATAATGGATACTATTGGCAATGCATAAAAAGATCCATGCCTTATGTTACGTATATTGAATGGTAAGATAGACGCGATAATAATTGTCGCACCTCCAGATTTGGGGTGTGACACTTTCATCTTCTTCGGGTAGTTATTCATCTTCTTTCAGTTGTCTATTCATCTTCTTTGCTTGTCTTTCATCTTCTAGTAGTTTTCTTCCATGTTCTTCTAGTTATCTTTCATGTTCTACTAGTTGTCTTTCATCTTCTTCAATATGTCTTTCCTCTTCTACTAGTTGTCTTTCATCATCTTCTAGTTGTCTCAACTCCACTACTACTTGTCTTTCATCTTGTTCTACTGGTTGTCTTTAATCTTGTACTGTTGTCTTTCATAATGTACTTTTGTCTTTCATGTCCTACTAGTGCCTTTCATCCTTTTCAAGTGTTCTTTCACCTTTCACTAGTTGTTTTTCACATTTTTCTGGTTGTCTTTCATCTTGTACTGGTTGTCTTTCATCATCTTCTAGTTGTCTACCCCACTTCTGCTAGTTGTCTTTCATCTTATACTGGTTGTTTTTCATCTTCTTTGGGTTGGATTTTTATCTTCTTCTTATTGTCTTTCATCTTATACTAGTAGTTTTTCATCTTTTTCTGGTTGTTTTTCATCTTCTTTGGGTTGGATTTTTATCTTCTTCTTATTGTCTTTCATCTTCTACTAGTTATTTTTCATGTTCTTCGGGTTATCTTTCATGTTGTACTGGTTGTGTTGCATTCACTACTAGTTGTATTTTTACCTTTTTTTACTTGTTTTTCATCTTCTACTACTTTTCCTTCATTTTCTTCTAGTTGTCTTTCATGTTGTAGTAGTTGTTTCTCATCGACTAATGATGGTCTTTCTTGTTTTAATAGTTGTCTTTCATGTTCTACTTCATCTTTTAGTTGTCCTCCCAACTTCTACTAGTTGTTTTTTTTCATCTTTTTTTGGTTGTTTTTCATCTTCATTTGGTTGTCTTTCATCTTCTTCTAGTTGTCTTTCATCTTCTACTCGTTGTCTTCCATGTTCTTCTAGTTATCTTTTATCTTATTCTAGTTGTCTTTCATCTACTATTAGTTGTCTTTTATCTTGTACTGGTTGTCTTTCATCTTCTTCCAGTTGTCTTTAATCTTCTTCCTGTTGTCTTTTATCTTCTACTGGTTGTCTTTCATTTTTTACTGGATGTTTTTCATCTTGTATTGGATGTCTTTCATGTTGTACTATTTGTCTTGCGTCTTGTACTAGATATCTTTCATGTTCTACCGGTTATCTTTCATCATCTTCTAGTTGTCTTTCTAACTTCTATTAGTTGTCTTTCGTCTTGTACTAGTTGTTTTTGATCTTCTTACGGTTGTTTTTCATCTTCTTCGGATTGTTATTCATCTTCTTCTAGTTGTTTATTCATCTTCTTCTAGTTGTCTTTTGTCTTTTATTAGTTGTCTTCCATGTTCTTATAGTTATCTTGCATCTTGTACTGGTTGTCTTTCATCTACTATTAGTTGTATTCCATCTTCTTCTAGTTGTATTTGATATTCTACTAGTAGTCTTTCTACTTGTTCAAGTTGTCTTTCATCTTTTTCGAGTTGTCTTTCATCTTGTACTGGTTGTCTTTCATGTTCTACTAGTTGTCTTTTATCTTCTTCTAATTGTCTTTCCTCTTCTACTAGTTGTCTTTCATCATTTTCTAGTTGTCTCTCATCTTCTACTACTTGTCTTTCATCTTGTTCTACTAGTTGTCTTTAATCTTGTATTGGTTTTGTTTGATCTTCTTCTAGTTGTATTTCATATTGTACTGGTTGTCTTTCATGTCCTACTAGTGCATTTCATCTTCTTCAAGTTGCCTATCACCTTCCACTAGTTGTTTTTTACCTTCTTCTGGTTGTCTTTCATCTTGTACTGGTTGTCTTTCATCATCTTCTAGTTGTCTACCCCACTTTTGCTAGTTGTCTTTCATCTTGTACTAGTTGTTTTTCATCTTTTTTCTGGTTGTTTTTCATCTTCTTCGGGTTGTTTTTCGTGTTCTTCTGGTTGTATTTTTATATTTTTCTTGTTATTTTTCATTTTCTAATAGTTGTCTTTCATGTTCTTCTGGTTATTTTTTATGTTGTACTGGTTGTCTTGCATCCACTACTAGTTGTATTTCACCTTCTTTTACTTGCCTTTCATCTTCTACTGATTTTCTTTAATTTTCTTCTAGTTGTCTTTCATGTTGTAGTAGTTGTCTTTCATCTTTTACTGAATGAATTTCATGTTTTATTGGTTGTTTTTCATGTTCTACATATTGTCTTTCATCATCTTGTAGTTGTCTTCCCACTTCTACTAGTTGTCTTTCATCTTCTTCTAGTTGTTTTTCATCTCCTTCTGGTTATTTTACATCTTCTTTTGGTTATCTTTTATTTTGTTCTAGTTGTCTTTCATCTTCTTCTGGTTATCTTTTATTTTGTTCTAGTTGTATTTCATCTTCTACTAGTTGTCTTCCATATTCTTCTAGTTATTTTTCATATTGATCAAGTTGTCTTTCATCTTCTACTGCTTGTCTTACTACTTTTTCAAGTTCTTTTTCATCTTCTTTTAGTTGTCTTTTATATCGTGGTCCTTGTAGTACATTCAAATTTTAAGGTACTCCATCTATTTCTCTAGAAGTGAATGTACTAGAAGGACCATGATAGTTTCTTTATTTACTCAGAAGTGACTTTTGAACCGGGATCAATAACTCAGATCCAAAACATTTTTTTTTCGGTAACACACCAAGAAATATTTTAATTTTTCTTACAGCTGCAAATCCTGCCTAAAAAAATTAATCCGGATTATTTGTCGCTGTCTTTATACTACATTAAATTCTATAGTACTACATCTATTTTCCAAAAAATATAATTTGTCATTTATACTAAAATCATAACATCTTCTATTGAATTAAAATAAAAAAAAATCAGAAATCTTATTTTCGATAAATAATTTAATGGAAAAAAGATTTCTGTTGAATTATTCAACGGAAAGTTGTTTTTTTTTATTGAAATTTCGGCAATTTAAATTCACTAAATTATTTGGTGGAAATTCAGACAAATTATTTGGCGGATAGTTAGAGTTGGAATTTTGTTGAAACAGGTGTAGATTGTAAAATTTGATTATTTTTTTGGATATAAATGAAAATTTCGGCTTATAAGTTATGGAACTCTTCACACGTGGAAAGGATTAGTTGGATTGAGATAGCTTAATTTCTTTTACAATGAGATTCGCTTTAGTTTTGAGAGATATGTTACAAATTAGCACGACAAAGATTGTTTCGATCAAACAATGATGAAACGACAAAAATGGGAAAAAAAAAACAAAAAACATTGTAGTAGGTCGTAAGTAAACTCCTTTTGAAATAATATATCTAATTTATATTCCTTTCTGATATAATACGATATTACTTTTTAACTTTATGTTTTCCATTGTTGATGAATATATATAATACAGATATAATTGCTTAACAGCGTGAGTATATTGGAGATAACTATGTTGACAATTATAGTCATTTTTTCTCCTCGCTTGAAAAATATATATGCTTTAACATTCTATCCAGACCAAAGATTTAAATAACATTTATTGCGTCATAGTGAAACGGCTAAAAAAATGACGCTATTATTAGATTGCGCGGCTATAGCACGCTATAGTGCCATAGTTTCTATGATCTGAAAACGTTATAGCAGGCTATAGCGCTATAGTTTCTATGATCCGAAAACGTTATAGCAAGCTATAGCGCTCTATTTAAAACCTTAATCCAGAGTTTAAACTTTTAAAATTGTACATAATCAGAGACATCTTGACTTGTTACCTGTTTCAAGTCTATGTATGTCAGCTTCTGACGTCATATGCATGTATCAGCACTACACTTGGGATTAATTAATACAATATATGAGATAGCTTAATTTTTTTTAGAATGAGATTCGCTTTAGTTTTGAGAGATATGTTAGAAACTAGCACGACAAAGAGTGTTTCAAACAATGATGAAACGACAAAAATGGGAAAAAAATAAAAAAAACATTGTAGTAGGTCGTAAGTAAACTCTTTTTGAAATAATATATCTAATTTATATTCCTTTCTGATATAATACAATATTACTTTTTAATTGCTCAACAGCGTGAGTATATTGGAGATATGACAATAATAGTCATTTTTTCTCTCGCCTGAAAATTATATACGCTTCGACAATCTATCCATATCAGAGATTTAAATAGTATTTATCGCATCATAGTGAAACGGCTAAAAAAACGACGCTATTATTATATTGCACGGCTATAGCGCACTATGAATTCGTATCCTATTAACTCAAAAGGGACTCTTTTGAGTTAATGCATCTCGACCATCTAATCTGTTTTAAGATTCATGCGAACTAGATCTGCACTAATATTAAAGGGCCTCTATGTTATAGGCATGAGCCGGATTTGCTCCGTTTAAAATCAGACGGTTGAAATTCATTAACTCAAAAGATTCCCTTTTGAGTTAATGCAGAGGATACAGATCTAGCGTGCTATAGCGCTATAGCTTCTATGATCCGAAAACGCTAAAGCAGGTTATAGCGCTCTATTTAGAACCTTAATTCAGACTTTAAACTTTTGAAATTGTACATAATCAGACACAGCTTGACTTGTTAACTGTTTGAAGTCAATGTACGTCAGCATCTGACGTCATATGTATGTACGTAGCAGCACTCCACTTGAGATTGCTTTTTGTGTTTTCTTTATATCGCATCTTTAAATTCTTCACTTTTTCCTTTATATCGCATCTTTTGCCATTATTTTTATTTAAATATTGTATCTCTCGTTGCTTTATTTTCACTATCTGTATATTTCTGTCACTAGTTTATTACCTTTTTTTCCTAAATTATTTAATGAAGAAGTTCTAAAATATAATTATATTTTTGCATCACGCATTAGGTTTTATCAATATTCAACTGATTAAACAATCGAAGCACATTCAATAACTATATTCTTGGGATAACTTTATGTTTTGTATTGTTGTTTGGATCATCTGATAGTAGTAGGCATCATATTTGTATCTGGATGAAAATCGAAGCATGCACATCCAATAATTATTGTATGGAAGCACATAGGTAGATGTACATTGCAAAGCACTATAACTTCACTTTGAGGCTATAGTGCTTTGCAATGTACACTTACTTAGTGTGCTTTGATACAACAAGCGTCAGATTTTTGCCAAGATACGCAATGGATGTACATTACAAATCACCATACATAACCTCACTCTTATTTAAATATAATTTGTAAGATTTATTGCTGACTGATAGTTAGTTGCTTACTCGATCATTCAAAAAAAAAATTAATTGTTTAATAATTGATTAATAATTGTCTTATTGTATGATGAATGAGTAATCCACAATTAAAATGTCCCTATATTCAATACATTTGTTTTGTAAATGATATAAGCACATGTCAATTATATATATTTTTTTAATCTAATTAGTATATTAATTAAGATACCAATAGATTACAATATAAGCACCATATATAGTAAAATGTACACTGAAATTGTTAAAAGATTAATAGTGTGATTTAAGGTTCTGACGATGCAAAAACAGTAATGTGACGTGTGCAAATGTGCTTAACATTATTTATATATTGCTCATTTCAAGATTAGAACTAGATTATAACACAAGTAAATGTATTGAAAATGATATGCGCTCCGAAGTGGCAACCTTTTTATCACTTAAAAAAGAGATAAAACCACTAATAATCAAACAAAAAACCACTATCAAAAGTGGTCTCTTGCCAGGCCTTGGTTGAGAAAATTATGCTAGATTTGGGCTTCAAAAGCCCAAAAAGCCGCATAAGTGAAATTCTTTGATTTTCTCAAAAATCTATTGATTTTGTTCTTCAGGATTTCTGGAAAACTAATTTTATAGCAGATTGTGATGCGGAATTTAAGATGTTACATAGGCGCCACTTAACAACTAAACTTGTGAGTTACATGGAAAATATCGATTATCTTTAATTAGGAGGACATATTGACTCATTTAAAAATTAATAATTTTTTTTTAAATCCGTAGAAGCTACCGTGGATAAAAGAAAAAAATAAAAGCCATTTAGTGCCGCCATGCAAAAGCCATGCACGTGGCTTTTCCACTCTTCCGATCCCCCCAACCCATTACACCCATTAATTACTCACTTTCCTGGAAAGAAAAATGCTAACGTAGAGATGAAACTAGGTAAGAAAATTAAGCAAGTTACAAGAAAGAGAGAGACGTGCACTAAGAAGGGTCGTCAAGTCTTTTAATCATTAAAAAAAATAAGGGACTGCTAACGTAGAGATTGAAAGAGAGAGACGTGCACTAAGAAGGGTCGTCTAGTCCCCAGATTTCATTAATAGTGACACAAAATGTGTCTAAGTTTTGCAATACGAGTAAATAGGAACTGTCTAATTAAACAAGCTAACTCCACAATGAATTCAGAGTAGGTCCGATGTCCATCGTTCTATCTGCATTAAAATCCGTGCGTGTCTGCTTTAATTTCTATGTGCACAGATCTTAATGATGATTGGATGGTATTGGAGCTAATTAGATCCAAAAGTAGGTCCGATCTCCTCCACAACTAGAGGTTTTTTGGTGGGCCTTTTTAAAGGAAATATTGTCAAATTTGGGCTTAGATTATGGCCTGATATTAACGTACTAATACTTCACAATATTATATTTCCTTATAACATTCTTTTATTTAAAATGAAAAAAATATCAGAACAAACCCTGCTGAAGTAATTGATTTTGTAAGGCTTGCCAGTTCTACTACACAATCCAACTTAAATAGCTAGCTTGTGTTACTTTGATCTGAAAAAAAAATAATTAATCTAGGTCTATGTTTGTGCTAAAAGAAGTGAAACCCATGTCAACTGAATTACCTAAGTGTTCATTTAAGACATTTAATATATAACCAATAAAATCCACAAATCTTCTTATAAATTTTGTACAAACAGATAGACTAACACTTATTTACAATATCATATATATTACTACATATTTTTAACTAAAATTATGTACATGTTATTCTGTTCAGCCCAATAGTTCTTTATTACGTCCAAGAACATTTGCACGCCTTATTTTCCGTTCATCAGAGAGTTTCTTTGCGAAACTCGTGAGCATATCTGCATTGGTGCCAGCTCCTGGAATCTCCTCGAACAAGCCGGTTTCTATATTGACCCTCGAAACAGGCTTCCACAGAAGGTCATTGCCAATCTGCACCAGTTTTTGCATGTTCTCCATGGAAGAATCATTGGTTGAACTTGTGCTACCTGTGAGTGCATCATCCTGATCCCCACATTGTCAACAAAATATTTCAACGATCAAAACAACAAAAATGACATTTTAAGCGCTACGAATGCAGTCTCTCTCTCTCTCTCTCTCTCTCTCTCTATCAAGCATAGGATTGCATTATTTATCTGTTATAGCCATCGAAAATGTATTTATTAATACATCCACATGTGAACTTAAATTTTAACGATATTACATGGTGGACCACCAAATCATGGAATGCATGATGAGCACCAAGTTAAATAATTCATGAACTAATTAATTTATTAGTCTATCTTTATCTATGCATATATGCCACCTTGCCAGCTCCATATCTCATAACAAGAAGATCAATTAAAAAGGAATGCGCCAGGGGCGGACCCATGATTTTCGTCAGGGGGGGGCAAAAAAATATCGAATCGGGTTTAAATTCATTAACCAATTGAATACTCGATAAAAAATAATGCTTTAACTTGTACTCCAATGCTTTTATTTGTAATTTCTGATACTTTGACTTATAATTCGAATTACCAATCAAAATTCAACAAATTTATTTCAATTTTAACCCTAAATTTAACCCAAATTACAAATCAAACGTCCAGAGGGGGGCAAAAAAAATTCCAGGGAGGGGCAAAGTCGGTCAGAACCGATAAATCTCCACTAAAACTCAAAATCCAGGGGGGGCAGCTGCCCCCCCCTGGAATACACTGGGTCCGCCCCTGGAATGCGCACTTTTAGCGATGGCCTTATAACTAGGGATATATATATATAAATAATTAATAATAATATATTTTTTTTAAACTGAATACCTGTATGCGGAGATAGCTTTCCTCAGACCGGAGCGCCTGAAAAAGAGCAGCCAGATGAATATCGACCATGTCAGAACTTCCAATGTTAAAAATGTCGATAATTGGGGAGGCACCCTTCCGGTTGAGCCATCCAAAGATGCCCCACTTGGAAACCTCCTGTGCAGTATACTTTGGTTCAATCTTGTTTGATCCAGTCCCAATTGAGATAACTAAAAATTTGTTGTAGTCTGTAGGCTTGATTGGAAAGAACTGATTATTTCCTGAGACAATCTCCCGTGTAACTTGGTTCATAGCAGCCAGTGTCTAACATATACACATGTATACAAATAAGAAGTGAGCTTGACGTAAAAAGTAAATATGACAACATTTATAGCTAAATAAGAAAACAGAGGATTCATTAACATCCAATGATAAGCAAATATCATTATTAGTTTCTATTTGCTACCGTTCAATTTGAAACTCAACTGCTGAATCATCAGAGCGACTTGTGTAGTTGCTCTGGGGTTCGAAATTAGTTAGAGAATTACATGAGATTATTATCTCTGTGAACATTTCCCTTTATTACATTTAATTAGAGGGCTGAATATAAGGACAGGAATGTTAATGTATTGTATGGTCAAGTAATCTCCATTTCTTTCCCAAGATTAATAGCAAATTGATGTATTGTATGGTCAAGTAATCTCCATTTGGTAGTGCTTAATACCAAATTGATGTATTATTTATGAAACTTTTTGACTAATTAGTAAATGAAAATAGAACTACAATTTTTGCTTCTATAAATATTGAAGGGGTTCCATTTGCAAGTAGCTATTGTATGCGTACCGGATTATTTGCGGCAACACCACCATCGACAAGATGGAATTCCCTGGTGTTTCCTTTGTCATCCTTGGTCACAAAATAATGTGCTGGAAATAATGTTGGTGCTGCAGAAGTGCCTATAGCTATGTCAGGTAGCAGTGCATCCTTCAGCGGTTTATATTTCAACTGATAGGAAAGTTTTAAATGAAGCTTGATCAGTTAATAACTTTGTATTCATTATATCTTCCTTCACTTCATACTATTTGGTTCCAAAAACTGATCTAAAATTTGTAAACAAAAAACAAATGCAGACATCGAATCTTAGCCATAAAATAAAATGACATTATTCTGGAAAAGACTGTGTGTGTGTGTGTGTAAATGTTGTTGATAAATGTTATGTTTAGAATAGAAACCTGAGCACTATGCTGGTCAGGCCCATTACTGTCAACAATAATTAGGCTACTATATGTGTCCTGTAGCTTTGGCTTCAACTAGGATGGTATATTAAGTCAATACAGCAATGCACATTGAACATAGGAAAAATTTGAAGAACAAAAGTAAAAAAAAGGTACTACTAAAGAACATGAAAAGTATTTGTACCGTATAGTTCGAGAATATGGTAGGTTGGAGTATTTTGATATCAAAAGTGGGGATAACCACATTGGTTAGAGTATCATGCAGCTTCAATTGCCCGAAATAGTCTTGAATTATAGAGCGGAGATATTTGCCGTCATACATGGGCCCAGTAATCATTTTGAATATGTTCATGAACTCGGATATCATCCCCGATCTGCAATTCAACCAGGGATTTAAGTTTTGTTAAGGTTCAATCTTCTTCAGTAATAGTGAACTAGTACACTTTACTTTTGTTGAGAAGTTATTAACATGAGAAGCATTTTATTGAGTAAAACATCGTGACAAACATAGAACGAGGGACAAGAAGCCCAATATGGATACTACAAAAATGGACACTAAAAAATGGAAAACAATAATGACAGAAAGGACCGGGAAACCTTCCTTTTCAGGTAAATGACAGAAAGTACCAGGAAACCTTCCTTTTCAGGTAAATGACAGAAAGGACTGGGAAACACTTTGCAAATTGTGAGCAAACAATGTTGATTAATTAATTAACTTATTTTTTGGTCCAATAATGCCTTGCTTTTAATTTTGTTATATTTTCCTTAACCTCTAGTGCATTCCATGCATGAGTTTCTATACATATAATCTATTGCTATAGCAAGCAAAAGCTCAGAAGAAGTGACATTGAAAAAATCTTACAGAATTAGTGTATCATCAAGTTCCTTTTTGTCACCATATATATGCAATGTAAATATTCATAACCTATAACAAATTTATTTTTAGTAGATTTAAATAAAGGCTTTTGTCCCAAATGCCACTTCCTAAAATGAATGGAAACACCAAAATAATCTATCACCGATATCACCCTATATATTGGTTAGTATGTGATTTTTATAGCCAATGAATGTCACTCCATAGCAAGCCTGTGAAACTCACTCTTGTGGAAATATCTTTGGTGAATGATCCAAGTAAAATTTGGCTAAATCCTTTGCAGCAAAGAGTGGACGCTTGTTCCTGTCTGGAGCAGCTACCATCAGGGCCAAAAGACCTCCAGTGCTCGTCCCGGCAATGACATCAAAATAATCTGCAAGCCTTGCTTCCTCTCCATCAAGCTCCTTCAAAACATATGAATATAGGATAATTTTCAATATGGATATCCATCGAACTAGATGCGATTAAATATATGGAGGTTAAAAGCATTCTGATGATATGGAACTCGGTTTGTGCACATGTGTGTGATTCGAGAAAGGCTTACGTACTTGAAGTTTTGATTCGAGAAAGGCGAGAATGGTTGCTGGAATGATTCCCCTAATACCACCCCCATCAATACTTAGCACAGTGACAATGTTTCCTTTATCAGGTGTGTATTCTCTATGTGCAACTCCTGTGGTGGTCATTTTGTAGTTGTAAACTAAAATGGTACGTAGGTAATGGCTTCAAGGACAAGAGGGGCTTGTACTTATATGTACGCTTACGTGCCAAGAGCCTTGAAGATATATTTAAGATTGCATGTGTTGTCGTCTTATAGATGCTGATGTACAGATAAAGCATAGGGATATGTTTGGTTATCTTGGATCAAATCTTCCATTCGTAGTAAGCTATTGAGTATTGAATACATTCTAATAGAAAACGAAATCCTCGTTGAACAAGAAACCAATTCATGAGCAACCATATTAGAAAAGAAGGAAAAATATATGTCTTCCTACAGTTCTTACTTGTCAAACCATACTTCATGAATTGTAATATTGTACTTCACAAAATAAATAATATTATCCAGCCCAGATTTGAGGAATCTGACTAAATATATAATTCACTTTAAGGACACGTATGTTTTATATTATCCAGCCCAGTATTTTTAAACTTTATTTGCAAGATATTACAAGATTAATAAGGACACATAAGTTTGATGTCTTTTTGAATAAAAACAATGATATCGCGAAAATAGGGATAGGAACTTAAAAAAAGGCTTTCTCAGATCTCTCTGAATATATATAGAGACAGAATGTGGTCTTTAATTAGTTTGTTCTTTAGTCTTAAAAGTTGTGAATAATTAGTAACTCATATATGCAATGAGTATACCCTATTGATCAGGAAAAAGCTTTCTGAATCAAATGCATACTTGCATGGTAGATATTGAATCGATCGTCTTATATATATATATATATTCTCGCATTGGTCAGAACACGTCCCTTATTGACAAAATAGCCATACATACAGTGAATTATTAATTATTTATGCTTCAATTAATGAAATTAGTGATCATCATAAAAGACCCCTTTTCTCAAAGTAGATAGACAACTTAGTGATTCTCTCAAAAACAATTTATCAATTTATAGTTAGAAACCTAAGTAGTATATATCACTGGTTTTCAAAATGTAAAGTAAAAATAACTTGCCAAAATCGGAAAAAGGTGATCCCAGTCATAAAACACCTGGATTAATTGCTCCTGCTAATTTCAGTTAAAAGTGCAACGTATCAAATTTCAAAGGCAATAAGAATTTGTGGACAAATATGAAGAATAAACAAATATGCAACGTATCAAAATTCAAAGGCATGAATTGGATTGCTCCAGCTAATTTTAGTTAAAGTGCTAACCAAACATTCACACATCCATCACAGCAGATGGCAAGGTCCAAAAACACCTGCAGAATCATACGTAATTAATTTTCTAAACAGACCTATAATATATATGTAATCCTGACTGAGTAAAAAAGCACTAAACTAGGCATTTAACCATTTAACCCTCCATCTTCACCAGTCGCCATTAATAAGGAAATTACTGGCAAATTAATTTGGAGGAAGGATTGGCAATGACCTGATGTTGAGACAAGTTAATTTTTTTTTTTGTTAAAACAGTATTTACGTATCTCCATTCCATTATTAAGCACGTTGGGTGTCCGATCCGCCAACGGCTACGATTGAAAGATGAAATTTCAAATTTAATCTCAGCCCTCCAATCACATAATCTGTCTTATTTTGATTAAATACATATGTTTTATGTGTAGAAGTCTAAATTTAGTTAAAAACATACTCACCACATGTACTGCCACACGATACGTTACAAGTAATACCAAGAATTGAACAAATAGAATTAGCATTAAATATTTATTACCATATCTCTCTCCAGCTTTAATTGGTGCATAAAAAGATTAATTTCCAATTTAGACAGATAGCATATCTCATTTCCGAATTTCCTACCTCTTATTCATTTTTGGAAGATAAAAAAAAATGCATATTATTGATTTATTGTCTAGCAGCTTTCCACATTTAATTTAATTATAATGCAAAAATTGTGTATGCACTGACATGCAAAGAATGTTGTTGTATTAAAAGAGTCATCTGTTGTTGTTTCTTTTATTATTATTTATTATTTGTCTCTCTATGTTAAATCTTATAATATGTCCTGTTGCAAACGCACGGGTACGATACTAGTATATGTTATATGCACATTAAAAAGGAAGCCAAATTAAGGTGTAACAATATATTGGATAAGCCCAATGCAAGAAGTACTTGACAAGGTATACTAGTTACAGTTTGGCGATGCTTTTTTTTATTATTTTGTTTTTAGATAAAATAATTTACCATTTGTAAGAAAATACAAAAATAATCATTACAAATTAATTGTATAGCATATGTGTTATTATATATATGTTATTTAAAATCTTTTTTTATTTGATCCTTTTGAAGACTTCAAGAGACATTAGCTCGAATTTAATTATTACAAAATTGAATTTCTATATGATCATTTTTATAAGTTGGTCGATGTCTATTATTTTTAATACAAAAAATAAGAATTTAAAATATCTTCATTTGCATATCATATTTATAATTTTCAATAATTAAATAATTAAGTTTTTATTTTTATTCGAGAGGACTGCTTTGCTACAAAATGCTTGTTCAGTAATTACCCATGTCACCAATCAATTTTTCATCTCATGAGATATATTTCAAATTTTATTTTTATAATTATATAATTTTGCCTCCTTTCACGGAAAAAATATTTCAAATAAAAATATATACGTGCAAATTTCATTGAAATAAATACTGATTTAATTTGCTGGGTCAGACAACACTATTTCTAATTGGCTAATACTATTGTAGTTACAAATCACATCCCTTAATTGCACAATCTATTGGTTGATTTTTCACAAATCACCAATCCCAAATTACATCCTATCTATTTATTTATTTAATATGTACCAAACATTATAGAATTTATTTAAAGAAGAAAGGTAGAGGTTTAGCCTACGACCTCCTACTCAGAGCTTATTATCTTTTGCTACCAGACAAAAGGCTGGTTCTTTGAACATTATAGAATTTCAAGCAGCTTAACTTGCAAGAATTAATTAACTTGAGTATTAAGTTTAGTAATTACTTCCCTCATCCAATGCGCACCCGACAGGAGAGAGGAGAGAGAAAGAGACATGAAAATGTTGTCTTTTCCTTCAGTTGTAGTCTTTAGTACATGTGATGTCGTTGGATGAAGAAATATAAAAAAATAAAAGTCAAACATACATTTGAATAAGCAAACATTAATTATCCAGGATTACGTTGAACAATTCTCATTTTTCTCATTATGAAAATGTGTTGGTGCAAAAATTTAGAAAATTTCGATAGCAAAGAAATTAATCAATGTAAATCAAATCGAAATTGTATTATCCAAATCATGATATCACTATTATTAAATATATTTTTTTGAAGAAAGTTGGAGTCCAACCTTAAGTTTTTAATAATACATTATTATTTTTTTAGTTCTATAATTAGTTTGTTACAAATTAAACTTCTAATATAAAATCTGCATTTTAAATTCCTTTTTTTGGCAATAATATTTCATGTTATTTAATTTATAAACTTCTGTCAATTAGACATCATTGATATCATTGTTAATGAAGTTTGCAAACTCGACCTTAATTTATCTCTCTTTCAAAAAATATTGAGATATTATATATATGTAGAAGCTAAATTACCAAATGAATTTGAGAAGGCACCAGATATAATTTGACCATTGGATAATTTTGCGCATAATCAATATTCAGACTAAACTACCCAAAGGCTAATCTTGGAATTAATATATTAATTAGTTAATTATATCGATATATGAAGTACTAAATTCATAATCAATTTTCGCCTTCTCAGTGAAGATATCATCCCTATTCATATGCAATTTAGCGTAATTTACCGTATTTTAGCATAATTTAACATAATTATTGTAATTTAGTGTAATTTTGTATAATTTAGCGTAATTTAACATATTTTCAAGTAATTTAGCGTATTTTAGTATAAATATGCTAATTATACAAAAAAAAAGTAATCTAACAAATATTTAAAAAAAAATTGAATTTTTAGTGTTACATTTCAACATTTTTGCTATTTGTCTCTAAAAAAAATTTTTGGTACCGGCCATTTAATGGCCGGTACCGAAAACAATTAAAACCGGCCAAAAAATGGCTGGTATGGATAGTTTTATAAATTCCCAAAGTTGTTGGGTATATTTATTAATTTGTAATAAGTTTGGATATTAATAAAAATCACGGTAGACAAAGCATTTGACTAAGCAAGCTAGCTACATGTTAAGTAATTAATAGACAAAAACAACACCTCATTATCTCTATCTAACAAGCAATCATAATATAATCGACATGTGCAATACAACAAGCAAATTCATATAGTAGCTGAAAATAAAATCAAAAGTTTACCTCTAATTACAATCTTTAATTATGCGAGAAGATATTACATTTAAGGTACATCAGTGTTCTCTTCATGATTTTCAATTTCCATAACAGGTTGCTGTACGTACCGCTTTCTGCGCTACCATCACACAACTATGTATATATATCACCTATTTTCATTAAATAAGATTTATATATAGTCTATTAAATTAACAAAAAATTAACTATAATAGAATTCTTTCACTGCATTCATCTCTTGAGTAATGTCCTTTTTTTTATAAAATACTTCAAAAATTATATAATATTGTTACATAGATGCATCACTCAGAAAAAATAATTGGCCTATAATATAAATTGTTCGTTTAGATTTTAAATAAATTTTATAAAATGCAAAATAAAAGTTCATTGCATGAAATAATTACTATATATTGAACACTTCTTTAATTTAGTTAGAAATATATATATATATATATATAGATGAGTTATGGTGAGGCGTAGAGTAAAAACTTCTGGACCAATGGATCAGTGATTTTCAAAGTGGCTTAATAAATAGTAAAAAAATCCAAAAACTGTAAAATTTGGTCTCCAAGCACATTTCAATATGGAGATCATGTTGAGCTGTTCGGATCGGTTATTTGGATTTTCAAAATGGAAATTTTTTGCGTGGAGTAAAACAAGTCTTTTACTCTACGTCTCACCATAGCTCATCTATCTATATATATATATATATATATATATATATATATATATATTGACCGAGTCTAAAACAAACATTTTTGTCTTTTATTAAGAGAACAGCTCGTCAAGAGTTTATCCTAAATATATTATGAGGAGGGATCCGATTACACATTTTTTGGTGACACACTTTGACACCTACCATTTTCAAAGTCCAAATAGTCGATTCAAACCGTTCAACGTGATGGATATATTAAAATGTGCTTGGAGATCAAATTTTACATTTTTTTGAATTTTTTTTCTATTTATGAAGATGGTTACAAAAATCGTTGTTTTCAAACCATTAAAAAACAGCGATTTTGTAACCATCTTAATAAATAGTAAAAAAATTCAAAAAAATGTAAAATTTGATCTCCAAGTATATACCCATGCAAATAATTACCATAAATTACATTTTAATATGGTGATCATGTTGAACGGTTCGGATCGACTGTTTGGATTTTGAAATCGCAAAATTGACCTATATAAAAAACGGTGTCATGATGTGTCACCAAAAAAGGTGTAATTGGATCCCTCCTCATATATTATATGTTTTAATAATTTAGGTGACTTCTCTAATAAGATTAAGGCTGGGGGTCCAATTATCAGCAATACCGGGATCTATGTATAGTAATGTTTTTCTGTCACTATTTCCGTGTTAGCTTTTGTGTAATGAGTTGTTCTAATAACAGAATGGGTTAGTTTGTCTTGGGCTAGCTACCAGTATGAAATCCATATTTGCCACAAATAAGTATAAATTGTTAATCCACCGGATCTATGCATAGTAATACATTTATATTTCCCTCAAAAAAAAGTAATTAATTTATATATTTTTTCTTTGCCATTTCCAATTAACTTTGTAAGTAATGAATCGCTGATGAGATAGGAGTCAAACTCCTTATTCACTTGAAACGTGGTTCTTAGGAGTGACAAGTTGAGTGCTTCGTGAGGCCACAGGAAATAGGCGCAGGCAGGAAATTTCTGTCCCTAAAGTCATTAACACATGGATTCGAGGTGAATTTTGACATTTAAATATTGGATATAGTTTTGCCTCAAAACCTACTCCGGACTCATGTGTCAGTGATTTTAGGGACAGGAATTTCCTGTCCACAGGAAGACAGGAGCGAGATTCAGTTCTATTTAAATATATAACTTTGTAACCAATTCTTAGGAGATCGATTTGCATCTAGCTCGAGCTCGATTTTTCGATTAGACTTTTGGTTAGCTCAAGCTGGAACTCAAAGTTATTTTGGCTAACTTGTTCGAGTTCTATTTGTAATTATATTATTCATTTTATTTTGTTGACTGTCAAATCATGATATGCATGATGAGCACACAAATAAAAAGTTAATCAACAATTAGTTAGCTAATTATCTGTCAAAGAAAAGACAATTAATTAGCCTATGTTTTTTCTATTCCAACGACAACGACTCCATCTTATAAAAAATAATATTTAGAGAAGGAAGGTATACAGTTAGCAAGGTCCATATTTTAAGTACTAATTTAGAATTGCTAAGTGGCAATGATAGTTTACCAGCAAATTAAAACGAATATATATATTGACTAATTATCATTTCCATTTTGGAAATTCTTGGTATTTAACAAAGTAGTAGTATTATATATGTTCGTATTCAAATAGTTTATATCTTTCTTTTATAATTATTTATTTATCATTAATGGGATATCAGTACCTTAATAAATTGTTGGATACGTATAAAGTCAATGCTTAACAAACAACTAAAGATATATATGTTTTATATTAAGGACAATATTATATAGATATAAAACTATCTCTATTTGACGTGTACCTCTACTTAGTGTAACTGACGCAGTGCGTGTTGAAGACATATCCGATTCAGATTCGGATGTAAATGATGGCCACAACAGATCCATTCCAATCAAAGAGTTGTATGTACAACTTGAAATCTGATCCACATAAATTAAATGGCATGGGACGGTCTTCTAAAAGAATTACACAGTTTTTATGATGGATGATAACTAAGAGTTGAATGGCGGTCTTCTAGGAAATAAATGAGCAGCTTAAATACTTTGACTGCTTGGGAGATTGTAGGAGTTTTATTAAACAGTCAAAACAGTAGTTAAAGTCTCGTTGATTTTCTAAACTTAGATTTATTATTATTTCTTGTTTTGCATTTCCGAGGAGAGTATCATTTATCTCTTGTTCTTCTTTTCTTTTACTTTAAATATGTAAGCAAAGCTCCCTGTCAAGGCAGCGTTAATTGAATAGAAAAAGTTTTGTTTGTGTGTTTGAGTTCTTTGTGTTTCTTTTTCCTTTGTCTCTTACCATTAAACCGAGTACTTGAGCTTAACGGGCAAGACAGTATCGGGACCGCCTTGCGTCAATTGGTATCAGAGCGAGGTTCGACAACCACCTTTGCGCTTGCGTGAAGTTGTATCCCCGACAATCACCCCGTTTTCAACAATCATTTACATCACCGACAGTTCGACACCGCCATCAACAACCTCATGGCCGACCCTAACCTTCTCGCTGTTCTCGATCGTATGCAACAAAACCATGCCGAAACTATGCAAGTCCTCACTAATCTTGTGGCACGCCTTACTCCCACCGACAATCCACAAAATCCACAAAATCCACATATTAACAATTATGGAACTCTACAAAACCGAGAATCCAAGTGGGATGTCGGCCTCCGAGTTGAAATTCCAGATTACTCGGGCAGTTTAAATCCCGAAGAGTATCTTGACTGGACGAATAAAGTTGAAGAAGTTTTTGAGCTCAAAGAAATCCCTCCGGACAAACAAGTGCCATTGGTGACAATTCGGTTCCGGGATAGGGCAGCAGCATGGTGGCAATCATTCAAATATCGCCGCTATCTCGACAGCCTTCCCCCTCTCAACGATTGGCTCGACTTGAAGCGTGAGATGAACCGTGAGTTTCTCCCTCTTAACTACCGCCAAACACTTTTCCAGCAATTTCAATCTCTCTCTCAAGGTGCGAAAAGTGTGGAGGAATACACTCTTGAGTTTTATAAACTGGAGGCACGGAACCAAATCAATGAAACCGAAGATTTGAGGGTTGCGCGATATTTGCACGACCTTTGAATGAATATTCAGGATATGCTGGTGGTTCACACTTTCATCAATGTGGGCGAAGCTCAATCCAAGGCGAAAGCCGTCGAAAAACAGCTCGCAAAAAGCCGCAACTTTAACCGTGGTAATACTTCTTCTACCAACTCTAACTCTTCTCATTTTCGCCCCACTCCAAACAACACCACAAATTCCAACCGACCTCAATTACTTCCACCTCCACCTAAACCAAAACAAATTATTCCGGAAAGCTCTAAGGCCAACATCCGTTGCCACAATTGCCGTGAAATGGGCCATTATGCAAGAGAATGTCCAAAGGTTCGACCTCATTTATATGCCAACGAGGGTTTTGAGGAAGAGGAAGGGTGGGATGATGACGGGAATGAAGAGGAAGAAATTCACGAGGTGAATCCCGAAGATCTCGCGGCCGAAAGCTTAGTTATGAGAAGGCTTTGCTTGGGCCCGAAATCAACAGAAGATTGGAAGCGGCATGCCATTTTTAAAACTATGTGTGTAATTGAGAACAAGAAGTGTGTCATGATAATTGACTCGGGAAGTTGGGAAAATGTGATCTCGGAGGAGGCGGTAAGAAAACTTAACCTTAGCACTACCAACCATATGAATCCATACAAACTCGGGTGGGTGAACAAAGGAGCCGAAATCCAAGTCAGCAAAAGGTGCCATTTTCAACTCACACTCGGGCCACTTTACACCGCCACTATTTATGCCGATGTGGTTCCAATGGATGCGTCGCATCTGATTCTCGGGCGACCTTGGCAATATGACAATCAAGCCGTCTATGATGGAAGGAAGCACACGTATACCATTCAAGTTGGTCCAAAAAAGGTACGTATAAATCCAGTTCAAGAAGAAGCAAAAGAAACAAATACGGTGTTTTGTGTGCCGCGGGAAGAATTTGAGAAGGAACTGCGAGATGCTGAAATATGTTTTGCACTCACCGCATGCGACTACACCAACCCCGAGATTGAGAAAAATATACCCAAGATGGTACAACCCCTGCTGGACGAATTCAAGCATGTACTACCGGATGACCTTCCCGATGGACTGCCCCCGCTTCGCGACATTCAACACCAAATCGACTTGGTGCCCGGGGCTAGTCTTCCCAACAAAGCTCACTATCGCATGACCCCACAACAGCACCAAGAATTAAAGCGACAAGTGCAAGAGCTGCTAGACAAAGGCTTTGTGCGGGAGAGCATAAGTCCATGTGCTGTGCCAGCTTTATTGGTTCCAAAGAAAGACGGCAGTTTTCGCATGTGTGTGGACAGCAGGGCAATAAATCGGATCACGGTACGGTACCGATTTCCAATTCCGCGACTGGAGGACATGCTCGATCAACTCAGTGGAGCTGAGGTATTCTCTAAAATTGATCTTAAAAGTGGGTATCACCAAATTCGTATCAAACCGGGAGATGAATGGAAAACAGCTTTCAAAACTAAAGAAGGTCTGTTTGAATGGGTTGTCATGCCCTTTGGCCTTTCCAATGCTCCTAGCACCTTCATGCGGGTGATGAACCAGGTTTTGCGCCCTTTTCTTAACAAGTTTGTCGTTGTCTATTTTGACGACATTCTTATCTATAGCCGAAACCAAGATGAGCATCTCCAACACTTGCGAGAAACTCTTGAAGTACTACATGATAATAACCTTTTTGCGAACTCAAAAAAATGTGTTTGGATGACTCCGACATTAATATTCTTGGGATTTAAGATCTTTGCGAGTGGTATCTTACCCGAAGATGACAAAATTCTAGCAATCCGAGATTGGCCAAAACCTTCTTCTTTTACCGAGATACGATCATTTCTCGGGTTAGAGGGATTTTATCGGCGTTTAATCAAAAGCTTTAGCAGTATCTCAGCACCTATCACCGAGTTATTAAAACAAAAGAATTTCGAATGGAGTGACGGTGCACAACAAGCTTTCGAAACACTCAAGCAATGCTTAACTCACGCACCCGTGCTAGCCCTGCCGGACTTCGACAAAGCTTTCGAGGTAGAATGCGATGCTTCAAAAGTGGGTATTGGTGTTGTACTTTCACAAGAGAAGAAACCCGTGGCATTTTTTAGCGAGAAATTGGGTGGAGCTAAAACCAACTACCCGGTGTATGACCTCGAGTTGTACGCCATAGTAAAAGCTTTGCAACATTGGCGGCATTACCTTTTATCTCGCGAATTTGTGCTGTACACAGACCATCAAGCGCTGAAATTTGTGCAAGAACAGAATAAGTTGAGCACCCGACATGCCAAGTGGGTTACTTCGCTCCAAGAATACACCTTCTCCATTGTGCACAAAGCGGGATCAAGCAACAAAGTCGCTGACGCTCTAAGCCGCCGACATGGACTGCTCTCGGCAATGTCAACCTACACTCTCGGGTTTGAACACGTGCCTGAGACCATTAAGGAGGATCCTGACTTCGGACAGATCCTAGAGGATGTGAAGAAAAAGTTGCGAGATGACTACTCGCTACATAACGGGTACTTGTTTCGAGGTCTCGCACTTTGTATTCCGGCAACTTCTCTGCGCTACCTCATCATCAAGGAAATGCATAATCAAGGCCATTTCGGGTTGGAAAAGACTTTGCACTTGGTGCGAGAACGGTTCTTTTGGCCAAGTCTATGGCGAGATGTTAAACACTTTGTCCGAGCATGCCAAGTATGTCAAACCTCTAAAGGCACCAACACAAATCAGGGTCTCTACAGTCCGTTGCCTCTTCCATTTGAAATTTGGCGCGACATTTCAATGGACTTCGTGACCGGGTTACCAATGACAAGAAAGAAGAACGATAGCATCATGGTAGTAGTTGATCGCTTTAGCAAAATGGCAGTTTTCATTGCATGCAAAACCACTGTGGATGCTCCCAAGGTTGCTGAACTATATTTTCATGAAGTTGTCCGACATCATGGTTTGCCGAGTACCATTGTCTCTGACCGAGATACAAAATTTTTGAGCAAATTCTGGATAGAACTTTGGAAGAAGTTAAAAACCGAACTGAAGTTTAGTTCGACTTTCCACCCTCAAACAGACGGTCAAACCGAAGCTGTAAACAGAAGTCTCGGAAACATGCTTCGTGCACAAGTTACAACTTTCGGCATGTGGGACACTTTGCTACCGAAAATTGAGTTCGAGTACAATTGTTCGGTAAACCGCTCCACAGGATTCGCACCCTTCAAAATTGTTTATGGATTCATTCCCCGAGGTCCTCTTGATATTCTTTCTATTGAAGGACCGAAGTCTAAAGTTAAGAAGGTGGACGAAAGGCTTGAAGATTTGCGGGAACTGCATAAAACAGTTCGCGAAAATTTAGAACAAACTTACTCTAAGTACAAGGCTAAAGCAGACCAAAAGCGTCGAGATGTACAATTCGAAGTCGGAGAATTGGTTTGGGTCTACTTGCCGAAGGAACGGTTTCCCCGAGGTGAATATCACAAACTGAAGAAACGAAAAGTGGGACCGTGTGAGATTTTGGAGAAGTTTGGAGCAAATGCTTACCGCGTGAAATTACCCGATGATTTGCATATCTCCAATACGTTCAATGTTAGTCATCTCCACAAGTACTATGAGGAAGATGCAAGCTTGAGGTCAAGCTTCAACCAACCCGGGAAGCCTGACGCAGTGCGTGTTGAAGACATATCCGATTCAGATTCGGATGTAAATGATGGCCACAACAGATCCATTCCAATCAAAGAGTTGTATGTACAACTTGAAATCTGATCCACATAAATTAAATGGCATGGGACGGTCTTCTAAAAGAATTACACAGTTTTTATGATGGATGATAACTAAGAGTTGAATGGCGGTCTTCTAGGAAATAAATGAGCAGCTTAAATACTTTGACTGCTTGGGAGATTGTAGGAGTTTTATTAAACAGTCAAAACAGTAGTTAAAGTCTCGTTGATTTTCTAAACTTAGATTTATTATTATTTCTTGTTTTGCATTTCCGAGGAGAGTATCATTTATCTCTTGTTCTTCTTTTCTTTTACTTTAAATATGTAAGCAAAGCTCCCTGTCAAGGCAGCGTTAATTGAATAGAAAAAGTTTTGTTTGTGTGTTTGAGTTCTTTGTGTTTCTTTTTCCTTTGTCTCTTACCATTAAACCGAGTACTTGAGCTTAACGGGCAAGACAGTATCGGGACCGCCTTGCGTCAGTAACCCTTACAAACACGTACTCGTTTGCCAATCTGCACATGCACTCTATCAACAGTTGTTAACATATTAACACTTCATGAAGACATAACATCATTTTGTTCCATCAAATAAAAACTGGATTCAATTCAGAAGTAAGGTGATTGGTTATATATGCATGTAAGACTTGAAGCTGGAGTACTTTGGAAGAAAGAAAGAAAAAAATAGTATATATATATATTGTGGAAGTGTGCGTGTTCGCGAGCGTGCGCGTGTATCATTGGAAGGACTCAAGCTGGAGTACTTTGGCAGAAAGAAAAAAAAAATGTACGTTTACGTTTATGTGTGTGTGTGCGGGTGTGTGTATCTTTGGAAGGACTGAAGCCCATACAAATTGGTTCACTGACTGTACATATGAAAACGTACATTCTACCAATTCAAACCACAGTTATAACATAATTTGTATATATAGAAAGATGGCAAACAATAATTTATTAATCACGATAAATTTAGAAGAATACATGCATATTATATAATGTATACAAATTTACTTATACATCTTGTAGATGTAATTCTGTAATTTACAACAACTCTTGTTTATTACGTACGAGCAATTCTTTCCGCTGCATGTGAAGAAAACAAAACAATAGACAGATATTTTAGATTGGCACTTATGCACTCCTCCTCTTTCGTTCAGCAGAAAGCTTCTTTGCAAAACTTGTGAGCATATCTCCATTGGTACCAGCTTCAGGAACCTCTTCGTACATGCCAGTCTCTATATTGACTCTCGAAACGGGTTTGTTCAGAAGGTTGTTGCCAACTTGAACCAGATTTTTCATGTTTTCCATGGAAGAATTGTCAATTGAAATTGTACTGCTTGAGAGACTGTCATCCTGATGGATCCCCAGATTGTCAGGATAAATATTACAAAAGTTAAATAACAGTTAAGAGTTATTTATAAATTTAAATACCCCCCCCGGGAAATATTAGATGTTGGATTCATTTCATCCTTTTTAATACTACTCGTTGTGCCTGCTGAACCACCAAAATCATAGAATGTAGGATAAGCACCAAAAGGATAGAACTAACTAAGAGCGTTTTTTTTATTTTAAAGCTTGGAACTACCAAAGAGTTCCTCGTGAAATTAATTAATCTTGTATCTAGGTCAACTGTCAGCTTCAACTAGTAGCAAGAGCGACAATTACATGAGCTATGTCCATTATTTATTAACTAGGGCCCATGTTTTAAGTACTAATTAGTAATTAAGTTGGGTTGCTAAAAATTAAACAAATAAAGGACATGGATATGTATCTGTGTGTGTGCCAACATCATTTTTATCAATGAATCCCTTGGTAACAAAATTACGAATAACTCAAATAGTTTACCTGTATACGGAGGTAGCTTTTCTGAGAACTGAGCGCCTCAAAAAGTACAGCCAAGTGAATATCAACCATGTCAGCACTTCCGCTGCTAAAAATGTCGAGAATTGGCGAGGAATTGTTCTCAATGAGCCATTGAAAGATGCCCCACTTGGAAACCTCCGGTGCAGTATACATCTTCTCAGCCTTGAGTGATCCAGTCCCAATTGAGATCACTAAAAATTTGTCATATTCTGTAGGCTTGATCGGGAAGAACGGATCATTTCCATTAACAATCTGGCGTGTAACTTGGCTCATAGCAGCCAATGTCTAATACAAGTATACAAACAAAAAAACATTAGATAGATGTAATAATCATAGTAAGTGAAAATCATCTACCGTTCAATTTGAAACTCAATATCTGAATAAGTGAAACTTCTTTCTGACTCTGGAAACTTCTTTGTAACAAAGAATGTTATCAAAGTACTTTTTGTTGGAAATTTTATTTTTCAGAGAATTAATTTTATCTTTATTTTCTTAATTTAGAAATTAAAATACATAATTAAATATGCATAGAACTAGCCTGATGAGTCTATAAAATGAGTATATATAGTGTCTTATAAACACAGATTGCAGCCCGTCGTTCAAGATTGTGTCGCTTCTTGTTTTTCAAAGAAGAGAAAAAACCTATCATTCATTGCAATTTACAGTAGGTCTGACTGAAAATTTAATTTAAAAGTTTGATCACTCATATATCATAGTAATTACTCCTTTTAAGCCAAGAAAAGATATCTATCCTTTCTACATTGTTTTATGTTTTTATCTGTATGATTGTAACCTTTTCTTTCTTATATATAATTAT
The DNA here is from genome assembly GCA_025461125.1 of Carex kokanica. Lineage (NCBI taxonomy): Eukaryota > Viridiplantae > Streptophyta > Magnoliopsida > Poales > Cyperaceae > Carex > Carex kokanica. The sequence goes on along the minus strand of JAJGRX010000403.1, from coordinate 599,193 downwards.
GGAGTTATATATCTCTAGTTGAAGGCAATATTATATAGTTGCTCTGGTGTACGAATAAATTAGAGCATTATGGGAGATTATTACTTTCCTAAACATTTTCTCTTTATTTCATGTAATAAAAGAGGAACTATTACCATATGATCAAGATGGTAGTTAAAATTAAGATATTATATGGTTAAGTAATCTCCATTTGTTTCACAAATTAGTGTTTTTCACAAGATTAATAGCAACAAATTGGGTATTATTTATGAAGCGCTTCGACCAAGTAAGTGAAAACAAAACTAGAAGTCTAGAATTTTTGCCTGTATGTAATTTTTTAAACTAATACTTAATAAAAAATTTAAATACAATTCAAGTGCACATGAATTGGTTTGTAAGATTTAAATATTGGAGTTCACAAGTTACTGTTATATGTGTATCGGATTATTTGCGACAACACCACCATCGACAAGATTAAATTCCTTAGGTTCTCCCTTTTCATCCTTAGTCCCAAATTTATGTGCTGGAAGGAATGTTGGTGCTGCAGAAGTGCCTATACCTATGTCAGATAGCAGTGCATCCTTATGCGGTTGAAATTTCAGCTGATAGCAAAGTTAAAAATAAAGCCTTATTAATAATATTACAGCTTAATCATGAGATTATTTAGCATCATATTTTGCAAGACCATCTCATTTTCCTTCATTTCTTAACAACTGACAGAAAGTTCATAAACCAAGATCAAATGTTGACATCGATCTTAGCTATAATTTAAAATTGCATTATTACTTCTTCAAACCTTGAAAAGGTCCGTATATGTCTTGTTCTCCAATTGTTGTTACTAAATTACTGGTACATGGAATTGGTCAGTTTTTGGCTAACACTATAATATACAATTGAAGTTTTTATCTCACACTTCTATGGTAAATTTCAGAAGGGGGTCTGCTCTATTGATGGTTCAGAAATACAGCAATGTTCACTAAATATACAGACTGCGAACAAAGCAATAGTTAAAAAAAAAATGCATAAAAAGGCACTGATCATTGAGTACCGTAAAGTTTGAAAATATGATAGGTTGGAGTAGCTTGACATCGAAAGTTGGAATGATCACGTTTGTTAGAGTATCATGTAGCTTTAATTGCCCGAGATATTGTCGAAGTATAGAGTGGAGATGATTTCCATCGTACTTGGGCCCAGCAATCATTTTGATCATGGTAAAGAAACTGCAATTCAACCGTACCATCAATTAACAATTTTCTTCAGAGTTCAATCTCCTTGTGAGGTGTACTATACTTTTGTTGAGAAAAGTTATTCAGTAGTACATTAACAGAAGAAGCATATCAATGTATAAAACACCAAAATAAACATGGATCACTGGGACAAGAAGCCCGACATGGTTACTATAAAAAATGAACCCAAAAATGGGAAGTAAAAAGAAAAAAGTGCGTTGTCCAATTGGTAAATGGTAAACCTTCCTTTTCAGGTAAATGCATTGCATATAATTTTTCTTTATTTCTGTTTTCCCTAACCTCTAGTGCATTTTATGACTAACTGTCTTTAGACATATGATGTATTAATTGCTTAGCGAGCTAAAGCTCAGATTATAAGCTGTACTGAATTTAAGTTGTCACCAAATCAATACCTTATATAAAACAACTTTCTTTATCTTTTAACAAAATTTAAGTTGTTGGCTTTTGGCCTGATACTTCAAAAGAAAACTATGACCAAAGTCAGGTTATGATTGGTGTATGAAATACGCAGGTCTTTCCATAGCAACTTCGTAAAACGCACCTTTGTGGAAATATCTTTGGTAAATTATCCAAGTAGAATTTGGTTAAATCCTTTGCAGCAAATATTGGACGTTTGTCCTTGCCTGGAGAAGCCAGCATCAAAGCCAAAAGACCTCCCGTGCTTGTCCCGGCAATGACATCAAAATAATCTGCGAGCCTCGCTCCCTCCCCGTCAATCTCCTGTATTAACACATTTCAATTGCATATGTTAATCAATTTAACTACGTGTACATATTATATATCTATGGATCCAAATAGAGCACAAAAAATCTAATCACCTAATTAGCATCGTCAACTATGCCTGGTTTTATAATGCTCAATGATTGAGTTACAATATGAATGTTCTGTTGTTGGGGGATTAGTGAGGGGAGGGGAGGGGAAGTCTGTCTTACTTGAAGCTTCGACTCGAGAAAGCTTCGTGTACCAAGTGCCAGTGGTATATACTATATATCAATAGCAAGCTTCGTTGTAACCTGCTTCTTTAATGACTAAAATATGGTAAAAGAATTAGAGAAAATCATTGAATTTCCATAATAATTGGTTGTTCTATTAAGCGTGGCTCGCTATAATAGTTGTTGGTATTGTTCTTTAGTGGTAGCACTCTTATTTTTGTGATATCAAATAACATAATATTTCAAAATTATACACAAATTATTTGAATATGTCGCAGATCTACATTAGATGTGCCATTTGTCAGGAGAGGACAAAAGTGAAAAAAAAACACTCAAGAGTTATCTTCCCTATGGAAAACCTTCTCCTTTAATTTTTAAGGTTGCCTACGTGCTTCCACTTCCAAAAAAAAAAAAAAATTAAGGTGTTTAGTAAAAAATTTTAAGGTACTAATACGACCTAATACCTTATTTGTGCTTTGATTGCTTTGTTCTTTTTTCATAATAGAAATTTCATGTCTTTAATTTTGCATGCCAACAGTGTTTCTTAGAATATTAGGATGAAGACATGAACTCAACCAATAATCATCTGATATCCCAAGGTTTAGGAGTTTTAGAAAATCAAGGCCCATAATTCCTAGCAAACAAAAAAAGATCCACACAGTGAGAGAAGGATGAGAGGGCATGAGCGTTACGAATCAAAACTTTCTATGATGGAAATATAATTCTGAGCTAAGCCACAAGAAAGATGTAGCGTCTCCTTCAATGAAGCTCTTATTCAATCTAATGGAATTTAATGGACACCTCCATTTTAATGAAGGGTATATTTGTCAATTTAAATTTTAAAATAACTAAATAATAGGTTTAATGAATAAAAGGACATAAAAGAAAGAAAGTTAAGTTTTAATGGGTATATTGGATATTATGGTGTTTCTATGGGGAAATTGGCTTTTTTAAACTTCTACATGGGTACATTGGAAATTTTCCCATTAAACATACATCTGTGAGGGGAGGGGAAATGAGCAAAGAAGAGTGTATAAATTTGGGTCCCAATGACATTTTATTTTTAAATTTGAAGAAAAGGTATTTTGTTTTGATGTTTGAAGGAGGATATTCCTTCAAAATTTCCCGGAAAGGAAGAATGAGTTAATTGTGCTAATTTGAAAAGCATTTAATAGAACAGTTAGAAAAGCTTGGCACATTATATGACAACCGTCAATAAAAAAATTCAATGGCTGCTGATTTGTGGTATTATAAGTTACGTTAATGGAACCTTGCTATAAAGAAAATACAAAGGCGCAGTTAAATATATATTAAATCAAGGTATAATCAATATTTCCCACTTGTAATAGCTGAAAATTAAAATACAAGGTAATGAAATTGCATATATAAATTCAAAGAACAGCTAGCATTTTATTAAAAAAAGAAAAAAGGGCCTACAAAGAAAATGTCCGCATTTTCTATATATGTTCTTAAATAAAGTCCTATTTATTAATTTATAAATTAATTTGATATTTTAAAGAAATATTAGCGTGGTTATTTTTCATCAAATTGAATGTCAACATTCATGCATGTTTACTAGGTAATGAAATTGCATATATAAATTAAGAACAGCTAGCATTTTATTAAAAAGAAAGAAGGGCCTACAAAGAAAATGTCCGCATTTTCTATATATGTTCTTAAATAAAGTCCTAGTTATTAATTTGATGTTTTAAAGAAATATTAGCGTGAATTATTTTCATCAAATTGAATGTCTACATTCATGCATGTTTACTAGTTGAATCAGCATTTAAATAAAAAAAACTTTGTGTCTCATCATATTTATATTTTTGGTATATAATTTTAAAATCAATATATTTGTATTTATGGACTGCTAACCATCATCTTTTGTCTCATGTCATCAATTTCCATTTTCTAAATTTTTATAATGTTGCCTCCTTCTTAAGCTGTACCGGAGAAAATAATTATTTCAATTAATAGAAAAAAATTTACGAGAAATTTTATTGAAATAAAAGATGTCGCTGCAAAATACAAACCTTTTTCTAGTTGACTAATATAATTACAGTTACAAGTACTATCTCCTAGTAGCATGAATTTAGAAAAATATAGGGTAATATGGTACTGAATTTTTCTATCAAATTAATATAACTAAAATGATTGGTTGTGTTAAAGATCAGTTGGATGATTCTCACAAATCAACATATCAAAAGTAAACCCTGGTAATTATTAATACGAATCAATCATTATGTAATTGACTAACTTAATTAATTCTTATGTATAATTATTTCCCTCTTGCAACCAATAAGGCATTACATAGGGACAGCAGAGATCCTCTACTGTGCCAACATGCAATGGTTGATGTTGTGCTGAGTGTACAAGGGGACATGGTAGAGATTATATATTTTAGAAGTTTAAACATCATGGCTTTCTCTTAACCTTTATTATGTAAATATGCAGTCTCGTTGCATGTGGAAAAAGGTAATTATCAAGGATGTGACATTATTTGAACAAGTAATTACATATTCTATGAATAAAGTTTGTTGAATGATTACTTGTTCCTTTTTAAATTTGTATGTTTCCTAACAAAAGTTGATTGTTCTTTCTTTTTTTTCTTTTTTTTTCTTGAACATGTTCATCACAAATATACTTTCTTTAAAGTAGTACGGGAGTACCCATCAAGGTTGGTATATTAAACTTCCTGTCCATGAATGGGTATGTTTTGGATATTTCATTTTTTGGATAATTCGGTTAAGCCTCTTGATTTAGTTCTTAAGTATAGTTCAATGTAGACTAAAATGATTATGAATAATCTAAATTCACATGGACATAGAGAATCAAAATAAGAAAATTTGTATTTGATTCTTAATAAAGTTGAGATGAATTTAGATTTTGAATTATATCGTGATAAAATATACATTATGAGTGAAATAGAGATTGACCCAGCAAAATGTAATATAATTGGATTTAGATAGATAAGATGTAAAAAAAAAAAATCCAAGTATGCTGTGAATTGAGATATCACTACATAACTACATATGCATATATTCGGTATAACATAAGAATAATTACGGTTGGTCTAAATCCACATGGCAATCGAGAATCAAAAGAGGACATATTTGATTCTTAATAAATTAAGAATGGATTTAGATTTATCTTTAAACCGTAATTTTAGATTTTGGATATAATTTGAAGTTCGAATAAAAGGTATTAAGGTTATATATTTTAAAATGGATTGGTTTCAATCGCACCTCGTCAAAGTGAGCTCTCCTTTTGAAATTAATTTATTTTAAATATAAAGGTGTTATTGTGTGCATGTAATGAGTGTAAATATTTGTCGGCCCAAAGGAAGACCATTTATTATAGTTACATGTACGCCTTGTGGTAATAAGTGTAGTGATGATTGTTTGGTTTTTTACGTGTGATCAATTTAATCGGCTCAAAGGAAGGTTAATTGATAGACATGTTACTTAATTATCAATGCTTGATTATTATGCCAAGATACCATAAGAAATTAATATTTTCGTCCAAAGACAACTTATTAATGGAACCAGTATCTTGAGGTAATGGGGTTTACCTTTATTTGAATTTATATTATATATATGGATATTTTTCTGAGTATGTAGTGTTTGTTTATTGTTCTAATTTTAGTTAATATCAATTCTAGCATCAAATTTAAGGGAATGAAAGAACTTATTGTTAGTTCTCATAATTATGGATACTAATAATAAACTTGAACCAGAAAGTGGTGAAGTACCTTTAAAGACATAGGACAATACCAAAGATTGGTTGGTAAGTTAATTTATTTAACTGTTACTATACCCGACATAGCTTTTGCAGTTGGTACTGTAAGTCAATTCATGCATGCACCAAGAAACCACTCATCTAGATGCAGTGGATCGGATTATTAGGTATCTAAAGAGTTCTCCTGGACAAGGGATATATGGATGAAGAAAAATAATACTAATAATATTCTCGCCTACTCTGATGCAGATTGGGCTAGAAACTTTGATCGAAAATCAACCACAGGATACTGCACATTTGTAGGCAGGAATCTCGTGACATGGACAAGCAAGAAGCAGAATGTAGTTGCAAGGTTAAGTGCAGAGGCAGAATACAGAGCGATAGCACAACAACAAGTGAGTAAATAATTGTTGTGTGACATGAAGGTCTCATGTAAAGGACCGATGCAAATGTACTGTGATAATCAAGCTGCACGACACATTGCTTCAAATCCAGTATTCCATGAACTAAGCACATTGAGGTGGATTGTCACTTCATACGAGAAAAAGTTCAAGCCAGAGAAATTGCGACTCCATTTGTGAGGAGTCACGACCAACTAGCTGATATATTCACCAAAGCTTTAGACAAAGGAAGTTTTCAAAATATTTTATACAAGTTGGGTTCTATAAATTTATTTAGAACTCAACTTGAGGGGGAGTGTTGAGAAATACTAGGAAAGAAGTCTCAGAAAATCATCACAGACTCATTCAGTAAAGAAATCTGCTAGTAAATAATATAGCTGTTAGGCAATATTTAGTACCTAGCATGATCTCTGTAATTAGGAAAAATTCAACAATAGGTATTTTAGGAATTTAGCCAACGGCTAGTAAGAAATCAGGTTATATAAACCCATGTACATGTAAAGATCAGAAAAAAAATCAATAAAATTCATTCTTCATTTCTTCCTCAAAATCTAATATTGTACAAATCAGGAAGAAAATGAGATCACAGTGATGGACCCCGGCCAATTTTATTTTCATTAAATAAGATATATTAATAGTCTATTAAATTAACAAACAATCAACTATGGAATACTTTCACTGCATTTATCTCTTGAGTAATTTTTTGTTTATAAAATACTTCAAAAAAATTATAATTCATAGATTCATCACTGACAAAAAAATAATCGGCCAATAATATAAATTGGTCGTTTAGATTTTAAATAAATTTTTTAAAGCTAATGCAAAAAAAAAAAAAGTTCATTGCATGAAATAATTACTATTGAACAATTCTTTAATTTAGTTAGAAATATATATGTTGACCGTCTAAAACAAACATTTTTGCCTTTGATTAAGAGAACAGTTCGTCAAGAGTTTATCCTAAATATATTATATGCTTTAGACTTCAGTAATCTAGGTGACTTCTATAATAAGATTAAGGCTGGGGGTCCAATTATTAGCAATGCCTGTATCTATGTATAGTAATGTTTTCCTGTCACTATTTTGGTGTTAGCTTTTGTGTAATGAGTTGTTGTAAGAACAGAATGGGCTGGTTTGTCTTGGGCTACCATGCAGCATGAATTCCATTTGCCACAAATAAGATTAAGGTGTTAATCCACCGCAGCTATATTGCATAGTAATTAATTTATATATTTTTTTTAATTTCTTTGCCATTTTCAAATAACTTTGTAAGTAATGAATCGCTGATGACTGTCAAATCATGATATGCATGATGAGGACACAAAAAATATGTTAATCAACAATTAATTAGCTTATCTGTCAAGAAAAAGACAATTAATTAGCCTTTGTTTTATTTATTCCAACACAACAACTCTCATCTTATAAAAAATAATATTTAAAGAAGGAATGTATACTGCTAGCAAGGGCCATATTTTAAGTACTAATTTAGTATTAGTAAGTGCTAATGATAGTTTACCAGCAAATGGGAATACATATATTGACTAGTTATCATTATCTTTTAGGAAATTCTTGGTATTTAACAAAGTAGTATTCTCTATTCAAATAGTTTAATTTATATCTGTAGAGCTATTTCTGCTGATATTATTCTTAATTAATCTGTGGAGACATTCTACCAATTCAATCCACAGTTATCACATAATTTGTATATATAAATATAAGAATTTATTAATCACGATAAATATAGAAGAATACACATTATATACTGTGTAAAAATTTACTTATACAACCTTGTAGACATAATTCTGTAAAATTACAACAAGTCTTTTTATTTCGTACGAGCAATCCTTTCCCACTGTACGTATGTGAAGAAAATAATAGATAGATATTTTAGATTGGCACTGTTCCGCCCCTTTCTTTTCGTTCAGCAGAAAGCTTCTTTGCAAAACTTTTGAGCATATCTCCATTGGTACCAGCTCCTGGTACCTCCTCGTACAAGCCAGTCTCTATATTGACTCTTGAAACAGGCTTGTTCAGAAGGTCCTTTCCAATTTGAACCAGCTCTTGCATGTTTTCCATCGAAGAATCGTCAATCGAAATTGTGCTGCTTGTGAGTGTGTCATCCTGATTGATCCCCAGAATGTGACATAAATTCAAATAACTGTCAGAATTATTCGAAATTTAAATACAATGCTCTCTCTCTCTCTCTCTCTCTCTCACTCTCTCTAGCAATCACAGAAATATTGGATTCATTTCATCCTTTTGATACTACTGGTTTTACCTGCTGAACCACCAAATCATAGAATCTAGGATAAGCACCAAAAAGAAAGAACCAAACTAAGAGTGTTTTTTTTTTTTTTAAGCATGGAACTACCAAAGAGTTACTCATGAAACTAATTAGTCTATCATTTATCTATGTCAACTGCCAGCTTCACCTAGTAGCAAGAACAACAATTGAAGTAGCTAGCTATGTCCATTATTAACTAGGGCCTATATTTTAAGTATAAATTTAGTTGTGTTAAACATTAATCAAATGAAGCACAAGGATATGTATATTTCTGAATCCCTTGGTACGTAACAAAACGATGAACAGCTTAAACAGTTCACCTGTATGCGGAGGTAGCTTTTCTCAGACCTGAGCGCCTCAAAAAGGACAGCCAAGTGAATATCAACCATGTCAGCACTTCCGCTGTTAAAAATGTCAATAATTGGTGAGGTATCGTTATCAGTGAGCCATCCAAAGATTCCCCACTTGGAAATCTCCTTCGCAGTATACTTTTGCTCATTCTTGTTTATTCCAGTCCCAATTGAGATCACTAAAAATTTATCGTAGTCTGTAGGCTCGATCGGGAAGAACTGATCATTTCCATTAACAATCTGGCGTGTAACTTGGCCCATAGCAGCCAGTGTCTAATACAAATATATATACAAACAAAAAGAATTAGATAGATGTAAAATGTAAAATGACAAAGTTTATAGCTAAATAAAAAAACATATGAGTTCATTAATAATCATAATAAGCGAAAATCATCTACCGTTCAATTTGAAACTCAATATCTGAATAAATGAAACTTCTTTCTAACTATGGAAACTTCTTTGTAACATAAAATGTTAATAAAGTACTTTTTGTTGGAAATTTTATTTTACAGAGCAGTTAATTTTATCTTTATTTTATTAATTTAGAAATTATATAAAACTAGAAGTCTTGAATTTTTGCCTGTATATATTTTTAAAACTAATGCTTAATAAAATATTCAAACACAATTCAATTTTGTGTGCAAATTAATTTGCTCGTAAGATTTAAATATGTGTACCGGATTATTTGCGACAACACCACCATCGACAAGATTAAATGCCCTAGTTTCTCCCTTTTCATCCTTAGTCACAAAATCATGTGCCGGAAGGAATGTTGGTGCTGCAGAAGTGGCTATACCTATGTCAGATAGCAGTGCATCCTTCAGCGGTTGAAATTTTAGCTGATAGCGAAGTTAAAAATAAAGCCATATTAATAATATTACAGATCGATTTCATGAGATTAATTAGCGTCATATTTTGCAAGACCATCTCATTTTCCTTCATTTCTTAACAACTGACAGAAAGTTCATAAACCAAGATCAAATGTTGACATCGATCTTAGCCATAATATAAAATTTCATTATTACTTCTTCAAACCTTGAAAAGGTCCGTATATGTTTTGTTCTCCAATTGTAGTTACTAAATTATTGGTACTTAGAATTGGTCAAGCTTTGACTAACACTATAATATACAATTTAAGTTTTTGTCTCACACTTCTATGGTAAATTTCAAAAGGGGATCTTCTCTATTGATGGTTCAGCAATACAGCAATGTTCACTAAATATACAGACTGCGAACAAAGCAAAAGTTACAAAAAAATTGCATAAAAAGGCACTGAATTATGTAAAAGATTAGTATTGAGTACCGTAAAGTTTGAAAATATGGTAGGTTGGAGTATTCGGACATCAAAAGTCGGGATGACCACGTTTGTTAGAGTATCATGTAGCTTTGATTGCCCGAGATATTGTCGAAGTATAGAGTGGAGATAATTGCCATCGTACTTGGGCCCAGCAATCATATTGAACTTGGTAAAGAAACTGCAATTCAACCGTACCATCAATTAACAATTTTCTTCAGAGTTCAATCTCCTTCTGAAGTGTACTATACTTTTGTCGAGAAAAGTTATTCAGTAGTACATTAACAGAAGAAGCATATCAATGTATAAAACACCAAAACAAACATGGATCACTGGGACAAGAAGCAAAAGCTCAGAATATAAGCTGTACAAAATTTAAGTTGTCACTAAATCAATACCTTATATATAACAACTTTCTTTTTCTTTTAACAAAATTTAAGTTTTCGGCTTTTGGCCTGATACTTCAAAAGAAAACTATGACCAAAGTCAGGGTATGATTGGTGTATGAAATACGCAGGTTATTCCATAGCAACTTTGTAAAACTCACCTTTGTGGAAATATCTTTGGTAAATTATCCAAGTAGAATTTGGTTAAATCCTTTGCAGCAAATATTGGACGCTTGTCCTTGCCTGGAGAAGCCAGCATCAAGGCCAAAAGACCTCCTGTGCTTGTTCCGGCAATGACATCAAAATAATCTGCGAGCCTCGTTCCCTCCCCATCAAGCTCCTGTATTAACACATTTCAATTGCATATGTTATTCGATTTAACTCAGTATACATATTATACATCCATGGATCCAAAATAGAACACAAAAAAATCTAATCACCTAATTAACATGGTCAACTGTGCCTGGTTTTATAATGCTCAATGAGTTACTATATATATAAATGTTCTGTTGTTGGGGGTTTAGTGTGGGGAGGGGAGGGGAAGTTTGTCTTACTTGAAGCTTTGACTCGAGAAAGCCGAGAATAGTTGCTGGAATGATTCCCCTAACACGACCACCATCGATGCTTAGCATGGTGACAAGTTTTCCTTTAGCAGGTGTATATTCTCTAATTCCATCTGCTGTGGTGGCCATTCTGGTATATGTAAGTTAAAATGGAAAGTATATATGTAATAGATTGAAGGATATAGAGGAGCTTTTATATGTATTCTTAAGGGCCAACTACCTTACATATTTAAGATTGTGTTATACTTGTACCAGAAAAGAATATTTCGGTTTATCTTGAGTGGAAACTTCCTATACCATTTTTAAGCAATTGAGTATTGAATACACTATTATTGAGGAATCAAATAATCGTTGTTGAACAAGAAATGAATGCTGGATTAACCATATTAAATGCACGCGCGTCTTTTGAGTATTCTTGCCTGTATGTTTAAACCATTATTTATGAAAGATGGTGTACTAAAATAAATTATATTATCCCGGTTTTAAGTAATCCTATTTAAGCTGATTTGCTCAAAACGCCTAAATCTCTCTTGCGCAATTTGAATTTCCAAATTAATTTGAATAATCTTATGAGGACTTCAAGAAAAATAACATTCTGCTCCTTTATCTAAAGTTCTATGCTAAAATATGAATCTAAATTTTATAAAACAAGAGGTATTGAAGGTTATAAAAATTTTATCCATGAAATTTGCACATCTCAAAATTCTAAATATTTTTTAATTCCTTCTTGTATTAAATTTGAGATTTAAAATTATATTGCTTTGATTTAAAAAGAATACTAAAATTTTAATTCAGTTTTATGGACATAGATAATTAAAATTTTAAAATAATTATGTACTGTGTACTGTCAAATTTATGCTCAATTAAAAGTAATCATATGCGGTTTATTATTTATTGAACATTAATGCGTCATATAGGATGTGGATCTTTAATGTGTAGAACTTAAGATGTATTATTCAATTTTATGATAAGTTAAATTGAATAATTACCACATTTGTCAGCCAAGGGTGTCTTGGATTGTATATTATGATTTGGTTCCCATAATACAAGGCTATTATGTATTCATCTCTGATTATCCCATTATATGAGAGTGTGAGAGACTTTAGAAAAGGCAAAACAAAGGAGACTCTCTAAAGAGCTTTGCTATTCTGAAAAAACTGAATCGATAGCGCTCTCTCGCACAAGACAATCATGGATTAAGGTACGCTTCCGCTATTCAGTTTTATATTCAACACAGATAATTCTGCGGTAGTCGATCATGGTTTTCGTCGGACCCAACAAGTGGTATGAGAACAACTCTGTGTTGAAATTCAGAATTACGATTTAGAAAATTTAGAATTGTACGCGGTAGTCTGTCGTCATTTTCTTCCGCGTTGTGTTTTGGTGAACCGCGATTGTTCGGTAAACGCGCGTGATTTTGTTGCGTCCAGTCATGGTGAACCGCGCATAAACCAATGATCAAAATCATGGTTGAGTCGTGCACCGCGATACACCAGCCCCTCAAATTTTCTTGGTTAACCGCGCAAAGACCGACCAAATAAGTTACATAAAATGAAATTGTACACCGCGCAATTATTGGTCATGCCGCCTGCGTTAAAAGAAAATAGTTTAATATTATTTTTCTTGTCCTGAGTTTTGCGGAGAGACCAAATTTAATTAGGAAAATGATTTATTCCGCCGGTGTCTTTTCCTCGTTCATTCTCTAATTATTAATTATCTAGAGAACCACAACTTCAAGCACAAAAAGACAAAAGAAAACGCGTATCAATTATTAATTACGTGGAGACCGCTTATATTTGAAAATTTTTACAACTGACACGCGCAAGTATTCATATATAATACATCAAGTATTCATATAATACACTAAATATTCATACCTAAGATATCAAGTATTTAAAAAAACACTGGACACATCACTCACCCATCTTTTACATGTTTTTAAAGGTGATTTTTTTTCTCCGTTCACTCTAACCAATATTTCTGACAATCTATAAAGAATTTTGCGAATCTAAAATCACACACGTCTTCTACGCAATTTTCTCTTTCAAATGAGATCCATGATGAAGTACTTTTGAGTTATCCGTCGCGCAAGTATTCATACCTCGTCGCGCAAGTATTCATACCTCGTCGTGCAAGTATTCATATCATGTCGAACAAGTATTCATACCTAAGATATCAAGTATTTCAAAAAAAGAAATTGGATACATTACACGCCCATCTTTTACATGTGTCCAGTTTTTTTCCAGTGATTGAGTGGGCTGGATCGGACAAGAAAACCGAAGAGAAAGATAGAGTGTACTAAACACTTTTAGTGATTAAGTGGTAATGAAAGTTCAATCGGTAAAAAATGAGTGAATGATGTGTCCAGTTTTTTATTTGTGAAATACTAATGAGGTATGAATACTTGCTCGAGGAGGTATGAATACTTGTGCAACTGACAACTCGAAAGTATGTCATCATGGATCTCATTTGAAAGATAAATTGTGTAGAAGACGTTCGTGATTTTAGATTTGCAAAATTCCTCACAGATTGTCAGAAATATTGGTTAGAGTGAACGGAGAAAAAAAATCACCTCTAAAAACATGTAAAAGATGGGTGAGTGATGTGTCAAATTTTTTTTTAAATATTTGATATCTTAGGTATGAATACTTGGTGTATTATATATGAATACTTGATGTATTATATATAAATACTTGCACTCGCCGATAATGACACGTTTTGTTTTGTCTTTTAGCGCTGAAATTTGTGGTCCCCTCTTAATTAGCGGTGAACAAAGGCAGTTATTGACCGGGCGATGAATGGGGGAAATGACTTGAGGGATAGTTAGTCGGTCCCATTTAATTAAGCCTTAATTTAATTTAAGACATTTCGGTATTTCATCTTTTGGATAATTCGGTTAAGCCTCTTGATTTAGTTCTTAAGTATAGTTCAATGTTGAGTAAAATGATTATGAATAATCTAAATTCACATGGAAATAGAGAATCAAAATAAGTAAATTTGCATTTGATTCTTAATAAAATTGAGATGAATTTAGATTTTGAATTATATCGTGATAAAATATACATTATGAGTGGAATAGAGATTGACCTAGTGAAAGGAAATATAATTAGATTTAGATAGATAAGATGTAAAAATAAAATAAAAAATCCAAGTACGCTGTAAATTGAGATACCACTACATAACTACGTACATATGCATATTTTCAATATTACATAAGAATAATTACGGTTGAATTAAATCCACATGGCAATCGAGAATCAAAAGAGGACATATATATTTGATTCTTAATAAATTAAGAATGAATTTAGATTTATCTTTATACCGTAATTTTAGATTTTGGATATAATTTTAAGTTCGAATAAAAGATATTAAGGTTATATATTTTAAAATGGATTGGTTTCAATCGCACCTCGCCAAGGTGAGCTCTCCTTTTGAAATTAATTTATTTTAAAATATAAAGGTTTTATTGTGTGCATGTAATAAGTGTAAATATTCATCGGCCCAAAGGAAGACCAATATTTATTAAAGTTGCATGTACACCTTGTGGTAATAAGTGCAGTGATGATTGTTTGGTTTTTTATGTGTGATCAATTTAATCGGCCCAAAGGAAGGTTAATTGATCGACATGTTACTCTATTATCAACGCTTGATTACTATGCCAAGATACCATAAGAAATTAATATTTTCATCCAAAGACAACTTATTAATGGAAATGGTTCTTGAGGTAATGGGGTTTACCTTTATTTGAATTTATATTATATAAATGGGTATTTTTCTGAGTATGTAGTGTTTGTTTATTGTTTTAATTTTAGTTAATATCAATTCTAGCATCAATTTAAGGGAATGAAAGAACTTACTGTAAGTTCTCATAATTATGGATCTTGACATTGTGTTAAGAATTGATTCTCCAATACTTACGGTTATGAGTACCTCTAATTTAAGAGGGAGAAAGAAAAGTAGGAGAAGTCAAATCGCATGTGTCATATGATCATAATAAAGGAATATTCTAGAAGCATTTAGGAGCACTTTAACGAATTATTTGGTTAAGGCTTATGAATTCCTTTCGACTATTGAAAATAGATTTGTTAAGAACGAATAGTTCAAGTTGATACGATCTTGACAAATCAAATTTTTAGTAAGGTATAAAGTCAAAGGAATACATATAAGAAATAAGAGTATGGTAGCTGCATATACAACACCTCAATTGGAAAAACAAAAGAAATCAGTTAAACCAGATGGTAGTAGTTATTTTTTTTTAATTGTTGAAAAGTATAAATGATTAAGCAATTCAGTACTTGACATGCTTTGCGTGTCAAGAAAAGTATGTTTATTAATATGGTTTGTTTTGGAGGTTAATTTAACTTTGATACTTAGACACATATGGTGGATAGATTCTGATGTAATAACTCACATCAGTGTGTCTATGCAAGGTTATTTGAGTAGTCGTAGCCTAGTGATGGTGAAAGATACATCTATATTGGAGACGACGAGAATGTTAAAATTGAAGCAATTAGAAAGTTAGATTAATATTTAAGATTGGATTTTATTTGAATCTAAATGAAACATTTATAGCCAATTATAAGGATTTTATTTGATTGTCTTAAGATAAAGCGAGCCAATTGGAGGAGATTTATAGCCAACAAGTCTCAAGATGTCTTAGAACTAATAAAATTTAGATATTTGTGGACCATTTTTCCTATGGATATTAGAAAAGGTACATTATTTTATTATGTTCATAGGCAAATATTTTAGATATGGCTATATTTATCTCATTATGAAAAAACATATTTTTTGGATGTGTTCAAAATTATGAAGTTGACATTGAGAATCAACTCAACATAAGGATTTTAAGCGTCAGGTTTGACTATAGTGTTGTATACTATAGTAGATATGACTGTTCAGGTGAACTATATCAATATATTTTTGTTAAATTCCTAAAGTATAACAATATCGTATTACGGTACATCATGTATGGTTTTATCCATTATGAATGATGTGGCTGAAAGACAAAACAGAACACTTAAGGACATAATAAAGAAAATTAATTGTCATATTTCTTTATCATAATTACTTTGGGAATAAGGACTTAAGATTGCAGCTTATATTCTTAACTGGAACATTACATCGATATGAGTTTTATAATCCCACAACAAGGTTGATTTTTTTAGGAAGAAAAATGCAAAGTTCTTTAAAGATGTTGAGTTTGCAAGAGGAGGGGAATACGATTCAGGATTTTATCTTCGATGATGAATATGTAAATATTTTCACAGGTATTATTGACATTATTTAGGATTTTGATCCTGGTTTTGTTCAAGACACAATAATCGATGATAATACGAAGAGCAAACTTCAACACCTCAAGAACACGTGTCATTAAGGATATCCACTAAGTAAAGTGGGTAGATGTCATGATATGGAGATGAAGTTCAGGAAAGGCAAAGATATTTTTCATATTGTTCATTTGCCATAAGGTACAAAATTCATTGGTTTTAATGAAATTTGAATGACAATGTGGGAGCAATACAAAGTACGTCTTGTCACATATGGCTTCACATAGAAAAAGGACATTGGATATAAAGAGACATTCTTTTCGGTTATTTTGAAAGTCTTTCAAGATAATAATGGCATTAAAGGTGCATTTTAGATCTTTAGTTGCATTAGATGGATGTTAAGATGTTATTTCTCAATATGCTCAATAGTAGTATTGATGATATGATTTATATGGTGCAGCAATAAAACTTTGACTCATGAGACCTAAAGCATATGGTTTGCAAATCCAGAAAATCCATCTATGGACTCAATAAAATATATTTATCGACAATGGTATTCAAAATTCATCAAGTGATCATCTCGTTTGGTTTTGAGATTAATTTAGTCGATGAATGGATATACCATAACTTATGTGGGAGAATGTTATTTTCTTGGTTTTATATGTCAGTGACATATTGCTAGTAACAATATAGGTTTGTTGCTTGATATCAAGAAATTTCTATTTAATAATTTTTGAGATGAAAGATCTTGATGATGCATCTTTTGTGTTAGATATAGGAATACATAAAGAGCAATCTCGATGTATTCTTAGGTTGTCACCAAAGAACTATACTGTGAAGGTTTACAAGATGGGATACATTAAGATAAACCAAAAGATATCTCTGTAAATAAGGGAGACGAGTTTAGTCTCAATCAGTGCTCTAAGAATGATTTTAAGAATAAATTAATACAGAAGATTTCCTATGTTTCGGTAGTAGAAAGTCTGAAGTATGCTCAGGTTTGTATGTGTCTAGATAATGCATACATAATTGGAATGCTAAAGTGATATTAAAATAATTCAGAAGCAGACCATAAGATAGCAGCCAAAAAGGTCTTGCGTTATTTTTAAGAAAAATAAAAACTACATACTCACATATCGAATATCAGAAAAGTTTGAGATCATCTGGTACATTGATTTCAATTTTGGTAGATGCCAATAAAGCATGTTATAACAGGTGTATGAGGTATCTAATTGGAGAATATAACTGTGAAATTTTGTCACATGGATGCACAAAGTGGATAGGAATTAAATACCACTCAAGTTACTTTGTGAAAATAATACGACAGTTTTATATTCCAATAATAGGAACTTGACAAGGTTAAAGTATATAGATCAAGTTCTTAGTTGTAAATGAAATAGTTCAGAAAGGACAGTTATCTATCGAGCATATTGGCACAAACTCCGTGATTGCAGTTGCATATTAAAGGATTGTCACCCAAAAGGTTTCATGAGCATGCTGCTCGTATAGGTGTCATGTCAAATTAAAGATCTTCAATTTTTTTTAGGATATTTATATTTTAGTGAGAGTTTGTAATTATACTTGTATGACATATGCGGTTTTCAATTATTTAAAGTTTAAGGATATTTCTGCAGAAATAAAGTTTCAGTTTATTCACATTCTGCCTCTATTATGGTTGATCTCATTTAAGGGTGGACCAGTTGAAAATAAGCACATTATGATCACATTACGTGAGACTCTCATGCTACACATCCACATCATGATTCATGTCATTCGGTTATGTCAATATATGTTACCACTGTTGGTTGAGTTACGAATAAATGTGGTAAAAGCTACTTTGATTCTATATTGATATAATTGATGGACGGAATTATTTCGAGACACATTTCGGTAATGACAGAAAAGTTGACCTCGCTATGGTTATTACCAATACAAAATTATAAGGTTTCACATATAGTCCAAGTGGGAGATTGTTGGATCATTAATCCAACGTTGGACTAATATGTAAAATAATTATGTATTGTATACTGTCAATTTTATGCTCAATTAAAAGTGATCATATGAGGTTTATTATTTATTGAACATTAATGTGTCATATAGGGTGTGGACCTTTAATGTGTAGAACTTAAGAGGTAATATTCAATTTTATGATGGGATGAATTGAATAATTACCACATTAGACAGCCAAGGGTGTCTTGGGTTGTATATTATGATTTGGTCCCCAGAATACAATGCTATCATGTATTCATCTCTCGTTATCATATTAGATGAGAGTGTGAGAGACTTTGGAGAAGGCAAAACAAAGGAGACTCTCTAAAGAGCCTTACTATTCTGGAAGAACCGAACCGGTGTCGCTCTCTCGCACAAGATAATCATGGATTAAGGTATGCCTCCGCTATTCAGTTTTATATTCAACACAGATGATCCTGCGGTGGTCGATGATGGTTTTCGTCTGACCCAACAAAACTCTCTATGCCGCTTGCTTTTGTTTAGTTCTGATTTTATGGATATTTTAGTTGCTATATATGCAGTACCAGCTTAGTAGTCCTTTTGTAAGAATACTATGAAATTAGTTTCTGAATGGAACTAGTGGGGTTCACCCCACTTTTGTCAAAAAAAAAAACTAAGTTTTAACTACTAAATTATCATTTATTTATCTTGAATTAATAATACGTAGATATATATTGCTATGAGCCTATGAGATGTATATGTATAAATATAAGGTCAGGGAACTTATATTGCCACTACTACAGAAATGGTCATTGTACACTGCACATTGTACACGGATTTGGCAATGTTATATAAAAACCGTGTAGAAGTTGTAACTTTTTGGATGCCTGAAATATCTGTAGGATCTCTAGACGGATATTTATTAAAGAATCAGTGTAGAAAGACGTGAGAGAGCTACACGGACGTTTACTAGGAAATGTACACGGCTTATTATTTAAATAACAGTGGAGAAAGCCTTGAGAGAGCTACACGGATATTTAATTAAAGAACCGTGAAGAAAGGTAAGAATTGTACATGGTTTTTTGTTTAATTAACAGAGTAGAAAGCCTAGAGAGAGCTACACGGATGTTTAATAAAGAGCTGTGTAGAAAGGTTATTTTAGATTTTTGGTTATATATAAGGCCTTCTCCCCAGCATTGTTTTGATCAATTTATAATCTCCCTCTCACAATTAACAATTGGGTTGAGATGTTTATCAATTATGTCGGATCGCAAATTATATCAATATGAGCTACCATTTTTGGAGCTCTTGAGCGGTCCGATATAATTGATAACCTACATCTCGAATTCACATGCGAATTGCTTCATTTCCCTAATTAATTGGTCTGATTTCTGCGCTAAAGTATTTTTGGAGGGTAATATGATGATAGATGTTATAACTGGAGGCCGGACCTGAGATCTTGGAAGTTAATTTGTATTTCTCCTATAGATCTTGCTAAGGTGTTTAGTTTAGGACATATGGAAACTAACCAAAAGAGTACTTAGGTTAATGTAACCAAAGTAGTCCTTAATTTGGTTACATTAACCTAAGTAGTCTTTTGGTTAGTTCCTTGCATATGTCCTAAACTAATTCGAGCAAGCAAGATCTAGAGGAGAAATACGAAGATTCTGACAAAGGCCTACTATTAAAACATTTATCTTCATATTACCCTCTGTAAACATGTATCTCCATATTACCCTCTGTAAACCCTACTAGCACTTTTCATTCTATTTGTTTAGCAATTGATATTTTCATCTTACTCTATTTTGCTAACTGAAAACAAAGAAAATACTGGCTAGCGAAAAATGGAGGCTAGCCAAAAAAAAAAATTAGGAAAAAAAAGAGAATTTTACACGGCTGTTTATATCATTTTATTGTTAGCAAATTGATATTTTCATCTGTTTTGCTATCTGAAAACATAGAAAATACTGGCTAGCAAAAATGGAGGCTAGCCAAAAAAAAATAGTTAGAAAAAAAAACAGAAAATTCTACATGGCTGTTTATATAAAAGTCCGTGTAGACAGACAATTATACACGGCCGTTTATATAAATGTCCGTGTAGAAAGAGTAATCTAAACGGCTACTTATATAAAAGTCCGTGTAGCTCTCTCAATGTTTTATACACGGATTTATAGCTAATTATCCGTGTAGAAAGATTATTTAGGGTTGGAATTATATAAAAGGCCTTCTTCCGGTGCCGTTTTGATCAATTAATACTCTCTCTCTCTCTTTGTATTGAATTGATCTGATTTCTGCGCATAAGGATTGAGGCCGGATCTGAGATCTTTGAAGTTCATTCGCATTTCTCCTCTCTATTGTTAAGGTTAGTCATATATATATTTCTCTTTTCTTTCTCTAATTTTCTGTTACTAATTAATATTGCTTAATTATTTAGGTCGATCAATTATTATTTAATGCATGGGTCCTTGATTTGTTAAGATAATGTAAATAATTAGTGTATTGTGGTCCAATAACCGACCTATTGATGCTTTTAGGTCCATTCCCGTTCAAAATTAATCCAATAGGGATTAATTTTGGATAATCCCCCGTTTGAGACTGCTCTTTGAATATTGTGTCTCATTTAGGATGTGAACACATATTAGCGGGATTTAATTAGTATTTGAGAAAAGTTCGATAGTATTTCTCCTTATTGCTCTTACGAGTATGTGGTTTTTACGCATACTTGGGGAGTTAAGGGGAAATACTGCCGAATTTTTCTCAAATACTAATTAAATCTCGTTAATATGTGTTCACATATGAGGCATAATATTCAAAGAGTGGGTTAGGATTGTAAACCGGTCCTTTGTAAGCCAAGAATTTGAAACAATATATATATATATATATATATATGTTGACCACCATATATGATTAATTGGAATCTTTTTTTTAATTTAATTTACAGATGGATCGAAGTTGGATGTACGAATTGCGACGTGATAGTGCAGAATATTTGGCTCGCGTTGATGAGTTCATAAAATTTGCTGAGAGTTATAGAGTGGAGACAAAAGATGACGACATTTTGTGTCCTTGTAGAGATTGTAAAAAATTTATAAGATTTGGGGACTCAAAAGAAATTAGAGCTCATTTGATTTGTCGGGGATTTAAGAAAAGATATACATGTTGGTTTATGCATGGTGAGAAAATTGGGAAATGTAGTGGTATGGTACCAATAGAAATTCTATTTTGGACGAGAATGATGATAATGTAGAAATTGTTGATAATTTTGAACTTGATTACGATGATGATTTTGAGAATGTCGAAAATTTTGATAATGTTGGGCTTGATTACAACGAGGATGATGACCTGGAGATGAATATTGATGAAAATGCATAATACGATTTTATTGAGAATCTAGAGGACTTGTTATGTGATGTGGAAGATGAAATTAGTGATAAAAATTATAAAAAATTTCAGTATCTGTCTAATGAATCTAAAAAGTCGTTATATCATGGGTGTACCAAATTTACAAAACTGTCAGCTGTGTTGAAATTATTGAACTTAAAAGCAGACAATGGGTGGAGCGATAAGAGTTTCACGTCCTTATTAAAGTTTTTACGAGAGATGCTCCTAGATAACAACGAGTTACCTTGTACAATATATCAGGCGAAGAAGTTGATATGTCCAATGGGTTTGAAGATCAAAAAAATACATGCATGTCTGAATGACTGTGTATTGTACCGTGAGAGTACGAGGCCATGCATGTTTGTCCTAAATGCGGTGTTTCACGATATAAACGTAAGGACCAGGACACTAACGATTGTGATGAAGAAAAAAAGGGCCGGCCACCGGCTAAGGCGGTGTGGTATTTCCCGATAATACCGAGATTCAGACGGTTATTTGCAAATCTCAAAGATGCAAAATTGTTCCGTTGGCATGAAGAAGAGCGCAAAAGAGATGGTAAACTAAGACACCCGGCTAATTCAATTCAATGGAGAAACATTGAGAGACATTTAACAGGATTTGGAGGTGAATCACGAAACCTTAAGTTAGGGGTGAGCACAGACGGAATGAGTCCGTTTGAAAGCATAAGCAGTCGGCACAGTACTTCGCCAGTTCTTATATGCATCTACAATCTTCCTCCTTGGTTGTGCATGAAATGCAGGTATATAATGATGTCATTACTAATCCAAGGACCCAGACAACCCGGAAATGACATAGATGTGTATCTCGCACCATTAGTTGAGGACCTCCAAAAATTGTGGAGGGATGGCGTCCGGGTGTGAGATGCGTACGGCAAAGAGCAATTTAATTTGCGGGCCATGGTATTCTGCACCATAAATGATTTCCCCCCGTACGGGAATTTATCAGGTTACAGTACTAAAGGAGCAAAAGCGTGCCCTATCTGTGAAGGTGACACGAAGGTGCTGAGGTTGAAAAACTGTAGAAAGAATGTTTTTATGGGGCACCGTAGATTTCTTCCTGTTAATCACCCATACCGTAAGAAGAAAAAGGTATTTAATGAGAAAATTAAGCTTGAAGTGGCACGTCGTCCGTTAGATGGGAAGAATGTCTTCATGCGGGTTAAAAATCTTGATGTTGTTTTTGGAAAATGTGCCAAACCACCACTGAAAAATATTTGAAAAAAGAAGTCCATATTTTGGGAGCTACCATACTGGGAATATTTAGAAGTGAGACATTGCCTAGATGTCATGCATGTTGAAAAAAATGTCTGTGACAGTTTGATTGACACATTATTGAACATTTCGGGGAAGACTAAAGACGGTATTAAAGTTCGAGAAAACATGAAATTAATGGGAATACGATCCGAGCTTGCACCGCAGGATAAAGAGAAGCAAAAGGCATACCTATCCCCCGCAATGTGCACAATGTCGAAGATCGAGAAAACGAGCTTTTGTAAATGCCTTCATAGTATTAAAGTCTCATCAGGATATTCTTCGAATATTAAGAGCTGGTGGTGTCGATGAAGGACCTGAAATTGATTGGTCCGAAATCCCACGACTGCCATGTTTTAATGACACATATGATTCATGTTGCAATTCAGGAAATTCTACCAAAGTCCTTTCGGCAAACCATTACGAAGCTCTATTTTTTCTTCAATGCAATTAATTTCAAAGTGATAGACCCGCTCAAATGGACGCTTTGCAAAAGGAGGTCGTTGTTACCCTTTGCCATCTTGAGATGTATTTTCCGCCATCTTTTTTCGATGTTATGGTTCACCTTGTTGTTCATCTCGTGAGGTAAATTAAGATCTGTGGTCCCGCATTTTTGCAGTATATGTATCCATTCGAGAGATTCATGGGTATTTTGAAAAGTTACGTAAGGAACTGACATCGACCCGAGGTAGCATTGTAGAAGGATATTCCACGGAAAAGGTAATTGAGTTTTGCACCAACTACAAGACCAGTGTGGGTCCTATTGGCGTTCCAAAATCTCGATACGAGGGAAGGCTCCAAAGAGTAGGGACAATTGGGTTGAAAGCCATAGTTGCTGATAACGATGACCTGCTAAAGGCACATTTTATTGTACTACAGCACATGGCAGATGTTGCTCCATATATAGATGAGCACATGACAATCCTTCGACAACAGAACTACACGAGAAGTCAGAAGTGGCTTATTGACGAGCATAACCGTTCTTTTATAGGATGGATGGAAGACAGAGTGAAATCACACCCCGTAAGGTTGCCCGTAAATGAAACTGTTAGGTTGCTGGTCGAAGGACCCCAAATGGTTGTTAGAACATTCCAAGGATACGAGATTAACGGATATACATTTTACACTAAATTATAGTGTGATAAGAGCACGATGCAAAATAGTGGGGTGATGTTGGTGGCCACGTCTCAAGAATTCAGTAGATCGGGGGATGCCCAGTCTGTAATAGCATCAAAGTCTTATTACGGCGTTATTGAAGAAATTTGGGAACTCGTTTACAATCTTCACCTTAGCATTCCCTTGTTTCGGTGCCAATGGGTCAAAGACCAGGTGTTAAAGTTGATAACGATGGGTTCACACTCGTTGATTTTGACAAAGTTGGATATGTTGATGATCCGTTCATACTTGCCAAGCAAGCCACCCAAGTCTTTTATGTCACTGACCCGAGTGATGATAGGTGGAGTGTCTTCCTATCCGGAAAAAAAGGATTGTTAGGGTAGAAAACGTCACCGACGAAGAAGAGTACGACCAGTTCGAAGAGTACCTCAATTTTGTACCGATGTGCAAGCTGAGATAGCAACAATTGCAGAACAAGACGAAGCAAATTACATGAGATCTGACCACAATAAAGGATTATAGGAAGATGTTCAAACAGTGGAAAAAAAGAGAAAAAGGAAAAAAAAATCCAATGTATACTATTTACTCCTTTTAAACTTGAAAATTTTAATATTTCTTTTTTGGAAAAAAAAATTTAATGTATAATATTTATTTCTTTTATAATATTTCAGAGATGAAGAGCCGAATGAATAGTCAGACTAAAGACTTAAGGTTGGTTATCTCTGGATATTTCTGTCTCACTGTAATATTTTTATCTCGTTTCTAATATTTCTTTTTTGCATATCATGAGCAAGAATATCCATCTCTGGATTAATGACTCCAACAAAGAAGCAGAGTTTATTTGCTGTGTACTGATGAGAGCTTTGAGTGACTTGTAACCCGATATCATTTTACTGTGTTTTTGTATTTTATATTTTATTTGTTTAAATAAAAAAATCCAAGTTTCTAGTTCATTAAAAAAATCTTTTAAACACGGATGTTTCATTAAACATCCGTGTACGAATACTTTTCTACACGGATGTTTCATTAAATATCTATGTAGAAATTCAAAGGGAGCTACACGGACATTTAATTAAACATCCGTGTAGAAAAGTATTCGTACACGGATGTTTAATGAAACACCCGTGTAGAAAGTTATTTAATTTTTTTTCGAAAAATTATTCTATGGTTGTTTTTATTGTAAACCTAGAAATATAAGGTCATATCAAGTAAAGTGTTCATTTATGTTTTCAAATCGGATTATTTAGACAGCAGTAAGCATTAATTATTCTATGATATTATTTAGACCGATTATTTAAGTTAATTTAAATTTTTTTTTAAATAATATACTTTGTAGTGATTATCCATAAATTATTTGTTGGTTGTTTTTTACTGCTAATTTATATCTATAACAGTATTTATTTAGATAGCATGAAGTATTTAACAAAATAGTTAAACGGATAGAAAACAAAATACTGATTAAATTAAGAACAAAATATATTACATCAAAACAAAACGAAAAAAAAAGCTAACTTAATTAAACACTCCTTCACTGACCTGGCTGGATTGCTCCTTGGCCTGACCACCTCCTTCTAATCCAGGGTCTCTTTGGCCTGATCCAGGGATCGCCCCTCCTTTTGTAGGGCTTTGGTAGTGGGTGCCCCCTTGGGCTTCGCCGTGCCACATTTGAGGGCAGCCATGGCCATGTCCTCCTGTAGTTGGGAGGAGGCATTTCATAGCCGGGAGGGACTTCCAACATGAAATCGGAATGAACATCTTCGGGAGAGATTTCATAGCCGGGGGGCCATTGCCATGGCACATTTGAGTCTTCTAGTGGCCACACATTTGAGAGGGGCGGTGGCACCCAAGCAACCATTTCTTCTTCCAAATCTCAGAGAAAAGTAATCGAAATGGGGGAGTTTCTCAGATTATATTGAATTTTGAAGAGTCGTTTCGTCTTCTCAGAATTAAAAAAAAAAAGCAACTTCTTGAATTCCGTTGTGGAACTTTTTCAAATTAAACGTTTAATTTAAAAACGGATTCATCACGGCCGTTTAATTAAAAATCTGTGTACGAAAAGTTTTCTACACGGATATTTAATTAAACGACCGTGTAGAAATTGAAATATTTAATTAAAGGGAGCTACACGGACATTTAATTAAATATCCGTGTATAAAGGTATTCGTACACCGAGGTTTAATGAAACATCCGTGTAGAAAGGTATTCTTAAGTTCTGCTAAATACTCGAAGATACATGGATAAAATAGTTTTCAAGCTAAATAAAACTGAAATCAAGTTCCTTTTTTATTTTTAAGTTTTTCATTTGAAAAATCTGGAATTTGAAAAATATGAAATTTGTTGGAATTTGAAAAATCTGGAAAAACCATAGGCGCGCATTTTATTTCGCGTAAACCATTTCTACACGGGTGTTTAATTAAACGTGTACCTCTCTTACGTTGCTACACGGTTGTTTAATTAAACATCCGTGTAAAACTACTTTACGAAAAATAAAATGCGCGCCTCGTCTCTGTCGCTCGATCTTTTCAAAATCCCCTCGTCTCCTCTAAACCCTAAACCCCCACGTCTCATCTCTCTTTCTGTGGTGCTGCCATCTTTTTCTCTCTCTCGGTACTAGCTCAATCTCCAATCTCTGTCGCTCTCCTCTGAACTCGCCAATTAAATCTCTAAGCTCCTCTCGCTCGGTTGTTGTTCTCTCTTGAAAGGTTCTCTCGCTCTCTCTCTCTCTCTCTCTCTAAGTTGCAATGATCCATGTATCTTGGTTAAATCAAAAGTTACCTCAACTGACCTATTCCGGTGATCTCGACAGAACCTAATGTTACAGGGACTAAATTGCAAAACCAACACTATGATTGAACAAAGGACCCAACAACACATAATTTAGACCTAAATTTTACATTCATAGCATTTGTAATAATGTTTTTTTTGTAGAAAGAACCATGTCACATTCAGGTGAGAATGTAGATATGATATTGGAAACAGTGGACCCGCAGGCTGATATGGTATTGGAAGAAGAGGACCCGCAGGCTCAGAAAGAAAGAAGGAAAAGAGGTCCGACAATGTGCACAAAGATCTCAGAGGCGAAGGATTTGCAAATTGAGTTCAGCAAAAACGGATGTCCGAAGGGTCCACATAAGGCAGAGTACACAAATTGGTGAAGTAAAAGGCATCTATCTTGGTTGAGAGGTGAGACAAATTCGATGACAAAGATAAGAACGAATGGTGGAACATTGTGAAGGTAAAGTTCCTAACAATTCTAAACCTTATTTTGATTATTGTACATGAACTTACATGCAGTAATTTTGTTATCAATCATGCAGGCTCATTGGAACATCCAGGATGACGACCCAAAGTCTGCAAAAAAGAAAAAGACTTTGAGGAAAATGAATGAAGGTTGGAAGCAATTCAAGAGCACGTTGAAGACGGATTTCATGGAGAAAGGGAGAAATCTGGTAGGCTACTATAAATGGCTGAAACAAGAGGACTGGGAGGAGTTTCAAGCTTTGAAGTCCACAGAAGAGTTCAAGGTATATAAATTTAGCCAACTTAGTTTTTGTTCTTTCTCGATATGTACTTATCTTCCTTAAAGTAATTGATCTACTTTGATGTGTGAAGAGAAAAAGTGACGAGGGCAGGAGGATCGCGAAATTGAACAAGTACCCGCACAAATTAGGGTCAAGTGGTTACGAGGGTAAGTCGGACGAATGGGCAAAAGTACTGGACGAAAACAAAGATTCTGACTCACCCGTGGTTAGGATCTAAAATCCTAGGGGCCAACACTGGCTCATGGGAAGATCCGAGGTAACCGCTGACGGGAGGATAGTACTCCCAGAAGACGTGTAACCTGTGGCTCAGAAAATGGTAAGAGTCTTTTGTTATAACTTTGTGTCATTCAAACAAAATTATAACTTTGTGTACATTACTTTGTCTTTTGTTATAACTAATTTTTTTATTAGGGGGAATTTCATGTATATCCCTCAAAAGTTTCAATATTACATATTGATATCTCGTATTCATATCTATATTTTGACCTTAAAATCGTACCAAAAACCTGTGTTTTAATCTATAAATTTGGTTATAATCCATTGAATATATATAGAATGTGGTACTGCTGCAAGTTATTCTTATTCTGCAGGAATCAGGCGAAATCGAGAAGAAATCTGGAATTTAGAAGTCTCTACACGGTCCGTGTAACATTCCACACGGGCCGTGTCAATCTCGACTCGACCGATGACACGACCGCATGAAGACCGCTGACTCGACCGCATGAAGAACACAGGCACACGGTCCGTGTAGAATTCCACACGGGCCGTGTCAAGCAATTTTGGAAACAAATCCAGAATTTGGAAAGAAAGCTAAGGAATGGAAGGTCGGCAAAACAACTATATAAGCGAGATTTCTTGCACCAGAGAGGTCATTCTGGAGCAGAGGAGCATTTTCTAGGGTTTGGTCTTGACGGCTAAGCTTGGAGACGAAGTTGAGAAGCGAAAGACGCAAGTTTTCGACGGATCTTCTTTATTCTTCGGGTTTTGTCATGGCTAATCTTTATATTATTTCTTTTATTTGTTTTAGAACCATGTCTGAGTAGATTTCTTAGTTTCTAGGGTTGTGATGTAATCGAATGATTTGTTTTGTATGTTAGTTATTGAATTCTTTTGTTGAAATTTGTGTTTGCTTGATTGTGATTGACTTTAATTGCTTAGTGTAAGTTATTTGATTTTTATTGGTTTACCACTAGATGAATGATCACATCTAGAAGGTACTTTGGCCCTTATAATCTCTTAACCAAACTAAGTACATGAGGTAGGATTAGTGATTCGAAAGGTGAAACCAAGTAGTAACCGACAGGTGAACATTTCCTCATATCGACGGAATGAGGTTACCTTTAGTATTCCAACCAAGCAACTAGGTAATTCAGACCAACATACGACAGTTGAGGTCTAGAACCCGACGAGGGCATATATTGCAATTCCATACCAGGTTAATAAGCCAACAGACGATAGTTGAGGTTTAGAGACATTAGGTCTGGTCAGTAGAACCCTACACAAAGGAACAACACAAAGAAAACAATAACTGCTGCATTCACTCGAGGGCCACACGGACCGTGTACGACAGTATACGGCCCGTGTACACTGACACGGCCCGTGTAGGACACTACACGGACCGGGCACCTCGAGGCAAAACTTAGATGAAGTCATAACCCTGGAAACTCCTTTTATATCTGATTTAAACCAAGTTCATTTACTTCTTGCATTTTATTATTGTCATTGAACTGTTAGGAATTTTAGAAACCAAAACCAACCTTTTCCAACTTCTAGTCTTTATTTAATTTAGGTGAAATTCTAGATTAAATCTGAACCGTCCCTGTGATCGATACCCGATAATATACTGCTCGATAGGATTGTATACTTGCAGTCTGAACCGAAAAGTGTGTTTAAGGTTAAAAAGTACAGTTTACTGTACTGAAACTTTGTACTATACCTTTTTGGTGTAACACATATTTATCCCTCTAAAATCAATAATTACATATTTATCCTTAAAAATCATAAAAACTCACATATTTATCCAATCTAACTCTATTATATATCAAATATCTCCAAAAATAATTAAATAATATTTTTTTAAACATTAAAATTTATTTTATAATATTAATTAATATTGTAATGACCACTATACCCTTTCTTCCTCTCTCCCTTTAATTTGTTGAGTCTTGAGAGCGCCAAAACATTCCGCCTCTTCTCTCCAATGGTACTGGTACTGTACGATTCAGCAATGGTACTGGTACGGTTTCAGTGCTGGTACGGTACGGTTCAGTACTGGTGCTGGTACGGTTCTGTGCTGGTACTGGTACGTTTCTGTTTTGGTACTGGTACGGTTCTGTTTTGGTACGGGTACGGTTCAGTGTTGGTACTGGTACGGTACTGTTCAATATTGGTACTGGTACGATTTAATATTGTTTTGTAACAGTGGCCTTAGAAGGGAAAATAAAAGAAGGGTAAAATGAGAATACATAGAAAATTAATATTAAATATAATGGATTGGATAAATATGTGAGTTTTTATAATTTTTAAGGATAAATATGTAATTATTGATTTTAGAGGGATAAATACGTAATATTAAAACTTTTGAGGGATATACATGAAATTCCCCCTTTTTATTAACAGTTGGATGTGGAGGAGGAGGTAAATTCGGGCTCCCTGACTGTCGAAAAAGTGGATGATTCCTTGTCCGTAGCCCTCGGGAGTAAAGAACACCCGGGTCGAGTTAGGGGTGTATCGATCTACAGGGGCTGGAAGGATGTATACGACCGACCAAAACCAAAAAGAAGACCGCGTGCCAAAGTTAACAAAGACGAGATGGAATCAAGGTTGGCGCAGGTACGCCAGGAGATCACAATGGAGTACGACGAAAAGATGGCTGAGATGGAATCAAGGTTGTTGAACCAAATTACATCTCTTAAGCAACTATCCGAGCAACAACCTCCCATTTCGCTAGGAATTCGACAAAGTAGTCAAGCATCCGGGACCGAAGTGCTGGGCGAGTTGGACAATCTAGATGCAATCACTACTTATTCATAATCTACCCATAATTTTGATTTGTTCATTAACTTGTTAGACAATATTTCATTCTAAAAATAACTAATTGCTGATAATTATTGCAGGAGGCCACAGCATGCGACCTCGTCATGTGGCACGATAAAACTCCTCTGACCCTTGCTAAGGGCATTGTACATCCTTCAGTCGATTTTCAGCTAAGGCCCAATCATCTCCCCGTAACAGTTGACATGATCATGACCGAATGGGCTGCCCGCATACCTCTTCCTATCCCTACCAACGATATGCTGGTGCTTGATGAAGCCCGTAGAGAGACTGTCCAATGGCCTAAGAGTCAGATTATTCTAGATCAGGTAATCTCTAAATAAAACACATATATCTTATGTTATATTCAAATCATTATTTTGAAATACTTGAAAAAGGTACAAAATTTGATACAGACACGAAGAGGCGTTTCCAACACTGCGGACGAAGCTTTGTCACCGGTACGGCGAGACTTGGAAGTAGTCGTCGGGGCTGATGCGCAAGAATCTCCTGATGTGCCAATAGTTGCGCGAGTAGACCGTATAGGGCTCACCGAAGAAGAGGTTAGCTGTTTGCCTCCAGATTTGTGGAATCTCCACGCCTGCTTGATTAAGGCACCTGTTTCTATGGAGGAAGTAATATTCACTGTCCCCCCCCCTCGAGATGCTTCTACACGAAGGTAGGACGGTCGTGCTGCCTTTCCAAGAATTCAAGGACTTTCTACATACCTCGTCAAGCGATAAATGGCTCAATGTGGGAGTCCTCACAGTTTTCCTCATGTTAGTGACCAAAAATCATATATATCATATGTATAGCACTCAAATATATATTCTAATGTGAAATGGTGATTTTTCATAATGTTACACCAAAAACATGCTGTGGATTGTGGGAAAGGTAAGGTGAACTCGTGTGCATTGTTGGACCCCGCTAAAACTAATGGTACGATGGTGGAATATCATCCGGAAGCGACTGTCGATTACTTGTGTTCAACGATGCATAAAGCTCATTTGGAGAAGAAGAACTTTACTCTCCTGCCATACCACCAAAGGAGCCACTAATGTTTAATTGTGATTGTGCCACTTGAAAATTTTATTTTTATCATGGATTCTTCACAGCCCACAGGAAACATCATTCCTCTGCAGTCCAAAATGATTTGCACTCAAATGAAAGAGTAAGCAATAATAATTCACTTGGTTTGATTTT
Source organism: Carex kokanica (assembly GCA_025461125.1). Taxonomy (NCBI): domain Eukaryota; kingdom Viridiplantae; phylum Streptophyta; class Magnoliopsida; order Poales; family Cyperaceae; genus Carex; species Carex kokanica. Next base: position 567,256 of record JAJGRX010000403.1, on the reverse strand, counting down.
TTTCCAATTATAACAAATTGTGAAATTGCTAATTACATTCACTCAATTTTGTAAGGGCTTTTCTGAAATATATTAAAGATGGAGGATTGCAAAGCACAAAGCAGAAAAATAAGTTGAGTTGGAGGTGGTAGCCGGTGAGCACACTATAATTTTATAATTTCATATTTTGTTCAAAAAATTATTGTCATTCTAACATAGGCCGCTAAATGTAAATTCCAGTGCCCGCAACAGGATGACGGTTGGGAATGCGGTTATTACACGATGATTTATATGTTTCACTTTGTCGAATCCATACAATTCACATGGCCACAATATTCGGTATGTAATTCATATGTTTGCCTTGACTTGTCCATATAATTAATATTGATTTCCTCTAATATTTTATTCTACTAAATTTGTTTTATTAGTTGCATTGTTATAATTACAATATTTATTTTTATAAAGCAAAACAGAGATGTAGTTGTTATATTGTATTTTTCTAACCTACATATTTTGAATTTTTGGTAGTATAAATCGAAGAAACAGGCAGGGCATTACTCCAAGGACCAGATAGATTATTTTAGATGTATGTGGGTAAAGTGGTTTCAACAGGAATTTTGTAAACTAGAATATGGATTTGTATAATTTAGTGTACATGAATTTTTGTATAATTTTTGATATAATTTAGTATACATGAATTTTGAATTTTGTTTAGGGGTTGTACTCTGATATATTGGAAATTATCTGTTTTGGAATTGATTTTTAATGGCTAGCAAACTGGAGGCTAGCCAAAAAATAAAATAAAAATTGAAAAAAAATAAGACCATTCTACACGGATATTTCACAAAAGTCCGTGTAGAAAGGTATGGAGAGCGCCACTGGCAACAAATAAAAATATAAAATAGCTACACGGCTGTTTATGTAATAATCCGTGTAGAAATAGTTATTCTACACGGATATTTAGATAGACGTACGTGCAGAAAGATGATCGTACACGGCCGTTTAGTTAAATATCCGTGTATAGATCTCCAGCAATTGTTCACGGTTGTTTATGTAATAAGCCGTATAGAATAACTATTTCACACGGATATTAATCTAAAAGTTCGTGTAGACAGAGTAATCATACACGGCTGTTTATGTAATAATCAGTGTATCTCGGCTATGGAGAGCGCCACTGGCAAGGAATTGGACACGGTTGTTTATGTAATAAGACGTGCAAAATAACTATTTCTACATGGATATTAACCTAAAAGTCCGTGTAGACAGAGTAATTAATCATACACAACTGTTTATGTTACAATCCGTGTAGGTCGGCTTTGGAGAGCGTCACTGGCAAGGAATTGAATACGGTTGTTTATGTAATAATCCGTGTAGCTCTCAGGAATTGCACACGGGTAAATATCCGTGTATAATTTATTCAGGGATTATACACCCTCGCACTCCACACGGCAGGAAATCCGTGTAGCTCCCCTGTTTATGTCCATGTGCAATCTCCATTTCTGTAGTAGTGTGATATGTTTCTTTTCTCAAATATGTAATGAGGTATAACAGATTTTATTTTATTTTTGAAAAAATGGAGGTTGCGGACTTGCGGATAAAGTCATCCAACTTTTTAATATTTATAAGAAATTTTTTATTTGGGTTTCGAATTTATCGATGAAGAACATTGTTTTTTTCTACCATATCTCCTAGATCTAACTGATCGATGTTCACTACTACAGAAATGGTCATTGTACACGGCACATTGTACACGGACTTGGCAATTTTATAGAAAAACCGTGTAGAAGTTGTAATTTGTTGGATGCCTGAAATATTTGTAGGATCTCTACACGGATATTTACAAAAGAATCAGTGTAGAAAGACGTGAGAGAGCTACACGGACGTTTACTAGAAAATGTACACGGCTTATTGTTTAAATAACAGTGGAGAAAGCCTTGAGAGAGCTACACGGATATTTAATTAAAGAACCGTGAAGAAAGGTAAGAATTGTACACGGATGTTTGTTTAAATGACCGTGTATATAACCCGTAGGAGCTACACGGATGTTTAATAAAGATCCGTGTAGAAATGTCTAATTTGTACACGGTTTTTTGTTTAAATGACAGAGTAGAAAGCCTTGAGCGAGCTACACGGACGTTTAATAAAGAGCTGTGTAGAAATGATATTTTAGGTTTTTTGTTATATAAAAGGCCCTCCCCAGCGCCGTTTTGATCAACTTATACTCTCCCCTCTCACAGTTAACAATTGGGTTGAGATGTAGGTTTATCAATTGTTTCAGATCGCAAAATTAGATCGATATGAGCTACTGTTTTGGGAGCTCACAGATGAGCGATCTGGTACAATTGATAACCTACATCTCAAATTCCCATGCGATCGAAGTATTGAAAAAAAAATTATCTCTCTATTCTGATCAATTTTACTGGACGAAGAGTTGGGTGAAGAGTTGGGTGAAGGACCTTCAGAGCCGGATGAAGAGGTGAATGTGACCTTCAGAGCTCTGACGGTCCTTCATCCACATCTTCCCTTTGCTCTGAAGGTCCTTCATCCAACTTTTTACTCAACTCTTTCTTTAGTAAAACATGTATCTTCATATTACCCTCTGTAAACCCTACTGGCACCAAAAGGAAAGAACCACCCTATTCTAGTCCTTAATGGAAATTTTTAGTTTACAATATGACTTTTTATTCCAACTTTTGTAATGCTTTAATTTTGTATAATTTAGGGTACATGAATTTTTAGTTTAAATGTCTTCCTCTGTTTTGGAAATTGTTTGTTCTGAAAAACATAGGGAAAAAAACTAGCTGACAGACAAAAAAAAAAAAAAAAAAACAAATGATACACGGACGTTTAATAAAGAGCCGTGTAGAAACGAGAAATAGTACACGGATTTTTGTTTAATTAACAGCGTAGAAAAATAATTTACACGGCTGTTTATATAAAAGTCTGTGTGTCTTTCTACACGGATTTATAGCTAAATATCCGTGAAAACAAAGATACTTGCTCGAAATAATGGAAGGCTAAACCAAAAAAAATAAAACAAAAATTAGGAAAAAAAAAAGAATTCTAAATGTCCGTGAAGAAAATTTATCTTTTATATTACACACGGTTGTTTATATAATTGTCCGTGTATAAAGGTTATCTTTTATAAACGGCTACATATGTAAAAGTCCGTGTAGCTCTCGTAATGCTTTTTTTACACGGATTTATAGATTGTCATCCATGTAGAAAGGTTATTTTAGGGTTTGGAACTATATAAAAGGCCTTCTTCCGGCGCCGTTTTGATCAATTAATACTTCTCTCTCTCTCTCTGTATTGAATTGGTCTGATTTCTGCGCACAAGGAACGAGGCCGGATCTGAGATATAGCTTGGAAGTTAATTCGCATTCTCCTCTCTATTGCCAAGGTTAGTCATACATATATATATTTCCCCCTTCTTTATCTAATTTTCTGTTACTGATTAATATTGCTTAATTATTTCTGTCAATTATTATTTAATGCTTGATTTGTTAAGATAATGTAAATAATTAGTGTATTGTGGTCCAATAACCGACCTACTGATGCTTTTAGGTCCATGCCCGTTCAAAATTAATCCAATAGGGATTAATTTTGGATAGTCCCCCGTTTGGGACTGCTCTTTGAATATTGTGTCTCATTTAGGATGTGAACACGTATTAGCGGGATTTAATTAGTATTTGAGGAAAGTTCGACAGTATTTCTCCTTATTGCTCCTACGAGTATGTGGTTTTTACGCATACTTGGGGAGTTAAGGAGAAATGCTGCCGAATTTTTCTCAAATACTAATTAAATCCCGCTAATATGTGTTCACATATGAGGCATAATATTCAAAGAGTGGGTTAGGATTGTAAACCGGCCCTTTATAAGCCAAGAATTTGGAACAATATATATGCTGACCACCATATATGTTTAATTGGAATTTTTTTTTTTTACTTTAATTTACAGATGGATCGAAGTTGGATGTACGAATTGCGACGTGATAGTGCAGAATACTTGGCTCGCGTTGATGAGTTCCTAAAATTTGCTGAGAGTTATAGAGTAGACAGAAAAGAGAACGACATCTTGTGTCCTTGTAGAGATTGTAAAAATTATATAAGATTTGGGGATTCGGAAGAAATTAGAGCTCATTTGATTTGTCGGGGATTTAAGAAAAACTATACATGTTGGTTTATGCATGGTGAGAAAATTGGGAAATGTAGTGGAACCAATAGAAATTTTGTTTTGGACGAGAATGATGATAATGTAGAAACTGTTGATAATTTTGAATTTGAATGCAACGATGATTTTGAGAATGTCGAAAATTTCGATAATGTTGGGCTTGATTGCAACGAGGATGATGAGGTGGAGATTGATGAAAATGCAGAATACAATTTTACTGAGAATCTAGAGGACATGTTACGTGATGTGGAAGATGAAATTAGTGATAAAAATTTTAAAAAATTTCAGTATCTGTCTAATGAATCTAAAAAGCCGTTATACCCCGGGTGTACCAAATTTACAAAACTATCAGCTGTGTTGAAATTATTGAACTTAAAAGCAGACAACGGTTGGAGCGATAAGAGTTTCACGTCCTTATTAAAGCTTTTACGAGAGATGCTCCCAGATAACAACGAGTTACCCTGTACAATATATCAGGCGAAGAAGCTGATCTGTCCAATGGGTTTGAAGATTGAAAAAATACATGCATGTCCGAATGATTGTGTATTGTACCGTGGCGAGTACGAGGCCATGCATGTTTGTCCTAAATGCGGTGTTTCACGGTATAAACGCAAGGAGCAGGACACTGACGATTGTGATGGAGGAAAAAAGGCAAGGCCTCCGGCTAAGGCGGTGTGGTATTTCCCGATAATACCGAGATTCAGACGGTTATTTGCAAATCCCAAAGATGTGAAATTGTTGCGTTGGCATGAAGAAGAGCGCAAAAGAGATGGTAAACTAAGACACCCTGCTGATTCAATTCAATGGAGAAACATTGATAGACATTTCGAAGGATTTGGTGGCGAATCACGGAACCTTAAGTTAGGGGTGAGCACAGACGGAATGAGTCCGTTTGGAAGCATGAGCAGTCAGCACAGCACTTGGCCAGTTCTTATATGCATCTACAATCTTCCTCCTTTGTTGTGCATGAAACGCAGGTACATAATGATGTCATTACTAATCCAAGGACCCAGACAACCCGGAAATGACATAGATGTGTATCTCGCACCATTAATTGAGGACCTCCAGAAATTGTGGAGGGATGGCGTCCGGGTGTGGGATGCGTACGGCAAAGAGCAATTTAATTTGCGGGCCATGGTATTCTGCACCATAAATGATTTCCCCGCGTACGGGAATTTATCGGGTTACACTTGTAAAGGAGCAAAGGCGTGCCCCATCTGTGAAGATGACACGCAGGTGCTGAGGTTGAAAAATTGTAAAAAGAATGTTTTTATGGGGCACCGTAGGTTTCTTCCTGTTAATCACCCATACCGTAAGAAGAAGAAGGTATTCAACGGGAAAATTGAGCTTGGAGTGGCACGTCGTCCGTTAGATGGGAAGAATGTCTTAATGCGGGTTAAAAACCTTGCTGTTGTTTTTGGAAAACGTGCCAAACCACCACCGAAAGATATTTGGAAAAAGAAGTCCATATTTTGGGAGCTACCATACTGGGAATATTTAGAAGTGAGACATTGCCTAGATGTTATGCATGTTGAAAAAAATGTCTGTGACAGTTTGATTGGCACATTATTGAACATTTCGGGGAAGACGAAAGACGGTCTTAAAGTTCGAGAAGACATGAAATTAATGTGCACAATGTCGAAGATTGAGAAAACGAGCTTTTGTAAGTGCCTTCATAGTATTAAAGTCCCATCAGGGTATTCTTCGAATATTAAGAAGCTGGTGTCGATGAAGGACCTGAAATTGATTGGTCCGAAATCCCACGACTGTCATGTTTTAATGACACATATGATTCCTGTTGCAATTCGGGGAATTTTACCAAAGCCCGTGCGGCAAACCATTACGAAGCTTTGTTTTTTCTTCAATGCAATTAATTCCAAGGTGATAGACCCGCTCAAATTGGACGCTTTGCAGAAGGAGGTCGTCGTTACCCTTTGCCATCTTGAGATGTATTTTTCGCCATCTTTTTTCGATGTTATGGTTCACCTTGTTGTTCATCTCGTGAGGGAAATTCAGATCTGTGGTCCCGCGTTCCTGCGGTACATGTATCCATTCGAGAGATTCATGGGTATTTTGAAAAGTTACGTAAGGAACCGACATCGCCCCGAAGGTAGCATTGTGGAGGGATATTCCACCGAAGAGGTAATTGAGTTTTGCACCAACTACATGACCGGTGTGGGTCCTATTGGCGTTCCAAAATCTCGATACGAGGGAAGGCTACAAGGAGTAGGGACAATAGGGTTGAAAGCCATAGTTGCTGATAACGATGACCTGCGAAAGGCACATTTTATTGTACTGCAGCACATGGCTGATGTTGCTCCATATATAGATGAGCACATGACGATCCTTCGACAACAGAACTACACGAGAAGTCAGAAGTGGCTTACTGACGAGCATAACCGTTCTTTTATAGGATGGATGAAAGACAGAGTGAAATCACACCCCGAAATGTCCCCCGTAAATGAAACTGTTAGATTGCTGGGCGAAGGATCCCAAATGGTTGTTAGAACATTCCAAGCATACGAGATTAACGGATATACATTTTACACTAAATTACAGTGTGATAAGAGCACGATGCAAAATAGTGGGGTGACGTTGGTGGCGACGTCCCAAGAATTCAGTAGATCGGGGGATGCCCGGCCTGTAATAGCTTCAAAGTCTTATTACGGCGTTATTGAAGAAATTTGGGAGCTCGTTTACAATCCTCACCTTAGCATTCCCTTGTTTCGGTGCCAATGGGTCGAAGACCGGGGTGTTAAAGTTGATAACGACGGGTTCACCCTCGTTGATTTTGACAAAGTCGGGTATGTGGATGATCCGTTCATACTTGCCAAGCAAGCCACCCAAGTCTTTTATGTCACTGACCCGAGTGATGATAGGTGGAGTGTCGTCCTATCCGGAAAAAGAAGGATTGTTGGGGTAGAAAACGTCACCGACGAAGAAGAGTACGACCAGTTCGAAGAGATACCTCAATTTTGTACCGATGTGCAAGCTGAGATAGCAACAATTGCAGAACAAGACGAAGCAAATTACATGAGATCTGACCACAATGAAGGATTATGGGAAGATGTTCAAACAGTGGAAAAAAAGAGAAAAAGGAAAAAAAAAATCCAATGTATAATATTTACTCCTTTTAAACTTGAAAATTTTAATATTTCTTATTTGGAAAAAAAAAATTCAATGCATAATATATATTTCTTTTATAATATTTCAGAGAGCCCAATGAAGCTAAAGACTCAAGGCCGGTTTATCTCTGGATATTTCTGTCTCATTGTAATGTTTTTATTTCGTTTCTAATATTTATTTGTTGCATCAGGAGCAAGAACCAGATAGATTATTTTAGATATGTGGGCAGAGTGGTTTTTGTATTAATTTTTTATATAATTTAGTGTAGGTTTTTTTGTATAATTTAGTGTAGGTTTTTTTGTATTAATTTTTGATATAATCTAGACATGAATTTTTGTATAATTTCTGTTATAATTTAATTAGTACGTGAAACACCCATCTTTCTAAGAATAATTTTTAATTTCATTAGAAATTCAAAGGGAGCAACACGGACATTTAATTAAACATCCGTGTACAAATACATTTATACGTTTCATAAAATGTCTGTGTAGAAATTCAAAGGGAGCTACACGGATATTTCATTACACATCCGTGTAGGAAGGTATTTTTTCCCCTAAAATTATTCTCAGAGAAAAAGTAATCGAAACGGGGGAGTGATTATTTGAATTCGTTTTCGTCTTTTCAGAATTAAAAAGATAAGGCAACTTCTCGAATTAAACGTTTTCTTTAGTTGGACACGGACGTTTAACTAAAAATCCGTGTAAGAAAAGTTTCTCTACGGTCATTTAATTTTCAATAGTTTTTTGGCCTTCTAAGAAACGTACACGGGCGTTTAATGAATAATCCGTGTACAAAAGGTTTCCTACACGGATATTTAATTAAACGCCCGTGTAGAAATTGAAATAATTCAAATTACATTATTCTTGAAATACTTTACTTGAACAACAGTGACTAAATTGCATGTTATTTTGAAATATTTTGTTGTAAAAAATATTTTGAAATAATTACTTGAACAGAAGGTATTTTTTTTCCGAAAAATTATTCTATGGTTGTTTTGTAAATTTGTAAACCCAGATAAGGTCATATCAAGTAAAATGTTCATTTATGTTTTCAAATCGGATTATTTAGAGAGCATTAGGCATTCTATGATATTATTTAGTCAGATTATTTAAGTTAATTTTAAATAATTTACTTTTTAGTGATTATCCATGAATTAATTATTTGTTGGTTGTTTTGTACTGCTAATTCATATCTATAACAGTATTTATTTAGATAGCATGAAGTATTTAACAAAATAGTTAAACGGAAAGAAAACAAAATGCTGATTAAATTAAGAACAAAAATATATTACATCAAAACAAAACGAAAAAAAAAAGTTAACTTAATGAAACACTCCTTCACTGGCCTGGCTGGATTGCTCCTTGGCCTGACCCCCTCCTTTTAATCCAGGGTCTCTTTGGCCTGATCCAGGGATTGCCCCTCCTTTTGTAGGGCTTTGGTGGTGGGTGCTCCCTTGGGCTTCGTCGTGGCACATTTGAGGGCGGCCATGGCCATGTCCTCCTGTAGTTGGGAGGAGGCATTTCATAGCCGGGAGGGACTTCGGGAGCATCCTCGGGAATGACATAGCCGGGGGGCAATGGCCATGGCACATTTGCGTCTTCTTCCGGTGGCACCGAAGCGGCCATTTCTTCTTCCAAATTCTCAGAGAAAAGTAATCGAAAAGGGGGAGTTTCTCAGATTATATTGAATTTTGAAGTCGTTTCGTCTTCTTAATTAAAAAGATAAGGCAACTTCTCGACTTCCGTGTACAAAAGGCTTTTGAAGGTCCTTTAATTTTGAATTTCGTCTTACAAGAATCATACACGGTCGTTTAATTAAAAATACGTGTACAAATGGCTTTTAACACGGTCGTTTAATTTTCAAGAGTTGTTTCGCCTTATAAGCAACGTACACGGGCGTTTAATAAAAAATCCGTGTACAAACTGTTTTCTACACGGTTATTTATTTAAACGCCCGTGTAGAAATTGAAATATTTATTTGCATTTATTATTAAGTTCTGCTAGATACTCGAAGATATAAAATAATTTTCAAGCTAAATAAAACTGAAATCAGGTTCCTTTTTATATTTTGGAATTTCCATTTTGAAAAATATGGAATTTGAAAAATATGAAACTTTGGAATTTGAAAAAATTAATCTAGAAAACCATATGTAGGCGCGCATTTCATATTTCGCGTAACCTAATTATACACGGGTGTTTAATTAAACGTGTAGCTCTCTTACGTTTCTACACGGGTGTTTATTTAAATGTCCGTGTATATTTAGTTTACGCGAAATAAAGTGCGCGCCTCGTCTCTGTCGCTCGATATCTTTTCAAAATCTCCTCGTCTCCCCTAAAACCTAAACCCCCTAGTCTCTTATCTCCTTCTGTGGTGCTGCCATCGTTCTCTCTCTCGGTGCTAGCTCGGTCTCCTCTGTCGTTCTCCTCTGAACTCGCCAATTGAATCTCTAAGCTCCTCTCGCGCGGTTGCTGTTCTGTCCTTGAAAGGCTCTCTCTCTCTCTCTCTCTCTAAGTTGCAATGCTCCCTGTATCTTGGTTAAATCAAAACCCTTATCTCTGATTGTATTTTGGTTAAGTGAAAAGTTTCCTCAACTGACCTATTCTGGTGACATGGACACCTAATTAATGTTACAGGGACTAAATTGCAAAACCAACACTATGATTGAACAAAGGACCCAACAACACATAAGTTAGACCTAAATTTTACATTTCATAGCATTTGTAATAATGTTTCTTTTTTGTAGAAAGAACCATGTCACAGCCAGGTGAGAATGCAGATATGATTTTGGAAACAGTGGAACCGCAGGTAGATATAATAGTGGAAGAAGAGGACCAGCAGTCTCAGACAGAAAAGAGGAAAAGAGGTCCGACAATGTGCACGAAGACCTCAGAGGCTAAGGATTTGCAAATCGAGTTCGACAAAACCGGGTGTCCGAAGGGTCCACGTAGGGCAGAGTACACAAATTGGTGTAACAATTTGGTGAAGCAGAAGGCATCTATCTTGGTTGAGAGGTGGGACAAATTCGATGACGAAGATAAGAACGAATGGTGGAACATTGTGAAGGTAAAAAAAAAAACTGTACATGCATTATATATTCAGTTTTCGTATTCTGTTTGTTATTTCTTTTTTTGTTGGATACAAGTTTTCTAGCATGTCTTAACCTTTGGTATATTTCTAGGGGTGTAGGTGATAATTCTTGCTTTGTAGGACTATATCCCAAATTCTATCATTTAGCAGTTATATATACAGAGAAAAATTCAAAACCAAATATATATTACCTGCTGAATGAAATTAATCAATGTAGCTAGTGTAGTGCACCATGCTTGAACTGGGTACCGCCACCAGGAAAGGTAAGGTAATCGCCAGACACCTTGACCCAATTCTGGTGCCCTACACTATTATCATGACAGATAGCAAAATCAGCAAAGAAATATCACTAACAAACTCAGCTAAATACAACACATTATTTCACTTTGATTTGGTCATAAAGGTTAGATTGCATGTAGGTAGTGACATAGGTTGTGCCCCAAAGTTTCCTAATATACAGAAAACAATTTGGTAGAGCAAGTGAAACACAAATTATTTTCAAGCTACTTATTCCCCGTACTTTGGTTAAGTGCAAGTTATATATGTCTATACCTAACCTGAAAACTTGAATGAACTTACATGCAGTAATTTTGTTGTCAATCATGCAGGCTCATTGGAACATCCAGGATGACGACCCAAAGTCCGCGAAAAAGAAAAAGACTCTGAGGAAAATGAATGAAGCTTGGAAGCAATTCAAGAGCACGTTGAAGACGGTTTTCATGGAGGAATGGAGAAATCCGGTAGGCTACTATAAATGGCTGAAACAAGAGGACTGGGAGGCGTTTCAAGCTTTGAAGTCCACAGAAGAGTTCAAGGTATATAAATTCAGCCAATTAACTTTCTCTCTGTTCTTTCTCGATATGTACTTATCTTCCTTAAACTAGCTAATTGATGTGCCTTGATGTGTGAAGGTAAAAAGTGACGAGGGCAGGAGGATCGCGAAATTGAACAAGTACCCGCACAAATTAGGGTCAGGTGGTTACGAGGGTAAGTCGGCCGAATGGGCTAAGGTACTGGACCAAAACAAACATTCTGACTCACCTGTGGTTAGGATCCAAAATCCTAGGGCCCAATGCTGGCTCATGGGAAGATCTGAGGTAACCGCTGACGGGACGATAGTACTTCCAAGTGACGTGCAACCCGTGGCTCAGAAAATGGTAAGAGTCTTTGTGGTAACTTCGTGTACATTACTTTGTCTTTTGCTATAACTAATTTTTTTTAAACAGTTGGATGTGGAGGAGGAGGTAAATTCGGGCTCCATGACTGTCGAAAGAGTGGATGATTCCTTGTCCGCAGCGCTCGGGACTAAAGAACACACGGGTCGAGTTAGGGGTGTCTCGGTCTACTGTGGCTGGAAGGATGTATACGACGGACCAAAACCAAAAAGAAGACCGCGTGCCAAAGTTAGCACGGAAGAGATGGAATCAAGGTTGGCGCAAGTACGCCAGGAGGTATGCGAGGAGTTCAGAACGGAGTATGATGGAAGGATTGCTGAATTCGAATCAAGGTGGATCAACCAAATTACATCTCTGACGCAGCAATCCGAGCAACAACCTCCCGTTTCGCCAGGATTTCGGCGAAGCAGTCAAGCATCCGGGACCGAAGTTCTGGGCGTGTTGGACAATCTACAGGTAATCACTACTTGTTCATAATCTACCCGTAATTGTGACTTGTTCATTAACTAATTTCTGATAATTATTAATTGCAGGAGGCCACATCATGCGACCTCGTCATGTGGCACGACAAAACTCCTCTGACCCTTGCTAAGGGTATTGTACATCCTCCAGCCGGTTCTCAGCTAAGGCCCAACCACCTCCCCGTAACGGTTGACATGATTGTGGCCGATTGGGCTGCCCGCATACCTCTTCCTGTCCCTACCGACGGCATGGTGGTGCTTGATGATGCCCGTAGACAGATCATCCAATGGCCCAAGTGTCAGATTATTTTGGATCAGGTAATCTCTAAATAAAACACGGATATCTTATGTTACGTTCAAATGATTATTTTGAAATACTTGAAAAAAGGTTCAAAATCTGATACAGACCCGAAGAGGCGTTGGAAACGCTGCGGACGAAGCTTTGTCACCGGTACGGCGAGGCTTGGAAGTAGTAGTCGGGGCTGATGCGCAAGAATCTCCTGCTGCGCCAGCGGCGGCACCAGCGGAAGCGCCAGCAAATGCGCCAGCGGCTGCGCCAGCGGATGCCCCAGTAGACCGTACGGGGCTCTCTGAAAAAGAGGTTAGCCGTTTGCCCGAGGATTTGCGGAATCTCCACGCCTGCCTGGTTAAGGCACCAGATGATATGGAGGACGTAATGTTCGAAATCCCCCCCGAGGTTCTCCTACACAAAGGCAGGACGGTCGTGCTGCCTTTCAAAGAATTCAAGGACTTTCTACATGCCTCATCAAGCGATAAATGGCTCGATGTGGGAGTCCTCACCGTTTTCGTCATGTTAGTGACCAAAAAATCATATATATCATGTGTATAGCACTCAAATATATATTCTAATGTGAAATGATGATTTTTCAGGATGATACAACGAAAACAGTCTGTGGCTTGTGGGAAAGATAGGGTGAACTCCTGTGCATTCTTGGACCCCGCTTTTACTAGTGGTACGATGGTGAAATATCAGGAGGAAGATACTGTCCAGTACATGCGTTCAGCGATGCATAAGACTGTTTCGGAGAATAAGAAATTTATTCTCGTGCCATACCACCAGAGTGGCCACTGGTGTTTGATTGTGATTGTGCCACTTGAGAATTTGGTTTTCCTCATGGATTCTTCACATCCCGGACCGGGCATCATTCCTCAGCAATCCAAAAAGATCTGCATTCCAATAAGAAAGTAAGCAATAGTAATTCACTTGGTTTGATTTTTTCCCAATTACATATAACAAATTGTGGAATTGCTAATTACATTCACTCAATTTTGTAAGGGCTTTTCTGCAATATCTTAAAGATGGAGGAAGGCAAAGCACGATTCCGAAGCGTAAAAATAAGTTGTGTTTCAGGTGGCAGCCGGTGAGCACATGCACTATAATTTTTATAATTTCATATTTTTTGTTCAAAAATTAATTGTCATTCTAACATAGGCCGCTAAATGAAAATTTCAGTGCCCGCAACAGTTTCAGGGTTGGGAATGCGGTTATTACACGATGATTTTTATGTATCACTTTGTTGAACGCTTACAATTCGATTGGCCAAATTATTCGGTATGTAATTCATATGTTTGCCTTGACTTGTCCATATAATTAATATTGATTTCCTCTAATATTTTATTCTACTAAATTTGTTTTATTAGTTGCATTGTTATAATTACAATATTTATTTTTATAAAGCAAAACAGAGATGCAGTTGTTATATTGTATTTTTCTAATAACCTACATATTTTGAATTTTTGGCAGCATAAATCGAACGAGAAGGCAGGGCATTACAGCAATGAAGATATAGATTATTTTAGATGTATGTGGGCAAAGTGGTTTCAAAATGAATTTTGTAAACCAGAATATGGATTTGTATAATTTTGTGTGCATGAATTTTTGATATATTTAGTGTACATGAATTTTGTTTAGGGGTTGTATTCTGATATATTGGAAATTCTTTGTTTGGAATTGATTTTTAATGGCTAGCAAACTGGAGGCTAGCCAAAACAAAAAATAAAAATTGAAAAAAAATATAACCATTCTACACGGATGTTTCACAAAAGTCCGTGTGGAAAGCCAAATAAAGAGCAAATAAAAATATAAGATAGCTACACGGCTGCTTATGTAATGATCCGTGTAGAAATAGTTATTCTACACGGATATTTTGATAGACATCCGTGTAGAAACATGATCGTACACGGCCTTTTAGTTAAATATCCGTGTATAGATCTCAACTAATGTACACGGTTGTTTATGTAATGAGCCGTGCAGAATAACTATGTCGACACGGATATTAACCTAAAAGTCCGTGTAGACAGAGACATCGTACACGGTTGTTTATGTAGTGATCCGTGTAGCTCGGCTTTGGAGAGCGCCACTTGGCAAGGAATTGGACACGGTTGTTTATGTAGTGATCCGTGTAGCTCGGCTTTGGAGAGCGCCACTTGGCAAGGAATTGGACACGGTTAATTATGTAGTGATCCGTGTAGCTCGGCTTTGGAGAGCGCCACTTGGCAAGGAATTGGACACGGTTAATTATGTACTGATCCGTGTAGCTCGGGTTTGGAGACCGCCACTTGGCAAGGAATTGACCACGGTTGTTTATGTAATGATCCGTGTAGCTCTCAGGAATTGCACACGGTTAAATATCCGTGTATAATTTATTCAGGGGATTATACACCCTCGCACTCCACACGGCAGGAAATCCGTGTAGCTCCCCTGTTTATGTCCGTGTACAATGACCATTTCTGTAGTAGTGGTTGATGATGATGGTGCTAGATGGATTTCATTTATCTTTCTCAATTTATAATAATTAGTACCAGATAATTCGTGAAGTAGTTCCTGTGCAATTAAAAGCCATTATCCACAGAGAATTTTCAAAATGTATACTTGGTTCATTGAGAATGATGGAATGCTAAATTATGGTGGATTGTTAGTTATGGTTCTAAAATAAGCATTGTCGACCAAGATTATATTTTGCACTTAATAATCGCCTCTCGTGATTTGTTTGCGCGCAAGAGGATAAGGTAATGAAATTGCATATATAAATTCGAAGAACAGCTAGCATATGTTTAAAAAGAAAAAAGGGCCTACAAAGAAAATGTCTGCATTTTCTATATGTATTCTTAAATAAAGTCCTAGTTATTAATTTATAAATTCATTCGATATTTTAAAGAAATATTAGCGTTAACGATCAGTTGGATTAATATAACTATCAAATTAATATAACTAAAATGATTGGTTGTGTTAACGATCAGTTGGATGATTCTCACAAATCAACATATCAAAAGTAAAACCTGGTAATTATTAATATGAATCAATCATTATGTAATTGACTAACTTAATTAATTCTTAATTAATATGAATCAATCATTTGGTATATTAAACTTCCTGTCCATGAATGGGTATGTTTTGGATAAACCAGGCGCAGCATTAATGGATACACTTTATTACCAATGACTCTGCACCTATAGAGTAATAGCTCTTTTTTGCCAATTTACAACTAAAATCACTCATAAAATTTACTCAACAGGTGATTCGTTCTTAGTTGATACTTTTATTGCAGTATATAGTTTTTTTTGGTTAAAAGCCCGTAGGCACTATCATTGATTCAATCGTTTAATTACAGCATTGTCAGTAGGGTGGTGTTAAAGCTCATCAAGTCTTTTGGTGTGCTTAACTTAAAAATTTATCGGAAGAACTTCAAACAACAAATTCAAACTGTTGAAATGATTTATTTCACGAGTGATATATTTTCATGTCAAATTTTCTTAAGTTAGTGTAAAGTCAAACGGTCAAATAAGAAGATTATAAGTTAATTTTAATGTGTTTGTTTTTCATAAATTTTTATCGTTTGATATTATACTATCAATTAGAAAATTTATAAATTTGATATGTAAACATATATCACTTGTAAAGTAGATTAGCTTCCACAGTTTGAATTTGTCGTTTGAAATTAATCTAAATTTGATGAGCTTAAGAACCCTACATATATAAACCAAGATACTGCTATCAATATCCACAACTAGTACTATTCAAGGTTCTAAATAGCGTTTATAGCGTCGTAGCGGGAAGGCTAAAAAAAAAGCTATAGCGAATAGCGTCGCTATAGCGGAAGCTATTCCAAATAGCGTTTTTTTTTTTACATTTCGTATATTCAATATTTATACTAAATATCAACATTATCTAAGGTCTCATAGAACAATAAATAACACCAAAGTAATTAAGAAATTATAATATTCATATTGAACCCGTACAAAGTCCAAATTGCGGTTCAAAATATCCATAGTAATATCATAAACTATCGATTTTTTCTATTAAAAATATCTTAAGTATCATGATTCATGACATAATCTATTTTTTTTCTATTCAAATTTTAATTCCGGTTTGGACTTTTTTTCTATTCAAATTTCAATTTCTATTCCCAATTTCAAATTGATTTATTTGTAGCAAGTAGCAACAAATTCAATTTCGGTTTGAGATTTTTTTTATCTTTATTTAAAATCCATTTAAATTGCTTAAAAATAAAAAAAAATAAAAAACTCATATTTTATAGCGCAAATAGCGCTGTAGCGGCCGCTATAGCGGCCGTAGCGCAAATAGCGTATTTTGATGTCGTAGCGTAGCGTTTGGGGTCCAAAAATGCTATAGCGCGCTATTTAGAACACTGGTACTATTATAGTATATTATTAAATATATTTGGAAAGCTTGATGTTTGATTTAGTCATAGGATAATTTCGTGCGCATATATTGTGACTTGAATACCCATAATCTTATCGTCGAAATTAATTATAAATTAGATCGTGAAAAGATGTGTACTTCCGCCAGTGGTTTGACTTGAATAATTAAAGACACATGCTTTGCTTCCAGACGATTAATTATTTCCTTCCTAACTACACCTAAATCAAGCTACATATAATTAGGTAAAGAAAGCTATATATATATATATATATATATGGAGATCAGCGATTTTCAAAGTAGCTTACTAAATAGTAAAAAATTTCCAAAAATATAAAATTTGGTCTCAAAGCACATTTCAATACACAATAGAAAACAGTAAAAAATTCTGGACCAATGGATTTTGTACCTATCTAAAAACAGTAATTTTGTACCTATCTAAAAAAATAGTAAAAAGAATTCAAAAAATATAAAATTTGACCTCCAAGTCCATTTTAATATCGAGATCATGTTGAGCGGTTAAGATTGACTGTTTGGACTTTGAATTGCAAAAACTGACTCGTTATAACTTAGGCTAAATACTAAAGCAAATAAAATTAATAATGAAGTGTAAATCTTATATCATAAGTCTTAAGACAACTAAGCTGAATACTAATATTAATTAACTGAATCAATAATTGAATAATAGAGCATTCATCTAAAAGTTAAATGAACCACCGAAGAAAGTTCGCCATGGCCCACTGCTGAAAATTCGTTGGAATGCCAACAAATTAATTTGTCAAACCACTAGCCCAAGTAATGCAAGTTAGAGAAGGTGCACATGCAATTTGACTAAATAAAAAAAAATATTGACTCAACTAATAGCAACTATTGTAACAATGCATAGTATGCACATGACGTTAATTTCTTGTTAATTTGATACCAGCAAAGAAAACAACATCTCATCTATCTTTATCTAGAGCCACATCATTATCTACATGTTCAAAGTTCAATATGACAAGCAAATTCATAGCTTAGGTGAAAGCAAGAACAAAAGCTTATATATATATATATATATATAGAGAGAGAGAGAGAGAGAGAGAGAGAGAGAGGCTAAGATACAAACGTTTGCACCAAAGGCCTTGGTGCAAACGAATGATTTTCGGATTTTCAAAGTCCAAACGGTCGATCTAAACCGTTAGATGTGATCTCTATATTAAAATCAAAATCTGCTTGGAGACCAAATTTTACATTTCTAGGAATTTTTTTACTATTTATTAAGCCACTTTGAAAATTGCTGATCACATGGTCCAAAATTTTGTTGCACTGTTTTTACTGTTCACCCGGATCAGCAATTTTCAAAGTGGCTTAATAAATAGTAAAAAAATTCCAAAAAATGTAAAATTTGGTCTCCAAGCAGATTTTAATATAGATTGAACATCTAACTATTTGGATCGACTGTTTGGACTTTGAAAATCCGAAAAAGAACTCAGAGTAAAACGTTCGCTTTACTTTGCAAAGCACAATAGCTCATCTCTCTCTCTCTCTATATATATATATATAGAAAGAGAGAGAGTCCGACTAGCGTCCAAACGTTTGGATAGAGGCCTATATCCAAACGGTACATTTTTGCTATTTCAAAGTCCCAAAAGTCGATCTGAAGCGCTCAACATGTTTGGAATATTAAAATGTGCTTGGAAACTAAATTTACATTTTTTGGAATTTTTTTGCTATTTTTTTAGAATTTTTGAAAATCGTTGTTTTGATGAATTTTTTTATTATTATTTTTCATATCAAAACAACGATTTTCTAAAATTCTAAAACAATAGCAAAAAAATTCTAAAAAATGTATTAGTTTCCAAGCACATTTTAATATTCCAAACATGTTGAGCACTTCAGATCGACTTTTGAGACTTTGAAATCGCAAAAATGAACCGTTTAGATATAGGCCTCTCTATCCAAACGTTTGGATGCTAGCCGGAAGAGAGAGAGAGAGAGAGAGAGTACGGCTAATGCGCTTCCTCTAGTATATTAACAATATGCTTCCGGCCTCCAAAATCTATCGAATGGGCTTCAAATGACAAATCCAAACCGTTCAAACCAATCTCCTTACCGAGCTTCGTTTCCATATAAAAAATTTTAATTTTCGAATTTGTTTACCATCAAGTCAAGCGGTCAAAATATGAAGGATTTTGTGCGCATTTTAATGCACTATTTTGCTCATTTTTTTGACCACTTGACTTGATAGTAAATAAATTCAAAAATTAATTTTTTTTATATGGAAACGAAGCGTCGGTAAGGATATTGGTTTGAACGGTTTGGATTTGTCATTTAAAGCCCATTTGATAGATTTTGAATGTCGGAAGCATATTGTTAATATACTAGAGGAAACGCGTTAGCCGTACTCTATATATATATATATGAGGAGGGATCCAATTACACCTTTTTTGTGACACATCATGACACCATTTTTTATAGGTCAATTTTGCGATTTCAAAATCCAAACAGTTGATCCGAACTGTTCAACATGATCACCATATTAAAATGTGCTTGAAGATCAAATTTTATAGTTTTTTTGAATTTTTTTACTATTTATAGTTTTGGTGACACACTTTGACACCTACCATTTTCTAAGTCCAAATAGTCGATCCAAACCATTTAACATGATGGATATATTAAAATGTGCTTGGAGATCAAATTTTACATTTTAATAAATAGTAAAAAAATTTAAAAACATCGATTTTGTAACCATCTTAATAAATAGTAAAAAAATTCCAAAAAATATAAAATTTGGTCTCCAAGCAGATTTTAATATAGAGGTCACATCTAACGTTTTAGATCGACCGTTTGGACTTTGAAAATCCGAAAACCATTCGTTTGCACCAAGGCCTTAGTGCAAACGTTTGTATCTTAGCCACTCTCTCTCTCTCTCTCTCTATATATATATATATATATAGAGCAGGGTTCGAGTACCTCATTTTTCATACCTAATGTGTACCTAAAAATCTCAACCTTACATCTGATTTTGGATATGTGGTCCAGATTATGTTTTCTTGGGACCTTTCACCTTTCAAAAAGAAGCGCGCTTAATCTCTCTGTCTCCCTCCGATTCTCTTTTTTTCACTACCGCTCTCCAGTTCCCCATTATTTTTCTTTGTTTCGCTCTCCCCACACCACATCGCTCCTGGGTCAGACCCCTCCCAAAAATGGCTGATCGCGACTCCCTCCCTCCTCCGCATGATACAGTCACAGACCACCGGCATCGCTCTCCTCCCGCCAGCGAGCACAGGTTGGCTCCTCCTACATCGCCGCTAACCATGGTTCGAAGTTCTCTCCAAACTTCACCGACATCTCCATTCATGGTAGCGAACTTTAAACTAAATTTATCATCTATCTTATATTTGAATTGATTATGGGGTTGCAACAAGTTTACTAGCAGGAGGTTGTGAGAATCCTATAAAAGTTGCATATTAGTTCATACCTTCGCATAAAGGATCATATTACATTATATTCACATTAGTTGCATAATGGCTAGGTTACACCCTATTCGCTCCAGAAAATGGAAGCGAGTGGGCACAAACAAGCATTTCTATTTCTTCTTTGATATCGTCCATTCTTACTTCTGGGCTCATCAATTCGAATCAACTTTTTCATCGGCCTCAGTTTAAAGTTTTTGTATAAAATCAAATGCATACTAAAATATTTTCAACAATATCTAAAAAAAAAAAATCAGCATTATTATTCATAACAAAGAGAGTGAGGTGATGCTATTTAGTTGTTGGCATTATTAAGCACGCATTATTTGGGTATGGAAGCAAAAATTTCATATTTTATTTATATCTTAGTTGTCAACAACTTCTTTGACAAAGCTACTACTGCATGTAGTCACTATAAATGTAAAAAATCTAATTAATTACCACTTTTCCCTATGATCTTGTATCAGGACGATGCTTCTACAGATGATGACATAGAGACATATTTCTCCCGAAGATAAGAGTGGTAGTGATTTTGTCCCAAGGAAGGGTATGAAGTTTACTTCGCTTGAAAAATTTGAAAGTTTCTGTCATGATTTTGCCATTTCGGAGGGATACACGGCACGGATAAAAAGGACCATTAAATTTCCGCACAGTGATCAGATTCGTTACCGTCAATATGTGTGTTCTTGTGAAGGATTCTGTAGAGAGAGAAAATCAAATGATAAAAGTGATTTAGATCAAGAAAAGTTGGGTAGAAGAACCTTTACTCGTAGATGTGGTTGTCTCGTAAGCATAACTGTGTCAAACAAGAATGATATATGGGTGGTAGGAAATATTAACAAGAAACACAATCATCTTTTAGTTAGTCTCAATAGTCGAGTTTACTTAAAACAACCAGGGAGGATGTCGTCTGTGGCAAAAAGTCTAGTGGAGAAGTTTAGCGAAACAGACCTTCCTATTGGTAGAGTGCCAGATATTAATTGTTAATTGTGATACAAGCATAAATGTTTTGCAAAGAGATTGTTGGAATCATAGGAGAGATCTTAGGAAGAATAATTTAGATAGTGGAGATGCAAGTGCTGTTTTGGTTTATTGTATTGAGAAAAAATCACAAGATCCAAATTTCTTTTATGCAATCCAAAGCGATGAAGAGAATAAGCTGGTAAATTTATTTTGGATAGATTCGACCGCTCGTCAATACTATGAGCGGTTTGGTGATATTTTGGTCTTTGATACCACTTACAAAACTAACAAGTATGGTTTGCCTTTGGGAAATTTTGTTGGTGTCAATAATCATTCCCAATCCATCAAGGCCTTGGTGCAAACGAATAGTTTTCGGATTTTCAAAGTCCAAATGGTCGATCCAAACCGTTAGATGTTCAATCTATATTAAAATATGCTTGGAGACCAAATTTTACATTTTTTGGAATTTTTTTACTATTTATTAAGTCACTTTAAAAATTGTTGATCCGGTTGAACAGTAAAAACAGTGCAACCAAATTCTGGACCATGTGATCAGCAATTTTCAAAGTGGCTTAATAAATAGTAAAAAAGTTCCAAAAAATGTAAAATTTGGTCTCCAAACAGAGTTTAATATAGAGATCACATCTAATGGTTTAGATCGACCATTTGGACTTTGAAAATCCGAAAACCATTCGTTTGCACCAAGGCCTTGATGCAAACGTTTGTATCTTAGCCACACTCTCTCTATATATATATATATATATATATATACCCATCATAATCATTTTTATAATGATATTGTTCAAGTTTTGTTATTTTCTTGTTGAAAAGTATGTCAATTGATCAATTTTGCACTTTTGATTGACTTCGGATGTTTCTCTTCTTCTGTAAACTTGTTTACACTTATAAAACACTTCTATGGGTCTGTACCAGCAGTAGAGCCATTGGAAAATTCATATATGCTCTGCTGATCAACAGAACCCCTTTTTGCATATTTTCACTGACGAATTTATTTACATTTATTAGTAATTTCGACTTGCCTTTTCTATGATAGTTAAAGCATAATTAAAAACACACATTCTGGCCATATTTCATATTTTTTTAAGAAAGAGACAGTGAATTGTGG
Organism: Carex kokanica; assembly: GCA_025461125.1. Lineage (NCBI taxonomy): Eukaryota > Viridiplantae > Streptophyta > Magnoliopsida > Poales > Cyperaceae > Carex > Carex kokanica. The sequence goes on along the minus strand of JAJGRX010000403.1, from coordinate 545,030 downwards.
GCTTGGTAAATGAAACAAAACTTGAATTTGTGTTTGTATAAATTTTTTAAAACTAATGTTTATAAGAATATTTAAGAGGTTGCATTTGGAAAGTCACTATTATATATATATGTGTACGGTGTACCGGATTATTAGCGACAACACCACCATCGACAAGATTGAATTCCTTGGTACTTCCTTTGTTATCCTTAGTCTCAAAATAATGTGCTGGAAAGTATGTTGGCGCTGCAGAAGTAGCTATACCTATGTCAGATAACAGTGCATCCTTCAGCGGTACACATTTCAGCTGACAGCAAATTAAGATGAAAATAAAGCCTTATCAATAACATTATACCTTAATCATGAGTTAAATTATTGTTATATCTTGCAAGACCATCTCATTTTTCTTTATTTCTTACTAATTGGTTTCAACAAGTTGAGAGAGTTTTTTAATCCAAGATCATATATGTTGACATCGATTCTTGGCCATAAATAGAAGTTGCATTACTTCTCAAAAACTTTAAAAGGTTTGTATATGTTTGGTTATTTATTTTTGTTACTAAATGGTACTTGGAATTGGTGAAGCTGGCCAGGCCCGTATATGGTTGAAGTTTTGGTTAACACTATAATATATGGTTGAAATTTTGTCTCAAACTTCCATGTTAAATTTCAGAAGTGGAACATCTTCTCTATAGATGGTTCATCAAAACAGCAATGTTGACTAACATACAGACCAAGTACAAAGCAAAAATTTAAGAAACAAAATGAAAAAGAAGGGACTGAATTAAGTATAAGAAAAGTATTTAGTACCATAAAGTTTGAAAATATGGTAGGTTGGAGTATTTTAATATCAAAAGTTAATTGGGATGACCACATTAGTTAGAGTATCATGTAGCTTTGATTGCCCGAGTAAACGCCGAATTATAGAGTGGCGTTACTCTCCATCGTACTTGGGCCCCACAAGAATTCTGATCTTGTTAATTAACTGTGATATAATTCCCCTCCTGCAATTCAAGCGTATCATCGATTAACATTTTTTTTGGAGAGTTCAATCTCCTTCCTGAAATGTACTATTATATGTTAAGAAAAGTTATTCAGTAGTACATTAACAGAAGAAGCATTTCAATGTATAAAACACCATGACGAACATGGATCACGGGGACAAGAAGCCCGATAAGGTTACTATAAAAAGGGACCCAAAAATGGGAAGTAAAAAGGAAAAAGTGTGTTGTCCACTTGGTAAATGGTTGCCTTCCTTTTCAGGTAAATGATTTTGCTTGTAATTTCTCTTTCTTTCTTTTTCCTTATCCTCTAGTGTACTTTATATATATGACAAACTGTCTTTACACATATGGTATACTGCTTAGCGAGCTAAAGCTAGCTCAGAATTTAAGTTATTACCAAGATCATGTGTCATCTTTAATTATCACCCCCACAATGTCCATACCCTATATATATATATATATATAACAACTTTCTTTTTCTTTCAACATAATTAAAGTGTCGGCTTTTTTGGTCCTGATACTTTATGAAAATATATGAAAAACAGCGATTTTGTAACCATCTTAATAAATAGTAAAAAAATTCAAAAAAATGTAAAATTTGATCTCCAAGCACATTTTAATATATCCATCATGTTGAACGGTTTGGATCGACTATTTGGATTTTGAAATTGCAAAATTGACCTATAAAAAAAACGGTGTCATGATGTGTCAAAAAAAAGGGTGTAATTGGATCCCTCCTCTGAATATATTTAGTTTGTTGTAATTAACCTGATAGATATCCTAGTTGATGGAAAGCACAAAACTGGCATTTTATCATTTATCCCTCTTTATACACCAGTTGCAATCATATGAATCCATGACAGAACACAAGTACATGTACTATCAAATTGAATTCATCATGAAGATATTATCAAAAGATTAGAATGGCATCATCTATTGATATGTTCTTTATTCTAAAACTGAAATCTCCACTAGTAAGTAGTGATGAGTTTTCTCTAAGGAATTTGGAACACACTATGATAGAGCCAAGAGTAATTAATTTTCAATTGTGAATTATATATCTTCCAAAATTGAACTTCTATGGGCATGTTGGAAAAGACGGTGATTTTTTTCATTATTCTTTTATTTTATTTTTCCTTTCCTTTGGGAAAATAAAACATTGGGTTTCAAAATTAAGCCGATGTTTTTATATGTAGCATTTAAAAAGAATAAAATTAAACCTGTGACATCTATTCTGGAAATTTTCTATCACTAGCATAAAATGTCATTAATAGCGTTTCGGAGGGACAAGATTAAACGTCATCAATGAAGCATTTTTTTTTAAGAAAATATTGTCATTGACATCGTTTTATTCTGTATGAAACAAAAAAATGAATAGAACAATAGTTATGCTCCTGACTATATATTGAAATGAATCACACACAATCATACCCCGGTCAGAACATTAATAAAATAATTACTGAACAACATCACTATCATACAATTAACAATAGTATACAAAATACTAATTATAAATGAAAATTTGATAATTCCATAATTATAAAATAAGAAAACATGTATGATCAATGATCATTTAATTACCATAATGATTTCACATTCTCTAACGGTTTTGCCCTTTGAACCATTGTGGTAGTGAACCCTGCTCTAAAATAAAGTACAAATGTCAAACATACATACATATATATATATATATAGAGAGAGAGAGAGAGAGAGACTGGCTAAGCTCAAAACGTTTGCACCAAGCCCTTGGTGCAAACGTTTTGGTTCTCCTATTTGCAAAGTCCAAACGGTCGATCCAAACCGTTAGATATTTAATCCATATTAAAATGTGCTTGGAGACCAAATTTCACATATTTTGGAATTTTTTTACTATTTATTAAGCCACTTTGAAAGTTGCTGATTCGGGTGAACAGTAAAAACAGTGCAATAAAATTCTGGACCGTGTGATCAGCAACTTTCAAAGTGGCTTAATAAATAGTAAAAAAATTCCAAAAAATGTAAAATTTGGTCTCCAAGCACATTTCAATATGGAGAACAACTTGAACGGTTTGGATCGACCGTTTGAACTTTGGAAATCCGAAAACAATTCGTTTGCACCAAGAGCTTGGTGCAAACGTTTTGAGCTTAGCCACTCACTATATATATATATATATATATTGGATCAAAAAGGAATTGGATACCTTATTAGAAGGTACTAGTTAATTAATGTTTGGCATGTTTTTTCTTCTTTATTTTGCTTTCCATTCAATATCATTACAAATTAATTAAAAAGGTTAATTCAATTATAAAATACGATCAAGGAACATTGTAATTGTTGACATGTTAATTAATTAAAAGTTTAAGATGGAACTATAGTAAAAAAAATTAACTGCTTAATTAGTTATCATTTATTTATCTTGGATTAAGTAAACCGTAAATTTATATTGCTATGAAATTTTTTATCAAAATAAAAATATTGCAATGAGATATATATAAGAGTAGAACTAGGGTGTGATGTGCTCACCAAACTCTTTGGTGAGCACAACTCTACATAAACTATCGGATTCACTTCAAACGAGATGAATCCAACCGTTGAAACCGATGTACTTTACGAGTGATGCGCGTACATGCAAAATTTTGAATTTTTTGAATTCATTTAGTCTCAAGTCAAGTGGTCAAAATTGATGAAAAATGAATGATCCAAAATGAAGTTGTTTTCATGCATTCAAAAAATTCTCAATTTTGACCACTTGACTTGAGACTAAATGAATTCAAAAAATTCAAAATTTTGCATGTACGTGCATCACTCGTAAAGTACATCGGTTTCAACGGTTGGATTCATGTCGTTTGAAGTGAATCCGATAGTTTATGTAGAGTTGTGCTCACCAAAGAGTTTGGTGAGCACATCACACCCTAGTTCTACTCTATATATAATATCTAACTGATGTTTTTTTTTTTATGGTTAGTGGGAGACACTAAGAAATAAATTGATGCTAAGAAAATTTACATTGTTGTTGCTATGGCCAAGTGGACTTAAGCAGTGAGAATCAAAATAATTAATTACACTCAATAATTAGAACATAACTCTGATATTAAAACTAGAAATGCCTGAAATATATCAAAAGCGCTTCTATCTCTCCGGTTTCTAAATAAATAGAGCCCAATTGTGAACATCAATTGCTGCTGCATTAACCAGGATATAAATCGCCATTATCTTTTGAGAGAATATTATCCTGTTTCTCTCTTTCCATAGTGCCCACGTTCCGGCTGCCCATGCCGCATCCCAGCGCTGCCTAGTTAGTTTGGGTAATTGTCGACGACCCTCCCACCAGATGTCTGTCAAATTATCTCCCATAGGAGTCGGCAGATTTAATTGAGCCAACAAACCCCTCGAAAATCCAGAAGAATAGGCACATGCCCACATGAGGTGATCTCTGGTTTCTACTACACCATTGTTACATAGCACACATCCCTGAGTAACCTGGCAACCCCTGGTTATGAGATTTTCCTGAGTTAAGATTCTGTTAGCCACCATTAACCATAAGAAAATTCGCACCTTCATCGGCACTCGAAGTTTTCATAATACCGTATGATAGATGCATTTGATTCCACTCTCCTGTAAGATGTGGTAGGTGGAGAAACATGTGAAAATCCCCGCACCTTCATCTAACTGATGTTGATGGTGCTATATATATTTAGTTAATTTTAATTCTCAAACTTGCGCATTACATGCATGCATACAATAATTGGGACGAGATAATTAATTGTGCATTAGTTTCTGTTGAAACGCCATCATCAACTAAGGAATTTCAAGTTGTGTACTTGATTGATCCGTTGAGAATTATGGATTGTTAATTTAGAATGCATCTTAATTAATTCTGATTCTATGGTTAGCATTCACCAACATTATATTTTGTACTCAATACATAAGGTAATGAAATTGCACAAGTTCGAAGAAGTACAGCAAGTATTTTTTACCCAAAAAAAAAAATCCACAAAGAAAATGTCCGCATCGATCCGAACTATTAAACCTGATCTCAATATGAAAATATACTTGAAGAACAAATTATACATTTTTTAGAAAAAATTTACTATTTTTTAAATAAGTAGAAAATCATTGCTTTTGGATGGTCCAAAATTTTCAATTTTCTACTTAAAAAATTGCAAGGTTCTAAATAGCGTTTATAGCGTCGTAGCGGGAAGGCTAAAAAAAAAGCTATAGCAAATAGCGTCGCTATAGCGGAAGCTATTCCAAATAGCGTTTTTTTTTTTTTACATTTCGTATATTCAATATTTGTACTAAATATCAACATTATCTCAAGTCTCATAGAACAATAAATAACACCAAAGTAATTAAGAAATTATAATATTCATATTGAACCCGTACAAAGTCCAAATTGCGGTTCAAAATATCCATAGTAATATCATAAACTATTGATTTTTCCTATTAAAAATATCTTAAGCATCATGATTCAGACATAATATATTTTTTTTTCTATTCAAATTTCAATTTCTATTCCCAATTTCAAATTGATTTATCTGTAGCAAGTAGCAACAAATTCAATTTCGGTTTGAGATTTTTTTTATCTTTATTTAAAACCCATATAAATTGCTTAAAAAAACCCATATTGTATAGCGCAAATAGCGGACCGCTATAGCGCTGTAGCAGCCATTATAGCGGCCGTAGCGCAAATAGCGCATTTTGATGTCATAGCGTAGCGTTTGGGGTCCAAAAACGCTATAGCGCGCTATTTAGAACACTGAAAAATTGTAAAAAATATAAAATTTAGTCCGCAAGTATATTTTCGTAGTAGCACGAATTGAATTACAAACATTATTCTAGGGTAATTAATAGGGTACTAATATTTTCTGTCAAATTTAACTTAAATGATTGGTCGCGTTAGAGATCAGTTGGTTGATGTTCGATCCCAAATCAACATCTAGAATGTAAACCTTACTATTATATATGGACCAATCATTAAGGAATTTTAAGCAGCTTAATTAACTTCATTTGGTTGTGCATGCAGCTAGGGCAGAGTCAAACTTTCAAACTATAGGAATCAAATATATATGGGAGTCAATCATATAAAATTTTCCTACAAAGAATGGGAGTCATTTTTACCATTTCATAACATTTTACTGTAAATTATATACAAAATTATACATTAGTACAAAAAAAATTAAAAAAAATAGAGGTCAATTGACTCTATACTGCCTTACTACATCCGCCACTGCATTCAGCATAGTATACAATGGGACAGTAGAAAGTATTTTAAAAGTTTCACATGATAAATAACTTTCTTTTATACCGAGTTCAGAGGGTTGAAAATTTCTGCATACTGTTTGGATGTTTTTTTTTTCTCTAGCATGAGATTAGTTTTTTTTTTTTCTCATCTTGTTTCATCTCTTTTCTTAAGTTTTTCAAATAAAATTATGTTGAATTAATGCTTAGTATTGTAATATAATTATACATGTTTATACTTATACTTCCATTTGAGTATCATAAAAATTACCATAATATCAAATTACTTAATTTAATTTTCTAATTATAAAATAATTCTTTAAATTATCAAAAATCATAATGATTTTGCCATTATTTTGATATCAACAATATAATTTGCACTGCTATTTAAGGAAAAAATTATTTATTATACTCATACAATTTTATTTTTTATTTTTCTAAATTTTATGATATGTTAATTATTAGACTTTAGACTATTATAATTGGTCAATAAAAACTATTAATAAGTATTAATCAGAAAATTAGTATTCATAACTAGGATTTCAAAAAGAAAACATACAATTTTCCATGAATATATCTTTTTCAAATTAGAATTTTCCACAACTATTTCACAATACAACCGAAAATTTTCAAGTATTGTAATTCAATTGTATCAACTGTTCATCCAACACCAACCTTGCCTGTTGAACCTGAACCACAACATAGTGATCCGATTGATTCGGCAACTACCTTCAACACCCCCATCCTCTCTCCACAACATAGTGATGATGAGGATGAAAATGAGACCATCATGGAGAAAATTGAAAAGTTTAAGCTGTTATCGCAACGGCAACACAGTGCCCCAGTACAAACTTCCAAGGAATGTGTTCTTGGACCAGCTCCTCATACCTCTCACACTAAAAAGAAATATGCAGGGAGACATAAAATCCACAAACCACTAGCCATTGGATTACCAAGGAAAATAGGTAAGCTTTCGTCTGGTGCTACCCTTACTAGCATCAGCTCACGGCTGAGGAGTAATACTAAGCGACACAGGGAGGGCCCTGGTGGCACCCCTGACAAAGCAATCTGCATCTCTGACACTGACACTGTGGATACACCGATGGTAGCTGATCACACCTCGAGGAGGCCCAAACTGACAAAGCCGCTAGAACCTAGAAGGAGTCTCCGAGTCACTGTGCAAGGTGATCCGACTTCTACCATGAGCAAAGCCCAAAAAAGGAAGACTATTACTGGGAGCACCTCATCAGGTATGAGTTTGATAAATAGTTTTCCTTATTCTAGACTTACTTTAGCACAGATTATAGACTTATTCTTAGTATATCAGATCAGATTAGGTCATACTGAAGAGGATAGGAATCAGATAATTACTAACATTCAAAAAATGGATCGCGCGCAATTTGAAGTAGCTATTAGACAATTACTAAGCACTTCTAGATCTGATGCTAGTGTAGCTACTCTTAGTTTAGATGATCTTACTATTCCTAGTGTTGTAGATACACCTGTAGTGTCTAATACTGTCGTTACACATTTAGATTCTAATACTGCTAGTGTAGCTACTCTTAGTTTAGATGATCTTAATATTCCTAGTGTTGTAGATACACATGTAGTGACTGATACTGTAGATACACATTTAGATTCTAATTCTGAAGTTACTAGGTCTGTAGTATCTTCTTTAGATCTTAGTTTAGTCTGTGCTTCTAAAACTCCATGAATCTCAACATATTGAACTGGAATTGTAGGGGTCTCAATTCCAATAGGAAGAGACAGATTCTTAGAGACCTATTGATTCAACAAAAAATAGATATGGTAGCTATCCAAGAAACTAAGAAAGAAAATTTTACAAATAGAAGTTTGAGGTCTTTGTCCTCTAGATTAGATCAGTGGGTATGGGTTCCTTCGGTAGGTCGATCTGGGGGGATTCTTTTTGGTTGTGATAGTAATAAAGTTACTATCCTTCACCACACCTTACACACTTTTTGTCTTAATTTGGTGATAAAACATCTCGGTAATAATACTACATGGCAGCTTACTGTAGTATATGGGCCAGTTTTACGCAGACTTAAACAATCATTTTGGGATGAATTAGCTCAAGTTAGGGATCCTACTCGTGACTTGTGGGTAGTATGTGGGGATTTTAATTCCATTCGGAAAAATGATGAAAAATCAGGCCACAACTTTGATGTTTCTCTTAGTCGACATTTTAATAACTTTGTTAATACTCACCATTTGGTAGAACACAAACTACACAGTCGGCGTTACACTTGGACTAATGGTAGACACTTTGCCCTCTTAGATAGAATCTTCACATCTTTGCCCTGGGATCATACTTACCCTTGTAGTTTTATTTCTGACCTGAGTAGTCAAGGATCTGATCACTGCCCTTTACTTTTTCGTACCACTACTGCTGAACCTTCCAAACCTCCTCTTTTTCGATTTGACCCAATATGGACAGAACAGGAGGATTTTGTTAGGCTGATGCCCAAATGGTGGGCTGAAAAACCATTGGTAGCCAATGATATTGCAGCTAGTTGGCATAGGAAACTTACAAATGTTAGGAAGAAAATTAAAGGTTGGGCTAGGAATTTCTATGGTTATCAGAAAAAGGAAAAATCTCACCTCACTGCCTTGTTACATGACCTAGAACTTATTAATGACTCTAGAAACCTTACACCTCTAGAAGAACAACAATGGATAGAGTGTAACAGTAGATTAGATGACCTCTACCAAGCTGAGGAAATTCATTGGAAAACTAGGGCTAAACACCAGTGGCTTGAACAAGGGGATTTTAATACCAAATTTTTTCACACCATTGCCACACATAGGTCTAGAAAAAATAGAATTAATGCCTTAGACATAGATGGAGATCTTATACATAATGAGAGTGACATAAAACAGCATGCTTTGAACTTTTATAAAAATTTACTAGGGACAGAGGGCTTTAAATTTGGACATTTAGATACAAATTTTTGGGATCCAGGAGATGTATTGTTAGATGTAGAACAATGGGAATTAGAGAGACCATTTACAGAGCTGGAACTTAAACAAGCAGTTTTTGCCTCAGCCCCTAATGGGGCTCCAGGGCCTGATGGCTTTAGTTTTAAATTTTACCAATTTTTTTGGGAATTAGTTAAATCAGATTTAATGATCCTGGTCCAGTATTTCTATGACCATCAGCTTGATCTTCATAAACTTAACAAATCTTGTATTTGCCTAATTCCCAAAGAAAAAGGAGCTACTCTTCTTAAGAAATTTAGGCCAATTAGCTTAGTGAATTGTAGTTTTAAAATTATTTCAAAGTTACTTACCTTTAGGATGGAACAAGTGATGCCTAGATTAATTGATCAAAGCCAATCGGCTTTCCTTAAGAATAGATATATCTTAGATAATATGATTCTTAGTCAAGAAATTATTCATTCCTGTAAGGCTTCTAACCAACCTGGGGTAGTGATCAAGGTTGATTTCGAAAAAGCTTATGATACGATTCATTGGGACTACCTATTAGAGGTATTAGCTAGTAGAAATTTTGGGGTTAGATGGATTAAATGGATAACTCTGTGGTTACACAGTTCACAGTCTTGTCTCACCATTAATGGAGAACTCACCAATTATTTCTATTGTAAACGAGGGGTGCGACAAGGAGACCCTCTATCTCCATTTCTGTATATCTTGGCGGCTGATACTCTTAGTAAAATTTTCAATAAAGGTAGAAATGCACAAGTACTTCAAGGGTTAGGTCCAGCATGTATAGATAATCTAGCAGTAACAAATTGCCATTACGCTGATGATACAATCTTATTCTTAGCTGCCCAAGAACAAAATGTTGAACATGCATGGTGGGCCATGTTTGCCTTTGAGGCATTATCTGGCATCAAGATGAACTATGACAAAACTGAATTGTATACTTTAAACATCGCTGACACTGTGGACCTGCACTCTTTGTTTAGATGTCAAAAAGGAAATTTTCCAATTAAGTATCTAGGACTTCCTCTCCACTCTACCAAACTAGCTGTTGCTGATTGGCACTTCCTTATTGATAAGATAGAACATAGATTACCTAGTTGGCAAGGACAAATGTTATCTATTGGTGGTAGGGCTACTCTTCTTAATTCAGTACTCACCTCTGTTCCATTATATGCATTGTCAGTATTCCGTATCCCTGTTACTGTTCTTAAAAACATAGATAAGATTAGACGTCGTTTTCTTTGGCAAGGTTCTGAAAAAAAGTTTAAATATGCTTTGATGAATTGGGAAACTATTTGTGTGGCCAAACAATTTGGAGGGTTAGGGGTACTCGATCTCAATCAAATGAACATTGCTTTACTCCTTAAATGGTGGTGGAAATATAAAAATGAGGCTTATCAAGGGATGTGGAAATCCATGGTTCGCTATAAATATGGTTCTAACACTCCTACTCACCTTTCACCTTTCTGGGCTAGCATCACTCACTTAGAGCATATAGGTAATCTTAGTGTTATATATACACCAGGGATTCACTCACAAGTCCGTTTCTGGTCTGACATTTGGTACTTGAATTGTTCATTAGCTACTAGATTTCCAGTCTTATATCAATTGTGTAGACATAAGCATATTTTATTAGATGAAGTAATTAATTCTCAAGGGGCTAGACTAACTTTTCGAAGAACTCTAGAAGGAGTCACCTTACTGAACTGGGTTGAACTCCTACAAATCATCAGTGTCACTTCCTTTACTCATGATCATGACACTCTATCTTGGAGATGGGAACCAAATGGGAAGTTTACTACTCATTCTCTATACAGGTTTCTTAATTTTAGGGGCGAAATGCCTATCTTACCCTTGATGTGGTGGTCTCTCCCAGTCCCTCCTAAAATTCGGGTCTTCATGTGGCTCACTCAACATAATAAAATTCTTACCAAAAGTAACCTTGCAATTAAAGGATGGACTGGGGACCAACATTGTTTACTATGCCCTGAAATTGAAACAGTCAGCCACCTATTCCTACACTGCTCTCTTACCCGACAAATTTGGTTTTGGTTAGGCAAAAGTCAGGACATTATGCATACATGGTCAAATTTTAATGATATTATTGATTTTGCAATACAACTACCTTCTAGCCAAAGATCAGGTTTTCTGATAGTGTTTAGTGCCTTGTGTTGGACAGTGTGGAAACACAGGAATGACTTATGCTTTAATGACAAATCACCTAAAACAGCTAGAAATCTTATTCTGACAATTAAATCCTTGGTTATATATTGGACAGGTTCCTTGAAGGCTTCTACTCAGAAGGCATCCGCAGTTTGGCTTCCAGTGATGGAGGAGGCCATTCCATTGGCCAGCTATATGCCTCTGGAGCTGACAGTCTATCAAGCTCCTGCTGATAACCTTCCACAAACATGAAGAGACAGCAACATTTTCATTTTGTTATTATCATAGTTCTCTCTAGCCCATTGCTTTGTGGCTTAGTTAAATCCAATCTACCCTACTTTTGGAGTTTAGATAGTACTTGTTCTTGGTTGATATATCTGCTTTACTCTTATGCTTATGCTTATTTTCATTTTCGGTTTTGGAATAGTGATGAGAACTGATCGATGCAACTGGGTTCTGTAATTATTATATTTCAGAAATGAAATGGGCTTTTTTGCCTTTTAAAAAAAAAAAAAAAAAAATACAACCGAAAATTCATTTTATCACATTCTCATGATCCATTTCATGTTCAAGGATATGGATTTTCATACATTAATTTATGAGTTCCGTATCTTAAAAATCTTATTCTGCACAATTCTACGACAGTTCCACACAATTGCATATGACAATTGATGAAGTCCAATGTAGACACAATTGGACAGTTGGGCGGGTTAATTACTACAAGAATCTGTCACTATTTGTGAGGGTAAAAAAAAATTATTACTGAGAATATACCGATAAAAACTTCTATTTCCGAAAGTATCACTATTACCGACATGATGATACCAACGGTAAAAAACACTTTTATATATTTGAATCTGTTAGTCAATTGGCTAATTAACTAATCTGTGACCCATAAGCAAATTAAGATGTTGCTGTCAATATGACAATATCTACACCTAGTTTATTACAGTAGATTATTAAATATATTTAGTTTATTACAGCATTTTGTTGAATAAATTAATAGATCACAAATCATATGACTAATCAACCTACATATATATTAATTGGGGAACTCATATACTAATATCATTATGACTTTTTTTACTCCCATCGATCGGTACCACCAGCTATTTTGACCAGTCAACATGCAGCTCAGCAGGAATTTAGACTCAAGAAATGCTTAATTAGGTGAAATAAATTAAAACAAGACTCAATGTATTGTTTTTTTTTTGTTAAAGAAATAAACCGAAAATTACAATTACTCATGAAATGTTATTGAAATTTCTTTTCCCAAGAAATTAGCATTATAAAACTATTGTTTTTCAGTGGTCTAAAATTGTCTAAAAATAACAGTTTTGTAAAATACTTAATAAATAGTAAAAAAAAAATGTAAAATTTGATCTCCAAGCACATTTTAATAGAAAGATTATGTTGGGCTGTTTGAATCGACTGTTTGAACTTTCAAAATCGCAAACTAAATTATTGTAAGATGTTATAACTTACAAATGTTATAAGTGGATCCCTCCTCTAAACTAAAATAACTTTGAGCTGTGTTTATCAACTTTTTGTTGGCCCCTTGACAACAAAATTATTGCTCCTGTGTGGATTCACTATCATAAAAGGGGGAATTTCACATATATCCCTCAAAAACTTCAAAATTACGTATTCCCCCTCCAAAGTTTGAAATTATGTATTTTCCTCTCTAAACTTCAAAAACTCACAAATTTACCCATTTTATTGTCTTTATATTAAAACTCATTCTAAATTTATAAAATACCCATTTTACCCTTTATTAAAAATATAAAATGCCTATCATACTCAAATTTGAATCTGAAGGGTTCCTCTACTGTCCGAACTGTTTTAAGATCTGTGCACACTATATCAACACGAATCTTGAAGCGAACACACACGAATATTGAAGTGATGTACACAGATCTTAATGTGATGTGCGCTGATCGAAATTTCTTTAAAATTTGTGCACACTAGATTAGCACGAATCTTAAAGCCAACATATATATATTGAAGCTACACGCACAGATCTTAATATGATGTGCATGGATCGAACGGTAGAGAAACTCTTCATATTCAAATTTGAGTCTGATGGACTTGTTATACTTTTAATAAAGGGTAAAATGGGTATTCTATTAATTTAGAATGAGTTTTAATATAAAAAACAATAAAATAGGTAAATTTGTGAGTTTTTGAAATTTAGAGGGGGAACACGTAATTTCAAAGTTTAGAGGAGAAATACGTAATTTTGAAGTTTTTGAAGGGTATACATGTAATTCCCCCATCATAAAATGATCTAACTATTGACTTTGTGCTATGTGTAGTGTGCACCATACGTTAGGTAAGTCTTTAGGATATAACACCTCAGCATTAACTTAAACTAAAAACCATGTGATCTCACTGGATGGAAGACACATAATAATAATAATAAAAATAAAAAAATGTGATCTCAATTGATTTTATTCAAAGACATGCCTTCATTTGAACTAATCAATCTTAGTTGATAATGATAAGTTACACGTAATAGCAACAAAAATTTAAGCACACAAGCTTTGCCTCTCTAATAATTCATTAATAACCAGATCTTACACTTAACAAAAAAAATGTACTTTACCAAGTTGATATAGTGCTGCAACTATCACATAATGAAAACTCCAGATCAAATTCTAACAGGGGCTGAGTTGGAGCTTTAATTCGGGAGTGTGTGTGAGTGGAGGTACGTGCCTACACAAAATTCTATTTAAACAAATAAAATCCACTTATATTTTTAGAGTGTATGTGTGTGTGTGTGTGTGAATATATATTAACCATTTTTTGTCCCTTGCTCTAAATTAATAGAATAACATGGTCCAACTAACTGTACATTTAGAAAATATTAATTTCAAATTGGAGAACATATAACTTCATACCACTCTAATAAATCTCTAGTCATTTTCACCAAGTAGCTATCTATGAAACCAAAATGAGGTCTTCTAAGCTAGGGAAGACAGACATTCGGGTCTTCTTCATCCGAGTCGAATTCTACCTGTTAAATAAGCCAATCCTAATTATTAAATCAAATGACCAAAAAAAGAATAGCCCTTAGAATTCAAATTGACATAATTATTACGAAGACATTGGTCAAATTACAAAAATCCTTCCATTACAAAATTTAGAAAAATGGAGGATTATTGCTGGAATGCTGGTACAGTACATATAAATGGTCTTTTCCTTTTCTTAGTTTTTGTTCCTTCATACGTAAGGATCATTTCAGCCTTTAAATTATGCTCTGGCAGAGAATAAAGAAAAACAACACTTATTATTAGGGAAATTTTGATGCCTAAGTTCCAATGAAGACCAATAGTAAGATGAACCGAGGCAAGTGAGAAAGATGTCGTGGTCTAAATATGAAATAGGCCCAATTGTTTTTCTCTGTAGTTCTAGACAATAACCAGAAAAATACAAAATTAATAGTCAGAAAGCTCACAGTTTCATCTCTGTACCACTTCCCATGACAATCCCGTTTCCAGCCAGCTGCAATAAATTTGAGTTCTATCTCTCTCCTCTCCTGACTAGACATACTCGAATTTAAATCAGTTGAGGTTGCATCTTTCGCATTTAATATAAACTTGCTGGATTGTAATTCCAGAATAGCTGTACGAGTTTGTTCAACTAACGGTTTAACTTGGTTGTTCAAGCCAGTGTTTTTGGGTTGAATTTTAGATTCAGAAGATAAAGCAATTCTCTTGTTTAACTCTTGTTGCCTCCATAATTCCTTCTCCTTCAGTTTTGTTTGTGCAGCAACATGTCGAGAACCCTTGTTATGAACCTGATTAAATAATGTATTATTATTTCACAGAAACTTTTGTCAGTTAGTTATTATAAGTGGAAATGGAACCTTATCTCAAATTACCTACAATATAAGAACCAAAGCAATGAAGTTCATCATATATCAAAAAAAAAAAGAAAAAAAAAACGGCAGTGGAGATATAAAGAAAAAAATACACAATAAGATTTATGATATATGCCGGATGCCTAGACATCTAAAATCAGATAGGCACATTCATAAATTGATCTAGAAACTATACCCTGATGTTTTTATTTGGATAAAACAACCAACTTCTCCCAATAAAAGTTCAGCAACAACAGTTTGAGTCTTTCTATGATAGTTTAAGGACGAATAAAAATTAAATTTTCCCTTGCTTGTTTGACACCCCCTTTATTAAATTGTACTTCATATCTTTAAACTACATGTTTTGCACCAATCCACTGACAATACCAGTTAAGGACCAATTGACCAATACCAGACAGTAATTGTTCTACGGTTTCAAGAGAATCTCATGTTTCTCTTTGATGTTTTTATCTTTAGAGTATATATTATTTTTAAATTTAAACCAACCAAAGAAAAACTTATCAGAATCCGTCAATTCTCCCCTTTTTGGTTTTGACATACTTCTTAGAGTTACACATTACATATAACAGAACCAAAGGGGAGAATGGCAACCAAATCTAGGGTTCTTCATCAATAAAACTACACCCAATACAGTACCAAACTACCAAACAACAATGCATGAAAAACTGAAACCAAATACCAGACAGTATCTATACTGAATGCGGTCAGTGATTGAGGTGATTTTGCCTTGTAATTTGAAATAGGAGATGAGACAAGCAGGAGGAAGAAGACTTACAGAGAGCATGAGAGGGGAGTCGAGGACGGGGTTGTGAGGGCAGACGAGGCAAACGAATTTACCACTGGAGAGCTTCTTGAAAGAAGAAGAAGAAGCGATGGTGGAAGAGGAGAGAAGGAGTTCGTCGACCTTTCTCTTCCGATGCTGCGCCTCTCTTCCCCAGCTGTCTCCTCCAAACACGCTCATCTCCAGTTCTTCTCTCAAAAGCCCTTAGCCCTCTCTTGTTTGACTGGAAAATGAAAAAGAAGGAAAAAAAAAAAAAAGGGAATAGGCCCAGTGATTAATTGAGCCCGTATATAATTGGGCTTGGGCCCTGGCTCATAGTACATGGACCTATTCACAAAAGTTATTTACTTTATGACATAATGCTGGGGACAACTCAGGCCGAAGCCGAACGAACCGCGGTACAGCCGTACAGGTTTTAGAAGGAAGAGCTATAGTGTTAATTGATAATCCATATCCTCTGAGGTAACAGAATATTTTTGTTTGGATCACGGCCGTCTGATTGAAATCCGCTTTAATTCGGTCCGAGATGAAACGCACGGGGCTGCCCCTGTGCAAAAATGGCATATCATAGCACGTCACGTCACGTCTTTCTTCTTGAATGTAGGCCTATTGTAATCGGAAAGAGCAAATTACGGGTCATGAAGCCCAAAAATCAAAGAAATCTCGACTAAACTCGAAGCTATGTGTCAAGAGTTTAGGACTCGCGAGCTCTCTAGAAAGCGCCAAAGTAGGGGTGTAAACGGATCGGATATTATCCGATATTGTTCGGATCCGAATCCGAAAATTACTTAAATTATTTGATCCGTCATATCCGATGTTTACGGGCAGGATGACTACCTCTAGAGTCCTGGGGGAAAGAATTGTAAATGAGGGTAGGATGTGGGTTACTTTTTGTTACTTCTTGTGGTTTTTTTATTTTCCTTTTATTGGCACCAGTTTTTGTTAGTTTCTATTTTACTGGTTTTTTTGGGCTTGATAAACATCGGTTCTTTTTGGCACTACTGGTAGACAACTGGATATGCTGGTACCGACTGGTACAGGTGGTACCTCAGTAGGTTCTTTTTGTTCGGAGTTTAGAGTTTTTGTTATTGGAGGTGGTACCGGGGAAGGTCTACTGGAGGTGTTTTTATCGGTGGTGCATGGTGAATCCAACGATGTGGATTACCCCATCATAGTGTTTTTTTAAGAACTGATGTACCTATGTTTCTATTTTTTAATATATATTTTGGCAGCTGCTGCCAATATTTCAAAAAAAAAAAACAGAGAGAGAGAGCGTACAGTAGTATAACCAAACCCTACATTTCATCAATGAAATGGAAAGGGATGTCAGTAGCTTAAATTAATTTCTTTTTGAAGTACTAAATAAAAATGCTGCTTTATAGCACAAACCTGGTTAAATGTTGTTGTTGAATTTCACTGCTGCGTAAGCTGCATTGAAAGTTCCTATACTAATTCTTTGCTTGCTTTTAGTTTAATAGGATCAATTTTGAAACATCGAAATTATTTTAGTTACCACTTAATAAAATCAAAATTAAATAAATACCACCGGTTCCAACTTTTTTCCATTCTTACCACCCACGCAAAAATCTGTGCACTAAAATGGAACGGTGCACAGACTGAATAAGCGCACCAGTGGTGCGCGGACTAGGTAGGCGCACCTCTTGATGCGCGGACTAAGAGTGCGCACCAAGGATTTTGAATATAATTCAAGCAAAAAATTAATTTTAGTAGGGTGCGCACCAAGGATTTTGACTTTATGAGATCAGTGTGGACTCCCACTCAACAGAGCAATACACTAAAAAATTAATTACATGCTGGGACCTGAAATTCTATGAGTAGGTTCATCTATCAGATCTTTTTTGTTTTTTAGTAGTTGAGTAGATTCACCTGGTATTAATTGTTTTGTCATCATATATTTTGTTTTTCCCCTTTGTACTGCAGAACCTAATAAAGCTCTGACACTCCACACACATATTTTTTTAGTTGAATTCTACTCAAATCCTTGGTGCGCACTCTCAGCCCGCGCACCAAGGGGTGCGCCTCCCCAGTCCGTGCACCATTCCATTTTGGTGTACGGATCCAGTCCGCGTGAGTGGTAGGAATGAAAAAAAGTTAGATTGAGTGGTATTGATTTAATATTGATTTTATTAAGTGGTAACTAAAAAAAATTTCGGATTGAAACATGTTATGTTATGGAAATCACCATAACCTGAAATTGAAAAACAGTACCTCTGTTAGCTTTATCAAATATAAAAAAAAAAACATAAACCTACTATAAGCATCAAAACATAACACTTATGCTTCAAATGTATCTCATTTTTCCTACACAAACAAAGAAAATAAAATTAAAAAAATACCAATTAAAAGACTAGGTCTATATCAAATTCAATTTATGTTTTCAATAGCAACATCTCACAATGATTTGAATACGAAATAGTTATCCACACAAGAGATGGCACAATAAAAAATACAAATTAGACACAACATATACACAATGATTCTCTAGTAGGGCTGCACAAAAAATTCGTAGTTCGTAATTCGATTCGAGTTTGATTCGAAAAAGTTCTGAAAAAATTCGATTCGAAATTGAGTTCGTTCGAAATTATTTCAAACCAAACTTAGTTCGAAATTAATTCAAACCAAACTCAAACTGGACCTAGTTCGTTCGAAATAGGTTCGCAAATCAAATTTAGTTCGAAATTAACTCAAACATGAACCGTTAATTTCTGCTGATAACTTATGTTCACTGATGAAAATATAAGTCGTCCAGTCCATAATTGCTTTGAATTCTGACTTCTGAAACAGAAATCCCGGTCCAATTACAAGCTCAAATAAAAAAAATTCAACAACAAAGCTCAAATAGAAAAATTCATATGTTTATACCAGAAATTTTGCTTTTTATGGTAGGATTCTGAATTTTTCGGGTAATCCAGCCTCAACTCTCTCGTTTTTTTCTTTGTTTTGATAAAGTTATTATTAATTTGATAAATTTGTTCAATTAATTTCAGCTTTAAGAAACTATTAATAATAAATAAATAAAATAAATATTGTACCTTTATCATTTTTTTGACAGCAATACATTTTTTGGTATTTTTTGCATTTATTTTCGGACCGTTCGTTTTATCGCGGGAATTCAACGGCCGATCTACAACAAAATCATTCCAAATCTGATCTAGAATGATCAAGGTACAATATTGAACGTAACCAACATAAAAGTTCGGAAGTTTTATTATGTATGAGCTTTGGTCCAACACGAAATGTTTATGGCCATACGATGCTTCAATTTTCGATCAACTAGATGGATGGGTAAATGAAAATAAATTTTTTTCAAACTTTCATGGAAGACGATAAATGTAATGCTCTTTGACTTCAACGGTCCCGATTGGTCAACGGACGACATGTTTACGTGCGCCTTCATTAACTTAGAAAGCAAGAGTATATGTTTCATGAGACATAAACTCTTGCCTTGTGAGTTAATGAAGGTGCACGAAAATATATCGTCTGTGGTTCGATCAGGACCGTTGAAATCAAAGAGCACTGCATTTATCTTCTTCCATGAAAGTTTGATAAAATTTTGTTTTGATTTACCCATCCATCTATTTGATCGAAAATTGAAGCATCGTATGGCCATAAACATTTCGTGTTGGATCAAAGCTCATACATAATAAAACTTCCAAACTTTTATGTTGCTTACATTCAATATTGCACCTTGATTATTCTACATCAGATTTGGAATGATTTTGTTGCAGATCGACCATTGAATTCCCGCGGTAAAACGAACGGTCCGAAAATAAATGCAAAAAATGCCAAAAATGCAAAAAAATGTATTGCTGTCAAAAAAATGCTGTCAAAAAAATGATCAAGGTACAATATTTCTTTTATATGTCTAAAAAATGCAAAAAAATGTTGTTATTGATCAGCTATTCATTTAGAAAAAAAAATTATATGTATTGCTGTAAAAAAAAATTCAAAAAATGCAAAAAATACTTATTTATTTGATAAAAATAAAAAAAAAACATGCAAAAAGTAAAAAAATATATAAAAAGTTTGAAAATATATATTTTTATTTTTTTCCAAATTATTTGCTACCTAATTTTATTTTGTATCACTGCAATTCACTTTTAAACTCACTCAATAAAATATTAAATAAAATATTAACTAAGCGAGTGACCCCACAAATCCTGCAATCCGATCACCTCAATAATTTCACACTCTTAGATCTATCATCTTACCAACGTCTAGATCTCTTCCATGTCATCAATTCGCTCCCTTTCCATTCAACCAATTAACCCGCTATTTTTTCCGCCACTGTCTCCAATTTTTTTCCCTTTTCCCGCTAATTTACGCCAAAACCGCTCGCCCAAATTTCTCTCCCGCTAAGTACCAAAATAATCTCTCTCACGTCTTCTCTCTCTCTCTCTCTGGTGGCCTCTCACAACAAAGACTCCTCTCTCGTCCAAATCCCCTGTTACGTACATTCAAATTGAGTGTGGTATTTGGTTGTAATTAATTTTGGAGTGCTTGAGTTTTTATTTAAATTGTGCTTCTATTGATATTTGAGTTTTATTTAAATTGTATTTTGAATATTTTGGAGTGCTTGAGTTTTTATTTAAATTGTACTTCTATTGATATTTGGGTTTTATTTAAATTGTACTTTGAATACTTGAGTTTTTATTAAAGTGCTGTAATTTTGCACTATGGCCCAGTCAGAAGTCATAAATTGTAAGTCGTAACAAAGTTCGTAAAGGTTCGAAATTGAGTTCGTAAAAAATTCGGTTCGAAATTGGGTTCGTTCGAAATTGAGTTCGTTCGAAATTAATTCAAACCAAACCTAATTCGAAATTAATTCAAACCAAACTCAAACTGGAGATAAGTTCGATTCGGTTCGGTTCGTTTGCAGCCCTCTCTAGGCCAACGGAGAAATAAAAAACTAAGCTCAATATATTTTTTACCAGGTGCTAGGACAGATTGGAAAGGTGACTAACAGCTTGAAACTTACAGCTCAATATCTTCTGCGTCTTCATCCGTACATCAATTGGTGTCTCATTCTTCTTTAATATTGTTTTTACTATTCGCGATACGATCGAATACAGAAAAAATGGAAACTGAAAAGTGGAAGTCGGTACTACTTGCTAATTCCTTGAGTGCGTATCCTCTGAGATATCTCAACTTTTGCGTGACCGACGTGTCCAGGGCCTATTCGGGGATAGCGCATGGGACCAGTATTATTTGAGTTTTGAGATTCGTGCAGAACTTTTTTAACAGTTGAGATTGTCCAATAAGTCACGCAAAATATGAGATATCTCGGGGGATGCGAATTTTAATTGGTTCCACCCTGGTCCCTGGGAACGCGTATCCTCTGCATTAACTCAAAAGAGAATCTTTTGAGTTTAATGAATGTTGACCGTCTGATCTGGATCGGAGCCAATCCGGCCCCCCTATGACGCACGGGGCCTTTTAATATTAGTGCGGATCTCAATCGTACGGTTCATATTTATTAACGTACGGTGAGTTAATGCAGAGGATACGAATTCGGTCCCTGGACCCACGTGTAAGTGTAGCCGTATTTAACCAAGCCCCGTATTGAAGGTCTTTAAAGAGAAGAAGGAAATAGAGGCCTTGTGTCGTGCGCCGCTTCGCGTTGATCACCTCCTTTCCTCTCTCTCTCTCTTCCAAGAATTCTATTACTCTCCTCTTTTCTTCCCTTCTCTTCTCCGCGCTTCTTCTCATTTCGAGCGCCGCTGTGCCTTTGATAGAACCATCAATGGAGTATTTGACGCAATCACCTCCGGGCATCGTCGATCAACGTCCGAGGAAGCGTCAGAGACGGGTATGGGATGTCTTGCCGGAGAATCTCACGGTATAATTCTTTTTCTCTTCTTTCTCGGATTATTGATGCAAGATCGCGTGGTTCTTGGGCTTATCTTGGGTTTTGGAGGTGTTGTACTTGTGCTTTTATTTAGATTATCTTCGAAATTTTCTTTCTGATTGTATCTTGTGTGTCATTTATCTGTAAAATCCGACAGAGGATGTTCTTTTTCTACTTCTAATGAAATAAGGATAAAAGTCTAAAATTTGATGAAGTACTTCTTAGTTCCCAGTACTGATAGAAGAACAGGCCCTACTGGTACGTATATGCTAGTCATACTAAAACTTAAAAGTCCCTGTAACATAGTGGTGGAGTTGAATCTGGTCAATGTGATTGTACTAGTGCCTAAAAACTTAGAATAAGTTAAGGTTTTTATTTTCTTGATTTTCTTTAGGTAATAGGTGAAAGGAAATTTGTGAGATACGTCTAAGAATTGAATATTATTTGTTAGATCTGCCCAAATTAAACTATTTTGCACAAATATGTGGGTGTACTCGATGGATGTAAACAATAGTAACGATACTCTGGAGTGTAAAAGAAAGAATTTCAAGAAAAAGGGGAAAACGTTAGGTCAAACAAATTAAAATTAAGTAACAGGATTCATGAAGCTTCCTTTCTTGTGTAGATCAACTTTCCTCGCATCTTTTATTGTTTTAGATGTTCTCTTTTCTATTTCTCAACTAATATATTTATTGGAACTGAATTCTCCAGCTAATCAAATTATGGTCAGATAATGTAACTAGATGTGACATCGGGTCTGGTGGTAGGTCTGGGTACTACCATGGCAATATCCGTACCAAAATAGTGTTGGAGTCCAAAATTTGACCCGTGTAATTTTAGTTCCATTGTAGGTTGCATCTGTTCATGGGTATTGCAACCAATGTTGGACCCTTTTGTTGAATTGTTTGGGTCTGTAAAATCTGGTACCATACCGGATCCATGTATGGTTGGGTTTTAGTTGGTCCAGGGCGGGTCAGGTTCTTGATTTGGGTGAAGGTAAACAATCCTATAAAAGTACTTTGGAGGGAGAACTCATAGTTTTAAGCGAATTGATAAATATTAACCAACTTATAATAATAATGAGGTTAAAAGTTGCCACTCTATTTGTGAAAGTAACCACTGTTTAAGATCTAGAAGAAGTAAACCGTATGGTTCTGTGTAGGTTCAATTAGGTTTAATGTGTGCCCAAGAAGCTGGTTCTGTGCCAGAACTTAAGCCTGGCAAGGAAATTTCTGGGTTCTCCTCACCTCCATTGAGAGAGGATGATAAAGATGGACGTTATGTTTTTGCTGTCGGCGATAACCTGACCTCACGCTGTAATTATACTTCTAAAAATTTGTTACCCACAGTTTCTTATTTACTTGTCAGTGATTCTTGTGAGTAGCAAAATAATGGCTTAATGCAGCTTTCATTTAATATTTGTGTAAGATATAGTATTTCAGTAGTTTCAAATCTGAAATTTGGAGGGTCTAATGTTACCTACTTACTGTGAACATCAGTCTGCTCCCTTTCTAACTTATGTTTTCTCTATATTTTTCAGACAAAATCCATAGCAAAATGGGTGAAGGTAAGTTTGACTGGATTATCAGTCAAATTTACTTAGAAATAATCAAGTAATCGAGCAATTATTTGATGCATCTTTTTTGGTGTGTGTTAGGTACTTTTGGTCAGGTGCTAGAATGTTGGGACAGAGAAAGCAAAGAGATGGTCGCTATCAAAATTATTCGCGGCATTAAACAGTATATGGATGATACAAGGATTGAGATTGGTATCCTTGAACAGCTTGGCAAGTATGAGCCAGCTAGATCCCGGTATGTCACTCAGTACATGCACGCCTATCTATCTTTGGTTATATTTTATGTTTGTTTTTCATGGGATGCTGTGTTTTGCAGCTGTGTGCAAGTAAGGAACTGGTTCGAGTACCGTAATCATATCTGTATTGTAAGCTCATGATAAATTATGACTACTGCCTTTTTTCAAAAAAAAAATAAAAAAAATTAGCTTGGGCTGGTTTAAATGACAAATCAAATTCAACATGGATGGTTTAACAGGTGTTTGAGAAGTTGGGGCCCAGTTTGTTCGATTTTCTTCGAGAAAATAATTACCGCGGATTCCCCATTAATCTAGTCCGTGAGTTTGCCAGACAACTCCTGGATATTGTAGCATGTGTGTAGACATTACTACTACCTACTTACACATATTATTATCAATATTTTTTTATTAATAATGTGTAGTTAACGAAGAAATTTTTTCCTGGTAGTTGAAATAGTATTATATTAAATATTTATGGAAAAATTGAGTACAACATAATTAAAAGAATATAAAGGCTAGAATTGATAATCAGGTTTTATCTTTTATTCATTAGTTAAAGCTATTTGCTTCCTTGCAGTCTTGCATGATTTGCGTCTCATTCACACCGATTTAAAGCCAGAGAACGTACTACTTGTTTCGCCAGAGTACATTGAAGTACCCACCTACAAAGTATTGCGACATTTGTATTTGTTGTTGCATGTAGTTGCTCTGTATTTCATAAATGAGGTGTTTAACCTGTAGTGTACACTTGTAGGTAACATCAGAGTCTCCAAAGGAAGGATCTTATAACATGCGCCTGCCAAAGTCGAGTTCTATCAAGGTTATTGATTTTGGTAGCACTACAGTTGACAGCCCACAAAACACTTGTGTTGTATCCACACGGCATTATCGGGCACCTGAGGTCATTCTTGGTAAGCAATCCTTATTGTTATTTGCTATTGTTTTCTTCATTATTGTTATGTTGCTTCATTATGTTTTGACTTGTGATTTCTTGCCGTTGCCTCAGGGCTTGGCTGGGGCTACCCATGTGATATTTGGAGTGTGGGGTGCATCATAGTTGAACTTTGCTCGGTATTGTCCTAATGGAAAGTCTTATTTGATCTGTTTGACAAGTGACTTGATAACATCTTCTGAAAATAGTAATATTGTTTTTCAGGGGGACATGTTATTTCCAACACATGACGATTTAGAACACTTGGCTATGATGGAGAAAGTCTTGGGACCATTGCCTGAGCACATGCTGAGGGGAGCAGAGTAAGAACCTTTACCTCTCTTTTAGGCTCACTCTAAGTACTGATCTGATAGTCAGTTTGATGTGCCTATTTTACCTGTTGCAGTCGACATGCTGAGAAGTTTGTGAGAAGAGGAAGGCTGAACTGGCCCAAAGGTTGCATGTCACTGAAAAGCATGAAAGCTGTCATGAAAGTCCCTTGCCTTAAGGATCTGGTGAGTGAGAATGTAGACCACTCTGCTGGTGATCTTGTTGACCTTCTTCACGGGCTTCTCAGATATGACTCATCAGATAGGCTTTCAGCCCCGGAGGCTCTTCGTCATCCTTTCTTTACTAGAGGGTTATAGTAGGTGATTGTAATCCTGGAGAGTATCTAAGTGTTAAGTAGTCTTTTTAGGTCTTTTAGAGTTATTTTGCTTGCTAACATGGTATCTGTGTCTAGTTGCATTTCTAAACATGTATGGTTTATGTTTTCAACAATTTGATTATCGTTGCAATGCTAAGCATGCATATAAAAATTTTCTTTGTTCAAATTTTTTTTTTTTACTGACAATAATAAAATGAGTCCTGGTTCCGTATCAAATACTGTATGTTTTTTATGTATTATAATTATATAGAGCTAGGTAGAATGTTATTGAATTGAGCGATTTGATAGAAGCAAACTTTATCTGATATTAGCCTAAAAAGTATTTTAATAGCAATACTGAGAAAAACAGTGATATATAACTTTTATAAGAACAACCAATCAGTGGTTTAAAATATTATAAAACTATTTCTATATTTACAAAGAATGATTACTATATCTTGTGTATTTTAAATTCATTCTTATTTTATTTTAGTTAATGTTATTTAATTTTGAACGTTGTAGACAACAAAATAAAGAATTTCTCCTATAATCTCTAATATTTTCATATGAGAAAAATTTCATTTCAGAACAGAAAATTCTATACTTATCATGCAAGAAAATAAAATAGATTGCGTGCATTCAAATATTTATCATGCAAGAAAATAAAAAGCGCATTTTTTTTTCTAGAAATCGTACCTTAGGATCTAAAGCAACTTAAACATAAATTCGTAATCATACAAAAATATTTATTAACAAAAAATCATCGCAACGCACCAATTACGACCCAATTTATATTTAATCCTGCTTGTAGCATCATTTGCTTTCGCAACTAAATTCAACTATGTAAATAAAAATTGCGAAAAAGAATAATTGTAGAACTTATTTTTCATATTTACTCCATAATATTTGTCCTTCATTGAATTCATTAGTTTTTTTTTTCTTTGTAAAGAGTGAAAATATACTACCAATTTGTATTCAATCATAGAAATCAAATACAGAGATAAATAAAACGAAAAATTAAAGCCCCCAATTTCCTAGATCTAACTTCGATAGCTAGAACCCAAATACTATTTAGTACCGACACACCCAGACAATTTTAAGCTCTATAATTTGTGAACTTGTTGATTTGAAGACAACAATTAGGCCCGGCCCATTAAGCATCTCACGGAATTATTTCCGTATAGGAAATAAGAAGACAAAGAGAGAGAGAGATTTAGGTAGAGCACTTTTGTTTCTTCACCAAGCTCTTTAGAGTTTTGCTCTCTCCTTTTTGAAATTTATAAGAGAGTGCGTGAAAAAGTGCTATTGAGAGTTCTAATATCTTGTAATTGTAAGACTCTTTTGACCTAGTAGATTTGTGCCGTGTGCTCTTTTGATTTTTCTCCCGAAAGGGTTTCCACGTAAATCTTGTCTTCTCTTATTTTCTTGTGCTTGCTTACTTACTGTTTGGTGTCTTGTGTGATTCCTCTATTTCTCTATTTATTTGTGATTTGGTGTATGCATACAAGGTGTTTGAAGAAATTACTCTTAGAAGCATTGTGTGGTACAACCTTGTTATTTACCTCATTTACCTAACAGAACTTGGATTTGGACCAATCGTAATCGGAAAGAGCAAATTATAGGTCATGAAGCCCAAAAATCAAAGAAACAAGCAGGGTTTTCTCGACTAAACTCGAAGCTATGTATCATGACTTCAGGACTAGCAAGCTCTCTAGAAAGCTCCAAAGTTCATAGTTCAGACTCATTACTTAATACTTCTCCGCTCTCTATAAATTCACCATGATAATTTAGCATTCGTCTCAGCAAAAAAAAACAAAAAATCAACCTATAAACTTATGTTACACTGATCTCAATTACTTCATCTCACCTTCTAATCAAATAACGATCGATCACAGCAATGTCCATCACCAGGAGGAGCGACGTCTTGGACCCCTTCTTCCTCGACCTGTGGGACCCATTCCATGGCTTCCCTTTCACCTGCAGCTTCCTTGACCCCTCTTTTTGCTTCCTGTCCAACACCTTCGCCTTCACCATGGCTCGCATCGACTGGAAGGAAACTCCTGAAGCTCATGTGCTCAAAACGGATCTTCTAGGAATGAAGAAAGAAGAGAGACATGTGTGAACGTGACGTGTCGTGCTATGATATGTCATTTTCGCTTGAAGAGACACAAGGGCGGATTCAGAATTTTTGAATAGTAAATTGGATTTAAATAGCTAATTGGGTACTAGATAAAAGAATAGTCTTTACTTGTAATTTGCAATGCTCTCTGCCTATTAATTTCTAATGTTGTGACTTCTAATTCTAATTATCAATCAAAATTCATAAATTATTCTAATTTTAACCCAAGTTACATATCAATATTTCAAAGAAGGCAAAAAAAATTTCAGAGAAGGGCAAAATTGATCTGAACTTATAGATCTCCATAAAATTTTAAAATCCAAGAGAGATAGTTGCCGCCCTGGCTACACTACTTGGGTCCACCCCTAGAAGACATATCACTCGAAAGGACATGTCAAGCGACACCCAAATCCCATCACGTGACCGACACACGTGACATAATGTGCCGTGACGTTTTCGTAATGAAACAGATAATGACATTATTAATTTCTTCACAATTTGGTCTAGTAAATTGGTTTCAATGATAATCCACCTTCTATTTTTACTTATTATTAGCTTCTTTGTATCAGCAGGTTAATCTATTTTGATGTGGCATGTGATAGAATTGAAGCATTAGTATAGAGCAACATTAATGTTCTCATATGAAAATTATTATTGAACTTGTTATTTGTAATTAGTAGGAGAAGAAATCTAAAAACTTAAAAATATTTAATGTTCTCATGTGAAACTTATAATTGAACTTGTTATTTGTAATTGGTAAGAGAAGAAATCTAAAAACTTAAAAATATCTGATACTTATATTTGCATCTAAAAATCTTTCAAATTTATTATATTTCTTGATCTAAGTTGTTCTCAATATGTTTATAATTTATTCAATTGTGCTGCAAACAAATTTACATTCTTTAATTTATTACTTTGGTTATATGAGATGTTGTTTATCGCTTGAATTAGAATATATATATTATTGGAAAAGTAAGTAGAAGGCCCTTGCAAAATTGAACATCAAGCCAACATCTAGACTATTATTTAAAATAATATTATCTGTACTTACATTTAAATCAAGCAATTTCACAAAATAAAAAATAAAAAAATAATTTCACAAATTAATCCAATTTTAGATATGTGGAAGAGTTTCTTATTTAGAAACTATGCAAAAAAGTTTCTTATTAAGAAACTGTTTATAAACTCCACATTGGTCAAATAATTAGTTCAAATTATTTCTCATTTTTAATTTATTACTGACGTGACTTAACAGAAACTCTAAAATTAATTTTAGAAATATGAGAGTTTAGAAAATTTGAAAACCTTAATATCTAAAAAATGATTAACAGTTATTTAGAAACTCATTTGAATTGCTGGGATGTAAATGCTCTTAGGTGATATGAATTTGTTAATTGATGTTTCTTGATTGAAACATTAATGATGCAACATTGTGAGCCAAATAAATTTATAAAGCTGGAGCACTCCAAGGCATAGTGACAAATGAATAGTTCGGGTTTGATTCGGCGTGATAAAAAATTTGTGATTCGGGTATAATTTGGAAATGATTCGGTACAACAAATAAGAAAAAAAAAGCCCCCCAATTTTTTTTAAAATTTCGCGTTTTTCTCGCGAATAATTCATGATTGGTGTTTTATTCGCGAATAAAACGTATTATACGTTTCTTTGTGTTTTATTCGGATTTCAGTTCGGAAACGTCAAAAAAACGAATAAAACGCGAATTATTCGCGAATTTCTCACGTATATTGTTACTATGCTCCAAGAAGAAAAAAAAGGAGAAGCATTAACAGCTGCACGAATGCAACCACATTAAATGCCATTCTATGTGCTTTGATTTAGTCTTAATATTTCGCTTTGCTTTGTCATTCCAAGCGTTTTGATGCAGTGTTTTAATGCTTTGTCATTCCATTTTCAAAGTTCAAACAGTTGATATGAAATTGGTCCAAAATATTAATTTGTATTTATTTAGAAAAATAAAAAACAATATATATATATATATATAGAGAGAGAGAGAGAGATGGGCTATGGTGCATTGCAATGCATAGACACCCTTGTGCATTGGACCATAAATCACCGATTCAAAGTTCAAATGACCGATCCAAACCGTTCATCTTGTTCTCCATATTAATATGTGCTTGGAGACCAAATTTTACATTTTTTGGATTTTTTTTACTATTTATTAAGCCACTTTGAAAATCGCTGATCCATTGGTCCAGAATTTTTCACTGTTTCGGAGCTGTGACCATTGGATCAGCGATTTTCAAAGTGGATTAATAAATAGTAAAAAAAATCCAAAAAATGTAAAATTTGGTCTCCAAGCACATATTAATATGGAGAACAAGATGAACGGTTTGGATCGGCCATTTGGACTTTGAATCGGTGATTTATGGTCCAATGCACAAGGGTGCCTATGCATTGCAATGCACCATAGCCCATCTCTATATATATATATAGAGATGGGCTATGGTGCATTGCAATGCATAGGCACCCTTGTGCATTGGACCATAAATCACCGATTCAAAGTCCAAATGGCCGATCCAAACCGTTCATCTTGTTCTCCATATTAATATGTGCTTGGAGACCAAATTTTACATTTTTTGGATTTTTTTTACTATTTATTAAGCCACTTTGAAAATCGCTGATCCATTGGTCCAGAATTTTTCACTGTTTCGGAGCTGTGACCATTGGATCAGCGATTTTCAAAGTGGCTTAATAAATAGTAAAAAAAAATCCAAAAAATGTAAAATTTGGTCTCCAAGCACATATTAATATGGAGAACAAGATGAACGGTTTGGATCGGCCATTTGGACTTTGAATCGGTGATTTATGGTCCAATGCACAAGGGTGCCTATGCATTGCAATGCACCATAGCCCATCTCTATATATATATATATATATAGAGTCCGACTAGGCTACTCCATGGAGTAAAACGACTTGGTACTCCACGTCATATCTTCATTTTCAAAGTTCAAATAGTCGATTCAAACCTTCCAACATGTTCTCCATATTGAAATGTGCTTGGAGACCAAATTTTACATTTTTTGGAATTTTTTTACTATTTATTAAGCCACTTTGAAAATCTGAAAATCCTTATGAACAGTAAAAAACAGTAAAAATTTCTGGACCGCCGGATCAGTGATTTTCAAAGTGGCTTAATAAATAGTAAAAAAATTCCAAAAAATGTAAAATTTGGTCTCCAAGCACATATCAATATGGAGAACAACTTGAGCGGTTCGGATCGGTCGTTTGGATTTTCAAAATGAAAATAATGAGGCGTGGAGCACCAAGTCGTTTTACACCATGAAGTAGCTAAGCCCAGCACTATATATATATATATATATATATATATATATATATAAAGTTTTGTCTCCAGACATATTTAATATGAAGATCAACTGTTTGGATTTAAAAAAAAAATGGGAGACACGATGAAGTATAAAGGACATGAAGCATTTGAGCCTTTCTCACTTTTATTTAGGTTAGTATTTTGCTTTGCTTTGTTTGCAAATGTTGTTAAGTACTATTTGAAATTTTGAACATTTAAATTAAGTATGCCTACAGGTTTCAATAAAAAAAATGCTGATGAGGTATAGCACAAATCGATCTATATTCTATATCATGAATTAATATCTTTAATTTTAAAATTGTAATATGTTTGTATAATATTTGACTTTTTTTTATTTAGTATATGTAAGTTTATGTACAAATTTATACGATAATTTATTTAGAGCACATATTGACAGCTTTGATTATTATTGAATTTAAAATTTGACATTAATCAATTAAAAATATTATCTTAAAAGTTTTTTAAAACTCCCCGTTTTGCAGGTCACTGTGACGGGTCGGATCTAGCGTCTGTACAACTCACCTCACAAAACTCACATTTCCAACAGGTCATTGCACAGAATCCATATCCTCTGAGGTAACAGAATATTTCTGTTTAGATCATAGCCGTCCGATGGGAATCCGAGCCGGAGTCGCTTTAATAGTCGTGCATGTTTTGATTGGACGGTCCACATTTAAACATAAATATTCTGTTACCTTAGGTGAAACGAATTCGGTCTCGTTTGAAACAAATCTATGATTTACAACTACAAATATCAATCAGCATAACATTTCTCAGCTCAAATCAATCCATTTTCCTTTCCTCCCGCCTTCTCTCCCTCTCTCGATCTCCATTCCATGCCTTCTTCTCTAAAATGCTCGACACTTGCGGTGGGGGTTTCCACGGCGGCGCTGCTTCAGATCGCTGGAATCTCTCTCTTTCTACTCGGATTCTTTCCCGTTAAACCCACTCTCCCTGGTTTCAGGTGCGTCCCCACTATCTCTCAATTGTATAATTGAATTTCTTATTTGTAATCTCCACTCTAATTTGGTACTGTTTGAAATTGTGTAGTGGTCCAGAGAGTTACCAAATGCCGAGTTGTGATTCAGTAAGAGATGTGGAAAAGACAGATCTTTCCTCAGAGCAGCTCAAGTCTTTATATGAGGTGGTATTTCATGCAATGCGTTTGCTTTCCATAATGTTGTTTAGTGAATATACAAGTGAGATGAGTAGGCAATAGTTGGTCTTCTTTGTTTATTTGATGCTTATGAGGCTATACCAGAAAGTAGAGTAGGTAATTGGGAAATTTAGAATCTAGACATCAAATTTATGCTCAAAAAGGGTACAGTGTATATTTCAAAAGCTGTACCAAAAGTGTTGCCCAATCTGTTGTTTTTTACTAAAAAAGATCCCATCAAACCAACTCTTTCTAAATAAGCTTTGACTAGGTTTGTTGTCCCTGAATTTGACTAAGAAGTGATTGCAGGGACCAAAATTTAAAATCTGATGAACCGAAATTGGGGGCTTTCAAACTTTGGGAATAATGTAAATTGAAAATTCACATATATAGTACTAAAATAATGTGCTGGGTCGATACTGAATTAGTGAGATTTGTAGCAGCAAGTGCTACTGGAGTTACTAAGATGTGACTTGTCACTTGTGTAATGTTATTTAACCTACTTGGCTGATTTCTATTATAACTAAACCTCTAAGGGGCTAATGTATTTATATAACTTCCTTTTTTCCAGGAACTCTCTAGCATACATCCTGTCTATGACCGGCTGATACTTATGGTATGCTGTTGTAATTTACTAACAAAATGATGCATTGGATACTCAAAATTATTTCCATCCCTCTGAAAATTACCTTCCTTTCATGTTTTCTTGTAAATGCTTCCGTTGTCAGTTTAGGTTATTGATGGGTTACCAGCCGAATTTCTCCTTGGAAAAGATAGAGAACCTCCAGCTAAGGCAATGGTGGAGGCGATGCCATATACTCAGTATTTATTGTCAAATGACTTGGCTGTTGGTTTTCATGCAAAAGCCGCACCTCCTACTGTTACCATGCCCAGGTTAAAAGTAAGATCATCTATATTAGGATCTTTTACGGAGCCTTGAGATTAAATTATTGTTGGAAGGCAATCGAATGTAAAACTTCTATAGTAAAACAATTGATGGTAGTTATCTTACCTTTTTTGTTCTCACTTAGTTTCTGTATACTCATGCCCAACCTTGAACAATCTTGCATACTCCAAAATAAGAAATGCTATGAGAGAAATGTCAGGTATAGTCCTACAGAGTATCAAAAGCACCTACTCTAACCTCCCTGTTCTGATTTCATTTTTGAACAAATGTCATAATCACCCCTACATTTTTCTCACATTATATAATAAATGAAAAAGAACTGGTGGATCTTTTTTCAAGTAGAAGAGGAGGGATGTAAATTAAATATTTTTCACGTTTAGGGGGGCATTTGTTCAAAATTATTCAATTTGTTGTGTAATTTATTGATTGAGGGTGTTGGAGATACCAGCTCGTGCTTTAAAGTCAAGATATATTAAGAAAAATGTATGGAAAAATGCTGGAACTGGTTTATGCTGTACCAGTGCCATTTTGGATGAGACATTAGTGCACATATATAATGTGCCAGCTAAAATTGCAATGCTTACAATTGATGTTTCCTGTTACAATTATCCATTCCGTGGTTTGCAATATGTTCACTCTTAATTTTTTCTCATTCTTTAGGCTATGGTGTCTGGTGCGATTGGGGGATTCTTAGACGTAGCATTCAATTTTAACACTCAAGCCTTCTTAGATGACAATCTCCTTTGTTAGTGCAAATCATTTTATAATTCAATAGCACATTCATAAAAATTAAATTAAAGAACATTTTATTTAGTTGGTCTTACATGCAGATCAGTTGTATTCAATTGGCTGGAGGTTGGTTATGCTTGGGGATGAGACGTGGATTAAATTGTTTCCAAATTTATTCTCTAGACAAGATGGAGTTAGCAGCTTTTTTGTAAGTTCTTAACTGGTTATTCTTTGATAATAAGTCAACTTACTTTCTTTGTTCCTATTAAATCCTTAAAGTGTACACTAAGAGCACAAGATATAGCCAAATAAATTTACAAAAGAAAGAAACCACAAGGTGGATTTTTTGCTTAAAATTAGTATTTACTATTTAGTTCACTCTTGCATGTGTCTCCTTGGAACTAACATTCCACTTTTACCATATTTTTCTGAATGATTTACACCTTGCTGTTCGTTAGTAATGAAGAATGTTTTTTTTTTTTATCATTTAGCTGTTTATTTAACTTTTTAAAGTGAGTATTGTATCTTCTTCATCAGGTTAAAGACACAGTTGAGGTAGATTTTAATGTTTCTCGGCATCTAGATGTGGAGCTTGCTGCAAAAGACTGGAATTTCTTGGTACTAATTTTCTTTGTAAAGAGTACAAGTTCTAATTGTTCCCTGGCAAATTAATTTACTTATGAATCTAAAATATGGGTAGCTTCCAAAAAAAAAAAAATACCAATAATTTTTTTTTATATTCTTGTTTCTTTGGATGTCACTTCTTTGGTTAAGTAGAGGTTGTCATATACATTCATACGATACCTGCTAATCCTAATTAGACGCATCAAAGACTGGCACAATCATGCAAGTATTTTGCAACTTGCATTTTATCTTGTTAGTAGCAACAGAACAGTAGACAGCCTACCAAAGAATCACCCGTCATATTATAAGCAAAGTATTATTTGTTGACCAATGGTTTAAAAGTGGTATATATTCCTTTTGGTGTTCTCCTTGTAGATTCTTCACTACCTAGGCTTAGATCATGTTGGGCATATTGGAGGGCGTCAGAGGTAAATCTCTTTGATAGGATTATTCTCAATTTTATTTCCATATTTGTATCTTGGTTTCGTAATTGACCGATACAGTGCATGTCTAATGACAGCATCTTGATGGCACCAAAGCTTAAAGAGATGGATGACATCATAAAAGAAATCCATATGCAAAGTATCATTCCTCAAAAGAATTCCAACAGCCAAACCCTTTTGGTTTGTGATTTAAACTTCTTTATATTTTTTTAATTGTGAATTAGATTCTGAGGGGTATGTTTCATAAAGCATAGCCGTATAGGACTAAAAGTTAAGTGTCAAATTATACAAATTTGTTTGGGTAATATTTCATGAAAAAGGAAAATGCCAATATGCATCCAAAACCAACAAAATTTTGCTTTTTGGCAATGTCAACTCCCCTAATTTACCCAAAACTGACCTGACCTTAACCAACCAAATTAAAATAAATTAATATCATTTTATTTTTCCTTCAGGTTGTAGTTAGCGACCACGGCATGACTGAGGCAGGTAACCATGGTGGATCATCATATGAAGAAACTGATTCTCTGGCTCTTTTTGTCGGTCATGGTATCAGGACTATGACTCATGGTAAAAATGTCAATAATGAAGCTTTTCAGGTATATGTGAAGATATGTTTCTTGGAAATATTTCGTTTGTCATAGTTTTTTAAGTTGAAGTCAATTGTCCTTAGAGATATATGATACATGAGCCAGAATTTAGTATATTAGAAGTAAGGAGATTGATTATATTGTTCTCTTCCTGGCACATTGATTATTAAATATTTCTCTAATAAAACTAGACTGGCAATTGCTGACTGGTTCAGCTTGGCACCCGGAATTAAATTTTTGCTTCTTGTAGTGTCAAATATTTAATGATATTTCCACGTAACGTTACTTCTTTTCCAGGTAGATATAGCCCCAACCCTTGCTCTTTTGCTTGGTGTACCTATTCCAAAAAATAACATAGGAGTGATGATAACAAATGTCTTTCAGTCTTTACCAGGTGAGTTTCATTTCACACTCCTTTATGTAATGGCAAAATGTCCTTAAGATAGGTACATATTGAAAGATCTTTAAAGAAATGGCAGAATAGCCTTTGCCTTTTTTATACTATTTGCCATAAATTTTTCACTTTGTAATAAAAAACTATAACAATTTAATTTATTCAAATGGTTTTAACCACCATTAGAAAGGAATGGAATACAAACTTCTGTTAATTGTAGTAATCTTTGTCTATCATTCAAAAATAATAATGGTTAACATTTTCCTACTGAGGTCCCTTTTACCATTTCACTGTGCTATTTTTTTTTCTTTTATATGTAACCCTTTTTCCAATGATTTTTTTTTTGTGAAAACTTTTGAAAAAGTTTAAGATGGGTTTCCATAAAATATAACTGTATATCCATCTTGCACTTTGCTTATACAGAGGAACAAAGATTAAGGGCCTTGGAGCTAAACTCATGGCAACTACTGAGTTTATTAAGAGCCAACTTACCTCATTTATGTTGTGATCATTCAACTTCTTCTACTTCTAGTCTGGATTTAGAAGCCGACCTTTCTACTGACTCTACCGATACTAAATTTTGCAATCTATTTTCGAAAGCTGTTGCCGCTCACAATTCTTGGAGGCTTCAAAATAACTCTAGTCTAAGGTAAGTTTCTCATCTAAGAACTTTTGGGAATTTTTTTCTGTTATTTGGTGACATCTCAATGTCCATGTGCTCATTTTTTTCTTAGTTCTTTCATCGCCTCAGTGAATTTAATAAGAAATTGGGCAACAAAATTGCAAAATCAAAATAATACTAGATAAAATAATTTGATACAGAAATTCCAGATTGACCACTTTGTTTGGTTGTTCCAAACCATTTTACAAAAAAATTGAGGAAGAAAATGAGAGCAGATATTTCTTGCGAGTTATTTTCTATTTGTTAATTTGTTCCTCAGTTATATTTTTATTTTATTTACTACTCTTGTGCAGAACTGACTACTTTGAGATTGCTTCTGAGTCCTACGAGTTATTCCTGAGAAATGCTAGTGAGTGGTTGTCTCGTAGAGCTACAGATGTAATTTTTTTTGTTAAGCTGTGTTATCATTCATTGGTGTCAATTACTAAGATAGAACCACAAATAATAAGGAAACCCACCCTAAAATTTTTGAGAAAAAAGAACCGTATAAAAGAAAGGAAAAACTGAAACCTGATTGTGCTAGGCTGCTAGCCACTATAGTCCAATTCCGATTGGAATGTGCCAGTAAAACTTAATCACACTGATACCATAGTAGACAAGTACTTATTCACTTTGAAAAAGTGAAGTTGAATTATTTACTTTGTGTTTCCCTTATCTTTAGAATATTGACATGTTTTACTTTATTTTGAAATGTTAATTGCAGAAACCTATCCACATCCTCCTGTTTGCAGTTGTTTTGATGCTTATGTCATGCTTTCTATTTATAGGCCTCACATTTCAGTTGTTTCACAAAATATACGATAATCAATGGTGTATAGAAGATTATTTTATTTTTATAACTATCCTCCTCCATGCAATAAGTTTCGGCTCAAGCTCATTTGTTGAGGAAGAGCAATACACATGGCATTTCCTCACCTCAACCCTTTATTTAATTTTCCTTCTCTCGCAAGTCCAAGGTCTACTAAAAGGACCAAATGGAAACTTGCCTGAAGTAATATCCCCCGTCATTTTGTCTCTCATTTTTGGAAGAATTTTAAGAGGTTGGCATCAGGGCGGCATCAACTGGGTCCACCTTCCTGATATTTCCAAGCTACTTTTGCAGTCCAGTCCCTCCACTATAACATTTCTACATATAACCTCCATTTTGTCCCTTTTCACCCTCTTCTCAAAATCAATCTACAATCTAAAAGTACATTTTAAATTAGTTTTCTGGTTAAACTATCTTATAGGTGCATGTCTTGTTCTATTTCAATCTATTCAAAAAAATATGTCTAACCCAATGCTTGTTGATCATGGGACCACATGGATACCACAAGCTGTCTACATTATCGGAGGCATTTCAGTAATCTCATCTTCAATTGTGTTGCCTTGGGTTTGGTCGGTTTCTAGCAGGCGGGATCTTTTGTTGGGTATTAGAGAGTGTTTATATGCTATTGGGTCAACCTATGTGGCTTTCTGGTGTCTCTTGCAACTGCTTCTCCAGCAACCGGTGAATGCAGTTCCAGTTTTGTTGATTTATATTCAACTTTGCGCAAGTTCAAGTCTTTTTGCAATAGGTGGATCCCTACGAAAGGACTGGGTCAAGGTACTGTCAATTAGCAAGCTAAACTTTTACGTCTATATTTAAGTTTCTATCCAAATTTGATTGATCTGAAAGCTTTCAGTTGTTGATTTTTTATATTATTTTCTTTTTATTTTATTTGAACTGCTAATCCAGTAATTTTTTTTATTTTAATATTGTATCATTTACTATCTAACTTCTGTGTTTTTTTGCAATTTCTTAGGTTGCTGCTATTCATTTCTTAGGCCTTTCTGGCCATTTTGGGCTTGGCAACACCAACAGCCTTGCAACTATTGATGTTGCAGGAGCTTTCATAGTAAAAATCCTAAACCGCAAATCTTTTCAACAATCATTTTTAACAACCTTTTTTGTTAATTTGTTCTAATTGATGATTGTTGTCTTCCTTTTATGTCAAAAGGGTATCTCAAGTTACTCCACAGTTCTTTCTGGGATACTAATGTTTTGCATTACCTACTCATCGCCTATTCTATCGCATCTCAGTACAGTGATGTGCATCTCAGCCATGGTAGATGGTGTAGTGATCTCATCTAAAGAGAAGTTTGAATGGAGAACATTATTGGAAAGAATGGTTGCAATCCCATGCTTGGTTCCTCTGGTAGTTAATTCGATTGCATTGACTTCTTTTACAGTTGTGTTGCTTCTCATGAGAAATCATCTCTTTGTTTGGAGTGTGTTTTCACCCAAGTAAGTTTTCATATTGTTTCTTTTTTTTTTTTGGGAAACCAAGGGTATACGGCCCATTTCATTAATGAAATGCATAACTACATCGAACAAAACCAGTAAAATATAAATCCATAACAAATAATCAAGTAATTACCCTACTACTTAGCTGCCTAAAATCAATTTGTGGAAAGCATTCGATGGCTTCCTTATGGAAACATCCATTTAAACTCACACACATCCTATTTTCATTTTCAGCACTCAGAACTGGTACTTTACTGTTGGTACCAGTTCTTAACAAAAAGTTTTGGCACACTACCCTTTTTTATATCCCTACCTTCTCAGTTGAAATCATCAGCACATATTGTTTCTAATTTGTAGCTCATTGTACGTGAACATAAAAGATAGAAATCTAAATGCACCCTATTCCAGTCATGTCTGACTTTACCGGAGTCTTTCATTTACAATTTTTGATAAAACTATGTATCATCTCAACCAGGAAATTCAGAACTAGTGATGGTATTAGTGCAAATACTGATTGAGTTGGACCATGCTTTTCGTGGTGTGAAGAATTGAAATATATACCTGATAGTTTCTAATTCAAATTGGTGCAGATATCTCTACCTTTGTGCCTCTACAGTTTCAGTGTATGCCGGTGTACTTGTTATAGCCAGCACAGTGTTTTATACATGCAGTGTATTCGCTTGGAAGCTGAGGAAATATAAAATTTAAGCTCCAGCGTAATGTCAAACATATTAGGAATTTTGTTTCTTTCATCAGTTCATAGAAAGCGTTTAGTTTGTTTGGTTGTTTCAGATAGGATAATCATTTCTTTAAATTGAATTGATATTTTGAAGTGATATTTTGAAGGACTACAAAAATATAAGACTTTGACAAAGACTGCATTTTTTTTTTCTGGTAATTGGTTCATAAAAATAATTTTTTTTAAATAATGTTTGTAGTATGGTCTTTGAAAGGATAATCAAATTAGGTTATAGAATTTGCAAACATTCTAAGAAGAAAACTGTTTGATCTACATTTATCTTTTCTATGAAAGTAGTTGATTAATTTCTTATATTTAGTGTTGTTGCAGTGTTTACAATAAAACCAACAGTATATTCGTGAGGTCCAAATTCGCAGAATTTTTTATTTTAAAAAAAAGTAGTACAGTTTTTTTAAAGAATCAGAATGATGGTAAAAAATTTAAAGAACAAGGATTGGGGCCGTTTCTAGCGTTTCACAGCACTACTGCGCAGTTGGCCACAATTTTTCCCTTTGTAAGAAATCTAGGGGTGAAAACGGAGCGAATACGGAGCGGATAGTGCTAAAACTATATCCATATTTAATTTTCCAGATACGGATACGAATCGAATTGGATATACGGATACAGATCGAATTGGATATTTATTAAAATAATATTAAAAAATATCAAAGTTCATAATATTTATCTAATTTTAATGGTGAATAACAATATTTTTTCATAATATAATTAAAATATATGATATATATCTACTATTCAGATACGAATAATTGAAATGTAAAACCATATCAATATCCATATCCACACGGATATTCGGATATCCACATCTAATTTTTCGAATACGGATCGGATATTATCCATACCGTTTTCACCCCTAAAGAAATCGCAGGTGTTGTTATTCTTTAAATTTATTTATTGCACTTCAATATTTCAATTTTTCACATTCTAACAATTCTATTTTTATTATTTACTTCAAAAAAATAAAAAATAAAATATTAATTTGTTGACAATTGATTTGAACTTTAAATGAATTTGTTAACAAATAATTTTATTTGATCAAAATAAATTAATTAACATGCCGAAGATATCCAATAATAATTGCAAATAAAAATTCGGACTTTTACCAATGTAATTTTTTACGAAAAAAATCTGATTTCTTATTATAACCCGATTTCTTATCATTGAAGTTTCCTATTTTTCCTTTTAATGGAATATAAAATGACAATAACAA
This sequence comes from Carex kokanica, assembly GCA_025461125.1. Taxonomy (NCBI): domain Eukaryota; kingdom Viridiplantae; phylum Streptophyta; class Magnoliopsida; order Poales; family Cyperaceae; genus Carex; species Carex kokanica. The sequence continues at coordinate 504,554 of JAJGRX010000403.1, read as the reverse complement.
TTCAATACAATATATTAATAATTTACAATCAACATTTCAATTTTTCACATTCTAGCAATTATATTACAATTTGAGAATTACATTTGGATATTAAATTTCGGAATTAAGTCAGGATTTAAATTCAAAAATTAATTTGAGAATTAGAGACAGAGGTGAATGAACCGCATCAAATATGTGGTTTCTTTACAATTGAAATTTCTTGTGATTGTTGAAGAGATAACACTGTGAAATGCTAAAAAACCGCACTAGTTTGCAGACCTTAGCAAATTTTAAAGAAACCAAATAGCTGATGCAGTTCTTTCTATGGCTTAAAAAAAATTCATCATCTATCTTATTCTATAAAAAAATTACTAAATTTTTAAAAATAAAATATTCAGCCAAATTCGGCCACAAAATCAAAGGTGGTTTGGTTATTAACTTGTTTCTATAACTTATAAGGTTAACTGCAGCTCATCTGTTAAGTCAACATAACCGCAGTTACTTAGTGCAGTTGGTAGTGACACAAGTCCTCTAAAAAAAATTAGAGTTTGAAACTTGTACAAGTAAGAATGAATTGTGTGAATAGGTAGAACCTTCATACTATCATAAAAGAAAATAATAGTAATAAATGAACATATTAGAAGAGAAGGTGCTCTTAAGCTCACCAAGCTTTCCGTGAGCTTAACTCAAAAACCTATCAATCCGACTTCAAACGACATTTCCAAACCGTTAGATGTTCAATCTATATTAAAATGTGCTTGAAGAACAAATTTTACATTTTTTGAAATTTTTTTACTATTTATTAAGCCGGTATGAAAACCGCTGTAATCTAATGGTGCAGATTTTTAATAAAAACAGCGGTTTTCAAACCGGCTTAATAAATAGTAAAAAAATTCCAAAAAATGTAAAATTTGTTCTCCAAGCACATTTTAATATAGATTGAACATCTAACGGTTTGAAAATGTCGTTTGAAGTCGATTCGATAGGTTTTAGAGTCGCGCTCACAGAAGGGCTTGGTGAGCTTAGGAGCACCCTAGTTCTACTCCATATTAGAATATTATATCAGTATGGATATGCTGCAATTATTGATTTGCTGTACACTTGTACAGAAATCCCAACTTCTCAATAGGTAGCATTTATAGCTGGAATTTCACAAAAATTGGGGTTATTACATAAATTGAAAGCTTTTGTGTGTTGTTGCCTTTTATTAGCATTAAAAAATAAATTAAATCACTAACATCAATTTTTTTAATTTTGAAAAATAACTGTGGTCTACAAAGAATTTTCTTTATAAACTATAAATAAAAAATAGAATTTTAGAGAACCAGTTTTGTACATAAATCATAAGTACTGAATAGGCTATTTGGCACCAACCATTTATATTTTTTCAGTATCGAATAGTCTATTCGGCACCGAAATTTATTCACTTTTTGTATCATAGTTTATAGTGAAGTTTTGTAAAACTCTTCAGCACCGAAAAAAATAAATGATTGGTGCCGAATAGCTTATTTGGTACTTACAGTTTTTGTAAAAAAACCTACCAATCAAGTTGGTTTCCTAAAATTATGTTTTTATTTATGGTTTATAAAAAAAGTTTGTCTACAAAAAAAAAAAAAAAAAATTCAGAGATGTTAAGATACAGAGAGAAACTGAAAAATAAAAACAAAAAGAGGTCCAATTTTTTCAGGTCCCAATTTACGATTATGCACAGAAAATCACAGGAAACAAAATAAATCTAAATGATTCTGAATCAAACTTTTGTTACCTAAAATTAAACATAAGAAACTCTAATAAAGTAACTTAAATAAACTAAATTAACCAACAATAACTACACATTACTAAATAAAACTAAATTGATTAAAGTAACTTAATTAAACTAAATTAACTAACAATAACTCCACATAACTAAATAAAAAAAAAACTAAAATAACATAAATTAATTAAATTAACTAACAATAACCACAGATAACTAAAAAAAAACTAAATTAAAGTAAATTAACCATTTACCATAATTAAACTAAATAAATATGCATGCAAAAGCTAATAACCCTTTAGTTATTCATTTTATGTGACGCTCAAAGAAACAAACCTACATCCAAAGTTAAAGCTAATTAAAATTCGAAATTTTGAAAAGAAAAAAATGAGAGCATAGTTGTAATTTCATTTTTTTTTTAAGGATAAGAATAAAAATTTCAATTAATTACAACAAGGTAAATTTTTCTGGATGTCACTAAATTTTATCTTTATTCACTGAATTTTTAATTTATCACAATCAAGCCATTCTACAACTTTTTCATCCAAAATTTAATAAAATATTATCATTCCGTCCACAATATAACAGAATATACTCATTTCATTCAAAATTTTAACGGAATATGCTCATTATGTCTAAAATACTACAGAAAAGTTATATTTCGTTAATATTTTGTTGGATGAAAAAATTATACGGTGACTTGATTGGAACAAATTAAAAATTCAGTAATTATGAAAACAAATTAAATTTAAGTGATCAATTCGTTACAAAAAATAAAGAATAAAGTTCACTGATCTTCACCAAAATTTAACGTTTAATGTGACGTAGGTCCCATGCGAAAGCTACGGTTCCCTAAGTCTTTCCACCGTATGATTTGATTGGGTCCATTGGGATTTGGAAGCATGGGACTGTTTTTACAGTTCAGATTAACTTTTTGAAAGTTACGAACACTTTGTTTGATATTAGAAACTATTTTCAGGTGCAATCCGTAAAAATGCCCCTCGACTCGAACGAAGATTCATTAACCCTTTGCTCTGCCTCCGAAGTCCGAATCCGATCTCCACACTCCCCACCTCACTTCCCCCAAAACCCGAATCCAATATGAATCCCGACGGAGGCGGAGGCGGCGTCGGCCCACGTCGACAAGAGGCCGACCGCTGGCTTGGCGTCGCTGGGAAACTTCTAGAAGCGCGCGATTTCGAGGGATGCAAACAATTCGTCGAACAGTCGGTCTCCGCTGACCCTCTTGTCCCTGGTGCGGAGGAACTCGTCGCTGCTGCGGAGGTGCTCCAGTCGGTCGAGCAACGACGCATCAACGGCCACCCTGACTATTACGCTGTGCTTGGTCTCGACTCCTCCCTTCCTTCCTCCCTTGAACCCGCCGCCGTGTCGCTACACTACCAGCGCCTCTCTCTCCTCCTTCATCGCGATACTCCTACACCTGCGTTTACGGATGCAGCTCGATTGGTGGCGGAAGCCTGGGCTGTGCTGTCGGATCCCCCTTCAAAGGCTCTCTTTGACAATGAATTGGAGCTTTCCAAGCCGAAATTGAAACCGAGGTCGCCGTCTCCACCTCCACCCCCTCCGCCACCTCCTGCTTCGTCTTCGCCTCGTAAAACCCCTACAAAACCTGTAAAAAAGTTGCCGACTGTGACTAAATCTCCTAAATCAGCATCTCTTAAGGGAGAATCATCAGCCAAGATGGGTAAATCTGTGGCCAAGCCGACGAATTTCTGGACCATGTGCACTACCTGTTGCCACGTGCACCAGTACGGGCGGCTCTGTGAGGGACAGTACTTGCTTTGCCACAGCTGTCGCCGCCCATTCTTCGCGGCAGCAATGCTGGACCCACCACCAATTGTGCCAGATACCGATATGTATTACTGCACCTGGGGTTTTTTCCCCTTAGGGTTTCCTGGTGGGCCTGGTTATGGGGGCATGTATGGTCTGGGCTCCCAGTTTGGGTCAAGCTCTTTACCTGGTACTCAACCTGGTGTGGTTCCACCGAAGATAGGAGGAGAGATGGTTAATGGTACTGGAATTGTCACTGGTACACCGAATACATTTTCTGTAAAGCGGGGGCGGGGTCGGCCCCGTAAGAATCAACCGAGTCCAGGTACACCTTTTACACCTGGATCTGGTCTAGTAAATTTACCAAGCACACAGCCCGGTGTTATTCCAGTGAAAATAGGACGGAAGAGTGTTAATGTTTCTGGTACTGGCACTGGTACATCAAATAGTTTTACTGGAAAGCGGGGCCGGGGTCGGCCACGTAAGAATCCGCCGGGCTCAGGTACACGTGCTACACCTAAATCAGGTCTAGTAAATTTACCTAGTGCACTGCCCGGTGCGATTCTGTCGAAGATTGGAGACGAGAGTGTTAATGGTACTGGTATTACCACTGGTACACCGAATAGTTTTCCTGTAAAGCGGGGTCGGGGTCGGCCGCGTAAGAATCAGCTGAGTCCAGGTTTATCTGTTACACCTGGATCAGTTCTAGTAGATGTACCTGTAGTTGGGAATGTACCGGCTGTGGTTTTGCCAAGTATGGGTTGGGAAAGTAGTGCTACTGAAGGTACTGGTGCTGGTACTGTTGTTGTTTCACCCAGTAGTGATCCAGTAAAGAGGGGTCGGGGTCGTCCACGAAAGAATGAGGCCAATTCAGCGAGTCATACTAAAAAAATGGTGGCTAAAAAGAGAATAAATGCAAACTTGAAGAAGGTGGTGGTAGACATGAATGATGGTGAAATAGTTTAATTGATTATTTAGTTCAACAATGAGATGGAAAGAGTGGTGCATTTTGGAAATATGAGAAGTTCTGAAGTTTCTTGGGGATGGAGAGTGCATATTTGGGCTTGTACAGCTGGAAGGTCAGTGCTTTGCTGTGTGTTGTGATAAAATGTAGCATTTGGCTGGGGATTAGTTCATCAGCTGTTGAAAAATTAAGGGATGTGGAATTTAGGGTTTGTATTATGGTAAAATTGTAGCTTAGTTGGTCAAGATGACCATGTTGTCTTTTTCTTTTTCCTTTTTTTTTTTAGTTGTTGTTTAGTAGTAGTTTTTCCAATTTCAAATCACATCAATTTGCATGCTGTCACAGTTGTGTTGTTAATGCTATTCATGATGGGTAATGCTTGAAAGTAAATTTAGATCATTTCATGCCAACAATACGACAATACCACGCAATAGTCTGGTACCTATCTGACGTTGGAATGCCCTCGATATGCTTGTTTGCTTGTATGTCCTGGCATCATTTTCTACCAAAATATTGTGAATTTCATGTTGGAAAGATAATAAAAGATTCTGGTTGGTACAGTACTGCATAAGTGAGGTTTTTATGTATTTTACTTGTCAGTACCCCAACTCCTGAGGTGGGTTATGGCTTAAAATTGTGCTCCTGTGATGATTTAATTCCAAAGTCAATAGGTGTGATTATGCTGGTAATTGGTATTGTGATGTATCAGTCTAGATGGTATTAGTATGTGCTATCCTGGTACTGTGCATTTCATAATTAGGTGTAAGCTTGTGCCAACTTTACATGGTTGACTACACAAGTTGACTGTGTTATATTTGGAGCAGCAAATTGATGTTAGCAGTGTTTTTTAAGTACCATTTAAGTTTGAGGCAGTGTAGGATTAAGTTGAGGCATTAATTTGCAAAATCAAGGTTAAATAAAGTAATTGCACAATCGAGTTGAGTAAAAGTTTGCTTCATTATGGGGGAACCGAATCCTCGCCCCATGTGGGTAGGATTTTCCTGCCTAAGTGTAAGATGGAATCTGAACTGTTGGATTTTGTCAAAATTCATGTTGATAGATCCTTGCAGCGACTCCGTTAATTTTCCTCTCTCTTTGCTTTCTCCCCCAATTAAACCCGTTAGCGTATCCGTCTCCCCCAATTTTCTTTCTCGCGCTCTGCTAGAGAAGCACGACATACGCACCGTTGCCCTCCCCGAACCCACCGACCGTGCCTTCTTCGTGCTCTCCCTCGTCGATCCTCTTGACCATTCCCTCTTCCGCTCTTCGTGCTCTCCCTATACCAATTTGGATTGTTTTGCTGGAGAAGCTAAAAAATGGTCCCTCCTGCCTTCATCCTCATTGTCGCGCCATCTCTTTGCCTCTCCCTGTGCGGTTGAGTGTCGCCTCTCCTTCTTGAACAGAGTAAGAGCCAACAATAGGTTTTTAAGTTATGGGTTTTCATTTTCAAGTAGACTCCTCATTGGTCTAGTAACTATAAAGAAATACAAGCTATTGATTTGAAGTAAATTGTATTTTTCATTGTATTAACATTGTCTGGTTACATCTCCTTATATAGGAGCAGGATACAATGTCCAATTAGAATTGAGTTTGTTACAACCATTTTGTTATTCTAACTAACTGTTTATTCTAATCTAATTGTCAGTTGCACAGGTAAACTATTTGTTTGTTCTAACCCTCAATTAGTATGTCAGAATGATGTGTCCGGTCAATTAGTGTATCAATCAAAGTTTCACTGAGCTCTAACCCTCAAAGACAAACTCAATTATAAATAGAACAAATGTTAAATGGAGATGCAAATATTAACTAAAATGTATATATTCACTTATTTAGTTGTGCTCTCCAAAAGTGGAGAAGGTTTTGTTTCTGATTTTTTAATGTTTGATGGAAATATTTGTTGTTCCTTTACATGTACAGAATACCGATTCAGGTTGGTTTTTTTTTTTCAATTGTGCATCTTTTAAAAACTTATTTATATATTTTTCTTTTTTCTTCTTCTTGTTGCACCTATATAAAGAGGATGAACGTTGGCACGTTGCGCACGCGCATTGTCTTTTGATGTGCCCTCAAGAGGAGTCCTTACTCCCTATTGATTATGAAGATGAAGAGATAGAGATTATGGTAAAACTTCATTGAACTTAATATAATTTATAAGTGTTGTTTAATTTTAAATTGTTTAATATATCTAATTTGATCAATCTTTGTATTAATTGGATATGAGTAGCTTGTTGACCCTTATTCTGAAAACGACCAAGTTGAGAAACCTTCAGAGCAATATTTTGAGCCCTTTGTTGGCATGGAGTTTAGGATCATTTTGTAATGGTTGTAGTTAATTAGGTGCTTTTGTAATATGTGGGGTTATGTTTTGACATGTCATGCTTAGAACGAAATGGATGAATGTTTTGCTAAATGTTTGAATGTTGAATGTTTTGAGTAGATTCTGTCTTACTTTGAGTGAACCAATGTTGAGGGCATAAAAGTCTTTTTCTAGAATTCGAATTTTCATTTTGTTGTGGATCATAAGCACAAGCATTTTGCATGTACCATTGTTGGATACCAGTGATATTGCTTGTTGATTCAGCATGATATTTTGTTTTACATCTTTCATTGTATTTCATGATTTGGTACAAATCAAGATCCACATGTTTGAACTTTGAACCAAGCTGCAGTACTCAGTTTTCTAGTTCCATTATAATCCTGCTGCTACTATGTCCTATTCATTTTGTTATGTTGGGCTGTAAACGAGCTGGCTTGGGCTGAGCTGGGCCTTAGCTCAGCTCGTTAATTTTGGACTGAGCTCTTACCGAGTGAGCTGGACCTAGGGCATCCGAGTTAAAATCTCAGCTCGAAATCGTGACGAGCCAGATCAAACTAGCTCGCAAGCTGACGAGCTGGCTCCCTGGGTCTGGCTGGATCTTGTTTTAACGGAGCTGAACCGAGCTGGACCGAGCTGGACAGTATAAAATGCACACAAATTTACAAATTGATGCCTAGCCGAGCTAGCTCGCGAGTTGGCGAGCAAGCTAGGCCCTAGCTTGAACTCGTTAATTCTGGACCGAGCTAGTGGCTAGCTGGCTCGTTAACAGGCTCGGTCTAGTAACGAACGAGCTGTTAGCGAGCGAGTCAGGTGCGAGTCACGATCGAGCCACGAGCTACGAGCTTTTTTGCCACCCCTATTGTTATGATACTAGAAATACAATATAATAAATGTTTTGAAGTACAACTATGTCATATTCATTTTTTTTATTTTGCTAATTTGTCTTTTTTTTTTATGGTAAAATGGCAACTGTCACCTTACAATTTTCATTAATAAGGAAAAAATATTTCCACTAATATTTGCTCCCCTATTTACATCACAACCCGGAAACTAGAAATGAGATTTTTTTTTTTCTAAATAAATCTCCATCCTAATTACATCACAACCCAGAATCTAGAAATGGGTTTTAAAAGATAAATCTTCATCCTTTCGAGCGCCGAACTGTCAATGCTGCCTCCTGTACCAGTTCCAGTTGCGTCTCCAGTTTGCTCTTTTGTCTAAAAATTTTCCTATTGCGTTCACACGATAGCGCCCAAGTACCAACTGGTATAGAAGTTTTGCCCAGCTTCGTAGTGTTACTGCCTATGCCCCCGTACTGGCACGCCACATGTGTAACAAGTCTTGAGCATTCCTGGTTACCGGTCCCGTACTGTAATCCCAGTAATACCGGGTACTGATTACGTAGGAATTAAGACGGTTATTTGTTAGAATTTTGGATTAGATTAGAGTCAGTATGACATTAATATTCAGGCCAAAATTAGTAATTTTTGTTTGTAAATTTACTGGTTGAAAAGCAATCAATGGATTGAATGTTTATTAGGAGTTAAATTTATGTTTTAATGTATTGGATGTTTTTATTGTATTGGTAAGAACATTGTTTATTTTAGATTTATTAGACGTATTTTTATTATACTCGTGAAAACATATGCATTATATTTTTCTATTGATGACTTTTTTATATTTATTGTTATTATTATTAATGAAAAAAATACTTAATTTTTCTATATTTTTATGAAAATAAAGCAAATAAATAAACTTACATATATTATTTTAACTAAATATACTACAACAAAATCAACACAAAAACTCAACTACAAAATTAAATCTATATGTTTTAATGAGGAGGGATCGGATTACACCGTTTTTGGTGACATCGAATTACATTGTGCATTTTTTAAGTTTTCAAAGTCCAAACAGTCGATCCAAACCATTCAATATGATGGATATCTTAAAATGTGCTTGCAAATCAAATTTTACATTTTTTTGAATTTTTTTACTATTTATTAAGTACTTTACAAAATTGTTGTTTTCAGACCATTGAATTTTTGTACTCATCTTAATAAATAGTAAAAAAAATTCAAAAAAAATGTAAAATTTGATTTGCAAGCACATTTTAATATATCAATCATAGTGAACGGTTTGGATCGACTGTTTGGACTTTAAAAATGCACGATGTCATTCAATGTCACCAAAAAACGGTGTAATCCGATCCCTCCTCATGTTTTAATATATATATATTGGGGCCACAGTGTCACTTGGGGGCCGCAAGGACAATTGGCGGCCTCAAAAAATTGAGCCGCCCAGTGCCATTGCAGCCCTGATAAATTTTGAATTCTCCAGAAAAAGTGGTTTTTTTATTTATCTTTTTTTGGATTATGGTATTAATAAAAATTTCGGTCTTAAAGGAGTCGTTGTATGAGATGGGGATGAGGTTGTCTAATTGCACGAGATGCATGTGGTTTTATATGTTGTTTTCCTTTTCTGTTAGCTTTTTTTTTCCTTTTCTTTAATTTAAGCTGATAGCTCCAATCATGTTTCTCAAAAAAGAAGTAATTAATTTATCTCTTGATCCCTACAATGTAAAAATTGATTGTTAGGTCTTACAACTGACCAAAACTTTAAATACAAATCAAAAGAGAAGAGATCTTACAATTTTTTAAATGAATAAGAAACAAATATACAATTAGAGTTAACATGCAAAATTTGTGAGGCATGCAAAATTTGTGAATTCTTAACTACAATCAATCACAAAATTTATGATGGCATGCAAAATTTATGAGGCATGAAAAACAAATGTGTGATTTCTGTGTTAGATTAAAGCTTCCTATTAAATGAAGCAATGCCACTCTAACGCTAATAAACATTGTTTGAGAAATATTCAATACACAAAATGGTCAAGTTTATTTGGGATTTTGAGTTAAAATTATTATTGATATTGTATTTCAAGAAAAAATTATAATTTTTTAATTAAGATATTAGAGCAAGTCAAAAATAACCAAAAATTTCTTAAAATTAGTAATATTTTTATAAAAAAAATATTTTAAAAGTAATAATATTTTAATAAAATTTTTTATATATGTTTTAAAAATATATATTATACCCTAAAATTCTTTTTGAAATTTTCAAAACAAATTCCTTTAAATTAAGGAAGCTGATAACAGTACCCGCACCATAACTACCATAACTACCTGGGAGGACCGCAAAAACTCCAGCACTGAATTTTTTTTTTAAAGTATTAATACGTATGTAAGGAAGTATTTATATCTATGCACGAATTATTTATATCTATGAGGTGAATAATTTTTAGTAAATATTATTTCTCCAACCAAATCTCACAAACGTACTTGCACTATAAATATCTGTGGGGACCACTCAAACTACATGGGGATCATACACGTTTTTAGAGTTGGATTTTTTTTCTACGTTCAATCTCATCCATATTTCTGACGATCTGTGAGGAATTTTGTGAATCTAAAACCACGAACGTCTTCTACGCAATTTTCTCTTTCAAATGAGATCCATGATGACGTACTTTCGGGCTCGTCAGCACACAAGTATTTATAACTCATCGTGCAAGTATTTATATCCTATACTTGTAAGTATTTTTCACATATGACACTAAATGACTTCTGAACGTATTAATATCAAGTACTGCAAGTATTTATACATATGCACTAAAATATTTATACCTATGTGGTCAACTATTTTTGTTAGAAGAAGGTTGACACGGGAACAATTGGGGAAAGTTGATGCAGTGATACGGGGTCCCCACTACTTCATTAGAGTTGACACGGGGACGATTGGGGGACTGAAAAAAGGATAATCATAACAAGTTACGCATCAAAGTATTAATATCTTATTTTTCAAGTGTTACTATTTTATCCTCCAAGTATTTATATCAATGAAGGTTGACGCGGGGACGAGTGCGGAGACTGGGAAAGGGGGGGCCATAAAAGAAGAGTGTTGCAGGAATTTTATAATAATAATTAGTGAAGACCATATAATTAGTGGGGGACCATATAATATATTTTTAGAAGAGTAGAGCTAGCATAGACTTAAGAGTACAAGGGCTTTGTACACTTAAATCTGATACCGTCAGATTTGTTCCAATCCAATGAGTTTTGTACTGACAGAAACGGAGAATTTTTTTTTTAACGCTCCATCATCTCTTTCCAAAGCCCAGTCCCTTCTCCTCCATCTCCTTTCTTCTCTCTCCCCGCATCTCTCCTTTCTCAATTTCTCCTCCCCTGCTATTTTTTTCCTCTTCGCTAACTTTTCGAATCCCTAAGGAGGGAGGACGCTCGCCTGGCCTGGCCTCGCCTTCCTAATCCGACATCTCCGCTGCGTTCACCTCTCCCAATCTGCTAGGGTTTTTGTCGCGTGCGCGGCCAATCACTCTCCCCTTGCAATCTCTTCCTTGCCACTGGAATTGTTTCTTCTCATGTATTTGATATTTCTTCTCATATAGAGTGAAAAATTCACAAAAGGAGGGAAGGGAGAGGTATTCACAAAAGGAGGGAAGGGAGGTATTCATATGCCAATCACTCTATATGAGAAGAAATACTCTCAATTACTAAAATTTGCAAACCAAAATATTCATAAAAGCATCGACATCGACATGACCGCTGGAATTGTATTTGATATTTCAAGTATTTAATAATTGAGAAAGGAGGGAGGTGGGGAGAGAGACGAAAGGAGAGAGAGGAGAAGGAACTGGGCTTTGGAAAGGATGACGGAGCATTAAAAAAAAATTATCCGTTTCCGTCAGTGCAAAACTCATCGGATCGGAACAAATCTGACGGTATCAGATTTAAGTGTACAAAGCCCTTGGTACTCTTAAGTCTATGCTAGCTTTACTCTTTTTAGAATAATAATTAGTGGGGACCATATAATTAGTTGGACCATAATACATAATTTCTATAATAGAGTGCGGGATTTTTGGGTACTGAATTGAGGGTACTCAAATTATTATTCTTAAAGTAAACGATTTGTCTTCTAAATTGTTACATTTTGGACAAATTAATAAATATAATATTATTATATTGAGGGCAAGATCAAGTAAAAAATTATAGACCAAGTCAAGTTGTTATTTATTGTACAAATTGAAGTCCTCAACAATTTCAATTACGTGAGAAAAAAAGAAGGAGCATCATGACAACAACACATAAAATTATTTCTAGTAATTGAAAATTAGATGTTTTTTTTTATGTATATACATATCGAGAATGTAAGAACCATTAAGAGTACAAAGGCTTATAACTTGTAAATGTTACACCATGAATTAGTGGTGTGTTTATTAAAAGATATGTTATTGTATAAAATTGAAAAAATTAATTATTAATGTGTCAAACAATACATACATTTGACTTTAAATTTTCTTTCTTTGGTTTGCAAATTATTATTATATTGTAGATTAGTCTAAATGATAAAATATGATTGAACTAAAATAACGTGTCTAATAAATTTGACTTTTTTAGCACACTCAAATTTTATCAAATTAAAAAAAATCAAATTATTATTTTGTAATTAACTTTGGATATAAATAAAAATGTCGGAAATTACATTACATGATATCTCAACAATTCGAACCGCTCAATTTGAAATGAGAATAATTCGCAGTTCAACAAAATTACATGCTTAATTTGATCCATATTTTCGTAATTAATCAGCTTGAATCGTCTGTTTGAATTTCAAAATTCGAGTTTCGAAGCCATATCATAGGATGATTGGTGCTACGCTGCATATATAATATTGTAGTCTAAAACTTCATGCTAGTTAATTAGTCCCACACAATTTTTTAACGAGCAAAATTATTTTCCGAATTGTTAATATAATAAATATCACTAATTAAGAGGTTTCTGACATCATAATCGACCCAAATTACCAAGATAAATCCAGCACAAACAGCAAATAAGGTTAATGAATAATGAATATATTATGACTTGCACACGCTGGTTACAGTGTAAGTGCCACAGAAAAAGAAATACAGATCTCTCATCTGTTGGCAGAATGATTTATTGATTTGACTGATTTGGACCACTCGCACAGTGAAATGGCGCAGAGAGATTGGATGAATTGGGTCAAAACAATTACGGTTTCGGGTCCCACTGGACTTTCAAATTTAAATAAAAAAGAAACATAATCTCACTTTCGGATAATGTACGGGGTTTTGCCGATATTTTTATCAAGAGAGATGCTTCTATGGACATAATGATTTATTTGTAAAATGAACATAATTTTATTTTCAAAGTTCAAACAGTCGATCCGACCGTTCAACATTATCTCCATATTAAAATGTACTTGGAGGTCAAATTTTACATTTTTTTGAATTTTTTTACTATTTATTAAGTATTTTACAAAAACTAGTCAAATTCAGACCATTGAATTTTGTAAAATACTTAATAAATAGTAAAAAAAATTCAAAAAAATGTAAAATTTGACCTCTAAGTACATTTTAATATGGAGATAATGTTTGAACGGTCGGATCGACTGTTTGAACTTTGAAAATGAAAATATGTTCATTTTACAAATAGGTCCTTATGTCCATAGAAGAATTTGTCTTTTTTATTAATATCCAAAGTTAATTAGAAATTAATAAATATATCCAGCTTAGCTGGATTTTGATAAAAATGTCCAATCAGCCATTAAATGGCCGATTTCTATTTTAATCTATTACCGGCACTTTAATGGCCGGTACTTGTTGTTGTTTTACACCCTATAAATACTCATCTTTCTCTTTCTCCCCCCTCACCACTCACTCAACTCCGTAATTATTCAACTCCAGAGCTTTCAGGTAATTTTTTATTTAATTTATATTTATTTTTCATATTTAAGTTAAATTTATTTTGTTACTAATTTTTATATTTTTTTGAATAATTAATTTAATTATTAAAAATAATTAATTTGATTATTCAAAATAATTAATGTACACTCATTTAATTTTTTAGGGTTTAGTGGACTGATACAGACATGATCCATTTATTTACACTCATTTAATTTGTAAATTAATAAAATAATTAATGTATTTAATTATTTTCAGTAACCTATACATGTAAATTAGTAACCTGACAATTGTTTACCATTTTTCAAAATGTAGTTTGTTTGTCATGACCCTGATTTTATTACACTGTGGTGGGAAGATTCTTAGTAATGCATACATGGCTTATTATTCCAAAGAACCAATTAATTCATTTATGATTCCTGATAATCTCACTTTGTGACTTGAAATTCATGATTTACGCATGCACTGGTTATAATCCAGAAAAATAGAACTTAGAATTGGCAACCCGAGTTTGGAATGGAAACCCTAGGAAATATACCATTGCGAAACTACTAGATGAAAGTCCTTGGAGAGGGGTGTATGGCCATTTAAAGGCCACTGAAATTTTTATAATAGAAATCTACCCCATAAAAGTTCTAATAGAGCCAAGGGTTGGAAGTTCCAGCCAAAATTCAGTTGCGCCATACACTTCCGTGGTTCATTTAATCGACCCAGAAACATACAGTCACTTCACTTCACCAGTACCCCAACCAGGACCCCAACTAGTACACCATACAAGATCCCCACCTAGACCCATGCATGTGGCGCATTTACCATTACCGCCACCAGAACCTCACTTCAGACCGGCACCAGGTAGATGATGAAATTGGGTCGAATTTTGAAAATATTAATGAAATTTCGGATGAAGATCTGCAAAGTGGGGATGAATTTGATAGAGAAAACAGGGACTCTGATCACCTGAAGGGTTGTGGTGAAGATGGTCCAGTTGAAACAGCTCAAGAGACCATTCGATCCGGATATGGGAATATGTCGCTTAGTGGGCAGACTGATACGCACTGTTCGAAGACTTCAATGATATATCTGAGTTTAGAGAAGTAGATATTGGTTACTATGGGCAATGGATTGAGTATAAAGGTGAGCAGACGTTGGACAAATATTTTAAATGCAAATAAGACTTAAGAAGATTAGATATCACCATATTACTAAGAATTAGGAGATTAGAATGAAGAAAAGTAACAGGGATCAGATTCAGGTGGTGTGCAAGGACCCGGATTGTGATTACGGGATATAGAGATGCATGGGTTATAACGAGGCAAGACAAGCCTCACACATGTAGGACTGAGTATACAATGATTGACAATGAATGTCTAACGGCATCAATCATTGCCGATGTAATTGAGAAAAACATTAAGATTGACCCCTGTGTGAAGAAAAGTGACAGAGATCAGATTCAGGCGGGAGACTTCATATAGCTTACTGAAACCACTACTGATGACAATTTGCGATAAGAATTCCGGCTTGAAGTACCAATGTTTGACTTGTCCAATACGAGATAAAATATGGAGAAATTATGCAACATGCTGTTCAATTCAGGGTTATAGCCTGGGCTTTTGGTCCATGCATTGCAGTTTTTCAGTAAGACTAGTGATCAGCATAGATGCATGCTTCTTGTCTGGGCGGTATGAGGGGAGGCTTTTGATAGCTTGCGGCTATGATGCCGAGAACCAATTGTTGCCTATTGCATTTGCAATTGTGCAAAAGGAGGATAGTGAGAATTGAGATTTTTTCTTGCAATTGTTGAGGAATGAAGTGCTTGGATATGATAAATTTGTCTATGTTATATCGGACCAGCACAAGGGGATCAAAGCTACACTGACAGCAGAATACGGATGGTCTCGATAGCTTTTTGTGCATAGGTTTTGTATGCAGCATGTTGCTGACAACCTGGTCCAGAACTGTGGAAAGGACAAATGGTACGGATGGAGGTTCAGACAAGGAGCCACGAAGGTTGAAAGAGATGTTTGAACAGTTTGCTCAGGTATGTCTAATTTATAACATTTTGTTTAATTATTTTATAAGACTATTCTAAAAATAAAGTAACATCTCTTTGTTTTTGTGCAGCTAAATCCAAAGTGTAATGCATTTTTAAAGAATGTAGGCAAAGTATGTTATAATGATGTGATGGAGCCGTCTAATAATGAGAAGATTTTCCTAACATATGATGGAGGATATTGGTTTGGTATCATGACAACAAACGGCTCTGAGTCGCTCAAGTCTTCCGGCTTAGCCGTAGAATGCCCGTGGCTGCCATAGTGGAGGATACGTTCTACAAGTGTAACAGATGGTTTGTTGAGCAGCGACCGCGAGCAATGGACTTAAGAGACAAGAATCAGGTTCTTTCCAACCGGGTTTTGCAAAAGATCAAAAAACATTAGGAGAAAGTTGCAGTAATGTGTTTGGTTCCTTATACACACGGCTAAGGTCAGTACCAAGTTCATCTCCAAATGAGTACGTTCCAGTCACCCGTAGTGACGCAGGAACTATGAAACTTATTCACAAAGAGTACATGTACATTGTGACACGCAGTCCCGACAACCAAATAGAATGTACTTGCAGATGTATCCAATTAACTTCTATTCCGTGTGCTTATGTCTTAGCGGTTTGTCGTGATCGGAACTGGTGTGAGGACCAATTTGTAGCAGACTGGTATACTGTGAACTATCTTGAAAGTACTTGGAGTATGATGTTTATTCCTTTTGGCAATATGCCAGAATGGCCTCCTAATGATGAACCTAGAATTCTTCCGAGCAAGGGCTGAATTAGGGTTGGGAGGGGAAAACACATCCGTCATGTAATGACCATGAATGAAATGCAAGGTAGGCGAAGGGGGCATCAGGCTCATCGTTCCACAACCGATAGGAATCGAAGAGGTATGTAACATTCATCAAAAATTATATTTCTTTCAATTTATACCAATTTATTAAGTAACAAATGCAAATGTAGAGGTAAGAAATGCAGCAATTGCGGCAGAAAATGATCGAGTTATGTCAGAGGCAAGTGGTCCGGAGGGTCACAGCGTAGCACAACTACAAGCCGTTTAGATGCATCTGTTATGTTTGCAGAAGCAATGAGAGAGGCAGTTGTCATAGGAGAAGAGGCGGTTGGGGTGCAAGGAGAGCCATCTAGAAGCCAACCTAGGAGGTTAACTAGTAGGCATACAAGGGCAGCTGGAAGCCAAGCAGGGCCATATGGAAGCCAAGTAGAGCCATCTGGTAGGCCATATTCTGAAACTAGTCGGTTTCTCGGATGGAGTTTTAGGCGTAGTAGTAATAAGTGATTTAGATGCATGTTGTGAACTTGTTTATTTAGATGTTGCTTTTATAACTCTTTTTTTTTGTAACAGTCCCAGTTTTTTCCATCATATTCATCCCCACTTTGTAGATTTTCCTCCGGAATTTCATTAATATTTTCAAAATTCGATCCAATTTCATTGTATACTGGTGCCGGTTTGGGGTAAGGTTCTGGTCACGGGAATGGTAAAGGCGCCTCATGCACGGGTCTAGGTGGGGATGAAATTTGGAGTATTGGTTGAGGTCGTGGTTAGGGGAATGGTGGACTGTAGGGACTGTATGTTTCTGGGTTAGTATATCGTTCTCATTGTGTTGGAGGAACGACGGGAGTGTATGATTCTCGTTATGTTATATGAGTTGGCGCAACTGAATTTTGGCCAGAACTTCCAACCCCTGCCTCTATTGGAACTCTTCTGGCATAGATTTCTATTATAAAAATTCCATTAGCCTTAAAATGGCCGTACAACCCTCTCTAGGTATTTTCATCTAGTATTTTCGCAAGTGCATATTTCCCGGTGTTTCCATTACAAACTCGGGTGGCCAATTCTAGGTTGCACCTTTATGGGTTAAAATCGGTGCATGTGTAAATCATGGCTTTCAAGTCCCAAAGGGATATATCATCGGGAATCATAAATAAATTAATTGGTTCTTTGTTGTAATAAGCCCCGTTTGCATTACTAAGAACCTTACCACTACAGTGTAATGAAATTAAGGCCATTACAATCAAACTACATTTTGAAAATGGTAAACAATTGTCAGGTTACTCATTTACACAATTATTGAAAAATAATAAAAAATATTTAAATTAAATAATAAAAAATACCCCTATTTAAATCGAAAACCGGCTATTTTCTGACCGGTATGAATATTTTTAATAAAATCAAGTCAACTTGGACATTTTTATTAATTTGTAATTAACTTTGGATATAAATAAAAATGTCGGTCGGACGGATAACTTGGTATTGACAATTTTGTGCTAAAAGCATTTCGAATAACCCTCCTAAATAATCCCGAGATTTTTATTAATACCCTAAAAAAAAAAAAAATATTAAAAATGCCCTCAGTTTTAAAAAAATTTTAAAAATGCCCTAACCGCCCCATGATGGGGCGGTCCACTGATGGTAGAAAACCGCCCTATTTCTGGGCGGTCCACCTCCTCCAGAAAACCGCCCAGAGGTGGGGCGGTTCTGTGTTTTTTTTTTTTTTTTTCAGATTTTATATATTTTTATAAGGAAATGTATATAGTGATGTATATATATTTGTAAGATGTATATATTGTTAAGATATATTTTTATTTTTTAAGATATATATATTTATAAGGAAATACATATTGGTATATATTTTTGTAAGATGTATATATTGTTTAAGATATATTTTGGTTTACTAAGATATATATTATTGTAAGGAAATATATATTGATATATATTTTTTTATTGTAGATTTTATATAAAAATGAAGGAAAGTGCTTAATTTTTTTTATTATAGTTTTCAATAAAAGTGAGTTGAGTTTTGATGCGGTTATACGGCTGTTGTACTGATTGTCGATTTGGCTAACGTGATAAAAATTAAATTAGGGTTTATAAATTAAATTAGGTTTTAGGTAATCTAAATCGGAAGTCAAAAAAATATGTAATCAAAATCGGAAGTCAAAAAAAAAAATCCAAACTACGTAAAATAAATGTCCACAACTCATGCAAAACAGTCCAGACCGAATACATAATAGTAGAAACCTATCAAACTACAAAACATAAAAAAAACCTAACGTCGAGGGCGAGGGCGACGACCAGAGAGATCTAACCTACAAGGTGGATGACGGTCCCTAGGCGGCTGTACACGCCTGACGTGAACCTCCTCCTCCTGTGCGGCTGTATCCGCCTCGGCCCACGGATCATCCACCAGTGGTGGGATAGGCGGCATAGTAGGCACCTCCCATGGCTCCCAGGTCGATGGATACGTAGGCGGAGGAGGCGGTATGCCAAATATAGCAGATGCATAGGCATCTGCATGCTGTGCTCCACTCCCACTAGCCTCATCATCGTGCTGTCTGGCCTCCGGATATCGTGGCATGTGGAGGCTCCGTCTCTCATCCCCGGCATAATCTCCCATAAAGTCATCCATAGTGAACTCCGGAGTAGAATGTCGTGGGGGAGCTCCACCCTTAATGGAAACAATGTTAGTTTTGCTACATACAAATAAGTAGTAAGTTGAATAAATAATAAATTTTTGCTACCTGTCCAACCTGCACCGGAACTCCATACTCATTGTAGTAAGCGCTCCACGCATTGTTATTCAACACCCATTCGTGGAACCCCCAACCTGATTCATCCACTGCATAATTGAAGACAAATTAATTAGAATAGTTTTTGTACCGAGAAATGACTGTGTACGACAAAATCAAATTACCTGGAGGAGGTGGCGGCATCTCATCACCGTATATAGCGACTCTGGGCTGATCCGGATCTAGTGGTGTGGGCTGTATCTCGCGCCAGTTTATGTTCTCCCCACTGTCATGCAACATGCCAACGAGGCGGCCGTCAAAGCCGGAGTCCTCCACCATAGGAGCAGTGTGCTGGAGCATTGTACATCCCACTGCTCGCCAACCATCTCGTGCCATGCACACCAAGCTGTGTGCCACTCCTCTGATACCGGTAAGAATCTGCACAAAGTGTATTTATTAATTTTTTTATGAAAAACTAAATAAACATTTAATGCTTTAAATATGTTAGTTTCGTAAGTAATTACCTGGCGAGCCTGCATCGGTCCGAAAGACATATAACCACTCGACCCTGCACGAGAAAGCCTCCGTCGAAGGGTCTCACCCCAATGGCCCGTGAGGTATACCGAGGGCATGCCCCACCTCTGGTACCAGACTAAGTACCTCAATCCTCCAGGCCCTGCGCCCAGTGTGACATCATCGGCCGTAGGAGGCTGCCACATGTGAAACTGTGGAGACTGTGCCTGGAGGTAATGCTCTGCGTGACGCGTGCTCCAGTCGACGTTGGGCTTATTGTGTTTAGTCCTGCAGTACATTTAAATTAAAAAAAGAATGTTAATCAAGTGCAGAACTGAACAAGTAACGGTAGGAGAGCAATTAAGTAATTGTAACTTACTTGTGCAACTTGGTGGTCTCAGCCTCTCCAAGCTCTGGGAACTGCGGGACAAATGCGTCCAGACCAAACTGTCGGGTCACACGATCTGGATACGTGTACTCAACAATCCAGTAACATACACACGGCCCCCGATAGAACCAGAGATGCCTCTGCTCCAATGTCAGTCGACAAAATGCGTTCCTTTCGTAGAACTCCCGGTAGGGGAACCAGTCGACGCTGCTCTCGTGAAGCATCTGGAGCTGACTCCGGACATATGAAATCCCCACAGTTCTCCCCCTGCCCGTGTTCTCGTACATGTGTCGATCGCCCCATATGGCACCGTACGCGGGACACCTCTCGGCATCATGTCTCCTCAAGTAAGGGACAAGAGACGGACGAACTGGCCGACATACCGGCAAATGAGACCACGACCATTGCTGGAGTAGAAGAAGCGGGCCGTGGATCTGCTTGTTCTTCACCTATATTTTGGACATGAGGTGAATGTGTTGGTGATTATTGAACCCTAATTATTGTAATTTAAATTCCGAAATATTTGTGAAAACTTACCAAGCAAGCATGGCACAGGCTCCGGTATAAGTGGGCGATCACAGCTCCGCCCCAGTTCCAGGTCGATGGCTTCTCAATTTCTGACAGCAGAGAGAGGAACATAATCGGAACCGAGTCACCGCTGGAGTCCACGAACATGACGCTGCCACAGAGATCCAGCACAAAGGCCCTCACATACCTAAAAATATAAAATAGTAAAGATAAATTTAATGATTTTCAATGTTGAGTTCGTAACATATTTTAATTTCAAGATTCTCAATTATTACCTCCTGACGGCCTCCAGATCAGTGGTCTCGGCTGTGATCCGATGCAGGAAAAAGTGATCACGGAGCGCCGCTAGGCTAATGCAGTACCCCGAATACCGGAACTCCTCATCATCCTTCTTCTTCTTCTTCTTCTGTAGCGTTTTTGGATCCGCTACCCCAAGAAGCCGCCGTATCATCCCCACATGAAGTGGACTGTCGGAGACACCGCTGATAGGATCCCCATCGATCCGTAGACCCCATAGAGCGCTCACATCTGCTAAGGTCACGGTCATCTCCCCAAAGGGTAAGTGGAACGAATGAGTCTCCGGTCGCCATCTCTCCGCGAGCCCGCTCATCAGAGCCTGGTCGATCTGACCCTGTGGCATGGTAGCAAGCTGGTACAATCCGAGATTCATAATGCACTGCTCCATCAGAGGATGACCGACGTACGGTATCCCGGAGGTGCGATGTCTCACGGTCAACATCGTCTCGTCCTGTATTTAACAATAATTTCAGTCTGAGCAACTTACTATATGCCATATTAAAAATCTGTAATTTGAACTGAATTGCTTAAAAAACAACTTACCTCCGTAGATGCGAGCGCGACCCTGTGCTGAACGTGTGGAATCCACAGAAGAGGGCTGAATGTATCAGCTGCATGTGTAGCGTGGTCTGCACCGATAGGCTCTGCACCGGATGCACTGGGAGCCTCTGTACTGGACGAACTACCGCCCCTCTCCATAGTATCTGCAGTGCACAATTTGCAAATAACTTAAATTTATAAAACCTAAACCCTAATTTATTTTATAAAACCTAAACCCTAATTTAATTTATAAACCCTAATTTAATTTATAAACCCTAATTTAATTTATAAATCCTAATTTAATTTATAAAGTCTAATTTAATTTATAAACCCTAATTTATAAATTCTAATTTAATTTATAAACCCTAATTTATAAACCCTAATTTAATTTATAAAACCTAAACCCTAATTTAATTTATAAATTTATAAACCCTAATTTATTTTATAAAACCTAAACCCTAATTTAATTTATAAATCCTAATTTAATTTATAAACCCTAATTTAATTTATAAAACCTAAACCCTAATTTAATTTATAAACCATAATTTATAAACCCTAATTTAATTTATAAACCATAATTTATAAACCCTAATTTAATTTATAAATCCTAACTCTAATTTATAAACCATAAACCCTAATTTAAAAACCTAAACCCTAATTTAATTTATAAATCATAATTTAATTTATAAATCCTAATTTAATTTATAAAACCTAAACCCTAATTTAATTTATAAACCCTAATTTATAAACCCTAATTTAATTTATAAAACCTAAACCCTAATTTAATTTATAAATCATAATTTAATTTATAAAACCTAAACCCTAAATTAATTTATAAACCCTAATTTAACTTACTCGCGTCGAGAAAATCAACAACCCGCACACGGCAATTCAATTTCCAAACTGAACCATAAACTCTAATTTTTATCAACTTCTTCGCGTCGGGAAAATCAACAACCCGCACACGGCAATTCAATTTCCAAACTAAATCCTCTTAATTCTACAAAAAAATAAATTAATAATTTACGTAAACGTACCAGAAAAAATCTGATCGAGAGAAAATTGGCCGAGAAAGAGAGAGAGAGGGTGGCCGAGAGAGGTGGCCGAGAGAGGAAGAGACTTTGGCCGAGAGAGGGAGAGAGGGGCTGAGATGGGGGGGGGCTGGTTCGGGTGGCTGTCGGGTGGTGGTGGCGGGGTGGGGGAGGGGATGGGCGGCCGGGTAGAGAGGAGGAGAGACCGGGTAGGGGGCGGGGAATGGGAGGCCGGGGGTAGGGTGGCTGGGGAGAGGGGAGGCCGGGGGTGGGCGGGGGTGGGCGGGGCTGGGCTGGGGGGGGCGGGGGGGTGGCTGTCGGGTCGGGTAGGAGGAAGGGTGGGGGGGCGGGTAGGTTAGAGGGAGGGGGGAAGGGACCAGAGGGGGGCTGGGGAGAAATAAAAATTTCGGGCCTGAACCGCCCCATCATTGGGCGGTTGGGTATGGGGGGTGAACCGCCCAGTGATGGGGCGGTTTGGTTGAGGGAGTGAACCGCCCCATCATGGGGCGGTTAGGGCATTTTTCAAATTTTTTTCAAAATGAGGGTATTTTTATTATTTTTTTTTTTTTTTAGGGTATTAATAAAAATCTCGGTAAATAATCGAAGGCGTAAAGAAGATGATAAATAATACTTGCCTATGTGGCCACACGGATTGGCGCATACCGTCCTTGACCACATTTGATCAAAAATGAGATCGTCGTACAATTTGTTCTTTTGCGTTTTCTCCTGTTCATTCTCTGAGTTAACTCAAAATTTGAGTTTTGATTGAGACCACTGATTTAGATCCGCACGAATATTAAAGGAACCTATACATTACAGACTTGAATCGGATTGGCCCAAATTATGATCGGACGGTGTACAGATAAACCGAAAAGGTGCGGTAATTCAGAGAAACTGGACTTTTCGTCGGCAAGTTATGGGTAAATATTAAAAACTCGCTGGCCCTTTCGGGAAAGAGCAAATGACTCTTTTACCCCTACTCAGTGCTGGGAGATGGAGAAGCGTCGAAGCGATGCTTGAGAGAGAATTTACAGAGTGAATTTTGAATAAACCTCCATACGCCATCTGAGCTAGGTATTCTTCTCTCTTCCTTTCCTCTTTTGTTCATCGTTTCTCCATTCCTTTTTTATTTCCTCTTTAGCTTGTGATCGTCTCAGTTCAAAAAACAGTTAAAGTTGGTAATTTTTCTCCCCTAAATTGCTCGCATTGGCTCTTATTCCACTGCAGCATGGTTTAATTCGTAGATTATCGGAGTATAATTTACTAGTTTTGAATTTGTGATGAAAAAGGTGCTAAAGGAAAGGTAGCGTCATTCCCTTTTTCACCTTTTTACCATTTTTAGCATTGGCTCTTTTGGATTATTCTTTTTCTCTTCTCTTTTTCTGATTTGATCAAGGAGAGTGAACTTTACTAGGACAGATAGGTTAAATTAAAGTGTTGTTATTCCAGACCTTGTGTTTTTTTCTTAGTACTTACCTCGTTTGATAGATTATTTGTTTTTCTTGTTACTTTCTTAGAAGGAGAATCAATCCTGTATCATGGCACTCTATTTCGATTCAAGAACTTTTAAGTGCAAAGTTTGTGTCTGAGCAAATTATTTCACCTGTCCAATTGAAGACTATAAACTTAAATTAACCTTATTTTTTCAATGTAGGTAACATTCATGGTTGATAGATTTGAATTATACAAATGAGGAAGAGAAAATCAAATGAAAATGCAGTTGACAGTAACAGACTGGGTGGAGATGGAACTAAAGCTGAGATTCTTAATCAGCAGTTCAAACCAGGTGATTTAACATGGGTTGAAATCCATAACTCCTCTTGGTGGCCTGCTCAGGTAAAACAAAAATAAAAATATTATATGTTAGGGTTTTATGTTCCGGGCATTTCATTTTTTTCGTGTTACTGTCACCAACTGTTATGTTGATTTTCATGCTGTAAAACTGCCCCAATTTTGAAAGTTAACAGAATCTGATGGAGATTGTTTTATTTTTATTTTTGCAAATTACCCTAGAGATAGCATCCACTACTCATTTACCAAATGATAAACCAACCGTTAAATTATTATAATGGAAAACTTATTTTTTGTTCCCTTTTTTTTTGAATATAGTACTCCATTTCAATAGCATCCATTGTTTTCATGTAGCTCTTCCTTTTCCCAGATGCCTATCTTGGAACAACTCAATGGTTATAGCATAGACTGTTAAAGGTTGACTATTTTACCCCTAGTTTGTATATGTCGTTTTCCTATGATCCAGTTTAAGCTAAAAGCAGAAAAAGATTTATTTTCCAGGTTCTAATGCTGTCTACTGGTAGAAAGCTATTTGACCAAATATAATATAATGTTTGTATTTTAGAAAGCTGGCCAGTTTCAGCCCCATAGTTTGTACCAGGATGAATATTGCAATGCTGGCAAGTAGTACCATTGCTCAAATTTTTTTTTTCTTCTTTTGAAAGGTTTTCGATGAAGGAAGTGTGGGTGCTAAACCGAGAAAGAAATCCAAGAATGAGCTTCTAGTTCGTCTATACGGCACTTATGAATAGTGAGTTCCGATCTTTTCCTTTATATTTTCATGTACAATTTTATTATGCTTTATCTTATTTCACTTCACCCTTTGTCATTTGTAGCATGTATGTGGATGCCTCTAAATCAAATTCTGAATTTGAAGATGTAAGTTGAAATCCCATTGAAATTTTCTCTCATCTGTTTAAAATTTTAGTGAATGCAACTGGTTTAGTTCATGAATTTGTAGGTGTTGAAGAGAGAAAATAAGACCATGAAGGAGATGTTCCAAGAAGCACTAGAACAGGTTTTAGTCATTTCCTTTTTCGAATTTAAGTATTAGCAAAAGGCCATATTAACACTTGAATATATTGAGTTTGTTTCATAAATCTCTAATGGAATCAAAATATATCATTTGGCAGGATATGTCTCTGATGCTACCAAAAGGGCAATCTAAGCTTGAATCATCAAAAACAGAAGGTCGGTACAAAAGAAAAGTTTTTTTTTTGTCCTTTTCCAATACACTATAGAATATTCTGGGAATTAGGCATTGAAGCCTTTTCACATAGTTAATTAATATAGGTTCGATCATCATTCTGTTACATGATAGCACAATAAATTCAGTGAGTTTCGAGTATGAGCTGTTTATTCCTTGCTATTGCTGTATGAATGCCTGTTCTTAGTTGCAAGAGTGTAATGAGAGTCAAATCGGGTTAAATTTTGTTACAACTGGTTAGCTTTGTTTCAACTTCACAATTAAGGACTATCTATTCTTGATTAGTGTACCTTACCAAATTGTGGAGCTTATAAAGTCCTGATTTGGTAAAAATTGAAAATATTTTTGGAAGTAACTTTAAAAACCGGCAGTCGTGGAAAAAGAAGTAACATTTTCTTGAAACTCTGGATCTTTTGTCTCAAAATTATCTCTATAAATTGATTTTAAATAGAGCATATATATGATCAATGAAACTTGTAGGTATTGATTCTGCTGAGGCCTCCAAGGACAAGAAACAACAACGTGAGTTAACCAAAGAACCATCTGCGGTAGAAGCTGATGAAATTGCTACTGTGAGTCAATAAAATTTATGATGTTGAAAGTTTCTAAGTAATCAAAACGCAACTAATTATCCTCTAGGATTTAGAAAAGTATTTCCTATTGTATTGGACACTTCAGTACCATGTAACAATCTGATTTCTTAATGAGTAGGATTCAAATGCCTCATGTCTTTCATGCCTCACATCCTTATCTCCGTTTCCGAAGTCCAAACAGTCGATCCAAATCGCTCAACATGATTTCCATATTATAATGTGCTTGGAGACCAAATTTTATAATTTTTGGAAATGATAGGTACAAAATCACTGTTTTTGGATGGTCCAAAATCTTCTTAAAAACAGTATTTTGTACCTTATCTAAAACAATAGTCAAATATTTCCAAAAAATATAAAATTTGGTCTCCAAGCACATTTTAATATGGACATCATGTTGAGCGGTTCAGATATTGACTGTTTGGATTTTTGAAAACAGAGATAAGGATGTGAGGCCAGATTGAGGCATGAAAGACATGAGGCATTTGAACCCTACCCTTTCTTAATTTATAGACTTGATCAGTAAGTTCAAAAATCAAGCTTTTTGTTTATTCAATTTGCTTCTTAGGATATGAATATTTGCACCAATAAGAAGAAAAAGGAAGGTTCAAGTAAGAGAAAAAGAAAGTTGGATTTCAGCAAAGACGAAAGAGAAAACAAAGAAGCTGAACCTAAGGCTTCTAAAGCAGAAGGTCCTAATATTAAAAAGCAAAAAGTTGCGAAACATGCAGATTTTAAAAAGCATGAAAGTTCAATTGTGAAGAGGTCCCCATGCGTTGCTTCTGCTGAGAAAACTTCTTCAACAAATAGTGAGGCGGAGGCACCAAAATCTGAAAATCAAGAAGAAATGAAAGCGAAGGATTTAGAGATTAGAAAAATTGTCACAGATATAATTTTTGGAGGACCAACTAATCCTCCAAAAAATCAATCTCCAAAATCAGCAAAGACGCAATGCAAGGTGACCCTTCCACAGCAGAAGCTTCTAGAATGAATTGCCTGAATACTGCCCAAAAGTCTGGTCTAAAGGCTACTTATTCCAGGAGAAAGAAAAACCCTAATCTAGTTGACGGGGAAGTAAAGTGCAAAAATAGGAAAAATGAAGGGGTAAAATGGGTAAAAGAGGTGATAAGAGAGGTTCCTGAAGCCCCTAATTCAAAAGTTCCTAGCAAAATTTGAAAGAGAACTGTACATCTAATAGAGATGATAAATCAGGTCACGATGAAGCTCAAAAGAGAAGTACTTCGAATTCAAAGCACGTAGAGAAGAAAAATGCGAAGGGAAATTCAAAAGCAAAGAGCCCCGAACTGAAAGCAGAGACCCCACCAGCAGTGAGCATTTATTCTCTTTCTATTACATGCGTCTTTTCTTGTACCAATTAAGTGTGACATTCTTATGCTTAAAATATATTTGCTCTCCTTTGGTAACGGTATTTTATGCAAATTTCCATAAACCATGACCTTCAGATGGTGCTCAACCAACAAACCAAGGGTGGTTTTAATATTAATTACCATGTTATAAAAACACTAATTTGGTTGTAAACAAATATTTTTATCAGGTCAAAGTCACAGCACCACCGGGAGAAGAGAAAGGTTCGCTGAGTGAAAGGAAAATTAGAGTGATGCAAAGCCTTGGTCTCATTGCTCCAGCAGGATCACCTTTTCGTAGAAATGGTTTCATAAACTGAACCTTCTTTCTATTTTTTTGATATTTAATTGCAGAGTACTATGCTGATAGCTAGTTTTTTGGCCCCCTAATTTTGCATATTTTGACAAATAGTTTGACTAGAAATATGGTTTAAGTTGGCCATTTACATATGGAAAGGTAGATAGATTTTTGCTCAAGTTGTTGGCCTAGTGTTAGCATGTTGGTGTTGCCATGTGCTTCTAATTTGCTCAATATCTATGGCAAGTTCAGTTTTGCAAACGCCAAAGGCACTCGACTGGGTTTCACTTTTTATCTTTCTTTTTTTCTATTAAAGAGATACACTAGTATTTTTTAGATGTTTTTTGCGATAATTGAACATGCATCTCTTCTAAGATCGTAGAGGAACGGAGCTCGAGCCACTGTGCTAAGTGGTATCTTTGAACAAATTTACTAAATGGACCTATTATGGGCTTTTTATTGAACTTTGTACATTATGTTTTGATGCCTTTTAATGGCTTAACATAGAGATGCACTATTTACGTGCATTGTAATATGCCAACCAGAAAAAGCTCTCTTTATTTTCTAATGAAATCGGTGGGCTTTTTGGTCCACTTTTGTCAAAAACAAGAAAGAAAAGGAAGTCGAAAAGAACACTTGAACTCAAATCAATTATTGCACTCAACATAAAGTTCCAATGTAGTACTGTTCAAAAGTTTTTTGTAACGGTTCAACTGATAATTGTCTGGTATATATTAGAACTATTTATTTTCATAAAATGAATTAGTTCTAATTTATGATATTCGATTTCAAATGAACGATATCGATCGAGTTAAAACTCCTATGATATCTGTAGAAAGTAGAGATGAGCCCAATATAATGGAGGCTATCCCGGGTGATATCCAATTTTTATATTGCAACTTGTATTGGGCAAAATTTCATAATTATTCTGAATCATATGAAAATATCAATCATGCATATATAACCGAACTAAAGAATTAGAATTAGGTTATCAACTCGCTTTTTGTTTAATATTGACAGTTTCGAAAATTGTATTTTAGTGAACGAGAATTATTCCTGCCATCAATTTGCACATGAAAACTTAATTGGCTTGACCAGGAAGGAGAACACGCATTACCATAAGATCCAATAAAAAAAAAGTAAATGGATCATTAGACTTTGAAATAATAATAATCAATTAATACTTCCCTCCAAATTATGTATGTATTGTGCAATAGTTCATTCTGTGGTATTTTGATTTGGTCAAAATGAATGTCAACAGTTATGTTTAATTGAAAAGACAAGCATGCTTTATGTATTAGATAAAAATGCACTTTATATATAGTAGTTGAATATGTATTTTATAATAGTTAAATGTGTATTATATAATATTCGTAAAAGCTACATTAAAGTTGCTTAAAAGGTGAGTTTATAAGTATCACTATTTTGCCCGTTAAGCTTTTCATTCAATTAGGAGGGGATGGCAAGGGTCAATTGATTGCTTTTTTTGTGATGCATCTGAAACAGTAGATCATTTATTTTTGCAGTGTTTTTTTACTAGAAAAATTTGGATTTGGATAGCAGATTATAACAATTTTGAATTTGAAATAATGAATATGGAAGAATTATGGTACATTAACACTTTGATCCCCTCTTAAAGACAGGTATTTGATTGAGTTAGAGGGACAGTATTGTGGATTATATAGCTAACGAGAAATAAGTTATGCTGTGGTACAGTTACCTATTTTTTTTTAGGGTTCTAAATAACGCCGCTATAGTGTTTTCGGACTGTAAAAGCTATGACGCTATAGCACACTATAGTGCGCTATAGTGGTGCAATATGACAATAGTATTATTTTTTTAGCCGTTCCGCTATGAGTTGGTAGTGAATACAGCAATGTCAGATTGTAGTACTTAGGAGGTATTCTATATATGCTGGTTTTTGTTTCAGATGAGAAGTAGCTTTATCATTGTTGAATGCAGGAGTTGTAGTAGGTTCTGAATGCTTTTGAGTAATATGTGCTTGTATTTTGATTTCTGACAGGACCTGGTACCAGCAGTTTGGTACCGGTACCTGAATACTTTGTAGGTTTCATTTGGTAATGAAATCGGTGGTATAATTAAAGCCACTTTTATAAAAAAAAAAAATTTACTTTTCATTCAAGTACATTCAAGTAAAAAATAGTCAGAAATTATCATATGAGAAATGGATTTACATTAGTATTGCTCTGAATTTGAAAAAAAAAATTATCTATATTACATGAATATTTGTAAAGATTTTGGGTGGTAACATTTTAAAATTAAATATACCTTTTACAATTTAGGATTCAGTTCTTTAAAAAAAATTCTAGATATACTGATATACACAGTTTTTCAAGAAAAAATAAGCAACACTGTCAGTCTTTTCTGATTTTTTTTGTTTCCCTTTATTGAGTTTAAAACAGTCTCATATTGTACTTGCCTCTTGTCGTATTATTCACGAAAAGAACATATTTAGATTTTATCATATTTTACTTGCTTCTTGTCGCATTATTCAAGAAAATAACACCATGAGAAAATGCCAAGGAAAGACAGCTTTAAAGGAATGACACAAATTATCTGAGAGACTGATAGTCTGATACAACACAGAACAGTCTTATAAAAAAAAATTTAATATATGCCCTTTAGAAATTCGAAATTATGTATTTAAAAAAAATCATAATATCATATTTATTCCTCTCAATTTAAAAAACCCACAAATTTATTCAATTTATTGTGTTTCCTATTAAAAACTCATTTTAAATTTGTAAAGTATCCATTTTATCTCTTATTAAAGAAACAAAATATGTAGCATGCTTGAGAGAAATGTTTCGTCTTCTAATTGGCCAGTTGTGAGGACACGTACAGGAGCAGAGACATACTTTCAAGTTATGGGGTCAATCATATAAAAATATTTCATCGCGAATGAGGGTCAATTTTCAACTATAGCACTAAACTATATAAAAAATAATGCATAAGTACAAAAAATATGAAAAAATAGTGGTCAATTGACATTCATTCTTTAGAGTGGCTCCGCCACTATGAAGACAAATTGTTCATTTTTTACTTGTGACGTACACAAAAAATGTAATCCTAAATACCATTGTACATACGTCACAAGTAAAGAAATCAATCATTTGCTCTCGGAAACCGACTAATGAGATGACTAAATATTTTTCTTACACAAACTACATATTTTAATTTTGTAGCAAAGAGTTAAATGAGAACTTTATATATTTAAAATGAGTTTTAGTAAAAAAGATAATAAATTAGGTAAATATGATATTATGAAATTTAAAGGAGAAAATACAAATTTTGAGTTTTTTTAGGGTATACATGAAATTCCCCCTTGTATTAATATCAGTACCCCTTAGCTAAGCTACCTAGGCGTACAAAACTACAAATTCTCTCCAACGGTACGGATCAAACGAAGAGATCCGGACCTGTCTAACATGTGATAGATTGACAGTTGATAGCCTGTTTTATTTGAAAGAGTGATTGGTCTAAGTGTAGGGGTGTAAACGGATATGGATATCCGCTCCGAATCCGCTTATTATCCGTATCCGAATTTAAACGGATACAGATATCACGGATACGGATACGGATATTTTTTGCATAGGAAAATTTGATGCGGATACGGATACAGATAATTCTTTGAAAGTATAAACGGAGCGGATATCCGCACTATCCGGATCCAAAATTTTAACTTCTCTGCTTCGTTGTAACTTGACTTTCAGCGGTTAATATTCCCTAACTCCTCTCCATTCCTATATCTTCTCCATTTCTTTACTTTTTTTAAATTTATTTTTGTTTTTCTTAATTGTTTTTAATTTTTTAATTTAGTATTTGTACTTAAAGTTCATATGACTCAATTATCCGACAATTATTCGTTTCGTAACTGTATTCGAATCCGTATCCGTGGATTATCCGCTCCGTATCCGTATCCGTTTAAGACGGATTTGGTTTTGAATTTTGATATCCGTTTACTATCCGTATCCGTATCTGTATCCGCTCATTGAAAAACGGATACGGATTTGGTATGAGCATTATCCGCTCCGAATCCGCTCCGTTTACACCCCTATCTAAGTGTGATCATTCCGAATTTTTTATGTGTAGCATTTAAAAAAAATTAAAGTTATGACATTAATGAGAAATATTCTTATTTATTGTCTAAATGTTATCATTTTTGACATTTCGGAACAAAGTGAAATCCTAATATTGTTAGTGTTTCGGGCATGATGAAATGCTAGTACTAATCATAGTAACCAGATATGCTATTAATTCGTGAATAATTCGCGTTTAATTTGTTTTCTCAATGTTTTCGAATCGAACAATAAAACGCAAATAAATATATAATATGTTTTACTCGCGAATAAAACACGAATCACAAGTTATTCGCGAAAAAAACGTGATTTTTTTTATTTTTTTTAGAGTTTTTTTTTGTTTTTTTTTCGGTACCGAATCATTCCAGAATTATACCCGAATTATTCGCGAATCACAAATTTTTAACCCCGCCGAACCGAAACCAAACTATTCATTTGTCACTATACTACTAATATCGTTTCTCCATATTAAATTTTTTGAAATAGCATTTCATTCGTACCGGAGAAAATTTGCACCATTGCTCATGGGATGTGGATGCTGGACCCATTTGGAAGGAGCGCAATTAGAGAGGGAAAAAACGTGCCGTGCCGTGCCGTGCTGTGCCGTGCCGTGACTAACACGCCGTGACTTTGGTCACGTGCCGTGCCGTGCCGTGACCAAGTAAATTTTTCACGTGCAGTGCCGTGCCGTGACAAAAATTACTAGGGGTACTCACGGCACGCGAATGGTCACGGCACGCGAGTCACGCCGTGACTCGCGTGCTGTGACTAAGTCGTGCCGTGACTAATTCGTGCCGTGACCAAACGTGCCGTGACCAAACGCGCGTTAGTCAAGTTTGATCGCATTTAACGTTTAAAAAAAAAATAAAACGATTCTTTAAAATTCAAATGTTTTAAATTGAAATTTAAATGTAAATATTTTAATTAAAATAAAATTATACCTTATAGGAAGGCATGTTAGTGCATTGCTTCGCTACTGCTGTGACTGCCGTGACTGGCGTGTCTTCCGTTCCGTGACTCGCGTGTCCCGTGCCGTGCCGTTTCCGTGTTCCGTGCCGTGCCGTGCCGTGACCAAGACAATTTCCGTGCCGTGCTGTGCCGTGTCTTCTTTGCCAACAATTGGTCACGGCACGCGACACGCGAGTCACGGCACGTGACCGACACGCGTGCCGTGCCGTTACCGTGCCAATCCGTGACGGAGCCAGCTCCGGCGTGCCATTTTTCCCACTCTAAGCGCAATGCAACAATTTTCAGGAACAAAACTAGGACATAGTCACAAGATTCGTGAATTATTCGCGAACAATTCGTTTTTTTTGTGATGGTGAACCGAACGTTCGAATTATTCGGTTGACCGTTATTCACGAATTTTACGAACTTTTTCCGAATTTTACAAATTATTCGCGAATTTTTTCCAAAACTTTTTTTTGGTTTTTTTTTGCTCCCTTGTGGGACTGAGATCTCTGGTCCAGATTATTTCTGAATTATACTCGTATTATTCCCGAATCATTTCCGAATCACGAATCATTTTCGATTATACCCGAATTATTCCCGAATCACAAACTTTGACCCTGCCGAACCGAACCCGAATAATTCATTTCTCACCATGAATTTTTTTCAATATGTCCAAATATTTTAGTTTGGTCTAGTGATTTAGAGTAGAACTAGCAATTCTAATTCCAAATATTTTAGTTTGGTCTTGAATTGATTCATGTCCATCTGCAATTCCAATTGAAATTAAGATTTGGGACCAAGCAGTCCTTTTGCAAAAGGAGGTCAAATCTTGGCATGTTCACAAACAGGTACAGCTCCTGTGCTCAGTTGGGGCATGTAAGGTCTAAGAGAAACAAAAGGGATTCAAAGGCCCCACCATTTGTCCCCAGTGCACCTTCTTCTCCAATAAATTCTGCTTTCTTGGATTTGGTGTCATATATAACACTCATAATTTTTAAATTTTAGAAATATATTAAATAATTTGTGGGGAAGGAGAAAGATGGAAATTATTTTATGCACTCCAATGATTCAGTTTTTTAAAAACTAATTTTGTTGTATTTGAATTGCACTCCAATGGAAATGTATAAAGCCATGCTTTTTAAATGAAGCAAATATATGATTTTGTCGTATTTGAATTGCATCACACTAAATTGTTATGAACTTTTATTACATTTTGAGGATTTAGCACTAAAATAAAATATGAAAGTGCTTTGGGGTTTCAAACCGTACTAATGCCTGTTTAATTTTAAGACCTAGTATTTGAACCAATCTATATCTGGTTAAAGTTAAGATTTTTGTAGTTCTATCATGATAAGGGTTAAAAATGCTTCATTGTTTTTTTATCCCAATCATGCCTCGCATTTTTTATTGCTCTTTATAAAGTAACAGTTATCCTGATCTGGATAGTGATGCTCTCCACTATCCAGAAGCAGACTAGCGGTCCCCTATACCACCAGCTATCCCGCTGAGCCAGTGTAACCTCCGGCAATCTCTGACTCTCGTACAACGCATCATACGGATTCTAAACAACATGCTCTGGAACTAGACTCTACAGCTGTGCTCGGACCAACCTAATACCCAAGGGATGAATGTGGCCCTGATCAACGTAGTTGTGGGTATTGTGCCATTTCTTGCCGTATGCAGGGCATCTATGAATATCTGGATGTCCCCAATCCGGTTCGGGCTCATTTGGTCTGGGACAGCTCACCGGTAGCCATGACCATGACCAATGCTGTAGCAACAACACCGGCCCATACATTTACTTCACCTCCTTCTGCATTTTCAAGAATGTTAGTTGTCGAGGTCTTTAGCTTGATTGAGAAAAAATTAAATAAGAAAAGAGCTAGAAACTTACCTTACAAATATGGCAAAGGCTATGGTACAGGTGGACTAGGACAACTCCACCCCAGTTGTACCTCGACGGCCTGTCAAGGTCCTCCAGCAGCAGTAGATACATCATCGGAACGGTATCACAGCTGGAATCAGTAAACATGACAGATCCAAAGAAGTCCATCACGTATCCCCATGTATATCTACAATGCAAAGTAGATAATAAAAATCTAATAAATCGCTATTCGAAATATCAACATTTAATAGAAAGAGTTTACAAGTATTACCGCTGAATCTCCTCAGGGGTGGAATTTGCAGCCAGACCAGCACTGAAGTGAGTAGATATCCCACCATTCCCATGTAACTCGCTTGGATCAGCTCCCAACAACGAGTTGATGTACTCAGAAAAATGAGTACTATTAGATACACCACCGATGGGTGTGCCACTGATAGGCAAACCCCATAGACAACTGACATCCTGAAGTGTCACTGTCATCTCTCCAAATGGTAAGTAAAACATATGGGTCTCGGGACGCCATCGCTCCACTAGTCCTACAATGAGAGATGTGTTGATGATGCCACTCCCACTCTGCATAGTAGTAATATTGTGTAACTCCAGGTTGATGAGATACGGGTCCATCATCTCGTAGTACTGTATATGAATGCGCCGAAGAAATCATTGTGTCCTGCTTTTAAAAAATGAATCCACAGTATTATAGAGTTAACATACCCAAATTTAAACTTTAAAATTAAACCAATAAAAGTAAAGTACCTCATGAGAAGCTAATAAGACTCGGTGATCGGAATGTGGCATCCATAGAAGAGGACGGAAATGCTCTGTGCTATCAGTGGCGATCGACTCATCATCAGCAGCTGGTATCGGCTGAGGTCGAGTCCTAGGCCGTCCTCTAGCCATTCTAATTTCATAACAATTAACGGTAAATATAAGTCGATTCTTATGCTAAATTATGCTAATTTTACTATAATATGCCAAATCATGCAAATTATGCTAAATTAAGCTAATTATACTAAAAAATAATAAATTAAGCTAAAATATGATAAATTATGCTAAATTATGCTAATTATGCTAAAATGTGCTAATTATGCTAAGTTAAACTAATTATACTAAAATATACCAAATTATGCTAAAATATGTTAAATTATGCTAAATAGGCTAAATTAAGCTAAAATATGCTAAATTATGCTAATTATGCTTAAATGTGCTAATTATGGTAAGTTAAGCTAATTATACTAAAATATACTAAATTGTGCTAATTATGCTAAATTATGCTAATTATGCTAAATTAAAGTAAATTATGCTAAAATATGCTAAATTACAGTAAATTATGCTAATTATGCTATATTAAAGTAAATTATGCTAAATATGCTAAATTAAAGTAAATTATGCTAAATAGGCTAACATATACTAAATTATGCCTAATATGCTAAATTATGCTAAATTATCCTAAAATATGCTAAATTATGCTAAAATATGCTAAATTATGATAAAATGTGCTCATTATGCTAAATTAAGCTAATTAAACTAAAATATGCTAAATTATGCTAAAATTTATTTAATACTAATTATGCTAAATTATGCTAATTAAACTAATTAAAACTAAAATATACTAAATATGCTAAAATATACTTAATTAAACTAATTAAAATTAATTAAAATTAATTGACATCTAATTAACACAAATAAAAACTAATTTGGAACTAAATTATACTAATTTTGGTAAATTTCTAACAAATTCTATCAATTTACAACTATTTTGGACTTCAAAAAAAAAAAAAAAAATAAAGAGATTTACTTGCAAATGTGAGAAGAGGAGGAGAAAATTTGAAGAAAGAGAGAAAGTGAGGAGAAAAAGTGTAAATTTTGTGAGAATGGGGTTTTGAAAAAGTACGGAACCCCTGTCATTGTTTTATAAACACTCGGGCTAGCCATTTTTGGCCAGTTGAGATTAAAATTGGAACTGACAACTTTTTGGTCGGTTGGTCAAAAATTTTGAACCGGTCAAAAAATGACTGGTTTGAACATTTTAAAATTAGCCAGCTAATCTGGGCTTTTGCTTTTTTTTTTTTTCTCTGCTGGGATTGCAACCTAAAGTGGGGCCAAACCTTCTGACATGTCTATCACTTCTTGTTTCCATGCAACGAACATCTCAAAGACAACCAGTTAAATAAAGCTTCTTTTACACTTTAGAGAGTAGTACCACTGCCAAAGTGCCAATCACATTAGATTAGATCTACTTTCATCATCAATTTGCATGTATACTCTCTCACATTACGAGGAAAAAGGGATTGATAAAAGAAGTGTGATTTATATACACACATACACACACACACGTAGAGTTGAGCAACGGTACTTCGCGAACTAAAGCGAGTATTTTACTTTATGTTTATATCTTTAATTTAAAATTTAAAATATCAATCTGAACTGTTTAACTTGATCTTCATATTAAATTGTGCTTGTCGATCAAATTTGACAATTTTTTAAAAAAAATTATTATTATTTCGGAACTTTTTAAAATCACTCATTTTTTATGGTCCACGATTTTCTGAAAAACAATGATTTTAAAAAATTTCAAAAAAAATAAAAAATTTCTGAAAATTGTAAAATTTGGTCTCCAAGCACAATTTAATATGAAGATTAACTTGAACGGTTCGGATTGACGTTTTGAACTTTGAAAATGGAGATATTAGCGGGAAGTAAAACACCCTATTTACTTCCCAAAGTATCGTAGCATCACTATATATATATATATAGGTTGGCTAACATTAAAACATTTGTTCCGGAGCCGTAGTGCAACCAATTAGTTTTCCGATTTTCAAAGTTCAAACAGTCGATCCAAACCGTTAGATGTGATCTCTATATTAAAATGTGCTTGGAGACCAAATTTTATATTTTTTTGGAACTTTTTTACTATTTATTAAGCTAGTTTTAAAATCGCTGATTTTAATAAGCAATGAAAAATTTCTGGATCATTGAAAACAACAATTTTAAAACTGGCTTAATAAATAGTAAACAATTTCCAAAAAATGTAAAATTTGGTATCCAAGCATATTTAATATAGATTGAAAGTTGAACGGTTTGGATCAACTATTTGGACTTTGAAAATGTAAAAACCGAAGCGTTTGTTCCACGACCTAGGAACAAACGTTTTGATATTAGCCAACTCTCCTCTCTCTCTCTATATATATATATATAGAGAGAGAGAGAGAGAGTGGCTAATATCGAAACGTTTGCACCAAGGCCCTCGTGCAACCAAGTCGTTTTCGGATTTTCAAAGTCCAAACGGTCGATCTAAACCGTTAGATGTGATCTCTATATTAAAATCTGCTTGGAGACCAAATTTTACATTTTTTGGATTTTTTTACTATTTATTAAGCCACTTTGAAAATTGCTGATCACATGGTCTAGAATTTGGTTACACTGTTTTTACTGTTCATCCGGATCAGCAATTTTCAAAGTAGCTTAATAAATAGTAAAAAAATTTCAAAAAAATGTAAAATTTGGTCTCCAAGCAGATTTTAATATAGATTGAACATCTAATGGTTTGGATCGACTGTTTGGACTTTGAAAATCCGAAAACGACTTGGTTGCACGATGGCCTTGATGCAAACGTTTTGATATTAGCCCCTCTCTCTCTCTGTGTATATATATCTAAATCACCGATTTCTTAATTGATAAACATAAAAAATAAACCTATATCAGATTTCATTTTACAACCCAATGCTGAATTATTCAGTGCATGCATGAGTCAAAATGTTGAATTTTCATACCCCAACAAAAACACATAATTATTCAGAGTTTTGATCCATGCAGAAACACAGAATAATTTAGTGTTTATATATATAGCTTGCAACTAGGAGATTGTATTTGTGCTTATTGTATAATTAGGATAAATGTGTCTTTTAGAAACAAGTGTATTAGTATTTGATCATTAACTTTAAGTGATTAGTGATTAATCAAAATTGGAGGTGTACAAATATAAATTGACCTACCCAAATTAATTTGTTGGGGGCAGAAAAAATGTTAACTAGTAAAATTTGTGGGTACTGATAAAATAAATTGATCATATTAGACTCATTTATATAGTTCAAATTATTAGACCAACAATTTAGATTATGACCACACAAATAGGTAAAAGAATGGGATAGTATTCACGAGAGTATCATCGCGGATATTTCCGTCAGTAATATCGACATGCTCAGAAAAAAAACTTTTCTGTCGGTGTACCCTCGC
This sequence comes from Carex kokanica, assembly GCA_025461125.1. Classification (NCBI taxonomy): domain Eukaryota; kingdom Viridiplantae; phylum Streptophyta; class Magnoliopsida; order Poales; family Cyperaceae; genus Carex; species Carex kokanica. The sequence continues at coordinate 465,682 of JAJGRX010000403.1, read as the reverse complement.
GGATACTGTCCCATTCTTGTAGATTGAGGACCTAGATTTGGTTATGTTTACAATGTACCACATAATTAAAATCAAGTTGTGCTTTAGAAATGTACAATAAATCTACAATATAATTACTACTTGATGGATCGGTACGGTACACACGTCCATAACACAAAGACATGATAAAGAAACCATACCTTCTGAAAGTTAATAGTCAAAAAGATAGTATTTCTACAAGCTTAAAGGGAAAAAAAAAAGATGGTCTAATTGAAGGTTCTTTTCTGTAGTTATCTTGAAATTTGAGTTCCTTTTATAGTACTTTAAACTGTAAGTTGGAACGATGCAATGCATTTTTGCATAGAGCACAGTGGCATGCATGCATGCATGGTAACAGTGAATTCATGTGCAGTTCATGTCTTGTACTTATTCTTAAAAAGTTTATTTTAGATACATTTTTATTTCCTAAACAAAGTATTTTAATTTACAGACCCTTATATATTAACTTGCCAAGAGAACAAGAATAATAAAGCCATTTTAGGGACAATATATCTTTGATTGTAGAGTATAAGAGGTGAATTAAATCTGAATTAATACAGAGATTCAGTGCATTACCTGATTGTGTAAGATATATAAGATCTGAGTCATCCCGTTCAAACTGGTACGAATATCAATGCGAAATCCAATATATTTCAAGAGTAGGGTTAAAATGCACCAGTTGGTTTTGTGCTCCAATCGTGCTCCAATCATGCTCCACGTCTTTTTCTCCTTTTTCAAAGTCCGAACAATCGATCCGAACCGCTCAACATGATCCTCATATTAAAATGTGCTTGGAGACAAAATTTTATATTTTTTGAAATTCTTTTACTATTTTTTTAGACAGAAGTGATTTTGTACCTATCTAAAAAAATAGTAATTTTTTTTTAAAAAATATAAAATTTGGTCTCCAAACACATTTTAATACAAAGATCATGTGAACGGTTCGGATTGACTGTTCGGACTTTGAAAATAAAGTAAAAGATGTGAAGCATGATTGGAGCACAAAACCAAAAGTGCATTTTAACCCTACTCATATTTCAAATAGGCTCCAAAATATTTTGGCAGACTGAGAGTATTCTATCCCTATATAGATGAATTTACTCCACACTTAATTCACATATTAAGTCCACTATTATAGATAGAGATTCAATTATATGAATTTCTCTTTTCTCTAGACGAATTAATTTAAGTCACGACTTAAATTAACAAATTAAGAATAAAACACAAAAAGTTAATTAGAATAAGTAATTTAATCAACAGAAAGTGCAAGAAATCATAGAACTAGGAAAATGATCAAAATAAAACATGTGAATGCATGACTTCATCAATCAATTATAAAACTAGGAAAATGATCAAAATAAAACATGTGAATGCATGACTTCATCAATCAATTATAAAAAGCTGTTACAGGCTAGCTAGGTATTTATAATATAGCACAGGTGTTGCTATAGCTTTACCCCCTACTATGCACTAGGTTGCCACTTTTTTTATAACAAGCTATAGGAAATATAATAATAGCACAAAATTAGTAGGCAAATAACACAAGACAATTTCTTCTACTTGGATAAGCAAAAAGCTTATTTCCAAATTTTATTTTGGAGGTCTCTCTAGATCTGTACAAATACTGCCAAACTCAGAGGCCTCTGACAAGAGGGGTGCTTGGTCTGGTCAGATAGCTCTTGGGCAGGGAATTTACTTGTCTGTAGCATGAATTTATTATTACATGCATCATCTTTTTTCTTTATTTTTCCATGCAATTCAGAATTCTCCACATGTATGGTGACATGGACTCAGCATTTTATTATCATAAGAAAAGGAAGGTTATAGTTTTGAGTTGTTTTAGTATGAACATGCATGGTGAGATATGATGAAGCGATATATGAAAATGATTAATACTTGTTTCAATTGTATGGTTTTACTTAAATTTTTGTTAGCAACAATGAGAGATTATTCTTCTCATTGGAGACAAAATCTCTTGGATTGTCCCCAAATCTTTTTTTTTTTCCAAACATATTATATTTTTACTATAAATTAAAATTAGGGTTCTAAATAGCTAGTTATAGCTGCGCTATAGCTTTTTCAGACCTTAAAAGCTATAGCGCCATAATCGCTATTTAGAACTTTGATAAAAATCCGAATTAAAAGGTATAAATATTCAACGATAAACTTGCCTTGCTAGATTCGTAGATTGGATTTTTGAGTTACGATAATTTAATTAAATATTTACAGCTCTTACTTATAAGTGTATCATATCATTATGTACTGCTAGCTAGGCTGAATCTTTATATTAGAAATTGTCATGTAGGTTGAGAAGAATTGGATGTTTCTTGAAAATGAAAATAGTCTTGTATGATTTTTCTTATTTAAACTAAATACTAGTATCGTGCCCATGCATTGCAACGGAAAAATATTATAAGAGAACAAAAAAAATTCATACAAAATGACATATTTTCATATTAAAGTTCAAACTAAATGACAGATGACAGTTCTTAAATGACATATCCAATGACACGTAAATAACATTCCTTAAATGACATATATGTTTCTTTTTTTTAATCTTTTTGACATATTTTTATAAAAATATTGCATACAAAATGATAATAATATTCCTTAAATGATATAAAAAATGGAAAGAAATAATGATATGACAAATCAATTATCAATTAATCCAAAAAATCGATAAATGATATTTAAAAAATAGAAAAAAATCAGGACCAGTCGGAAAGATGATACAATTTGCATGTGGCGAGTATGTATCTATATAAATTTAAACCTCTACACGTAAAACAACATCGAACAGATGCATAAAATCACAAAAGAAAAATTATTTGATTGGATGGCTGATATTCAATCTGAAATTGCATCTTTTAATCACAGCTGTTGGTTGATCAGGACATCTACGTGCTTAATATAAGAATGAAAATGTTTTTGTTGAGATAGAAAGATGGAGGTCAAGCTTTCCAACTCTCATTTAAAGTTCATAAACTTTCTATCTGGATTTCGAACTCAGGATCTCCCACACGAAATTTTATCACACCTCAAAAGTTTGAATTTGAGACACTAATAAGCTCAACATTTAGGACTTCAATTAAATTTTGTTAGATATAATAAAAAAATTTAAAAGTAGGTTTTGGCTACTATGTATTTATTAACAAAAACAAGAAATTAGTACATGAGAGGAATGAAAGAAAAATAAATAAATAAATAAAGTTACAAGCACATATTTTTGGAGTATCTCACAAAAATTGTAAACTTTTAATTGAACCATTAATATCGAATTCCACTTTATACGAATAATAGCGGTCAAATAATATGTAATAAAAGGTTCAAATATTAGAGAAACACCTTAATATTAACTCCCAATGAGTCTATATATAACAGGATCTGATTTGACATGATCCCAGTCCAGAATTTTTTTATAAATCATAAATATTTTTTTTTTTTATGAAACTAACATGATCCCTTTTTTTAAAAAAAAAAATCATAAGAACCGAAGTGACATTTCGGTCCGTTTTTTTTTTATTCCGGACCGAAATGTCATTTCGGTCCGGTCCCCTTTTTGAATTTTATGTAGTATTAGTTTCACAAGTTTTCATATGAGTCGCATAGAAAATCCAAAAAGAGGCATTTCGGTCCGGAATAAAAAAAATATAACGGACCGAAATGACATTTTGGTTCTTACAGTGTTTGTAAAAAAAAGTAGTCATATTAGTTTAATATTTTTTTTTTAATTATGATTTATAAATAAAATTCCTCAGTCCAATCCGCCCATTTATATTCTCTCTCTCTATCTCTCTAATATTAAATGTAATTAATTATTGTCAAGCAATCACTATCATAGTATGATGATGAATCTATGGTTAGAGTAACCTAGGGCATTTCAAAGATGACCCAACACTTGAGGTGGAGCCTAGATCCAAACCCGCAACCCTGCTCGGTCGGATCCGGCCCGACACGCAATTAAAAAAAAAAAAAGTGCTGTCGGTTTCATGCCATGCGTCCCGATGGGTAAATATTTTAACAGATAGGTTTCTACTTCATGCAGCGCATAGATTATAGTCCAAAACTTAATAAAGCGCTGCATTAAGCTAATACTGCTCTGTATAAATCTTTACCCCGTCCCGATGCGCTGTCCCCTTAAAGCCTCCTCACCTCCACCGTTGCTTCTCTCTTCCTCTCCTCGTTTACCTAATTTTTTGTTTTTTTTATCAAAATTCATACCCCTTTCCTTCTTCTCTCTTCTCTCTTCTCTTTTCTCTTTTTCTTTGAAAGCAAAACAAGCAAGTAAAGACAATTTAACCTTCCTTTCTACTACTAACTACGCTCACTTGTTTTCTCCAGTTCACATCTCTCTCTCTCTCTCTCTCAAATCTCTTTAAATGGCGGCTCTGGCGGCCATGCACATTGCACATCGTCTCGTAATCTATAATTTAATGCGATAGAGATATCATCTGATCCTTCTTTATTGTATTGGTGCGAGTATCCGGGAATATATATATATTTCTTGGATATTGAATTGAGTTTTATATATAATATATTACGATAAGAGAGAAGAGAATATGGCGCCTGTTGGAAAGGGAGAGAATGATGTCAAAATCATGGAAGTTCAAGGCACTGGTGGTAGTGATAAAACAGTCATGGCGCCTCCTTCAAAGGCTTCTAGAAGCCACAGTGAAGCCGAAAGGAAGCGGCGACAGCGCATCAATGGCCACCTCGCTACTCTTCGTACCCTTTTGCCTTCTGCCTCTAGAGTTCTCTCTCTCTCTCTCTCTCTCTCATGATATTCTCACAAAGGTTAATGATCACTATTAGTTCAACTAATATCAAAATTTGGTGCAATGCTTGATTTATTACAGATGGACAAGGCGGCGTTGCTCGGGGAGGTGGTGAGGCATGTGAGAGAGCTACGGTGCAAAGCAGACGACATGACGGTAGGAGTGTTGGTCCCTAGTGAATGTGACGAGGTGGGGGTGGAGGAAGGGAGAGACAATTTCATCAGAGACGAAGCAGCAACAAGCCGGGTGAAAGCGTCGGTGTGCTGTGCCGACCGGCCTGGGTTAATGGGCGACCTAGGCCGGGCAGTTCGGTCAGCGAGGGCAAGGGCAGTACGGGCCGAGATGGCGACTGTTGGCGGAAGGATGAGGAGCGTTGTGGAGGTGGAGATGGTTGAGGTGACAGGAGATCAAGGGAAGGCGGATGGCCGATTGGGTCGGTTGGAGCTGCAGTCTGCTCTCAGAACCGTGCTGTTCAACCGTGACGGTGTCGGTATCTTAGCCGAGAATTACAAGCGACCGCGACTCTCGTCACGGCAGTAGAACAGTTGTGTGTTAGGCAATTAGAGGTAGAGAGGAAGAGATGGAGATTTTGTTCATAGACATGTTTGTTGCTTGATATTTTATTGTTGATGTTAATCTCGTATCATTTTTTTAGGTTTTGCTTGGGGGCTAGCTAGATGTAGCTTTGCTATTGGTTACAATTTAATTACAAGGTATTATGATGATTGCCTCATTGAGATTATCAAAAGTTTTAAAATGATGATTGCCTCATTGAGAAAATTATTACCTATATATGTAGATTAACTTGTTTTGTTTGCTCTTTTTTAATACTACTACTACTACTATATCATTAGTTAGGTACTTAGGTTATTGTATAAATGTTTGTTTATAATAAGATGAGAGTGAGGCTATGATACTTTGCAATGCGCGGATCGTTTGGTGCATTAGATTCATATCTCTGTCTTCAAAGTCAAAATAGTCAATTCGAACCGCTCAACATTATTATCATATGAAAATATATTTGGAGACCAAATTTTATATTTTTTGAAATTTTTTTACTACTTTTTTTTACTATTTTTTTTTTGAAATTTTATATTCTTTTGTGAGCACTACTTTAAAAACTTATTGAATTGACTTCAAATTACGAATTCAAATCATTGAAACTGATTTACTTTTTGAGTGACTTGTTTTCATGTAAAATTGATAAATTTTTGAATTAATATAGTATAAAGTCAAACGGTAAAAAAATGATGATAAATGAATAACTTACACACTTTTTTTTTACCGCTTGACTTTATAATGAAATAAATAAAAAATTTACAAATTTTGTATATAAACACATCAAACGTAAAGTAGAATGATTTCAAAAGTTTGAATTCGTTATTTGAAACAATCCAATAAATTTTGAAATTAGACTTGATAAGCTTAAGAACACCTTAATTAATTAGTTCAACTTCTGAAAATATTACACAAAATATAGTTCAAGTATAAACAAGTACTCAGCTGGTGACAGATTTATATTCTTATTAGTCACTAAAACTAATTATTAGATTACAATACAAAATATATACAACATCTGATTACCTCGATATCATTCATTTATTTGATTCTAATAACTTGGGCTAAAATGAAGAAATTGAAATAGAGCAAGTATATCTAATGGGCCGTATTTTTTGTAGGCTATAGTTCTTTGGTTGATTATCGCGCCGAATCAACTAATTGGGCATATCCGTATACAAAAGTTGGGTTATTATTTGATTTACTCTCATATCTAAAATATAAAAAAATTGTAGGAAGTATAATAAATAAATTTATTTAACAAGTAACATATCAATTGTGGATAAAAAATTACGTGAACAACGTAAATTGAAAAATACAACCAGAAAGATATAGAAATAGTAGTTTTTCATACACAATTCATTTTTAATCATGACTTTGATGTGTATATAGTAGGGTGTAAACGGAGCGGATAATGCCGATACCAAATTCGTATCCGTTTTTCAATGAGCGGATACGAATACGGATACGGATAGTAAACATATATCAAAATTCAAAATCAAATCCGTGTTAAATTAAAAGGATACGAATACGGAGCGGATAATCCACGGATACGGATTTGAATACAGTTACGAAACGAATAATTGTCAGATAATTGAGTTATATGAACTTTAAGTACAAATACTAAATTAAAAAAAAATTAAAAAAATTAAGAAAAACAAAAGTAAATTAAAAAAAAGGTGAAGAAATGGAGAAGATATAGGAATGAAGAGGAGTTAGGAAATTAATGGAGGAGATGTCTACGAGTGAATGATTTGAAAAATAAATGAGCGAAAAGTGAAAAACAGTAGCTATCCGGAATTCACAACATTTTAGTCCCACACTACTGATGAAGTTGAAAGAAAGTTGAAACCTTCATATAGGGTTCGGAGAGATATCAAATCAAAACATAAAAATAGATTCTAAATAATATTAACCGCTGAAAGTCAAGTTACAATAATGATATAAATATATAATATAACAAGTTACCAAATCAAACATGACATGATCTCTTATCTTGTAATGATAATGATATAAATATACAATACAACAAATTTTGATGCTCTGTTGTATATTTTAACGCATAAACATTTGTAATGTCAAATGACCGTACTTTTGGATCCTAAACCTGATACTTTGCTGTACCACGGAAATATTTCTTATACTCTAGGGCGGATTTTCAAAGTTTGAACTTAAATTTTTAAATTTCATTTTCACTTGTTGAAGGTTAATCCTGTAAATTTTCTTTTATATATTACGATATCATATTTAGCCTTCATTCTCCCCCAACGCACATTGGTGCGGTACAATAATGTGATAAGAACCAAATATGTAAATGGATTAATGAAAATCAAAATTCGTCGGAGATAAAACTATTCTATATAATAATTAAATGGGATATGGATTCATGATAAATCTCTAAAGATAGAGATCTGACAATTATTACAGTCTAACAATAACAACTCAATTTCATCAACTATATATAATAAATTAATTAATTAATTAATTTTGCACAAATTTGATGGCAAAGATGTTTTACCTAATTGGATTTCTCATAAATTTTCCAAACTCTTCAAATTAAAAAAAAAAAAAAACAATGTCTTTGTTAAAAAATTGTGGGATTTGACAATTCATGATAGGCCGGGCTATAATTTGTATGTTCATAATTTTATTATTGACAGCCATACTTTCTATCTACTGTGCATTTAAACAAACTTAAATGGACTCATTGGAACAAAGAAAAAGTTTAGAAACTGTTATGATATAAAGACACATCAATGAATAATTTGAAAATGGAATTGGATTTTGCACAAAGGGCTTTGGACATAATCTCATTCAAAATCGGGCCTTACCGTTTGATTTGTTTTAAGATTCATGCCAACATATTTAACACTTAATAACTCTGAATGGCTCCGCAAAACTAAACCATCAGTGTAAATTATAATACAGATTGGACGGTTTACAACTGACATTGGATGGGATTTTGTCAAAAACCATTTGGACAAAAACTCCACCCTTTGAAAATTTGGTGTACATCAAAACGATGATTCAAGTATGAGGTCTTTCATGAATTATTTTTTGATTTAGAATTACCATAAGACGTCGTAGGTATGAAATCCGGATGAGAATTTCATGTGGATATTAAATAGTTAAGATGCTTAAATTCATAAGTTGCCATAAGTTGCTCCAACTGTTATTTTTGAAATAAATATTCAGAAATAAAACGATGATTAACAATCTCATTGGCATATTATATCTGCAATGCATTTTATAATATTTTTAACTAATACAATCATTTTCATGTCAAGCGTCAACTAGTTATTTCATACTGAAAATAGCTAATTTATGCACTAAATTAAGCGAGAATAATCAAGGTACAATTTGAGAATCATTTATAATATTTATGAAAATTTGAGAATAATTCAAGTATAAATCAAGTAAACTGCCCATAACATCTTTATATACTTATTAGTCGCTAAAACGTTATCAAAGTATTATACACAAATATATAACGAGGAGGGTTATAATACCTTATGCCTTTCATACCTCATCATATCTCATATTTCATATCTTCGTTTTCAAAATTCAAAATGTCAATCCGAACTGCTCAAAATGATATTCTTATTAAAATATGTTTATGGATGAAATTTTATAATTTTTGAATTTTTATTCTACAAACAGTGATTTTATACCTATCTTAAATTATAGTAAATTTTTTTCAAAAATTATAAAATTTTATCTTCAAGCATATTTTAGTATGATTATTATGTGGAGCAGTTCAAATCGATAATTTGAACTTTGAAAACGAAAATATAATTATAAAGTATGATGAGATATAAAAAACATGAGATATTGGAACTTCCTCGTATATAACACCACCTCTTATTTCCACGCTATCAAAATATCATTCATTTGTTTGATTAAATTTACTTGGGCTAATTTCAAGATCTATCTAATGGGCCGTATATTAATTGGAGGACTGGAAACTGTGGCTTGGAATAAATACAGCTATGCATATATCAAGTGCGCTGTACGAATCAAAAACTGCTCTATCAAAATGTTTATCTTATTTGGGCCTCTTAGCCTTTCTTTTTTCAAATTGAATGCTTGATATTAATCAATTATGTTCAATAAATAATTAGTGGGATCCACTACTTATAAAGGTTTTATATATATTGGTTGACTGAAAAAGAAGATGATTATTCATTGGCTCACTGAACATAATTAATCAGATGGATCCCACCAATTTGAACTATTTAAGTTTTTTTATTGAATATACTGAGTTCCACAACTAATTTAATAGACTAGATCTTAAAAGAAAACAAAAAAAGGTATAGTTAAATAGAAAAAAAAAAACAAAGGCGCAGTTTCAAACGGCGATCATAATATTTTTAAAATTCTAAAAAAAAAAGGTTAATGGGTTTAATTTTTTTTAAGATGGTAAAATAAAAATTTCGGCTAACATGCAGCATTTGACCTATATTCACTACAATAATGGGAAAGTATCTGCAAGGGATTCTGTCGGTATACCCTCGCGGATACTTCTGTCGCTAATAAAAAAAACACATTTTTGTCGGTATACTCTCACGGATAATCACTTTTTAGCAAGAATACTGTTCCTTATTGTAGTGTTTCTTTTATTTTTTTTGTCCGAAAGAATCTTATTCAAATGCATCTGAAAACAAATGTTCAGATGTCGACAAATGATCTTCCCTGTGTAAATGAACCGACCTTGAATATTTTTTATTAAAATTAAGACTGCTGCATGTTCTATCTTCCTTAAGCCGATTTTTTTATTAATACCCTAAAAAAAAAGGAAATATCAAATCTGCCCTCGAGTTTTTTATTTTTTTAAAACTACCCTGACCCCCCCCCCCCCCCCCCCCCAATGGGGTAGTCCACTAAAAAACCAAACCGCCCCACTGTGGGGCGCTTTGGTTTTTTTTTTTTTTTTGAGATTTTGAGAGACAGTATGATTTGAGAAACAATAAAAATTCGAATTTTGTTTTTAATTTTTGTTAGATTACTTCTTTTGATGTATAATTAGCATATTTATACTAAAATACACAAATTTCGCTAATTATAATGAAATACGCTAAATTACGCTAAACTACACAAAATTACGCTAAATTACACTAAATTACGCAAAATTAGGCCGATTTTGTGCCATATTTCATAAATAATAAAAAATAGTAAACAAAATCTAAAAATAATAAAAGTTGGTATTCTACAAGTTCATTATATAACTAATTTACTGAGGTACGTAGATTGGAGAATAGAAATGAAAATCTTAATCGGAAACTTCAACTGAAGTTTTGAGGCTCTTCCCTTTGTTTTTTGGAAATTCTGAATTTTGAAAATTTGAAAATTTTTAGATGTAAAATAATATTGAATATGTCAGATATTTACTGGATTAAAGATAATGAATCTTATAGAGAAGAAGAGAATAATAAGTATATAATACAAAAAAAAAAAATGGAGATTACTCCCAGATTTTGTATGTCAAAATGTTATTAATTCATTATTTTTTTATTAATTTAGAAAAAATATTTTATATTTGATTTACTCTTATATCTAAAATGAAAAATTGTAGAAATTATTATAAATATATTTTATTTAACAAGAAATATATCATTAGTTACTACAAAATTAATGTGAACAAGTGAAATGGGAAATACAACCAAAAAGATAGAAATAGCAATTTTTCACACACAATTCATTTTAATTCATGACTTTGATGTATTGGGGACTACACTACCAAGGGATATTTCATCAGAGGTTACTCAACTATGCGGCAGCCATTCAAAACTAGCTAGCTACACCCAATTTTGATTCTTCTCAAATTTAAAATTATCTCACGCAGAATTGACTAGTCAACTTATTACAATCTAACAATAACAACTCGATTTGAAAAGATACATCACCACTGAATAATGAGGAAAGATATCTTATATTTTATATCTTTGTTTTTAAGTTCAAACTGTTAATATGAACTGCTCAATATAATATCCATACTAAAATATGCTTGGAATGAAATTTTATAATTTTTGAAAAATTTTCACTATTTTTTAAGATAGGTACAATATCATTGTTTATGTACCATTCAATAACAGTGATTTTGTACCTATCTTAAAAAATGATAAAATAAATTTCAAAAATTATAAAATTTCATTTCCAAACATATTTTAGTATGGATATTATGTTAAGCGGTTCGGATCGACAATTTAAACTTTGAATGAAAATATAAAATATGATGAGGAATGAAAAACACGAGGTATTAGAATCCTCCTAAATAATTTGAAATATCTTCTAAATAAAACAATGGCTGTCAAAGGTAGTATTTGGGCTTAGGATTTAGGGTAAAATATCTGACCGTTCAAACAATGGCTGTCAAATATCTTCTAAATAAAACAGTGGAGATTATATAGGTAAAATATCAATCAGATCCATAACTAGTATTTGGGCCAATTATTCTTCCAGTTTTGAATTTGAATGTTTGATTATAATACATGAGGAGGGATCCACTTATAATATTTGTAAGTTACAACATCTTACAATAATTCGGTTTTGCGATTTTCAAAGTTTAAACAGTTGATATAAATCGTTCAACATGATTCTATATTAAAATATGCTTGGAGATCAAATTTTATATTTTTTTTAATTTTTTTTACTATTTATTAAGTGTTTTACAAAACTTTTGTTTTTTAGTGGTCCAGAATTGTCTAAAAATAATAGTATTGCACATTTTAATATATATATCATGTTGAACAGTTTGGATCGATAATTTGAACTTTAAAAATCACAAAACTAAATTTATTATAAGATGTTGTAACTTATAAATATTGTAAGTGGATCCCTTTTCATAATATATTTACAGTTATGAAATTTGCTAGTCTGAAATTTGCATTTTAAAATATTGGAAGAATCTAATAAAAAACAATCGGTTTATGAAAAATTGAGCAAAATCTTCACATTTAGCTTAGATTGTAATGTAAATTACATTTTCGATCAAATAATCAATTGTATTAACAACAAGTCAAATAAATTAAACAAGTTTGGCATGTTTTATGGGAGGACATTTTATTTACATTTTAATTTTCTGTCTTAAATTTGTAATAAATAATTGCTTGTAGTATCATAAAATTAACATATCTTGTTAACATTTTTTCACATTTTTTTTCTTAATTATTAGATATATGAAAGATTTTACCACAAGAAAAACAGTGGGTTAAAAAAAAAATCATATAGCAACTTAGTAAAAACTGAAAATACATACTTTTAGCTCAATGAATTACAATATATTCTTAAAAATATATACAAAAACGATAATATCATTAATAAATCTGTTCAAGTAGGTATCACTGACCAGTTGCAGGTTAACATGTTTGCTTGTATCCGCAGCACAATTTACTCATTTGCTTAATATAACAAAATAACATTTTTTATTAATTTAGTAATTTTTTTATTGATTTTTACTAAATAAAATTAGATTATCATTTGATTTACTCTTATATCTAAAATAAAAAATTGTAAACTTTTATTAAACATATTATCTTTATCAAATTATATATCAATAGTGACTAACAATTTAAGATGAACAACATGACAAATTGCAAAATACAATAAAAAGATATAAATAATAGTTTTCACACACAATTCATTTTATTCATTACTTTGGCGCATGTACGATTATAAAATTCACCACAATATTATGAGAATCTAACAATTTAAAATAGTGTAAAAAAATAATTATGAAAATAAAATGACCAGACTAGTTTTCTTTTCTCAGATTTTCTGTAAACTACACTCTACAAGTTAGTGATATATTATGTAACAATATATAATATTATAACGACACAAAAATTACAGATTGTTTGCTGACACGTGTCATAGACTTGTGATGCTCTATCATGAGCCGACTGAGTACAATTGAATCGGACGGTTCAAAATTATTATTTTCAATTTGGCACGAATATCAAAGCACAAATAATACTGCCCTGCGTCATCTCAAACAAGTTCCGACTGAGAGTAAATCTGAGCCGTCCGTTTCAATTGTGTTGAGTCAGATACCTGAGAAGATACGGATCCATATATGATTTCAATGATTTCTCATACACATGAATTTTTTAATGATTTATTATTTTCTATTTGTAATGTCAAAGGACCGGCTTTTTGGATATTTAGTTGGTCGTCAAAAATATTATCTTATACTCTATGCCTCTAGGCTGGATTTTTAAAGTTTGAATTCAAATTTTGAAAATTTATAATTTCACTTGTCGAAGGTTATTATGTAATTTTCGTTTTAATTGATTTGTTAAAAAAAATGATCAGTAGTTTAAAAAAATTAACTAATTGATTTGTTAAAAAAAAAAGTTTAATTATTTGACAATTTAAGGCTGGACTTTAATTTCTGTTCAGAGTTTTAATATTGACAGCCATCCTTTCTATCTAACAAAACAAAGTTTTAGGAGCTGTTAAGACACATCACTGGAATAATTTGAAATTTTGGTATACATCAAAACTATGATTCAAGTATGAGGCCTTCCAAGAATCAATCTTTGATCTAGTCCCGTATAGAAGGTCGCAGGTTTTAAATTCGGATGAGAAATTTCTTATAAATATTAAATAGTACGTAATAGAGTATCTTTATTGGAGATAGACTAATGTGCTTTCGGTAGCACTTCGGCCGAAGTGCTACCGATTCAAAATCGAATTTTCAAATTTCAAATGGCCGATCCGAACCGTTCAAGTTGTTCTCCATATTGAAATCTGCTTGGAGACCAAATTTTACATTTTTTGGAATTTTGTTACTATTTATTAAGCCACTTTGAAAATTGCTGATCCGGTGGTCCAGAATTTGAAAGCACTGTTTTTACTGTTCATCCAGATCAGCAATTTTCAAAGTGGCTTAATAAATAGTAAAAAAATTCCAAAAAATGTAAAATTTGGTCTCCAAGCAGATTTCAATATGGAGAACAACTTGAACGGTTCGGATCGGCCATTTGGACTTTGAAAATCCGATTTTGAATCGGTAGCACTTCGGCCGAAGTGCTATCGAAAGCACATTAGTCTATCTCTCTTTATTGACCTCCAACCTTTAATCTAAAAATAAAGTTATGAGGGCTTCTTATTTATTTTCCTTTTTAATGTTTTAATATTGAGAAATAAAACAATGATTAATAATCTTATTATATCAGCAATGCATTTTAGTATAACTTTTAACTAATACAATCATGTTCATCTCAAGCGTCAACTAGTTACTTCAAACTATAAATAGTTAATTTATATATGCACTGAAGCGAGAATAAGGTATAACTTGAGAAACATTTAAAACATTTGTCAAATTTGAGAATAATTCAAGTATAAACATTTATAAATAAGAATTTTGCTATTGTGCTTCATGAAGTAAAACCAATATTTTACTTCACGCTCATACACCCATTTCCAAAATCCAAATCGTCGATCCGACCGTTCAAGTTGTTCTCCATATTGAAATGTGCTTGGAGACCAAATTTTACATTTTTTGGAATTTTTTACTATTTATTAAGCCACTTTGAAAGTCGCTGATCCATTGGTCCAGAATTTTTTACTGTTTTTTACTATTCACAATGGATCAGCGATTTTCAAAGTGGCTTAATAAATAGTAAAAAAATTCCAAAAAATGTAAAATTTGGTCTCCAAGCACATTTCAATATGGAGAACAACTTGAACGGTCGGATCGACGATTTGAATTTTGGAAATGGATGTATGAGCGTGAAGTAAAACGAAGTTTTACTTCGCAAAGTACAATAGCCCTACTCTATAAATAATATATTGTTAAATTAAAATTTTTAATATAAACTTTCTCTATTTTTGTTAGTTCAAATATGTTATTATTTTGTACTTTTCTTCAATTGTAACTTATTGTTACTTATATTTCTATAAACCATCTTTTTAAATAGAATCTGCCGAAAAATCTAACCGCCTAACGTAATTAATGGTTCTTATCTTTAATTTATGATACAAATTAAAAAAAATTAAACCCAACTACACTTTTATATAATTTGGAGGTGAAGGTGGAGGAGCGACTCTGATTTATTGTTAGGTTTGTTTGTTATCTTAATCCATTTAAATGCAATTTATTAACATGTTTCCACCAGCTAGTTTATTAAACTTTTATATTAGTTAGGTTGTTATTCATTTGAATTGCTGAATGAGGAAAAAAAAATCTCGGATCATAAAAAATTTAGCAAGATCTACACATTTAGAGAAAAACAAATCTTGGTTTATAAATAATTTAGCAAGATCCACACATTTAGCTCGGACGGTAATGCAAATTGAATTCCCATCAAATAATCAATTACATTAACAACAAGTAAAAAAATTAAACAAGTATTATGTTTTGTGTGACGAAATATTTATTTACATCCTAATTTTCCATCTTTAATTTGTAATAAATAATTACTTACATATCATAAAATTAGCACATTTTTGTGATGTTTTTTCAAGTGTTTTTTTTTTCTTCTAATTGTTGGTTATGAAGAAACCATATAACAGTCTCGGAAAAACTGATACTATTTAAAGAAAATTATGTTATTATTTGATTTACTCTGATATCTCAGATAGAAAAATTATAGAAATTATATTAAACATATTTTCATTAAGAAATAACACATGAAAGTGACTAACAATTTAATGTGAACAACAAGGCAAATTGGAAAATACAACTAAGATAAAAATAGTAGCTTTTCACACACAATTCATTTTTATTCATGACATCGGTGCATGGATGGATTCTAAAATTCAGTCCAAAATTGTGAAAAGAATCTAACAATTGAAAAATAATGTGATAAAAGAAAAAACACGAAAACAAACATCACCTATTTCTTCTGTAAAATTCACTTTGTGAGGGTGAGTTGTGACCTATTATGTAACAATATATTATAATGACACCAAGGTTACATAATGTTTGCTGACACACGTATCTTAAACTATTAATGCTTTATCATAGCTCTTAACGAATGAACATTTAAGTGGTCAGACTTTCAATGCTTTTAGCCTTCAATTCTTCCACCGACATTTAAGTACAATAGGCAATTAACAAAAAATCTCAATGGACTAATGAAATTCAAAATATGAGAAATTAAAACTTGGTTAAGCGTAATAAAATACACCATCCATAGACAATCAGAGATTCGCACGTATTCTGTATTTTCTATGAAAACAAAACGTCGAAGAAACTGGACAAAGCAATAAAATATATTCATTATTCTTCCCAAAAATAACCACAATCTCATGATTATTTTCCTAGCATATTCAGTTCGAATCAGAAGATTTCTACAGTAAGTTAACATTTGATAAATAGAAGTATTAAAAGCATGAGATATAGCACCAGCATCTTCATGAAATGCCAACTCAGAGCATATCAGAAAGGATCCGGTGGCCTGAGTCATGTCAGAACCATAATAAAAGAAAAAACAAAGAGGAATATATATATGCTCATTGATAAATTAGAAATTAAGGCTCAGCGCCATACGGAGTGATTTTTGAAGCCGTATTTGCTGCCTCCCTCCAGTTCTTGCCGGTAGTCAAGCGTCCAGTACTCAAAAGAGCAATCTATAAAGTTGTAGTAGCCTCCATGAAGGTTAAGCTTCCCTTCATTGACCTTCTTTTCTATCCATGGGTATGTCAGTAAGTTTAGGAGTGAACTATTAACTGATTCCTGTTAACAAAATGAAAGGTAAAAATAAATCAAATTTTAAAGATTTCAAATAGTGACTATACTATGATGGTATAAATCACCAGAGGTCACAAGTTACCAGGCAGGCCTGTTCAAAACAAGCTTCCCAATTTTGATTCTTCTCAATTTTAACATTGTCTACGTAGAATTGACTAGTCAAATTATTACACTAACAAAACAACTCAATTTTACGAGCTATACTAGGTAAAAAATTAATTTGTCACAAGTTTGACAGCAATTCTCAGGAAAATTTCCAAATTTGTTAGTTTTTCTTTATAAAAAATAAAGGGTTTGTTCAAAAATTGTGGGATTTGACACCTCATAGGGTGGGTTTTGATTTGCTTGTTCAGAGTTTCTTTATTGACAGCCATACTTTCTATCTATTGTGCTTTTAAACAAGTTGAATTGACGGATTGCAACAAAGCAAGTGTAGGAGCTGTAGTGATACACATCACTGAATAATTTGAAAATTTGGTACACTTCAATTGCCTGCAGTATAATTCACCCTTGTTAAGTATGAGCCCTTCCTTTTTTATTTTCCTTTATAATGTTTTATATTTGTAGTTTGCTATTCTATTTTTTTTTTTTGTTGTAACACTGATCACATTGCATGATTGTCTATACTGCAAAACAATAAAGAAGGAAAATATTTTCTGGTAATAATGTGTGTGCCATATTATTGCATTAGACTACCAAAAACTAAATATGTGATGCGTGATGCTTTAACTATTACAGTGAGCAAGGAGAGAGGAAAAGAAGTGATTGAAAGGTACCATTTCACAATGTTGGCATTGTTTATCAAAGTTCAAGTATCCATATGCAGCTTTTGTGGTTAGTCTTGCACTCTTAGCAACTGAAAGCCAACCTTCTATACGTTCTCTGAAATATGTTGTACACACATGAAAAGAAAATAATTTAAAAAATATAAATAATAAAAATTAAAAGAGCGATGAGAAACCAAGTCATACCCATAATCACCATCATTTTGCATAAGCGCATTAATGCCCCCACATTTGCTGTGACCAATAACTAATATGTCCCTAATCTGAACAAATTAATACCAGAGTTAATTATTTCAATGATATAATTCACTAGAAGTACTTATTTCAATTTTATAGCCAGCAAGTAGTACCAATGGAAGGCTGGCTGCGAATTCAAGAGCAGAAGTTGTCTCTGACGGCCCATGCTACAATTGGGAGAAAAAAAAAGAAGGAAGAAACTGACCTAGTGAATTTCAAGAAATGAGTTGTGAAAAGTAAGCAAAGAACTAAAATTATTTGACATTTAGAGTACCTCATAAGGAGGAACAAGATTTGCAATATTGCGTACGGTGAAAGCTTCACCTGGTTGGATTCCTAAAATCTTGGTGGGGCAAACCCTAGAGTCACAGCATGCAACAATAAAGTACTGCATTTGCAAGAAAAATTGTATTGTAAGACAAATTATCCATTTAAAATAATGTACTTCATAACAAAATTGGAAAATCAGGTTGTCTTTTCTGTAAATAAAATCACCATAGTGGACATGAATACCATACAAGTGCTCCTGTAAGGTACCAACATGTCTGTA
This sequence comes from Carex kokanica, assembly GCA_025461125.1. NCBI lineage: Eukaryota > Viridiplantae > Streptophyta > Magnoliopsida > Poales > Cyperaceae > Carex > Carex kokanica. Next base: position 447,064 of record JAJGRX010000403.1, on the reverse strand, counting down.
TAGGTACAAGATATTTAAGGTCAGACAGTAGCTCATATTGATTTTTTTTGTTTATTTTAAATTCATCATTCAGGTAAGCCCAGATAAACCAATATCACAGATACCTTGCGAAATCGAAAATTATCCTGATATATATCCCTCTAAAACATTGAAAAGTTCATTGAAAACTGTACAAAGTATACTTTGCACTATTTTGCAACAGCATATGTGAAATTAATCATTTTTTCTTATGTTAATTTGAGGTTTATTTACAAGTCTTTTATTCTAATTTAGCATTATTTTAAAATCAAACATAAACCCAATAGTCACTGTGACATACCTTCGGATCTTGGCCCTGAGCAAGCTTTTTATAATAATCAGAATTTGCCCTATAGGAGAAAGAACAGCCACAAATTAGTAAAATCAAGTTGTAAAATTCCTGATTTTCCAAATATAAAACAATTTACATACAAGTTCACTTACAGGTAGTCACTCTCCTTGAATTTGTGAAACCTGTTTTTCAGCACCTCAAGACCATCAATGCCTTGACCCCGAGCTGCCAATTTGTTATCAGCCAAAGTAGTTGGTTGAATATCTGATTCTTGGGAAGCCTTTGCTACATGTCCGCGTTTTGACCTAAAAAGAGGAGATAAAGAGACATCTTTCACTTTCAACTAATGAAATTCTCTTGTCAAACTAACAGAAAGAACTTGATCCAACATATAAATAAACAAAGACCAAAATAAAAGAGGAAAGCACTACGACTATAATTAGCCCATACCCCATGGTTAATCAATTTTTTTTTTATAAAACGTAATTAAAAATAAAAATATAACAAAAGAGGTTGATTGGGCAGTTTTTCACAAAAACCATCAGTATCGAAGGGGGATTCGGTACACCTTGGGGTGTACCAAACCACCTCCTTTTACCCCTCTAGTCCACAGAAAATCCAAAAAAGGGGCTACCAAACCCTTGATTTGGTACAACCCCCCTATTTTTTTTTTTTAAATAAAGGGGTGTACCGAACCATAGATTCGGTACAACCCCTGTTTTTTTTTTTTAATAAAAAAAAGGGCTGTACCGAATCATATACCGAACCATAGATTCGGTATCCAAGATTGACCGAATCTATGATTCGGTACACCCCATGTTTTTACAAACTTGGGTGTGGTCTTGTGTGCAGCTTGTGACAGGGGGTGTACAGAAGGTAGGATTCGATAGCTCATGGGTGTACCGAATCTTACCTTTGGTACTGATGGTTTTTGTAACTTTCAATGCAATCACCCTCTTTTGTTAATATATTTTTTTAAATTACCATTTATAAAAAACATTCTGGTTCATCAATACTAGGTTACAAATAAGATGTATTGTATTAGGCTACGAATGAATGCCAAATCAATTTGAATAGTCCATATGATATTGGCGATTTCCATATTAGACTATTGTATTGCAATTAATTATGTGTTTCTACTTTCAGTGTGACACAGTGAAAATTCAATGAAAAATTAAATTGCTATCTAATATCCTTCCCGATATAAACCAATAAATCAATAATCACTTACTGGTCGGATCCTCGGACAATCAAACCTGCGCTGAGTGATCTGCTCTGTTTCATCCGTCGATCATTAATCTGATTAAACACAAAAAAAAAAAAAAATTCATCAATTTAAGGTCCGGGTTAAATTTCGCCAAATTGAGAGAAGGGGGAAGCATCTCACTGACAACAATCAAAGATTTCCCGAAGGTCGTATCAATGGATTCAACATCGGAGACCCTCGAAGCGAATTGAATCCCAGAGGAGAGCGGAGCTCGGAGGAGAGCAGCCATGGCAACAGGAGGAGGCCTGGACTAGGGTTAGCAATCGGTTTAGATCTAGCTCTGGGATCTGGAAGTTGGATCATTGAGAAAATAAAATGGAGGGAGGCCTCGATTTAAAAGAAGCGGTGGAAGAAAAAGACCAAGAAAGAGATTGACGGAGAAAACAAGGGTTGCTAGTTTTTGTGGTCGGAGTTGGTTGATGGCGAAAATAAATTAATTAACTCTCAATTAATGATAATAATCAAATCAATTAGACCGACAAAATAAAAATTCCCTGAGGTAACAGAAATTTTGAGTTAGATCTGAACCGTCCGATTGACCCAGATTGATCTGGATTCTGATTGAACGGCCTCAACATAAAGAAAAAAATTCTGTTACCTTTGAAGATGTGGACTCAACCGACACGTGTCCGTAAGAAGTTTTAGAACTTGGCTGTATCAAAGAAGTGCGCGGGCAGATATGAATAATTGATCCGCCGTACATTGCAGATCACAGCAGTTGGATGAGGAATCAACGACCTGGATCTGCTGTCAATTATAGCGTACTGTAGATGATCTGGAATCAACACATAATGTTTTCTTTGTAATTTTTTATTGACATGTGGATTCCAAGTTGAATACAAATTGTACTGCATAGGCTGTAAGAAACAACTACTTTTTTTGTTTTTTTTTGTTTTTCCAAATATAAAGATACATGTTGATTAAAACACAAACATCATACATCAGAGTTCAGACAATGTCTAAAAGTTAATTTAATTAACACACATCCAACTTGTTGTGTAAAATAATTCTTTGAATTTGATCCAAAAATGTTATTTTGTCTCTCCCAAATCCATTTCAATATTTAAATGTTATTTTATTACTTTTCTACGCCAACTATAACTTACCAGCTTCTTTTTAGTAAAATTGGAGTTGGAACACCGGGAGATTTTAGAGATAAAGATATTTACAGAGCTAGATTGGATTCATGCAGTGCGTCAGTCGAATACTTTTTTTCATTTTATCTCTATTGTCATGTTACATGAAGTTAAACTAGCTCTCTAAATATCTTTTTATCTCATTTGTTTAAAATTGAAATCAAAATCCTGCAAAAAAAAAAAAAAAAAAAAACCGGTCAGGTAGACAAGTACTAACTATAAACGGATTGATCCTGTGATATGTCCGTAACATGTCGTACAGCTGCAAACTCCAGCAACACATTACCACGTGGCAAATCCTCCTTGTTTTATCCAGCGTAGCGCGAATTCGCATCCTCTGAGATATCTCATATTTTGCGTGACTTTTTGGAAAATCTCAACTGTTCAAATATGTTCTGCACGAATCTCAAAGCTCAAATAATATTGGCCGCACCGGACACGTCGGTCAGGCAAAATATGAGATATCTCAGAGGATACGCACTCGCGTAGCGCCGGGTCAAGATTGAAGAACATTTTCTGGGTCTTTGGTAAGAAAACGACAAAGTATTAATTATTAATTGTCACCTTGCAAATTGTGGAAAGCGCCCGAATTGTTGGAGAGCACATGGTGATGTCTCTATCTATCTCTGCGCAAGATTCTGAGATTATCTGTGGCGAGAATACTATAATTACATGACTGAAGTAGAGGTAGCATTAAAAATTAATTCACACAAACTGCTACACATCAGTTTATATAAATTGAAAGTTACACATCCAAGATTGGGACAATGGATAGAAGTTTAAATAATTATATTCGTCTTCAAAGTACATCGATCTGAACTGTTCAACATGATGTTCACATTAAAATACGTTTGGAGACCAAAATTTATACTTATTAGAAACTTTTTACTATTTTTTAATATGTACAAAATCATGTAATTTTGTATCTATCTTAAAAAAATGTAAAAAAATATATAAAAATTAGGTTTCCAAACAAATTTTAATATAAAGATCATTTTGAGTGGTTCGGATCAATAATCTGGACTTTAAAAATGAAAATATAGAATATGAGAGATGATGATGCATACCAGTAATGAGTCATTTAAACCTTCCTCTTAATCAATTAGCAATGTTGGTAATTTCAGCATTTTTTTTTTATCAATTTTATTAATCTTGATGAGAGCTCTGAAATTGAGATTTAAAAATTTGCAATTTTAGTTCATTGTCTGATATAATATTCGAATTGTGAGTCATACGAATTCCCCAATATAAAATTTGGGAATTTCTTATTCCATTGTGCAACCTCAAGGCAGTACAGTGTTATTTGAAGTTTTGACCTTTCATGTATTTTTTGTTCATTTTTGTTCATTTTTTATGATATTATCCGAAAATTAGATACGGATATGGTTTTAAATTTTAATTATCTATATCCGAATAGTAGATATATACTATATAGTTTAATATATATTATGAAAAAATTTATGTTATTCACTATTATAAAAAACGGATATCCGTATCCGTATCTGTTTAATATCCGACCCGTATCCGTATCCGTAACCGTCTAATATCCGATCCGTAACTGTATCCAAAAAATAAAAACAGATACAGATATGATTTTACCACTATCCGATCCGTTTGCACCCCTAATCCGAGGAGATTATTAAAAAAAAAAACAAAAAACAAAATGAATGAAGCTATTGTCATCTCCGATGGTACGAGTTTCATTGGGTTCTGTGTTTGGGTTTCTGGACCGGGTTAATTAATTAAATCCGTTAGGCCCAACTCGATTGGTCGAGAGTGGGTACGAATATTTTTTGTAAAAATTCAAATCATATGTTTCTCTTTTATTTTTCCAATCAAAGGTGAAATATAGCATAATTGCACGTGACTATACGCATATTTTTTTTTCGTTAATTGCAGACAAAATGGACTGAAGTTCCCTGCTAATGGGCTGGATGGGCCGAGAAGTTAAGCATGTTTTAGTTTGTCAACCCTTAGATTTCTGTGAGTGATCCTTGAATTTGAATTTAATAGTTCAATCATGAATTTAGGGGTAATTTCTATTATTTGTAGGTGATTTACGCACTATCCTAAAAAACATAATTCAATATATATATAGCCCAACAACCAGTAATCTACCAAATGCACGTGCCACTCCAGTCGAACCATCTATACTTTTCATTTGGTGACATATATAGATTAATTAACCTCAAACTAGTCGCCTAGTCATACCTGATGCAGTTGAGAAGAGATAACCAACTTCATTCAAACATTGGTCAAATCTACTCAAAGCCTCCAAAGTAGGTTCTTTGTGGCAATCAACTGAATGCATGCAATAGACTACATGGAATCACAGTGACAATATTCGCGTTTTATTCGCGTTTAATTCGCGAATAAAACGTTTTTGGGGTGTTTCCGAACCGAATGACGTATTATTCGTTGACCGAACTTTTGACCGAATAAAACGCGAATTTAACGAATTTTACGAATAATACGTGTTTTTTTCACTTTTTTTTCCGAAAAAAAAATTGAAATGTCAAGCACAGTACCCAATATTCGCGACATTTCACTTTTTTTTCACTGTTCATTGCACAGTAACTCAGGCACCCACGTGAGCCCATTTCCCCATTTTATTATATTTTTGACTATATTGATCTTCTGTGACAAATATAAGCAGTATATCGTATAGTAAATCATCGGTAATGAATTAAATATGCACTGAGGTCTCGTATTGTAATTCCGAATCATTTTCGAATTATACCCGAATTATTTCCGAATCACAAATTTTTGACCCTGCCGAACCGAACCCGAATTATTCATTTGTTACTATGCATGGAATCACTAACTGTTATACTTAATGCATCTGCATTCATGAAATAAGAATAAAAATAACTGAATCTATTTAATGTTAATTTTACAAACACGACACTAATGGACTTAAATTTTGATTGCCTTTTGCATTCAAAAATATATTGAAAAAAAAAGTTTCTCATGTATTCCAAAAAAATAATTTCTAAGATGAATGAACAAATAGAAATTAATATTTTTGTCAACATGACATTTTGAAAGCAATTTCATTAAAAGAAATCTCTTAAGCTATGTAATTACCAAATATCTCTAAAATTATAAATAAAATTACTACAGAGAAAATAAAACTGGAATAAAATTACCAATGTACGTAGATGCTATAAGGCCACAACAACACAACAGATAGGGACTACATGGTTATAGACTATAGTATACACTACATGCCCCAGAAAACATAACATGGAACCTGTGTTATATCTTAATTAGTTGTTTGGCCAAGTACAATATAGTCTTTAGTTTGGCCTCTGTTATAGTATAGGGTTTCAAGTGGCAAAGTGCAATATAATATAGTCTTTAGTTTGGTGAAACCCTATACACTATAAATATTACCATCTCTTCCAAGCCAAACCACTAAACAGAAACTACCAAAGTTTCCTACATAAATCTATTTGTTATCTACATTCTCTGTACTATTTCTCTAATGGCTTCTCAAGCTTGGTCACTCCTAGCTTTGGCACTGGTTTTTACAACCATTAATGGAAGCTTTGCGGCTCGCCATCTCTTAGAAACGACCGAAGCAGCAGCACCAGAAGCCGCTCCAACTACTCCGAAAGTGACTATTCCAACAACTTTGCCCCCGATTTCTTCAATTATTCCGACATTCACCATACCAAATATTCCTGCTATTCCCGCTGGACTGCCACCTATCTCCGGTATGCCGAGCATTCCCAAAATTCCTAATATGCCCTCTGTTATTCCCACTGCATTGCTTCCTATGCCTGCCATCCCCGGCATTCCTACAATACCAAAAGTGCTAACGCCTATTCCGGCGCCACCTGCTGACACCACCAGTCCATGATCATCATATAATTTTCATTATGTGAGACAGCGGTCATGTATTAGATACTCGATCTATATATTTGTTATGTTGATTTATGTTTGGTTTTTTTGCTAAATAGTTAATATTTGTTTGTTTTGTAGTTCGAGAATCATATATCGTTGGTTTGTATGTAATTTCATATGTTGGAATTGACATCTAAGTCCGAGAGTTTTCACAATTTTTTAATGGTAAACGATGTGGCTTTGGTGTGGAAGGCTCTGTGCTGACTTGTTTTATTCTGTGCCGAAATGGCAATTCAGCCCAGAGGTTTTTTTTATTTGAACTTTACTATGTGATGAATAGCCATTGAAAGTTTTGATGCTTAGATAGCAAGGAATAAAACAAAAAAATTATTCGACTCAAAACAAACGATCTAGTTATTGTAAGTGCAAGAAACAATCTTAATTAGCCTAATCAAGAAGGGAATAACATAATACCTTAGATTTGATCTCCAAATCAAATCAAGAAGGGTTGTCTCGCTTAGCAACTTCTTATTCCCTTTCTCTTTCAACGGTGGTTGTGCTTTAGCCCTTCAAATGATGAGCCTCCTTAGGTATCCACCGAAAGATTAAAGAAATACTTGTATCTCTAAGGCTAGTAAGAGATTAACAAGTAGAACCTTAATCCTAGTTTAACCCTCTTGTTAATTTCTGAAAAATTCTTAGAGGATTTCTAGATCTCAACACATGAGAGAAAATGGGAGAGAATGGGAGAGAAAGAACAAATTTCGGCCAAGAGATGATAGACCAAATTTTTGACCTTTCGGTACTAAAACTCTTATATCTCCTTCTAGGTAACTCCAAATGACTTGAAACTTTTTCTGTTGGATTCTAGACTCAAAGGGCTTCAAATTACATAGTTCATACGTCCAGAATAGTTAATGTTTGCTCTTTTAAATTCCTGTTCAAAGTTACCTCAAAAAATGTCCTGAAATTTCTCTCCTCTTTTATGAAATTGATTAGGTTTAATGACATATTTAAATATTTCTTAAATCATGCCATCACTAATCAATTCTCCCCAGCTGAAATAGCATATATTTGGGCTTTGGGCTTAAACATACTAATCATATTAATATTTAATTAAGTCCACAATCTCATACATTAAAAGGCCAACATATAAATTAATATTCTATGTTAATTTATATGCATCTCTCATGTGTCAAAAGTCATTTAAAATATGTCACACATACTTTAAATATTACTAGGATTATTTTACAACATCTCCATGTCATAAAAATTGTTCATATATTAATAACATATAATTTGTACAAATTAATTATAACTCCTTATAATTAACATAGCACATATTATATACATATCACATATGTTTTATTAATATATTTTCTTTTAATCTTTCATATGGTGTGACCCTATGGGATCCCATCATTATGGCAATGGAATTAAACATTTTAATTCCATAAGTCAATGATACAACTAGCCATGGTATATTGATTACCAAATGATGTGGATGAAAAAACACAATGCAAAATCACGATCCCTGTAACATTAAAAAATATTGTTGTGTCAATTCCTTGCCACATGATATCCAAATAATCGTAAGGTAGGAATGTGTCATCCTTACCAATTATTCTTTCTTAATTTCCTGAAGTTTAATTATGATATGATTATCATATAATCATATTGCATACACATAATACAAACTTTATCAAGGGGCCCAGAGATATCATCACTTATATTAACATATAAGGGACAATGGTTTCTTGATACGTATCGTTCTTCCGCATAAGTTATATGCACTGCAATAACTGCCTATATAACTCTTGGTTAAAGAGAGTGTTGGACAGTACCAACAATACACATCATTTATGTAAGAAAAATAAATATCTCAACCAAAGAATTCTAGACACAATGAAATATCAATGACACATAACACAATCCATATGATATATCATTCTTAGGTCTGTCCAGTGCCATACATATCCATGTATGCACATGTGTGATTAGATCGATAACTCCTTATCGTATAACTTGTAGAACATGGCTATCATCTAATCACTACACTTATCTTATATGGTCAACCAATGTACCTTGCTGATTGCCAAGATAAGGGATATTTAAGAGTAAACAAATTTATTCGTTGTGAAGTTCTACAATTTGAGTCATCAACTCAAATGATCCACTAATATGAATACTCAAGGTACAAAATGATAAAATCATTCACTAGTAAACTAAACATATCATACATATGATCTGGGTCTAGGACACCAACACTAACAATTTCTGCACAGAGGTTGTTTTTTTATAATTAGTTAATATTATATGTTATTATTTCTATTGAAATAATAAAAACATTTTTATATTTTTTTTTGAAAATAGATGAAATGCCAAAGGTTTAAATAGTATTTATCACATCATAGTGTAACTGCTGAAAAAAACGGCGCTATACCCATATAGCGCTGCTATAGTGCGAAATAGCGCGCTATAGCGGCAATAGCGTCATAGCTTTTATGGTCCAAAAACGCTATAGCGGCGCTATAGCGCGCTATTTAGAACCTTGTGAAATACTATAGAATTGAATTTACTAGAAAGACTGCGACAAATAATCAGGATCACCATTTTTCAGTCAGGATTTTTTGCGGCTGTAAGAAAAATTAAAATATTTCTTTGTGTGTTACTCAAAAAAAATAAAAATGTTTTGGATATGAGTTATTGATCCCGGTTCAAAAGTCACTTCTGAGTAAATAAAGAAATTATCGTGGTCTTTCTAATATATTCAAATTCTAAGGTACTCCATCTATTTCTCTAGAAGTGATTTTAGAAAAATATTAAAATATTAACAATATAAAATAGTTTCTAGAAAAATAAATGGAATAACTCATATTCAAAACATTTCTTTATTTACCCATAAATGGAATAACTCAGCGTACTAGAAGGACGATGATAATTTCTTTATTTACCCATAAGTGACTTTTGATCCGTGATCAATAACTCTGATTCAAAACAGTTTTTATTTTTTTCCACTAACACACAAAAATATTTTAATTTTTCTTACAACTGCAAAAAATCTTGACTGAAAAATAGTGATCAGGGTTATTTGTCGCAGTCTTTCTAGTAAATTCAATTCTATAATATTCTATCTATTTTCAACAAAATATAAAAATATTTGTAATATTTCAATAGAAAAAAAATAAAATAATCATAACATTATCTATTATTTAAAAATCAGAAATCATTAAAAAAAAATTTGCGCGGAGATGCTAATCCGGCACAATTCTTTTAAAAAAATTTCAAGGGCCAAAATGCCATTTCGGCACAAATGAAAACATTATTTGCTGAAAGCTCCTCGGGCCGAGATATATATATCTAACAATTCGACACAGGAAAAAAAATAGTTCGTACCGAGATGTTATTTCAGTAATTATGGTTTTATAAAAACCAAATCACTCAAATTGGTTGAGTAAATTTTTATTTTTTATTTATGGTTTATAAAAATAATCCAACTCCATGCTCAAGATTTGACACTTTTCACCAAACTATAGACTTTAGCGCAATGTTATTTTGTAGATTACTGGTTGTTGAGTTATTTTGATGGCTACTCCCAAAAAATAATAATATTAAATCTAGGCCCAACACCTAGTAATATACCAAATGCACGTACCACTTCAGGTGTACCATCTATACTTTTCAATTGTTGAGATTAACCTCAAACATGCCTACGGACTTGTCATTTAAAAAAAAAAAAAAGATTAACCTCAAACTAGGCTCCTACGTAGGCCGGCTCATAGTCATACCTGATGCAGTTGAGGAGGTAACCAACTTCTTTTCAAACCTTGGTCAAATCTACTCAAACACTCCAAAATAGGTTCTTTGTGGCAATCAACTGAATGCATGTCAATAAACTACATGGAATCAATACAAAGGAGCCCACAATAAGCGACTCACTACAATGGTCATAGTATACACTACATGCCACAGAAAACTTAACATGGAACCTCTGTTATATCTTAGTTCACCAAACTAAAGACTATATTGCACTGTGCCACTTGGAACTCTATACTATAAATATCACACATCTTCCCTGTTAAACCACAACACAGCAACAACCAAAGATTTTAACTTAAATCCATTTGTTATCTACATTCTCTGTACCATTTCTCTAATGGCTTCTCAAGCTTGGTCACTCCTAGCTTTGGCTCTGGTTTTTACAACCATTAATGGAAGTTTTGCGGCTCGACATCTCTTAGAAACGACCGAAGCAGCAGCACCAGAAGCCGCTCCAACTACACCGAAAGTGACTATTCCAACAACTATTCCTATTATTCCAATAACTTTGTCCCCGATTTCTTCAATTATTCCGACGTTCACCATACCAAATATTCCTGCTATTACCGCTGGACTGCCACCTATCTCCGGTATGCCCAGCATTCCCAATATTCCTAATATGCCCTCTGTTATTCCCAATATCCCTAATATGCCTACCATCCCCGGCATTCCTACAATACCAAAAGTGCTAACGCCTATTCCGGCGCCACCTGCTGACACCACCAGTCCATGATCATCATATAATTTTCATTATGTGAGACAGTGGTCATGTATTAGATACTCGATCTATATATTTGTTATGTTGATTTATGTTTTTTTTTTTTTGCTAAATAGTTAATATATGTTTACTATTTGTGTGTTTTGTAGTTTGAGAATCATATGTATCGTTCATTTGTATGTAATTTCATATTTCGGAATGAGAGGAAGTACTTGGTTTCTTCAGTCTAGGAGATATTGTTCGTTTATTAATCTAATATTTCATTTTTGCTAGAGTATAGATTGTTTCTTGAGTGAGGCTACGGTACTATGCATAGCACAGATTGGTCCGTGCTACGGCTCAATATTTGAGTTTTCAAAATTCTAACGGCCGATCCGAACTGTTCAACATGATTTCCACATAAATATGTACTTGCAAACTAAATTTTATATTTTTTCTAAATTTTTTACTATTTTTTTAGATAGGTAGAAAATCACTGTTTTTGGATGGTCCAGAATTTTCAGATCAAGTGATTTTCTACCTATCTAAAAAAATAGTAAAAAAATTTGAAAAAAATGTAAAATTTGGTTTACAAGTACATATTCATATGGAGATCATGTTGAACGGTTCAGATCGACCGTTAAGATTTTGAAAACTCAAATATTAAGCCGTAGCAAGGACCAATCCGTGCTATGCATAGTACCGTAGCCTCACTCTTGTTTCTTTTAGTAAAAGGCCCTGAATGTGAGCGCATTCAAATTTTTGCCAGAGTCTAGGAGAGGAAGTACTTGGTTCATTTTACAAATAGGTCCTTATGTCCACCGAAGCAAATGCCTATATATATATATAGGAGTTGGCTACGGTGCTACGCGTAGCATAGAGGGCCTCCGTGCTACGGCTCAATATTTGAGTTTTCAAAATCCTAACGGTCGATCCGAACCGTTCAACATGATCTGCATATGAATATGTACTTGCAAACCAAATTTTACATATTTTAGAATTTTTTTACTATTTTTTTAGATAGGTAGAAAATCACTTGATCTGAATAGTACAGAATTTTCATATATATATACACACACACACATGTACATTTTAACATAAAAATAAATAATTGACAAAGATGAAAACAATTTTTGAAACTTTTTAAATAAGATTTTCTTGATCTAATGATAATCATACTAATACATTCGATTAAAGTACGCGCTTAGGTGATCTAATGATAAATGCGCTAGCTTCTGTATTTTTCTCGATTGAAAAATATATAGTTTCAGAACAGTTTGATATATATATAAATGAATAATATCAATGATTACGACAAATTAATTTTTTTATTTTTTGTGGGACAAATAAAGCTTTTGTTATGTTCTGTTTTCTTTGGGGAAATTGGAAAGATATCATTTGCAGTTACCTTTTTTTTTTTTTTTTTCCAATAGAAAGTGTCAATGGATTGGAAGTCATTGCTTGAAGTTTTTACCTTTTCCCTTCCCGTTCTATATATTTATTTGAGTTTGTGGAGCACATGCTAAAATGCAATCTAATTAATATGGTTCTTAGCATATGGCAAAAAGTATGATATTACAAAATAGGTCGACTAGTTCAAAAACTTGAAATATAGATAATTCGAGAATTGGTCTTTAAAATCTTATTTGAAAAAATAAAATTAATTGAATATATGCAGGCATAATTGTATGTGACTATACGCTGTCATTTTATTTTTCCAAAATTAATATGTGCAATATATGAAGGCATAATTGTATGTGACTATACGCAGTCATTGTAAGTTAAGTCACCGTAATATGGTGAATTCACATTCTCTGCATTAACTTACCGTTTGAGTTAATTTTCTCGACCATGCAATCATAATTCGGACAAAACCGGCCCACGCCAATAACACACGGGGCCCTTTATATTAGGAGGATACGAATTCATAGTATGGTTAAGTGTCCTCGCACAATTTTTTCAAATAAATGTATTTGTAACTTTCTTTCTTTTGTGAGTGATCTCTTGAATTTGAATTTCATATATAGCTAGATAGTATCATTTACTGTCCAATCCAATAAGAAAATTGCAAAGACTTTGTGCCATATTTTTTCATGATCTTCATTTACTATTTTTTTTAGAATTTTTGAAAACCACAACTTTTCATTAAATAAAAAATAATAAAAAATTCAGCAAAGCAATGATTTTCAAAAATTCTGAAAAAATAGTAAATTTTTTTCAAAAAATGTAAAATTTAGTCTCCAAGCACATTTTAATATGAAGAACATGTTGGAAGGTTCAAATCGACTATTTGAACTTTGAAAATAAAGATATGAGCGGGAAGTAAAATACCTCTTTAATTCCCAAAGCAAGTTAGCCCATATCTTTCTATATATATGTATATGTGTGTGTGTGTGTGTGTGTGTGTGTGTGTGTGTCTGTGTGTGTGTGTGTATGTCTATATATATATGTGTGTGTGTGTGTGTGTAGGTTGGCTAATATCAAAATGTTTGTTTCTAGACCGTGGAACAAACACTTCGATTTTTGCATTTTCAAAGTCCAAACAGTCGATCCAAACCGTTCAACATTCAATCTGTATTAAAATGTACTTGAAGTATATATATATTTTATAAAAATAAATGTATGTTTCTTTATCATCTTTGTCAACAATGCACGCACGTTATCTATTGGATGAGCATGAAGATATTGGTGTACGTAGGATCTTCATTATGCGACTCTATTTTGTTCCCCTTTTTTTTTTTATATTTTTTTGACGCTGTTTGTGCATAATACGATGTAGTGACTCGTTTTAGCAACTAAATTGGCAAATATATATATATATATATATATATATATATATATATATATATATATATATATATATATATATATATATATATATATATATTTAATGGTATATAAACTCAGAAAATTTAATAATTTGGAATTAGAATTTGGTCTTTTAGATATAAATTGCTAATTTCTAGAAGTCTCCCACCTTCACTTAATTATTGTCTAATTTTCCTGGGATCACCCTTGTATATTTTTTAAATTTATGAATGATTGAAATTACGTACTATATATATACATAATTCAATATATAGCCCAACAACCAGTAATCTACCCAATGCACGTGCCACTTCAGGTGATACATCTATACTTGTCATTTGGTGAAATAGATTAATTAACCTCAAACTAGCTAGTCTCCTAGTCATACCTGATGCAGTTGAAAAGAGGTAACCTACTTCATTCAAATTGAAAAGAGATTAATCTACTCAAAAGTTTCAAAACCTCCAAAACAGGTTCTTTGTGGCAATCAACTGAATGCATGCAATACCTTTATACTAACGGTATCTGCATTAATGAAATTAGGCTGACATTAGACTAAAAATAACATAAAATAATTTAATTTAAATTTCATTTGAAAAGCACTGCAGTCATATAATTAATTTTGATTGTTTTTAGCGTTCAAAAATTGAAAAAAAAAAATTCTCATATATCTCAGAAATTAATTTCTAATATGGGTAAACGAGTAGAAATTAATATTTTTGCCAACATGGTGTTTTGAAAGTAATTTTATTAAGAAAACTCTTTTAATCTATGAAATTATATATCATATATCTCTAAAATTACAAATGAAATTACCACCTACAATATGAAATTGGAATGAAATTACTAAAATCGAGCCAACAAATAACGACTCACTACATGGTTATAGTCTAGACCACATGCCACAGAAAACATAACATGGAACCTCCGTTTTATCTTAGTTCACCAAACTAAAGACTATTTATGTTGCACTTTGCCACTTGAAACCCTATACTATAAATATCACATATCTTCCCTGTCAAACCACAAAACAGCATCAACCAAAGTTTTCTACTTAAATCCATTTGTTATCTACATTCTCTGTACCATTTCTCTAATGGCTTCTCAAGCTTGGTCACTCCTAGCTTTGGCTCTGGTTTTTAATGGAAGTTATGCGGCTCGTCATCTCTTAGAAACGACCGAAGCAGCAGCACCAGAAGCCGCTCCAACTACACCGAAAGTGACTATTCCAACAACTATCCCTACTATTCCAACAAGTATCCCTACTATTCCAACAACTATTCCTACTATTCCAACAACATTGCCCCCGATTTCTTCAATTATTCCAACGTTCACCATACCAAATATTCCTGCTATTCCCGCTGGACTGCCACCTATCTCCGGTATGCCGAGCATTCCCAATATTCCTAATATGCCCTCTGTTATTCCCACTGCATTGCCTCCTATGCCTGCCATTCCCAGCATTCCTGCAACACCAAAAGTGCTAACGCCTATTCCGGCGCCACCTGCAGACACCACCAGTCCATGATCATCATATCATTTTCATTAATATATGTTTACTATTTGTATGTTTTGTAATTTGAGAATCATATATTGTTTGTTTGTATGTAATTTCATATTTCGGAATGAGAGGAAGTACTTGGTTTCTTCAGCCTAGGAGATTTCGTTTGTGTTTAATATGATCTTTTCACTCTTGCGAGAGTATACAATGTTTGTTTCTTTTAGTAAAGCCTGAATGTGAGCACATATACATATACATTTTATCATACTAATAAATAATTGACAAAGATAAAAACAATTTTGAAACTTTTTAAATAAGATTTTCTTGATCTAATGATAATCATACTAATACATTCGATTAAAGTACGCGCTTAGGTGACCTAATGTTAAACACACTTATGTATTTTTTTCTCGATCGAAAAATATAAACTTTCTGAACAGTTTGATATATAAATGAAGAATATATATCCAAGACATTAATTTAGTGTGATGGCGATCAAATGATTTACGACAAATGATTTTTTTTATTTTTTGTGGGACAATCAAAGCATATGTTATGTTTTCTTTGGGGAAATTGTAAGGATATCATTTGCAGTTATATTTTTGCCAATAGAGAAGTTGCTATTATATCGGAAGTCATTGGCTTGTAGTTTTTAGCATAGAAGGAAAAATCGGAATCGGAATCGGGATCGGTCTTTTGACCGTGGAATCGGAATCGGGTGAATCGGTCGGAATTGGCCAAATCGGATCGGAAAATCGGACTTTTTTGCCAGAAGCTTGTTTTATACTAAAAAATAGAAAAAAATTGATAAAAAAATAATTTGTCAACAGAAACAAATGATTACAATCAAATAATCCACTAATATAATATAATACAAGCATTACAACTAAAAACACACTCTTTGATATAATACAAATTACAATTGTTATATATAAATGAGTTATGTTTTCTAACAACAAAGGTTGTATGGTGTGGTGGTAGTTGGTTTTGGTTGCTTAGCTAGAGGTCATAGGTTCGATTGACGAAATCTACACTAACTGCGTAACACGACCTGAAATCGGATCGGTACCGTCCAATCCCGCTCCGGAACAAAAGACAGGGTCATGGCCGGGCTCCTAGCTTTTACCAAAGTAAAAGAGAATTTGGAACAAAAGAAACTAAGAATAAATTAATTCAATCTGCACATCTCCCAAAATAAAATTGCAACTCTTTATACTGATTAAAAGTAATAGAGTTCGGCTAATTAATGTTATAACGTTATAATTTCAGTCTAAGTTATAATGAGTTAGTTTTTACGATTTCAAAATCTGAGCAGTTGATCTGAACTGCTCAACATGATCTCCATATTTAAATGTGCTTGGAGACCAAATTTTATATTTTTTGAAACTTTTTTACTATTTTTTTAAATAGATACAAAATCACTGTTTTTAGATAATTCTGGACCTTCCATAAAAGGAATTATGTACCTATTTAAAATAATAGTAAGAAAATTTCAAAAAATATAAAATTTGGTCTCCAAGCACATTTTAATATAGAGATCATGTTTAGCGGTTCCAATTGACTTCAGAAAGAAGCATCAGTGAGAGCTTGAACTCATCATCTCAATCCAGTCACTTGTGTAGGCGACGTGCAAGACAATTTCTTTATTATTATTATTTTTGCTAATTTTTAGTTTGAATCTTTGATGCAACTATAAATTTCATTAACCTTAAGTATAAGTGAGAGCAAGCAAATATGCAACATTATTTTTTTCAAACTAACTTTATATGCTGAATAGTAAATTTTGAAGTATTAATTAACTATGAAGCTTGTGATTTTATTCTATGATGTATAGACAGATAACACCCATGTATTGTAATAATACCTGGACTACTTTTATTGAGTAAAATTGATGGCTATTTTGTGCTTTATGTTTTTATTTGAGTCTAGATTAGCCACTGCTCACGAAGCTCATTCTCTTCGTATGAACAAAAATTTAGATATATACATATAGAGATGGACTTAGCTACTTCATGGAGTAAAACGACTTTGTACTTCACACCATATCTTCATTTTCAAAGTTCAAATAGTCGATTCGAACCTTCCAACATGTTCTTCATATTGAAATGTACTTGGAGACCAAATTTTACATTTTTTGGAATTTTTTTACTATTTATTAAGCCACTTTGAAAATCTGAAAATCCTTATGAACAGTAAAAAAACAGTAAAAATGAGGCGTGGAGCATCAAGTCGTTTTACTTCATGAAGTAGCTAAGCCCAGCACTATACATATATATATAATCTGGCTAATATGCTATGCGTAGCATAGAGGGCCTTCGTGCTACGGCTCAATATTTGAGTTTTTAAAATCTTAACGGTCGATCCGATCACCGTTCAACATAATATTCATATGAATATGTACCTGCAAACCAAATTTTACATTTTTTAGAATTTTTTTACTATTTTTTTAGATAGGTAGAAAATCACTTAATCTGAAAATTTTGTACCATTCAGATCAAGTGATTTTCTACCTATCTAAAAAAATAGTAAAAAAATTCTAAAAAATGTAAAATTTGATTTGCAAGTACATATTCATATGAATATTATGTTGAACGGTTCCGCACTAGCTATCCTAAAAAACATAACTAATTAAATTTAGAGCCCAACAAACAGTAATTTACCAAAGGCACGTGCCACTTCATGAACAATATATACTTTTCATTTGGTGAGATCATCCTCAAACTAGGCTCCTCGTCAGACATTTTTGTTTTATAAATCATAATTAAAAAACTATAAGAGAACCAACATGATGTTTTTTTGTTTTTACAAAAACTACAAGTACAAAATAGGATATTCTATACCTTCTATTTACGTCCAAGAGTACCGATTAGCCTATTCGGTACTAAGTTTTATTTCTTTATTTGACACTGTTCTCAAAAGAAATTATGACATGGGAGGTATTGAATAAGCTATTCGGTACCCCTTGAATTTAAATGGGACGTACCGAATAGCCTATTTAATATTTATAGTTTTTTTTAGAAAAAAAAAATTATCATGGTTGTTTTCTAACTTAAGATATTTTAATTATGGTTTATAAAAAAATTCTCTTAGTCATACCTGAAGCAGTTGAGGAGGTAACCAAGTTCATTCAAACCTTGGTCAAATCTACTCAAAGCATAAAAAATAGATTCTCTGTAGCAATCAACTGAATGCACGCATGCAATTAACTATTGGGATCAATAGTATTAATTATACTAAGGGTATCGATCTGTATTCATAAACTTAAGACTCAAGTTAGAATAAAAATAACCGAAATTAATTAAAAAATATTTTCAAAAACCGTAATCATGCAATTAATTTAGATTTCTTTTAACATTTATAAATTGAAAAAGAAATTGTCATATATCTTAGAGATTAATTTCTAAGATGGGTGAGCAAGTAAAAAGTAATTTTATTTTTCGAGTAAAGGTTGCAGGTCAAACAACCCAATTATTTAATATTAAAAAGAATTCTCTCATTTGGATTTCGAACCTGCGATCTCCTACACATAGGTATTGTACTATTGTCATTGTCACTAGACCAAAGTCTGCTTCTCGAAAGTAATTTTATTAAAATTAATCTTTTAATTTATGAAATTATCATAAATTCTAAAATTGAAAATGAAATTAGCACCTTGAATATGAAATTGGAATGAAATTACTAAAACCGAGCCAACAAATAACGACTCACTACATGGTTATAGTCTACGCTACACGCCACTGAAAACTTAATAGCGAACCTGATCTGTTATATCTTAGTTCACCAAACTAAAGACTATTTATGTTGCACTTTGCCACTTGAAACCCTAAACTATAAATATCACATATCTTCCCTGTCAAACCACAAAACAGCATCAACCAAAGTTTTCTACTTAAATCCATTTTTATCTACATTCTCTGTACCATTTCTCTAATGGCTTCTCAAGCTTGGTCACTCCTAGCTTTGGCTCTGGTTTTTACAGCCATTAATGGAAGTTATGCGGCTCGTCACCTCTTAGAAACGACCGAAGCAGCAGCACCAGAAGCCGCTCCAACTACACCGAAAGTGACTATTCCAACAACTATCCCTACTATTCCAACAACTATTCCTACTATTCCAACAACTTTGCCCCCGATTTCTTCAATTATTCCAACGTTCACCATACCAAATATTCCGGCTATTCCCGCTGGACTGCCACCTATCTCCGGTATGCCCAGCATTCCCAATATTCCTAATATGCCCTCTGTTATTCCCACTGCATTGCCTCCTATGCCTGCCATCCCAAGCAATATTCCTGCAATACCAAAAGTGCTAACGCCTATTCCAGCGCCACCTGCTGACACCACCGGTACCAGTCCATGATCATCATATAATTTTCATTTTGTGAGACAGCGGTCATGTATTAGATACTCTATATATTTGTTATGTTGATTTATGTTTGGTTTTTTTACTACATAGTTAATATATGTTTATTATTTGTGTGTTGTGTAGTTTGAGAATCATATATTGTTTGTTTGTTTGTAATTTCATATTTCGGAATGAGAGGAAGTACTTGATTTCTTCACTCTAGGAGATATGGTTTGTGTATTAATCTGATATTTTCTTATCTTGATTGTGAGCACATATACAAATATACAAATACTTTTCTGGAAAATGATGAGTAATATTGTATCTATTGATTCCAGTATATTCTTCTTCTAATTACAAATAGCTAGTCCTATTTATACACATCTTGTGTACTAGCCGTTATGCTTTCCTAATTACATTGTATTCTCTCATTATGGCAATATATCAAGCTGTCCCTAATTACAGCTTGCTTGCTAAATACTATGATTGATTAAATCTTTGGCTCTTGATCTTGATCTGTGATGATACTCTGAGATCATTCTTATTTTTCATTACTATTTTTAACAACTTTTTAACATATTATTAAATAATTGACAAAGATGCAAACAATTCTGAAATTTTTTAAATAAGATTTTCTTGATCTAATAAACGTACTTCATTACGATTAAAGTACGCATTTAGGTGACCTAATGATAAACACACTCTTATGTATTTTTCTTGATCGAAAAATGTCCAATACATTAATTTATTGTGATGGCGATCAAATGATTTACGACAAGGTCATGCCTAAGTTAATTAAAACCAAAAGTCAGATTACAAAAGTAAAAGAGAATTTGGAACAAAAGAAATTAAGAATAAATTCAATCTGCACTTGATACACAAGATCGAGTAACGATCTGGGCTCATCTCTGAAAATACAATTGCAACTCTCTAATGACTAAAAGTGGCCACGTTAGTATATATATGGCTCGTCTGTAATTCTCTAGAAAAGAAGCATCAGCAAGAGCGAGCTTGAGCTCATCATCTCAATCCCTAGTCACTTGTGTAGACAACGTGCATTGCAATTGCCAAGTGATGAAGGAGAGTTGTTAAGAAGTGGCATTCTTGAAACAGATTGTTATACTGTTTCAGCGATCCATCTACAGAGAAAGCAAATACTTGGTAGAAACTAGAAAGCTTTCCTTGATGAGTCTGTTGCCTTAGCTCTAAGCACAATTACTGGTAATTGTTTGTAATGCAGTGTCAAACCATGTCTTACTGACAAAGGTTGCATTTCATTTGGATATTAATACATGAGAATGCTGTGACCCAAATTTTTATGTCAAAAAGGGTCCTGTTCGCAACTCCTACTTTAAAATATAAAGAAGCATCCATTATTGGCTTTAATTATTGAATATTTTCATTGAAGGTTGTTTCTGAGTTGTTAGTTTGTTGGTTTAGGAATACTTTAAAGCTACTGTGTTTGCTCTTAGCAATCCAAGCGTGCCAATATTTTGCATAGTTTTAAGCATGTAGCAATTTTCTCAATAATTGTACCAGAATCCTACAACAATTGTCTCGGTGCTCATTATTATTAAAGGCTTCTAACAAATATAAAATCAAGGACTTATTCTGAAAAGAAATTAAATGACCAATTACTAACACAAGGTGAGATTTCAGCCTGAAACAAAACAGCACTTTTAAACATATAAAGAAACAATGTAATTCACAGTATAATGCTATAATCCACATAAGTAGTGAGCATAAATGCACGTAGTACATACAACACCAAGCAGATATAAAACAAAAAACTAGCAAGAATAATTAAAGTACACCATCACTTTACCAAATTTACATGTATACACATAATTAAATGATCTTTCATGGACTAGGGGTGGCAGCTGGTGGGGCCGAAATAGTCGGGACCTGGAAAGGCACCTTGGGCATTGTCAGGGGTATAGAAGGAACGCTTGGGGTGGAAGGTATAGGAGGTAACGTAGTTGGAATACTGGTTGGTACAGTCGTGGGAATTGTAGTTGGAATACTGGTTGGTACAGTCGTGGGAATTGTAGTTGGAATACTGGTTGGTATAGTCGTGGGAATTGTAGTTGGAATGGCAGGAATAGGCGGTAGTGTAGTGGGAAGTGTACTAGGAATAGTGACCTTTGGAATAGAAGGCATTGGTGGCAAAGTTGTTGGAATAGCTGGAATAGATGGAATAGTCGGTTTTGGTGATGTTGGAGCCACCTCAGGAGCTGCTGCTTCAGTCGTGTCTAAAAGATGACGAGCTGCAGAACTTCCATTAATGGATGTTAAAGCTAAAAACAAAGCTAGAATTGACCAAGCTTGAGAAGCCATGAGTGCAATCAATTGAAGAGAGAGTACTAAATTGAAGAACTGTGTGAATTCTCAATGGGGAAATGATGAGATTTATAGTGAGGGGTTTTTCAGGATGAGGTGCAATGATCCTTAGGTTGAACAACCAATGGTATGTGGGTTGGTAAACCAGAATTTCAGATACACCACACATGTCAGATTGCTGAGAAAAAAAAAAGATCAAAGTGGCACCATGGTTTCCAACATAGTTCAAAAAATCGGAATCGGAATCGGAATCGGATTTTTGACCGCCGAGTCAGAATCGGATGAATCGGCCGGAATCGGAAGAATCGGATCGGTAACTCGGGTATTTTTGGCAGAAGCCTTGTTTTGTAGCCAAAAAATAGGAAAAAATTGATAAAAATAATTTGTAAAAAAACTATGTTAATTAAGACAATATTACACTCACATAATCCACTAATTATAAAGTCTATATATAGAGTCCCATGCATTTGTTTTAATTGTTAGTAGTGGTAGTCTATAAAGTCTATATATAGTCACATACATTTTTTAGAGTCACATGCAAGAAAAAACAAAAGAAACAGCGCAGTAGCGCACTACTAATTGTCTGAGGACTTTTCACTAAAATTGGACTTATTTGTGATAAATTAATATATGTATGAGGGCCTTTCACTAAAAATAATAATATATATGTAAAGTTGGAAATAGTAAAAATAAGAAGGGCCGGATTGTTATTTTGCCACAAATCCAGACCCTTCTCCTTCCTGTGCGATTTCTTCTTTCTCCTCCACCTTTCACTCAAAGCACAGGCGCACAGCTTCTACCGTTCTACGCCTTTCTTCTCCTCCGAATGGCAATCCATTGGCACAGGCGCACAGCTAACAGCTTCTCCTCCGCCTTTCTCTTCTGCGATTGAGACTCCTCCGCCTTTCTTCTTCTGCGATTGACAGTCCAGGTTAGCGAGATTGAATTTTTTTGCTTTAAATCGGCTCAATTTGATTTAAATCGCCTTGAATCGGTATAACTCGGCCGAAAAAATCGGAAAATCGGCCGATTCCGTCACTGTTCATCCGATTTTTTCTGATAAAATCGCATAGACCCGAGAATCGGATAAAAATCGGCCCGGTCCCGTCCGATTCCGAGTTGAATCGGCCGATTTGACTCGGAATCGGCCGATTTTTTGAACTATGGTTTCCAAGAACAACAACTATCAAGTAAAAAAATCTAAATAAATCTAAAAAATGCACTTATAATTGAGAATGTTTTTTTTCTAACAACTACCAGCTAACATTTGAACAGATTACTTGTTCAATTTTGGATGTGAAGAGGTTTCCCATTTCCCTATCAAGAAAGTCAAAACAAACAGAATAGGTGGTCTACTATGAACCTCCAAAACTTACATATAAAAGTCAGGAAAGTACTTGTGAAGTACATAGTTCATTTTACATGGAAAGTACTTGTGAAGCATCAAGAGTTTTCTATACTGAAACTTGGAAAAAAATATATATTCCGAAAGAAATACACTACGAGCAATCTCCCGTAATGATCATATCATCAACATACACTGCGAGCATAGTAATACGCCCTCTATGTTGTCGAAAGAACACTCCAAAAGAAATGTTCATTTTCAAATAAAACATTTTCCATATGAAATTATTTGCATTCAGAAAATTTTGGAGTTAATAATTTTTTTTTCAAATGTTGAACACATACAATGGCAAACAACACGATTAACTGTAAAATATTTAAATAGAAGAGCATAAAAATAATGCAATGCGTTAAGAGTTAGTTATATTACATCTTAGACACTTCAAAATGCATATTTTTAAAATGAGGAGAGAGAAGCATGATACAAGAGATATCTGATAAATAAAAGGAGAAAAAACTAAATCAAATATTAAAGATTAATATTGTTGATATGATATAGTTAAAAAAGACTTGAAGGATTAATACCTTACAGTAGGTATCAATTTGGTGAGTTTGACATCAATCTAAGCACCCAATTGTCATACCCTGAGGCAGTCGATGAGTTAACCAACTTCATTCAGAAAAATTGGTCAAATCAACTCAAACTAGAAAAAAATTGCTTCTTTGTGGCAAGCAACTAGATACAATCAAACAATGAACTAAATAAAATGTAATCATACAATTGTAAGCAGTACATAACATTAAGGTGGAGCCCACAATTAGCAACTCACTACATGGTTATACACTTATAGTAACCCTAGTTTAAAGTACATGCTACATAGAAATCCAGCTTGGAGCATCTGTTCAATCTAGTTCACCAAACTAAAGACTATCTTGCACCGTCCTTTGGAACCCTATACTATATATATTACCCAAACTTAAAGTGCCATATATCACAAAAACAGCTACAAGCAAAATTTCCTACTTCAATCTAGTGGTTAACAAATTATAAATATCTGTTTCATTTAATTCTCTAATGGCTTCTCAAGCTTGGTCACTCCTAGCTTTGGCTCTGGTTTTTACAACCATTAATGGAAGCTTTGCGGCTCGCCATCTCTTAGAAACGACCGAAGCAGCAGCACCAGAAGCCGCTCCAACTACACCTAAAGTGACTATTCCAACAACTATTCCTACTATTCCAACAACTCTGCCCCCGATTTCTTCAATTATTCCGACGTTCACCATACCAAATATTCCTGCTATTCCTGCTGGACTGCCACCTATCTCCGGTATGCCGAGCATTCCCAATATTCCTAATATGCCCTCTGTTATTCCCACTGTATTGCCTCCTATGCCTTCCATCCCCAGCATTCCTGCAACACCAAAAGTGCTAACGCCTATTCCGGCGCCACCTGCTGACACCACCAGTCCGTGAACAGTCATATAATTATGTGGTTATGGTGGAGACTTGCATTATGTGAGATAGTTGTTATGTAATGTATTAAATACTCCTGTTGGTTTGTATTTGATTTTGTTTACTATTTTTATGATTTCTAGCATTATGTGAGATAGTTATCAATATGTATTGAATGCTTTGGCTTCGTTAGGAGTATATACATTATTTCTTTTTTCTAATAACCGGCTTGTATATATGAGCAGAGATGCATATCAATTATAATTTAGTGGTAAATAGTTGACAGAGGAGCAAATGATATTGAAATTGATTGAATAAAATTTTCTTTGCCAAATGATTAACAGCTATAAGTATAATTAGAAGTTTAATTTACAAGGCGACATTTTACTAGCTAGTACCAGCTAAGTATCATACTACGCCTAGCCAACTAGATTTTTTTATTTATATAAACTTTTAAAATAATGTAGGGTATTAGATGGATTGCATCCATATTTCAATCCCATAAAAGGAACCCGCAACGGAGACATTATAAGATAATACAAAAAATCTCATACAAAATGACATATTTTCATAAAAAAATTAGACTAAATGGCAAATAATATTTCTTAAATGACATATTAAATAACATCTACACGTAAATAATATTCCTTAAATGGCATCTATCACGGGCGTTCCCACCATGTCCCCATTACAGTACTACCAGGGTTCCAAATTCCGTTTACTTCATCGTCACCGACCACAACCAGTCATGAAATGTACATTAGAGATCTCGCTGTAGCATTTGTGTGAAAATAATTGTAATCTATTGACATATAATATTATTTGAAAATTGATTCAATTAAAACAAGACATTTATATTAATATTTTGAAATATTTCTTTTTTTAATATTTAGAAATGTACAAATTTTGAAAGTCAGAAAGTTATTAATAAAACAATTCAGAAAAAGTATAACAGGCAGCTGTTAGTATTTTAATCATAACATTCTCATAGTAACTCCAATTTCAATAAATTAGATATATCCAGAAAACTAATTCCGAGACCTACAACTTTCATATTTTGAGTATTCCCAAATTCTGAATGTATAAGAATCTTACGTCTTCTATATTTTGAGTTCTCTCAAACTGTGATGCTAGATATGTGGATCTTTGAAGAAGAAAAAAATTAATAATAGAAATATAATTATATTATTAGGCCTAATAATAAATTAATTAAATTTAAATCCGTTAACAAAAAGCCCAACCCAATCCAACCCTAGAAACAAAACCCTAGTCTCGACTCTCTTTATTTAAACCCCCACCTCTTTATTATTTAAATTTAAATCCGTCAACAAAAAGTCCAACCCAATCCAACCCTAGAAACTAAACCCTAGTCTCGACTCTCTCTATTTAAACCCCCACCTCCTCCCTCTTTCCCAAGCCGCCCTCCTCTCTCTTTCCCTCTCTCTAAGCCGCCTCCATCCCTCTCTTTTTCTATCAGCTTTGAGCCACGCCTCCACCTGCCCCCTCCTTCCTCTCTTGGTCTAAAGCCAAAAACCCCATACCTCCCCTCTTAATCGAAGATACTGAGGAAGAGGACGACCACAAGGAAGAGGAGACGAAAAAAAACAACACGAAGCACCAAAAATAAATCTGAAATTTAATTGCTTGGATTGAGGTAAACACGAGTGAACTAATTTATTTAAATTTATTAAACTAATAGGTATTCTTGCTTGGGTATAGATCTAAGCTAGAACTATTATTTAAATAGAGGAGGGTTCAGATGCCTTCATTTTTTGTGCCTCCACTATGCCTCTATTTTTAAAAACTTTAATAACTCAAAATTTAAATTATAAACGTCAAAATAAAACCATTAGATATGATCTATGTTATTTTCTCTATGTGCTCATAAAAAAATTATCTCATTTCAATTTGTTTTTATGTGAATCAATAAGTTGAAAAATTAACATCTAGAAATTATCCACATTAGTACATTTTTTAAAAGCTCTTGATGACAACTAAAACAAAGTTGAAATGTCGCATATTTTTACATGTGCATAGATAAAATGATGTAAATTATATTCAACGGTTTTATTTTGACTTTTAAGTTTCAAATTTTGAGTTATTAAAGTTTTTATAAATGGAGGCATAATGGAGGCACAAAAAATGAAGGCATTTGAACCCTCCTCATTTAAATAAATAATTACAAGTAGCATTAATGAATTATAACAGTAAATTATTAGTAAATTTTCGTCGATCTCTTTTGAATATTTTCTTTCTTTCTTTTCCTTATTTCCTTATTTTCCTTTTCTATAGTGTGATCCCTCCTCTTTTTTATATATCGAGGACTCACTGAATTATAGTGTGATTCCTCTTTTATTTACTTTATGCAATTTACAACCGGTAAATTTAATTTACGTATATTTATAGGGTAATTATATGTTACCCCTTGATTCATTCCCCCATTTTTCCCCCAACTAACTAACTTCCTTTTCTAACTATAATAATCAATTTTAACTAACTAGTGGTCCTTACAAATTAATTAGTAGATTTTCTCATTCTATTTCTTTCCTCTCTCCCTCCCTCTTCCTCTTCCACCTCCGCCTCCCTCTTCCACCTCTGCCTCCGCCCGCCTCTCCCACCTTCGCCTCTCCCTCTCCGCCTCCGCCTCTCCTTCTCCGCCTCCGCCTCACACAACTAGGATGAATACTTGTTCAATGATAGATGAATACTTGCATGACGAGGGTGAATACTTGTGCAACGAATAACTCGAAAGTATGTCATCATGGATCTCATTTTAAAGAGAAAATTATGTAGAAGACGTTCGTGGTTTTAGATTTGCAAAATTCCTCACAGATCGTTAGAAATATTAGTTAGATTGAACGGAGAAAAAAAAAACCACCTCTAAAAACGTGTAAAAGATGGGTGCGATATATCCAGTTTTTTTTAAAAATACTTGATATATCAGGGTGAATACTTGATGTATTACATGTGAATACTTGTTCAATGATGGATAAATACTTGCATGACGAGGGTGAATACTTGTGCAACGAATAACTCGAAAGTATGTCATCATGGATCTCATTTTAAAGAGAAAATTATGTAGAAGATGTTCGTGGTTTTAGATTTGCAAAATTTCTCACAGATCGTTAGAAATATTAGTTAGATTGAACGGAGAAAAAAAAAACCACCTCTAAAAACGTGTAAAATATGAGTGTGATATGTCCAGTTTTTTTTTAAAATACTTGATATATCAGGATGAATACTTAATGTATTATATGTGAATACTTCATGTATTATAGATGAATACTTGATGTTGTTTCCACTTGCGATGACGGTTATGCGGTCCCCACGGTAGTTAGTGATGGCGGTTGTGCGGTCCCCCCACTTAATTACGCGTTTTCTTTTGTTTTTAGCGGACGGCAGTTGTGGTACCCTACTATCTCCGCGTAATTAATGTTCTTAATGTCGTAATATTTCCATATATAATTCTTTCTCAAAGATGAGTACTTTTATTTATATGGATGAATACAACTCGTGTTAAGTGTCAATACTTTTTCGCAAATCGTCCCCTACTAATTTCACCACTTATTTTCGCATATTACTGTGGTCCCCTACTTATCTGAAGTCGCGGTTGTGCGGTCCCACCATACCTTCATGTACTCTTTACACTTACACGACGAGAATGAATACTTGTTCAATGAGAGATGAATACTTGCGTACGAGGTGTGAATACTTGCGTAACGGACAACTCGAAAGTATGTCATCATGGATCTTATTTGAAAGAGAAAATTGTGTAGAAGACTTTCGTGGTTTTAGATTTGAAAAATTCCTCACAGATCGTCGGAAAAATTAGTTAGAGTGAACGTACAAAAAAAAAACCACCTCTAAAAACGTGTCAAAGATGGGTGGTAATGTTTCCTTATATAGTTATTTCTCAAAGATGAGTATTTTTCTTTACATGGATGAATACTTGAGTTTACAAGGGTGAATACTTCTGCGCCTGTAATGCTGTGGAGGCATTTTTGGTCCCCTTCTATTTCCCAATAATTAACGGTTTACTGTGGTCCCCTACTTATTTCAACAGTTATTAACAGTTTACTGTGGTCCCCTACTTATTTTCAGTTGGGGGAAAAGTGGGGGATGGATGGCGGGGGAAGATTAGGCCCTCCCATATTTATATTATGCACAAACAGAACCCAATGCAACCCATAACCGGTGAATTGACACCGAGACGGGTTGGTAAATTCCTTTTTATTTAGTAGAATATGAGGTGGTGGAATTCACTAAATAATGGTTTAGATCATATTATCTTTACATTTTCGACCATATTAAAACTTAGATGTTCTACTTGTGGTTGAAGTAAAGTTGCGAGTCTAAATCGTGTATAACACATGTAT
Source organism: Carex kokanica (assembly GCA_025461125.1). Lineage (NCBI taxonomy): Eukaryota > Viridiplantae > Streptophyta > Magnoliopsida > Poales > Cyperaceae > Carex > Carex kokanica. The sequence continues at coordinate 417,820 of JAJGRX010000403.1, read as the reverse complement.
GATGGTTTAGATCTCTTTTATTCATTTTGTTAATTAATTTCAAAATATAGGAATAAATAAACTACGCATCAAGTAGTTAAATTAAATTTAGGAAATATTATGCAGTATATTTTGACAATTAATGTACTCTTTTATATCTTCTTCTTAGTAATAGAATAAAATTATGAGAATTCTTTTTTATTCACTTATTCTTACTTAGTAATAAAATAAATTATGAGATTTTTTATTCACTTATCCTTATTTAGTAGTAAAATAAATTATGAGATTTATGTTTTGATTCGCCTATCCTTATTTAATAATAAAATAAAATATGGGATTTCTTTCTTGATTTGCTTATCCTTATTTAGTACTAACACAACAACAAAGTAGGCACTTTTCGCGAGGGAACTTCGTCGCTAAAAGTACCGTCGCAAAATAAAAAACACGTTTATGACGGTACTCCGTCGCAAAAAGTCACTTTTTATCCTCGCGAAAAGTGCCTGTCTTTTGTAGTGTAAAATAAATTATTAGATTTCTTTCTTAATTCGCCTATTCTTGTTAAGTAATAAAATAAGTTAGGAAATTTCTTTCTCGATTTACTAATCTTTATTCATTTATTATATTCTTGCAAGTAGTATTAAAATTTCTTCAATAATAAAAAATTAATTTCTAAATCACTATAATAATAAATAAATATTTGATTTTGCTTTATTTTTCATAAAATTCAATTTCCTTGAAACTTATAGAATTTGTATAATCTCATGTCAATATATCAAAGCAATGATTATTTTGGCAGGTAAAATTGAAAGCATCATATATAGCTATACTCTTTGCTAGGTAGAGATACAAACCATAGTCGACATTTCTCGTTAGTGTTAACAGTTAAAGATTGTTTAACTGGCCTTCAGATGTCTTCATCATTTAAGGAAATTTTGAAATTCGAATAATTTGAGGGCTGTTTTTGCAATTTCTTTGTAGTATTTAGGTCTGGCCTGGAGTATGTATCTCTACATCAACGTAAAATTTTATTAAAAATATGAACCGTTCAATTTGCAATGCACCTATCTGAGCACATTCAGTTCCTTCCAAAAACTTATTCAATAAACATAATACAATGCATACTAATCTTTTAATAGATACACTATAGTGCATGCACATTTAATGCATCGCCTCTGTATCTTTTAAAAGATACACTATGGTACACACATTCAATACATCTCATACCCTAAATTAACCCATGAAATTCAGAGAATTTTAGATGGGAAAAACAACATATATAGAGGTCTACATTTCAATTGTGCCAAAATATTCGTCTTCTCTTAGGGTGGTTATACACAAAGGTTTCACCTTATTTTCAAATTATTAATTAGTTTGTATAAAAATACTTCTTGTTTGATTTATGAGTGTGTCTTCTATGGACATAAGGACTTATTTGTAAAATGAACATATTTTCATTTTCAAAGTTCAAACAGTCAATCCGACCGTTCAACATTATCTCCATATTAAAATGTACTTGGAGATCAAATTTTACATTTTTTTGAATTTTTTTACTATTTATTAAGTATTTTACAAAACTAGTCAAATTCAGACCATTGAATTTTGTAAAATACTTAATAAATAGTAAAAAAATTCAAAAAAAAATGTAAAATTTGACCTCCAAGTACATTTTAATATGGAGATAATGTTGAACGGTCGGATCGACTGTTTGAACTTTGAAAATGAAAATATGTTCATTTTACAAATAGGTCCTTATGTCCATAGAAGAATTTGCCTTGATTTATACAAGTAATTTATCAAATTGCAAATTTTGCTGAGAATTACATCTGACTTTTTTCACTTTATTACTTGGTTTAAAATTGTTTGAAATATTATTTTTGAGGACAATTACGATTTTGATAATTTCGTAATTTAGTATAAAGTGGCAGACATCAAATTAATTTATAAAACTATTCTACCTTTTCTCCAAAAAATTAAAAATAATAATTCCATACTATAGAATCTAGATCAATTATAAGCTTGCATCTCTTTTTACTTAACTTATAATTTATTTTTGGTTCATTTCATCCTGACTAAATCAAAATATAGGACTATATTACTTATTTTAGAATTTTCGTTGAAAAATATTTCATGATAATTCTGAATCCGGTAATATCATATTAGAAGTAATATAGTTTTAATTTTTTTTATCGTGTTAATCGCGCAATCGATGTTTGTGCATTTAATCGCCCAATTGATATATGTGTATTCTCATCGCGCAATCGATCTTTGCGCATTTATTCGCATTTAGGTTATTACTGTTACTATATTTTTGTGGTTGTATAATTAATAATTTCATCCAGTCAATAAATATGACCCCTTTTGTCAGGTTTTATGGACTTATCATCACCATATCATCATCCTTTCATTAGTGCTTCCACTATTCTAAAATCTCAATTTTAAAATTATAATTATTGGAAAAAAAAATTCATCTTGTTGCCTTTTTAGGTTTGTTCTTCAAATGACATCTGAACTTAGATAACATTTTCAAGGGAAGTGAGAATGAAGAAATTTGTGACATCTTTATTCAGCATGGATGGTCTAGGAAAAGAAAACAAGCATCAGATATTAGGTAAGGAAATTGATGATATATTTTATGACTATTATTATTTATTGAAATGCTTTGGTGCAAGATATTTTAATCAATGGAACACATACAATCCAAATTTTTGGCATCACTGTCCTTTATCGTTTTTATAAATCAGATGATGTAACTTTATTTTTTATTTTATTTTCAGCAACAGCAAGGGCCAACCGATGCAAAGGAAAGGGCAAAATGGAATTCTCTGAGAAAAAGAACCCCGGCCGGTGCCAGACAAGGTCTTATATCTTTTTTCTATTTTTACTTTTTGGCTTGTTGGTCCTTAATTGCTGATAAGTAGCAGCTGGGTGTACCTGGAGTTTATATTATATGTTTTGATATGATATGATTTGAACCAACTTGTAACAGGGACAGTCGTCAGCAGCCGCCAAGGGCAAAGGAAGGATTCCATACACTGAGTCTGTGCCTAGACATGCAGAGGGTTCCAACATGAGGAACAATCAGGTTTTATATCACAATCTACCAGTAAATATAGTATCTATGCCAGTAGATTCGCGGACACATGAATAAAAATCTCTTTTTTGGTACCTTGTAATTACCATCTGGTATGAAATATTTAGTTTACATTATATGTTTGTGTTGCATAGACAAAGAGGTCCTTATTGCCTAATGGAATTTTGCATTGCTAGGTTTTTGTTTAAATTTTATTAGGCTTGATGTTATGTTCAACTCTTTTTCTGAATTGTAATAGGTACGGTCGAATGACCTGAAGGGAAAGAGCATTGCACCACCCACAGAGAAAGTGAAGAAACATGGTGGTACTAATTGCAACAAGGTAGATTTTGTAATCTGATATACATCTGCTCTGTTTCATATTCATTCCTAACTGCAACAGGGTGTATATAATAATCCTGCAGGTAGGAGAGCCTTGAAATGAAATACAATTTACATGCTTTATATGTTTTGTAGACCTTATAAATTGGTGGAGGCAAAGTTGCTCAGAAGATCGACAGTACGTACTAGCAAAGGATGCCAGGGGAGCTCTCAGCATGCTAATTGTAAATAGCCGTTTGATATCGGCAACATGTTAAGCCAGATAGTACATGTACTAGTCTATCTTTCTCTTTCCATTGTACAATGTAATTGCTGTATGAGCCAAGGTTTTTTTAGCTACAGTGTTGATGTGATAGGGTTTGAGATGTCTTGTTAGGTGATGATTTTTATTCTTTGTTGTATTGTGTTAAATTGTACTTGTAAAAAGTTGAGAACACATTTTTACATGAATATGGGGTGTATTTTGCTCCTGTATGCTTGTATTTTTCAATAACAGTTAAGGCCTAAAGGTTTGTTCTTGCCAATGTATGAACATTTGGGTTTTGCAAATTCTATAATATTTTTCAAGTTCCACCTTGCAAATTGTATGCTTGTGTACTATTTTGCTCCTATATGCTTGTACATTTGGATTTTGAAGTACAACCTTTCTTTTTCAAATTGCAAATTGTTAATAAGGCCTAAAGGTTTTTTCTCGCCAATTCCTTTGGCAACAGGTCATATATATAGGCCAGGGGAACCCAATTTATAACAAGATAATATAGTAGCTAAATATGTTTAATTTGGATTAAAAGCTGTTTTAGTCACTATGTATTTTTTTTGTTGATTAATCCTCTTTAAATTAGAGAAGAACGCAAATCACATGTAGTACATGCTGTTTTGATTTGCTGATTTCTTTTCTGCACTTAATTGGAATCTTCCATCATTTTTTTTTTCTTTTCTACCTTTCTTTTCGCTTTTCATTAGCTTTTTTTTTTTATGTGCTTTAATTTGCCAGTATAAAGATACAGCACCTACAAGAATCTATTATTTGTTTGGCACAAGTACTCTAATACTACTTATTCTGATCATAGACAGAATCCGTCAATCCAGTACAAGTACTTCATGAATAAAATTGCATTCACAAAGTTATCATCAAATTAAATTAATGGATTAAGTACAAAAAAATAAATATATACTGGTTACTTTCTCAAGTCTTGTTCCACTTTTATCAAAACAAAAATAATAATAATAAAAATCTTTCACAAGTCTTTCCACTTCTAGCAAAGTATAGCTTAATATTGATTCAAATAAGTAGATGTTGCATGCATTAAATGAAAAAGTAGTTTGTGGTGAAGTTAATTCAAAACTTTAGGAAGTTAGCAGAGGACCACCTACTTATTTGACTTGTTAATTTGAAAGTTTGTTGTAGATAAGGTCTCAATTAACTTGGATTTTTTTGTTTTGGCTTGTTCCTTTATATATTCTTACTATCTGTTGTTATTGAATTGGGTACCTGTCAGGTGGGGCTTAATTTAATTTGATTATATCTATTTTTAACAATATTCCAATAGTTCCTGATGTAACAGAATAAATGCCTTAATTAATTAACCAACCAAATTAAAGACTATTAACTTCGGTCTGTATAATCCCTCATTATAAATATGACCATTTCTTCACTTCCAATGTACACTTTAACAACAGCTAGTAACAATCTTTTTTACATCCATAAATCCAGTTCATATAAACTAATTAATCCTCCTTCAATTTCCCTAATGGCTTCTCAAGCTTGGTCACTCCTAGTTTTAGCTCTGGTTTTTTCAAATATTAATGGAAGTTTTGCGGCACGGAATCTTTTGGACACGACTAAAGCAGCAACGCCAGGTTCAGCATCAACCACACCGAATCCAACTGTTCCAGTTGTTCTGAGTATAACAATACCACCAATGCCTTCTATTCCAAGGATAACTGTCCCTACTATTACTGCATTGCCTCCTATTCCCTCTATTCCGAGAATTCCTCCACTGCCAACTATCCCTACTATTCCCACTACATTGCCTCCTATTTCCTCCATTCCAATTATTCCTACACATCCAAGTTTTCCCACTATTCCAACTACTTATTTGCTTCCTATTCCGTCCATCCCGAGCATTCCCACTATCCCCACAATGTTAGTTTTATTTTATTATGTTATGGCCTATGTTATTAATATGCACCAGGTTCATTCAAAGAAATGAACGAAAGGGCTTCAGCATTTTTGATGGAAAAATCTGTTGCTATTAATATATACTGGTCCCAATTGATTGCCTGATAAGTCACAGAAAAACAACTTAGAAAAAGGTCTCTCTGTCTCTCTCTACTGAATTTTGAGAGAATTTATGAAAAACGCCATTAAGAGAAAACGCTGTGTCCATCATCAGTTATCAGGAAAATCATTGAAGATCTCAGTATTAACGCTTCCGCAAAATGTCATCAATTCAGAATTGTAAGTTTTAAATACGTTTGCTATTTTATTTTGAATTTACGGATTCTGGATTAATATTAAAGTTTTCAGTATTTCTAACATTTGGTATCAGAGCCAAATCGTAAATTCATATAAGATGCAATATTTTTTTTTTCTTTCGAAATTTGTTTTATTTGGTTCGTATAAATATTATGAATGACGAATTTAAACTGAGAAATTCATTTTGGACGAATTTTGGATTAATCCGAGAGTAAATTTTTTTTTGGGATTAATTACTAATTATTATCGGAGAATTAATTAATTTTTTTTAATTCTTTGGTTCGTATAAATTTTGAGAATTATTATTCTTGAATCAATTCATAATTATTCTCTATTATTAAAATTCATGGGAGATGCAAAAGTTGGAGACCTTTAACCTCCCAAGAGGCCTCACATGCACATCTCTATTTTGCTATATTGGATCTAATACAACTTATGATGAACAAAAATTCGGTCCAACCTCGATGACAGCCATGCGTTTTGGCAAAATGGGCCGAACTTGCTGAATTTCGGCCAAAAGTTGATTGCATGGCTAATAAAGGGGAAGGACCGAACTATGTGTTATATTGGATCTTGACTATATGTTATATGATAGGATAAGATGGGATTGCATATACAAAAAACTATATGTATATATATGTTGCACAAATTGTATTATGTTAGTATTTTCTATGATTTTATATGAATTCATATATGATTTTCGGCCTAATTAATTTTCTGTTGTAGAAATTTATTATATATATTTCATATAAATAATTTTAGATGGAATGATTATTTATTTTTATTTTTTTTTATAATTGGATGTTATCTTTATTAAAATTAATTTTGTGATTTAAGTCACAATTATGTTTCACATTTAATAAATTATGACGGTAATTTTACCAACTTTAATTGCCATTATGATTTATTAAATGAATTTATTTGTTTCTGCCCAACGGTGATACAAATTAATTTTTTTTTTAATAAAATTACGTTTTCTTCATGTAATAAATTATAAAGGTTAATTTTACCAACTTTAATTGCCATTATGATTTATTAAATGAATTTCTTTATTTTAACAATTCAATTTATTTCTGCCCAACGGTGATATAAATCGAATTTATGCAACAACTGTTATGATAGAACTGAAATATAATTTGGCGTTTTATTATATATATTTCAGTATAATTACAGTTGATTTAATATTTTTTTTATTTGTGGATTTATAATTTGATAACAGTAAGCATTTTTTTATTTTTCTGAATCTAATGCAGCATTGAATAATGTTCATGCTCAAATCTCTGGAATAGTACCATTGAACGGAACTAATTTTTCCACTTGGAAAGAGCAAATTGAGATTTGTCTTGGTGTTCTGGATATTGACCAGGCATTACGAATGGACAAACCTACTATTGTAGATACAAGTACTGATGATGAAAAGAAAAATTCTGAAAAATGGGAGCGGTCAAACCGCATGTCTCTCATGATTATAAAAAGTACTATTACAACTGCTATAAGAGGAGGTATTCCTGAGAAGGATGATGCAAATAATGTCTTCACTGCTAGACAGTATATGACTTCTGTTGAAGAGCAGTTTAAAAGTACTTCTAAGGCTAATGCAAGTACTCTCATAATGAAAATGCTCACCACCAAGTATAACGGGACAAGCGGTGTACGTGAACATATCATGAAGATGAATGATATGGCCGCAAAATTGAACGGTATGGATATGGCAATTTCTGAAGGCTTTTTAGTTCATTTCATTATGACTTCTCTTCCTGCACAATTTGGTCCTTTCAAGATCAATTATAATACGCAGAAAGAAAAGTGGAAAATGAGCGAATTAATTGCCATGTGTGTTGAAGAAGAAGAAAGGATTAAAGCTGAAAAACCTGACTATGCACACATTGCTGTTCAAAGTCCAAAACCGAAAAATAAGGAAAATGGTAAAGGTAAAAGTAAAATGAATATGGCTACTGGTATTAACAAGGCAAGTACATCTGGTACAAAACCCGTGCATGCTCCTAAGTGTCATCACTGTAAGAAGCGTGGACACATGAGGAAGGACTGTGTGAAGTTTAAAGATTGGCTCGTTAAAAAGGGTAATGATTTAAATTTCATGATTTGTGAAACCTTTTTAGTTGATGTTCCCTTAAATACGTGGTGGGTTGACACTGGTGCCTCTGTACGAACTCATTGCAGGGATTCCATTCCGTGAGGATGCTTCAAAGGGGAGAAAGGAAACTTAAAGTTGCTAACGGATTAGAGGCTGTTGGAACTCTTCGTTTGGTTTTGAAGAGTGGCTTTATTCTTGATTTACATGATGTAGTTTATATTCCTAGTGTGATTAGGAATTTAATTTCTGTTTCTAGACTTGATGCGTGTGGTTTTATGTTTCAGTTTGGAAATAATGAGTTGAAACTATATCATAACTCTAAGTTTGTTGGTTCTGGATTATTATGTGATAATCTATATAAATTATGTTTGGATTCTTCCTTTTGTGAATCTCTGTTATCTATGAATATTACTAGTGTTAATCATAAACGTGGAGTCAAGAGAAATCGTGATGTTGGAAATTCTTCCAAATTATGGCATCGCAGATTGGGTCATATTTCAAGAGATAGAATGCAACGTCTCATTAGAAATGAAATTCTCCCTGCATTAGATTTTTCTGATTTTGACAACTGCGTAGAATGTGTAAAAGGAAAATTTGTCAATGGAAATAAGAAAGGAGCCACTCGAAGTGGGGGACTATTAGAAATTATACATACTGATATTTGTGGTCCTTTTCCTACTCCGGGTATTAACGGGCATAAATCGTTTATTACTTTCATTGATGATTATTCTCGCTATGGTTATGTGTACTTGATTAATGAAAAATCTGAAGCACTAGATAAATTCAAGATTTTTAAGGCTGAAGTTGAAAATCAACATAACCTTAAAATTAAAATAGTGCGATCAGATAGAGGCGGTGAATATTATGGAAGACACACCGACCTTGGTCAAAGTCCAGGCCCGTTCGCTTTATTTCTTCAAGAAAATGGTATTGTACATCAGTACTCTATGCCGGGAGATCCTCGACAAAATGGAGTTGCTGAAAGACGTAATCGTACACTAATGGATATGGTACGAAGTATGATCTGCAATACCACATTGCCGGATTTTTTGTGGACAGAAGCTTTAAAAACAGCCACACATATCCTAAATCGGGTTCCTAGTAAATCTGTTCCAAAAACACCTTATGAACTGTGGCTGGCAGAAATTCACAACTAGGATACTTACGTGTATGGGGCTGTCCTGCTGAAGTAAAAGTCTATAATCCGCAACTTAAGAAACTTGATTCCAGAACCATTAGTTGTTATTTTATTGGTTATCCAGAGAGATCCAAAGGTTTCAGATTTTATTGCCCGTCACATACCACTAGAATAGTTGAGACGAGACATGCTGTATTTTTTTAAAATGGCAACATCAGCGGGAGTAATGCAAATAGAACAGTAAATCTCGAAGAAAATCGGATTTATGTTCCAATTCCGATAATTCGAGAAATTACAAATTCTATACCTATTGTTGTTCAAGAGGCTAATGAAGAAACTCATGTTCATGATGTACCTATTGTTGATGAAGCTCCTATGCTGCCACAAGAACCCTTACGTAGATCACAAAGAGAGAGAAGATCTGCCATACCTGATGATTATATCGTATACCTTACTGAGGAGGGTTGTGATATAGGTAATGGAGATGATCCTATCTCATTCAAGCAAGCTATTATGAGTGATAAATCATCTCAATGGTTGGAAGCCATGAATGATGAGATGAAATCTATGGAAATTAATGAAGTTTGGAATCTTATTGAGTTACCTGTCGGGGTTAAACATGTAGGATGTAAATGGGTCTATAAGACTAAAACTGACTCCAAAGGTAACATTGAAAGATTTAAGGCCAGACTAGTCGCTAAAGGGTTTACACAACAAGAAAGTGTACATTTTGATAATACATTTTCTCCTGTCTCAAAGAAAGATTCATTAAGAATTGTTTTAGCCCTCGTAGCTCATTATGATTTAGAACTACATCAAATGGACGTAAAAACTGCATTTCTCAATGGTAACTTGCATGAAGAAATTTTTATGAAACAACCTGAAGGATTTGTTGTAGAAGGCAAGGAACATATGGCATGTAGGTTAAAACGTTCAATATATGGATTAAAACAAGCTTCACGACAGTGGTATCTCAAGTTTGATGAGGTCATAATCAAATTTGGATTTAAAGAAAATACAATAGATCAATGCATATATCTCAAGATTAGTGGGAGTAAATTTATCTTTCTCGTTTTGTACGTGGATGATATTTTATTGGCAAGTAGTGATTTAGACATGTTATACGAGACAAAACGTTTTCTAGCAACTAAGTTTGAAATGAAAGATCTTGGTGAAGCCTCTTATGTTATAGGTATTGAAATTCACAGAGATAGGTCTCGTGGGATCTTAGGTTTATCCCAAAAAGCATATATTGAGAAAGTGCTTAAAAGATATAACATGCACAATTGCTCCCCTAGTGTTGCTCCTATTGTCAAGGGTGACAAATTCAGCAAGTTTCAATGTCCTAAAAATGAAATAGAACGTGCTCAAATGCAGCAAATTCCTTATGCTTCGGTAGTAGGGAGTCTTATGTATGCTCAAGTTTGTACACGTCCTGATATTGCATTTGCAGTTGGTATGCTTGGCCGATATCAAACTGATCCAGGAATGGAACATTGGAAAGCTGCCAAGAAAGTTTTACGGTATTTGTAAGGGACAAAAGATTATATGCTTACTTACAGGAGGTCAAATAACCTTGAAGTTATTGGTTATTCTGATTCAGATTTTTCTGGATGTCTCGACAGTAAGAAATCCACATCAGGTTACATATTTATGCTTGCAGGGGGACCAATTTCATGGAAGAGTGCTAAGCAGTCTTTAAGGGCATCTTCCACTATGCAAGCAGAATTTGTGGCGTGTTATCATGCTACTGGTCAAGCAGTTTGGTTAAAGAATTTTATACCAGGACTTCAAGTAATTGACAGTATTGCGAGGCCACTCACCTTATTTTGTGATAACGAAGCTACTGTTTTCTTCTCTAAGAACAACAAATCAAGTGGTGCATCCAAGTGGATCGACATCAAATATCTTGTTGTTAGAGACAAAGTCAAAGATGGTACCATTATGATACAACATATCAATACAAGAGCTATGTTAGCTGATTCTCTAACAAAAGCGCTTCCACCCACTCTTTACAAAGAGCATGTTGCCGGCATGAGTTTAGTTAATGTATTATAATTTTGTTGTTGTAAACTATATATATATATTATGTTATGTACTGAATATTTAATTATGTATTGACTTTGAATTTATAAGTTTGCTTATTACGATGCGCATAATTTTATTTAATCTAAGCAAATTACTTATGAGGACCGAATGAAAATTACTAACCATTGTTGGAAAGAGTACCATTGTTATAATTAATGGGGATCAAATAACGACATTTGTTATTCTGATTACATTAGTTTGGTTTGGTATTTCTAACTGAACAGGTTCATGATTAATGAAAATTATATTGGCCAATTTTTAATATGTGCTTTATTATGTTATAACATTACGGCCAAGTGGGAGAATGTTAGTTTTATTTTATTATGTTATGGCCTATGTTATTAATATGCACCAGGTTCATTCAAAGAAATGAACGAAAGGGCTTCAGCATTTTTAATGGAAAAATCTGTTGCTATTAATATATACTGGTCCCAATTGATTGCCTGATAAGTCACAGAAAAACAACTTAGAAAAAGGTCTCTCTGTCTCTCTCTACTGAATTTTGAGAGAATTTATGAAAAACGCCATTAAGAGAAAACGCTGTGTCCATCATCAGTTATCAGGAAAATCATTGAAGATCTCAGTATTAACGCTTCCGCAAAATGTCATCAATTCAGAATTGTAAGTTTTAAATACGTTTGCTATTTTATTTTGAATTTACGGATTCTGAATTAATATTAAAGTTTTCAGTATTTCTAACACACAACACTACCTAGAGTACCAAGTTTCCAAACCCCATCTATTCCGTCGCCACCGGCCACCACTAGTCCATGAAATGTACGTTAGAGATATCACTCTAAATCATTTGTGTTAAATATGTGTCATCTATTAATAAATAGTCGTTGATGCTATGTTGCTCTTGCTTGTTTGGTTTCGTTTTGTACTAGATTTGTGATCATTTGCTGATTTGTGTGGATTGTAGATACTAATTAGATTCTTTAGTTTGCTTTCTATGTTATATGAATGAGTTTTTCTTTTTGTTGGTTTATATATAATTGTTTCTTTGTAGCAAAATCATTCAGTGATGTGTTGAAATTATTTATAACTGATGACTTAACATATGATATAGCTAAGAACTAAGCTGTATATTGGCAAGGATAATTCATGAATTGAAAGATTATAATACATAATTGACGAACAGATTTAGTCTCAAGTATGCTATTTGTGACAACTTCAAAAATGAAATTGAAATAGAATTATGGCCTCCACAATAATGAAAAAAAAAAAATCAAATTGTTCTGGAGCAGAATTTTTAAAAGCAAACTCAGCAAATGGTGATTGAATTGTACAACAAATATCAATGGATATTGATGCATTTACTTGTAGTATATATTATACTACCTAACCTACATAAATAACATATGGTCTCTCTTCTCTACGAAGAGATGTAAATTTAATAAAAAGAAGAAAATGAAATAATCTGCTCCAGAATGAGTTGATTTTGTTCATACATATGTACCATACAATGATATAATTACTAGTTTTAAACAAAATGATATATTACTTAATAACATACTATTTTAATCTATTTAAATTGATGCACTGTGATATATATTTATTTATAAAGTTGTCGATACAGAGCACTTAAGACCTCAAACAAACAAAAAAATGTATGTGGAGTACTAAGTTCATAGTTTAATTAGTATGATACACTGCTTGGATATCTCTGCATGCTTATATTATTCATTAATCTTTTAACACAATGCTGAATGGTTGCTAAAGAAGATACACCAACAACAATAAACAAAATGATTCAACATGCATATGACACGAAAGCAAACTAAAGAATATTAAAATAATGCTACAATCCACACAAACAACAAATATGAGGAAATGGCTATATAAATTTATTGTTAGCCTCTTAGGTTGGTGAACTATATATGATATAAAAGTTATGTTCCATCTGATAGAAACTTTTGGAATATTAAATGACAGAGATAAACCCAACTAAATTTTGAACACATGCACTTCTCCAATTATCCGAAATCAGTGAAGTCAAACATTAGGTGGTCTTCTTCTACCCTCTTATTTTTTATCAAATTATCATAGGCCTCACAGAATTCACATCCCCTTAGGTTACCTGACTGAGGACATAACTTGGCACGAATCTCAATGTACAAATAATACTGCCCCCGTACGCTATCCCAAATAGGAACCGGCTGAGAATAAATCTGGGCCATCCGTTTCAATTTGCTTGAGTCAGGTACCTAGGAGGATACGGATCCGGCCTCACAGGTGTTTGGCACACAGAACATTAAATACACAACAGAACATGAATTTTCAATTTTGCTTATTAGTTTTTTTTAAAGATAGAGAAAATATTGATGGATATATATATAGTTGCAATATTTATTATTGTTGTTTTAAAAATTTTGAGTTTCAAATCTACAATCTATAAATGCATGTACTGTTTCTTTGAATTTTAAATCATTATTTACAAAGTGTATATATTCCTAGTGTTTCGTTTAGTCAAATGCTTTGACATAATTTCTACTTAATTATTATCTTTTGATCTATAAAATGAGATTGTTCATGGGCTGCTCAGTTACATTTCTAGATTACTGGTCGTGTTGGAGAGGCTTAAGTCGTACGATCAAGGTTCTAAATAGCGTTTATAGCATCATAGCGGGAAGGCTACAGAAAAAGCTATAGCGAATAGCGTCGCTATAGCGGAAGCTATGCTATATAGCATTTTTTTTTACATTCCGTATATTCAATATTTGTACTAAATATCAACATTATCTAAAGTCTCATAGAACAATAAATAACACTAAATTGATTAAGGAATTATAATATTCATATTGAACCAGTACAAAGTCTAAATTGCTATTCAAAATATCCATAGTAATATCATAAACTATTGATATATTATGTTCAAAATAACTTAAGTATCATTGCATAATCTATCTTTTTTTATTCAAATTTCAAAATAATCTCAGTATCATGGCATACATTATCTATCTTTCTCTATTTAAAATATTACAACTACCATATAGTAAATATTATTTTGTTACTCCATATTCAAATCAATCATTCTATAGATTCGTCAGAGTCAGAGCAGACACATCATTATTTGCAGTTTATTTGTTTATCATTTGGCAAAGTAAATCTTATTATTTAATTAATTTCAAAATTATTTGCCCCTCTGTCAACTATTTATCAGTATGTTATATACTTATAGTGGATATGCATCTCTGTCATATACAGAATCATTAAGAAAAAAAAAAAGATAAATGTATATACTCCAACAATTTTTTTTTAATAATAGTGTAATTAACCCACCGATTTCTTATTAGAAACCAGAAAATGTTTTGGAACCAAAACTATACTCCAACAAATTAAATCAAATTATTCGAATATGTTTTACAAACGAACCAGCCAGCCTGAAGAAGCCAAAACATTTAATATATGACAACTATCTCACATAATGCAAGAAACTACACAAATAGTAAACAAATATTAACTATGTAGTACAAAACCAAATACAAAACAACAGGAATATTTAATACATAACAACTATCTCACATAATGCAAGTCTCCATCATAACCACATAATTATATGACGGTTCACGGACTGGTGGTGTCAGCTGGTGGCGCCGGGATTTTTGGTACGGTGGGAATAGTAATGCTCGGAATGGAAGGCATAGGAGGCAGTGTAGTCGGAATAGCAGGTATATTAGGAATACCCAGGATGTCAGAAATTGGTGGCAGAGCAGTGGGAATAGTTGGAATTGTGACCTTTGGCATTGAAGGAATAGTTGGAATTGTTGTTGGAATTGTTGGAATAGTCGGAATAGTAGGAATAGTAGGAATAGTCGGGATAGTCGGTTTCGGTGTAGTTGGAGCAGCCTCTGGTGCTGCTGCTTCAGTCGTGTCTAACAGATGGCGAACCGCAAAACTTCCATTAATGGATGTAAAAACCAGAGCCAAAGCTAGGAGTGACCAAGCTTGAGAAGCCATTAGAGAAATGGAGCAGAGAATGTAGATAACAAATGGATTTAAGTAGAAAACTTTGGTTGATGCTGTTTTGTGGTTTGACAGGGAAGATATGTGATATTTATAGTATAGGGTTCCAAACACGGTGCAATATAGTCTTTAGTTTGGTGAACTAAGATTGAACAGAGTTTCCAAGCTAGGTTCTTCTGTAGCATGTACTTTAAAAACTAACCATGTAGTGAGTTGCTAATTGTTGGTTCCACCTTAATAATGTTTAAAAATTAACCTGCTGTAGTTAATTGTATCTAGTTGCAAAGAACCAATTATTTATATTTTGAGTGGATTTGACCAATGTTTCTCAATGAAGTTGGTAACTCCTCGACTGACAGGGTATGACAATTGGGTGCTTAGATTGATGTCAAACTAACCAAATTGATATTTTATAAAGTCATTAAGCCTTCAAAAAATTTAAATCCAATTTCTATCCGACTCAAATCCCCCCACCCCCCCCCCCCCCCCCCCCCCCCCCCAACCCCACAACCCAAAAATAAAAAAATAAAATAACAATTAATAATAATCAAACTTTCGGAGGTTCATAGCAGACCACCTGCTCTGTTTGTTGTGACCTTTTTTTTATTTGGAAACATCTTAAAATCCAAAATTAAACGAGTAATCTGTTCAAATGTTAGCTGGTAGTTGTTAGAAAAAAAAACATTCTCAATTATAACTTATAAGTGCATTTTGTAGATTTAGTTATATATTTTTTTCTTGAGAGCTGTTGTTCTTGGGATGCCATTGTGTTACTTTGATCTTCTTCTTTTTCTCAGCAATCTGACATGTGTGATGTATCTGCAATTTTGGTTTACCAACCCACAGACATTTGGTTGATCAACCTAAGGACAGTTGCACCTCATCCTAAAAATATCAATAACTATAATTCAAGGTTTCCCTCCCCATTGTGAATTCACACAAACTCACCATTTCATAAATTTAATACAATTCTTGAATTTAGTATATCTTCTCTCTTTGATTGATTGCACTAATGGCTTTTCAAGTTAGATCAATTCTAGCTTTGGTTTTAGCTTTAACAGCCATTAATGGAAGTTTTGCTGCTCGTCATCTTTTAGACACGACCCAGGCAGCGGCACCTGAGGCGGCTCCAACAACACCAAAACAGACTATTCCATCTATTACATCTATTCCAACAACTTTGCCACCAATGCCCTCTATTCCAAAGGTCACTATTCCGAGTACAATTCCCGCTACACTGCCCCCAATTTCTTCCATTCCAACTACAATTCCCACGACAATACCAACCAGTATTCCAACTACAATTCCCACAACAATACCAACCAGTATTCCAACTACATTACCTCCTATGCCTTCCATCCCAAGCATTCCTTCTATTCCCCTGACAATTCCCAAGGCACCTGTCCAGGTCGCGCCTATTCCGGCCCCACCAAGTGCCAGCACTAGTCCATGAAAGATGATCATTTAATTATGCGAGTTGCATTATGTGAGAAAGTTACGGTGTATTTGAAAACGTCTTGCTCGTTTATTGTTTTATATTTGCTTGGCGTTGTATGTACTACGTACTTGTACTTGTTCTCTACTTTGGTGGATTATACTGTGAATTATGTTGTTACTTTATATGTTGTTTCATTTTTGCGCTGAAAATTGCTGATTTTTCCATTTTGGTTCAGGCTGCAATTTTCACTTGTGTGTGTAGTGGATCTCCTAATTTCTATCAGAATAAAATGTGCCCCTTTTATTTTTGTTTAGATGTCTTTAATAGTTATGAGCACCGAAACAGCTGTTGTGGCATTTTGAATAAACAATTGAGAAAATTGCGACATACTTAAAACGATGCAAAATGTTGGCACGCATGGATCGCTAGCTAAGAGCAGACAGAGTACCGAAGTTTACATTAGAATTTCTAAACCAAATTGCAAAAGGGAACCAATAGTAACCACCCCATCAGAAAAAACCTTCCATGAAAACATTTGATAACTAAAGTCGATCATGGATACTTCTTTGCATTTTAAAGTAGGAGATGAAAACAGGACCCTTTTTGCAATAAAAATGGGGCTCATGGCATTCTCTTGTGTCAATATCCAAATAAAACCTTTTTCAGCAAGACATGGTTTGACACTGCATCACAAACAATTACCAGTACTAGTGCTTACGGCTAACCTCTAAGACAACAGACTGATCAAGAAACGCAACACAATTCGCAAAAACTTCGCTCAAGCACCAGACAAATGTCATGCAGAACTGAATTTCATATAGAATTTTCACTAGTAAATGGTGTTACTTATTCTTAAAAGGTTCATACTGCAAATCAAATTAAGAACAATTGGAGCCTCCACGCCTCGTTCCTAGGATGCTGATATTTGTATGGCGTATAATTCAAAACAAAATCCTTCCACAGATAATAATTTTATGAAGTGGGGATGGTATACCAAGTATCTTCTTTCTCTGTAGACGGATCGCTAGAATGTCACTTCTTAATTAACAAATCCTCCTTCGTCAATTGGCAACTGTCATGCACTTCACCTACACAAGTGAGTAGTGACTGGATTGAGATGATGAGTTCTAACATGGCCACATTTAATCATTAGAGAGAGTTTGCAATTGTAATTTCAGAGATGAACCTAGATCGTTACACGGTGTTTTGTATCAAGTGCAGATTGAATTTATTCTTAATTTCTTTTGTTCCAATTTTTCTTTTGTTTAATTTATTTTTGATTTTGCAGAGTCATTGGATAAAGATAATCACATTGCTTTCCTTGTAGTTTTTAGTGCTTTAAGTTGGACGTTATGGAAACATAGAAATGTCATTATTTTTCAACATACTCCTATAAACTCTTCTAGAAATCTTATATTACTAATCATTTCGCTTGTTAATTACTGGTCAGGTCATATGCCTAAGCGTATAAAAGATGCTACTGTTGCTTGGCTGCCTATTGATCTTCAAGTAATTCCATTAAGTGTGTGGGACCCCAATGAACAGCAGCTGGTGCCATATCAGAGAGATACACTTGAGGAGAATTTAGCAAGAGATGGTGCAGATGATCTAAATGATGCATGAGAGTACCAAGTTCACACAATTTTGGTTTAAGGATATGTTAATAGTGTGTTACCTCAGCCCCAAAGTTGGAGGCTTAGTATTATCTCAATTTTCTATTACTGTTTTTGGTGGCAAATTAAACGTAGAGCTTATGCTTTTTGCTATATTCTAGGCCTTGTGATGGCATATCTTTGTTAAGTCAAAATAGAACTATCATTAGTACTTTGTAAGTTACATGTTATGTTTCATATATGAAACGGGCACTTGCTGCCTTTCTTTCAAAAAAAAAAAATCTGACATTTGGTTTTAATTAACTTATAAGGTTGGAGCATGACCCTGTCTTATTTGCAAAGGAGAAAGATTAAAAAGTACAAGCAAAGACTTCTGATTCCATAGACACTTCTGACTTCTCTATTGGCAAAATATAACTGTAAAAGAAATCCTCCCTATTTTCCCAAAGAAAACATATCATAACATAACATAAGCTTTGATTGTCACACCAAAAAATTAAAAAAATTAATTTGTCGTTAAATCATTTGATCACCATCACACTAAATTATCAAACTTTAGGAGGTTCATACTAGACCACCTGTTATGTTAGTTTTGACTTTCTTGAGTTGGAAACCTTGTCACACCCAAAATTGAAGAAGTAATCTATTCAAATGTACTAATTTCCTGGTAGTTGTTAGAAAAAAAAAAAAAAACTCAATTACAAGTGCATTTTTTAGATTAATTTATATATTATTTTTCTTGATAGTTGTTGTTCTTGGATGCCATTGCATGTCACTTTGATTTTTTTTTTTTTTTTCTCAGCAATCTGACATGTACTTGATGCATTGAATATTGGTTTACCAACCCACAGACCTTTGGTTGATCAACCTAAGAACAGTTGCACCTCATCCTAGAAAACCCCTAGCTATAAATGTCACCATTTCCCCATTGCCAATTCACACAACTCATTATTCCATATATTAAATACAGTTCTTGAATTAAGTATTCTCTCTTCGATTGATTGCACTCATGGCTTTTCAAGTTAGGTCAATTCTAGCTTTGGTTTTAGCTTTAACAGCCATTAATGGAAGTTTTGCTGCTCGTCAGCTTTTAGACACGACCGAAGCAGCAGCGCCTGAGGTTGCTCCAACATCACCAAAACCGACTATTCCAGCTATTCCAACAACTTTGCCACCAATGCCTTCTATTCCGAAGGTCACTATTCCTAGTACATTTCCCACTACACTCCCGCCAATTCCTTCCATTCCAACTACAATTCCCACGACTATACCAACCAGTATTCCAACTACATTACCTCCTATGCCTTCCATTCCAAGCATTCCTTCTATTCCCGCGACTATACCAACTAGTACTCCAACTACATTACCTCCTATGCCTTCCATCCCAAGCATTCCTTCTATTCCCAAGGTGCCTTACCAGGGCGCGCCTATTCCGGCCCCACCAAGTGGCACCACTAATCCATGAAAGATGATTATTTAATTATTCTTGCTAGTTTGTGGTTTTATATTTGCTCGGTGTTGCATGTACTATGTTCATGTATATGTTCAGTACTTTTTGTGGATTATACTATGAATTACATTGTTTCTTTGTATGTTATTTCATTTTTGCAATGAAAAGTGCTGATTTTGTTTCAGGCTGAAATCACACGTGTTTGTAATGGGTTTCTTAATTTCTTTCAGAATAAATGTCCTCCCTTCCTTTAGGAATTATATATGAGCACCCAGACAATTGTTGTAGCTTTCTGATAAAATAACTGAATAGCTGTGTAAGTTTTAAGAAGTTTACATATGTATTTCTAAAGCAAATTGCAAAAGGGAACAAATAGTGACCACCCAATCAGAAAGAACCTTCCATAAAAAATTAATTAATCAGAAACAACATTACCCATTGGAGGATATTTTTTATTGGTAGAAATTAATAGAAAAGAAGAGAGAGAATTAGAAAAAGTATATCAGTTCTTATATTGGTAGAAAGATCGGTAAAATTCTTACCGATCCAAAACCAGTTTGTTTTTTTCCTTTCATTTTTTCTAGTAAAATATAATTTTTTTTTAAAATAGATAGAGTATCTTAAAATTTAGATATAATAGAAACATTCTATCTATTTTTTTGAAAAACTTTTCATATTTTACTAGAAATATAATATAAGAATTCCCTCCATCTATACATCAGATTTTTTTTTTAAAAAGAAAAACTAAGTTTGGATCAGTATAATTCGTACTGATCCAAACTTTTTGATTTTTAGGATCGGTAGAAAGCCTACCGATCTTTCTACTAATATAAGAACTAATGTATTCTTTCTATTTCTCTCTCTTCTTTTCTATTAATTTCTACCAATAAAAAATTTCCCCCATTCGATGACTAAAGTCGATCATGGATGCTTATTTGCAGTTTAAAGTAGGAGCTTTTAACAGGATCCTTTTTGGCATAAAAATGGGGCTCATGGCATTCTCTTGTATCATCATTCAAGTAAAACCTTTTTAGCAAGACATCATGGTTCAACACTGCATCACAAACGATTACCAGTACTTGTTCTTACAGTTAACCTAAGACAAAAAACTGATCAAGAAACACAACTCTCCTGTCTTTCCTGGTACACAACCCGCAAGAACTTCGCTCAAGCACCAGAAAATTTCATGCGAAACTGAATTTTAGATAGAATTTTCACAAGTAATTGACGTTACTTATTTGCATGGCGCATAATTCAAAGAAAAATGCATCCACGTATATGCGAGTTCGTCTTTTTTTTTCTTTTTCTTTTTTAAATTTTCACAGAGGCTACGAAGTCAGTTTGTCAGTTTGGTAAAAGTAGAGATACATTTATTATAAGCGTTGTAACTGTAAATATATGATCAAAAGCCAAATTAATTCACGTTAAGGAATGCATATCAGGTAATGGTTAAAAAAGTCTATTAAGTGGGTAGTAATTAGATATGTTTACTTGTTAATATTCTCCAGAATCTTAATTACTTGTAGCAGAAATATATCATATATGGTTCAAAAATCAAAATTCCTAATTATTAGGAAGTTAGCAGAAGACCACCTATTTGTTTTGACTTGTTGACTAAGAACCTTTAACATTCAAAATTAAATATAGTTTGGTAGTTGTAGAATAACGTTGTCAACTTTAATTTCGTTTCAACTTTGCTATTTATTTATTGTTTTCTACCTGACAGTTGTTATTATTTGGCGCCACCAGGTGTCTTCTATCTGTTCTTGTTTTCAATACCCTGTTATTTCTGGTATATTTGAACAAATTTAGTTGAGCAACCTAAAAACCATTGCACCTCCTCCTTTAAACCCCATACTATAAATATCACTATTTCTTCACTACCAATTCACACAACACCACATAGAAAGTGAATTTGAAATATATAGTTCTCAAATTTAGTATTCTGATTCTATCTTCAATTGCACTCATGGCTTTTCAAGCTTGGACAATCCTGGCTTTGGTTTTAGCTTTAACAGCCATTAATGGTAGTTTTGCGGCACGGCATCTTTTAGACACGACCGAAGGTGCAGCGCCAGAGGCTGCACCAATAACGCCGAAGCCAACTATTCCGGCGATTCCAACAACTTTGCCACCAATGCCTTCTATTCCAAAGGTCCCTATTCCTAGTACTATCCCCACTACACTGCCGCCTATTCCTGCCATCACGGGCATTCCTAAAATTCCAACTACAATTCCCACAACTGTACCATCCACTATTCCAACTACATTGCCTCCTATGCCTTCCATCCCAGGCATTCCTTCTATTCCCACCACAATACCCAAAGTACCCTTCCAGGTGCCATCTATTCCGGCCCCACCTACCACTACCAGTCCGTGAAAGATCATGAATTATGCACGTGCAACAGAGACTTCATATTATGCCATATAGTGTTGGTATACTAATTGGTATATATCTGTTTGGTGTTATATTTCATACATATTTTTGTTTGAGGAGGGTTCAAATGCCTCCATTTTTTATGCCTCCATCGTGCCTCCATTTTTAAAAACTTTAATAACTCAAAATTTAAAACTTAAAAGTCAAAATAAAACCATTGGATATGATTTACATCATTTTATCTATGCACGTGTAAAAAATTATGACATTTCAATTTTTTTTTGGTTGTCATCAAGAGCTTGTAAAAAACGTACTAATGTGGATAATTTCTAGACGTTGATTTTTCAACTTATTGATTCACATTAAAAACAAAATTAAAATGTGATAATTTTTTATGAGCACATAGATAAAATGATATAGATCACATCCAACGGTTTTATTTTGACTTTTAAGTTTTAAATTTTGAGTTATTAAAGTTTTAAAAAATGGAGACATGGTGGAGGCACAAAAAATGGAGGCATTTGAACCCTCCTCTTTTTGTTTACTATTGTGGATTATAGTGTGATTTATGTCGTTTGAATTTTTGTTATTTCATTGTTGATATTAAAAAAAAAAGGTAATATGGTTTCAGGCTGGTGTCTCGCTTATTTAAGTTGGCATTTTTTTTATTTTTCTTGGAATCAAAAAGCTAGAAAATAATAGGATGCTGACAAAATAAATCACAAAAAAAAAAATGTTGCATACTTAACACAAAGTTCAATTTTTGCATAGACAACAAAAAGAAGAGCGTAGCCAGCTTTAGTCTATATAAATTAGAACAAAATGCTTCAAAGAATCCATAAAGAGTATCACTAATGATGTTAAAATAAAAAAACAAAGAAAGAAAGTGCGAACTGAATTCAGACATATATGCACAAAAAGAAAATTTAGATTGCAAATGTTCCTTTCAATTGGAAATTCAACCTAGCATAGGAGTACCTAATGACGCTCAAAAATGCCTATTTTCTGGGTAGCATGTATATTTTCTGGTTACATTTCTCCTTTTCATGACTACTAACAGAAACGAAGGGTTTAGAAAATCAAAACTAAGGTCCTAAAGTAAACAAATTAGGCCACTCTAGCATATTAACTGTCGAGTGAAATTTTCTCTTTTTTATTTTTCAAAAATATTTGATTTCAAATGTTAATTTTGTAAATGTTATTGAAGGTCCTTTGAATGACATCAAAACATAATACTGTAATGAGAGCAGCACAGGTAAAACCACTTATCCCCACTATATCCCTACTTTAAATTGCAAACACCCCATTTGAGTAGTGGGAATAGTTGGAATTGTGACCTTTGGCATTGAAGGCATTGGTGGCAAAGTTGTTGGAATTGTTGGAATAGTCGGAATAGTAGGAATAGTCGGAATAGTCGGGATAGTCGGTTTCGGTGTAGTTGGAGCAGCCTCTGGTGCTGCTGCTTCAGTCGTGTCTAACAGATGGCGAACCGCAAAACTTCCATTAATGGATGTAAAAACCAGAGCCAAAGCTAGGAGTGACCAAGCTTGAGAAGCCATTAGAGAAATGGAGCAGAGAATGTAGATAACAAATGGATTTAAGTAGGAAACTTTGGCTGTTGCTATATTTGTGGTTTGGCAATGAAGCGTTGGTGATATTTATAGTATAGGGTTCCAAACACGGTGCAATATAGTCTTTAGTTTGGTGAACTATAATTGAACAGAGTTTCCAAGCTAGGTTCCTCTGTAGCATGTACTTTAAAAATTAACCATGTAGTGAGTTGCTAATTGTTCGTTCCACCTTAATATAGTTTAAAAATTAACCTGCTGTAGTTAATTGTATCTAGTTGCTTAGATTGATGTCAAACTCACCAAATTGATATTTTATAAAGTCATTAAGCCTTCAAGAATTTTAAATCCAATTTCTATCCGACTCAAATTTGAATTATCCGAAATTGGTAAATGATGGACCATGTACTTCACAGGTACTTCACTGGTAATATGAAAGAAACCCCCACACCCCCCACCCCCAAAATCCCCACAACCCAAAAATAAAAAAATAATATAACAATTAATAATAATAATAATAATAATAATAATAATAATAATAATAATAATAATAATAATAATAATAATAATAATCAACCTTTTCGGAGGTTCATAGCAGACCACCTGCTCTGTTTGTTGTGACTTTTTTTTTTATTTGGAAACCTCTTAAAATAAAAAAATTAAACGAGTAATCTGTTCAAATGTTAGCTAGTAGTTGTTAGAAAAAAGCATTCTCCATTATAAGTGCATTTTGTAGATTTAGTTATATATTTTTTTCTTGAGAGCTTTTGTTCTTGGGATGCCATTGTGTTACTTTGATCTTCTTCTTTTTCTCAGCAATCTGACATGTGTGATGTATCTGCAATTTTGGTTTACCAACCCAAAGACATTTGGTTGATCAACCTAAGGACAGTTGCACCTCATCCTAAAAATATCAATAACTATAAATATCAAGGTTTCCCTCCCCATTGTGAATTCACACAAACTCACCATTTCATAAATTTAATACAATTCTTGAATTTAGTATATCTTCTCTCTTTGATTGATTGCACTAATGGCTTTTCAAGTTAGATCAATTCTAGCTTTGGTTTTAGCTTTAACAGCCATTAATGGAAGTTTTGCTGCTCGTCATCTTTTAGACACGACCCAGGCAGCGGCACCTGAGGCGGCTCCAACAACACCAAAACAGACTATTCCATCTATTACATCTATTCCAACAACTTTGCCACCAATGCCCTCTATTCCAAAGGTCACTATTCCGAGTACAATACCCGCTACACTGCCGCCAATTTCTTCCATTCCAACTACAATTCCCACGACAATACCAACCAGTATTCCAACTACAATTCCCACAACAATACCAACCAGTATTCCAACTACATTACCTCCTATGCCTTCCATCCCAAGCATTCCTTCTATTCCCCTGACAATTCCCAAGGCACCTGTCCAGGTCGCGCCTATTCCGGCCCCACCAAGTGCCAGCACTAGTCCATGAAAGATGATCATTTAATTATGCGAGTTGCATTATGTGAGAAAGTTGCGGTGTATTTGAAAAAGTCTTGCTAGTTTATTGTTTTATATTTGCTTGGTGTTGTATGTACTACGTACTTGTACTTGTTCTCTACTTTGGTGGATTATACTGTGAATTACGTTGTTACTTTATATGTTGTTTCATTTTTGCAATGAAAATTGCTGATTTTGCCATTTTGGTTCAGGCTGCAATTTTCACTTGTGTCTGTAGTGGATCTCCTAATTTCTATCAGAATAAATGTGTCCTTTTTATTTTTGTTTAGATGTCTTTAATAGTTATGAGCACCGAAAAAGCTGTTGTGGCATTTTGAATAAACAATTGAGAAAATTGCGACATACTTAAAACGATGCAAAATATTGGCACGCATGGATCGCTAGCTAAGAGCAGACAGAGTACCGAAGTTTACATTAGAATTTCTAAACCAAATTGCAAAAGGGAACCAATAGTAACCACCCCATCAGAAAAAACCTTCCATGAAAACATTTGATAACTAAAGTCGATTATGGATACTTCTTTGCATTTTAAAGTAGGAGATGAAAACAGGACCCTTTTTGCAATAAAAATGGGGCTCACAGCTTTTTCAGCAAGACATGGTTTGACACTGCATCACAAACAATTACCAGTACTAGTGCTTACAGCTAACCTCTAAGACAACAGACTGATCAAGAAACGCAACACAATTCGCAAAAACTTCGCTCAAGCACCAGACAAATGTCATGCAGAACTGAATTTTATATAGAATTTTCACTAGTAAATGGCGTTATTTGTAGGGGAAATTGGTTATTTGCCACTCCAAAACCTTCAAATTGTGAAAATGCCATTCCGAAATTTGAAATTGTAAAAATGCCACTCTAAACTTCATTAATTTCTAATTTTGCCATTTATACTGTATTTTGATATTATTTTTATTAAAAATTAACTGAAAAATACTGTTCTGGTATACGTATTTCTGTATTTTCTATTATACCCTTCATTTGCCACCGCACGCCTCCAGTTGAAATATGGATGTCATCAATTCCTCCAAACTGGAGAGGGTATTACGAAGATAGAATAGGAACCCTTGCGTAGAGTTCACTGGGATGTCATCTCCTCCATTTTGATAGATCTCCTCCTCCTCCTCGTGATAGAATAGGAACTCCTCCAGCCATCGCCTCCTCCAGACATCGCATGGCACCTTGCGTAGAGTTCCGAAATTCAAACAGGAACTTGCCTCCTCCCTAATCGCCAGTAACCATAATCGCCTCCTCCTCCTTCCGATCTAATCATGGAGCATCGCCATCAGTCCTCCTTTGGGAACTCTACGCGATCGATTTCGTCCACCGCCGCACAGTCGAGTTACAGTCTGTTGCCAATCGTGCAATGCCCGAATTGCGGGATCGATGTGAAGAGATTTGTGAGCAGTACCACAGCAAATCCACAGAGGGTATTCTACAGATGCGTAAACTACAAAAAGGTACTGGATTTTTGACAAATGATATCTATGTTTTACGGTACATGGTACTGGTATTGTGCCAGATAACAAGGTCAGTGAAATTCCTGACATGGATTTTGGTCAAATTAATTTCTGTCATGGATTTCTGACATGGTACTGGTATTGTGCCAGGAAAAATGGGGCTGATTTTTCTTGCTATACATGTTTGTTCTGAGTATTGTTGGAGTATGAACTAGTATGAATGATTGCTATACATGTTTGTTCTGATGTAATTGGTTATATATAGAAGTTAGAAAATGGTACCCTTGTACTTGCTTTGTCAATTTGATCCATAAGCAACTCATACTGTTAATGGAAATAGATAAAACATTCAATGTTCTAGCTTTCAGAACAATATGTAATCCCAAAAGCTACCATGGGTTTGTTTTTCAAAACTGCCATAATACATTCAAGCTTTCTACTAAATTACTGTATAGATCTTTACTAGTTCATAATTTTTAGTTGCTACTTTTGATTCTCATATATTTAATTGTAAGTACTTGTGATTTATATTAAGTAATAGCAAAACAAAGATGACTTATTTTCTATGTAATCTATGGAAATAACATCCAAAATTGATGATCATATTCAGCCAGTTGAAATTAATGAATGTAGTACCTTTTTATTGCGAATTCAGCCAGTTGATGATCATAAAATGCCTGGATTTGAGAATTAATTAGAGAATATATACTATGATAATGCTTACTCATTTCTAGTATCAAGGACCTGTATCTCATGTCTCATCTTTGCAGTATCTTGATGGTTTATTGCTAAAAAATAAAGAAAAAATGATTTTAAATACCTTTTTATTTTGCAGAAGACATTTTCGTACATGTTCTGGATGTGGGAAGAGGACTACAAGGCATATCTTCGTGACATTGGAGTTGTGGGCATGCGGAGTGATCCCGAGCATGACCTGTTTAATATTCCTTGTTATAAATGTTGTTGTGATGATTAGTATTTTGATTGTAATTATGTGCAAGTAGTGTAGAAGTGTATAAGTGTATTTAGGAATGACTTGTTTAAGAATGTAAGTACTGCACACATGAATGTAGTTTATTTAAGAATAGCTAGATCAGAAATTAGTTATAAATTCTAAAAATGTTTGTTCACCAATTTTCAACAGAGTCTTGGAAGATAGAAAATTTATGTGGATCACTTATAAAACCAGTGTGGCTATGGCTTGATTATGACTATGGCTTGGAACTGTCGAAATTTTTTTTAGTATCAAAGCCACTTTGAACTTCGAAAGTTTTTGATAAGATATCATGTAGCGTACCAAAGTAGACACCTAATTGAATTGGTAATTAACTTCTTGTTGACTAGTAGTTGTCTCACCATGATCACTAATGCTGCAAAAAGGTAGCTCCAAATCCAACAGATAAAAAGAAAAAGAAAAACTTTGCTTTATCACCACTAACAGATATAACAAGAAAATGGCAGAATAAAACAACTAAATTTAGCATACAAGAAAATGACAGAATAAAAATATGAATAAAACAACTAAACTTTGCTTAATTAATCTAGAGCATTTTAATGGATTTTAAAGCTAAATTTAAAAATATGAAGCCCAAAAAAAGGTACATGGAGGAAAACAGCCAAATTGAAAAAACAACAAATTTAGCATACATATTCGTTTAATACAAAAAAGCATAAATAAAAACAAATACAAAGGGACCCCAAATGCTAAGTTCAATATGGAGGAGATCTATCACTGGGATGTCCACTGCTGCTCAGTCCCGCCACCTGACGTGACCTAAAAAATACCAGTGTTAAGTGTTTAATACATCTAGCTTTTCAGAGCAAAAAACAACCCATTATAATTTCAAATAAAAGAGAACAACTTCCCTCTTGCATCATAACTAAATCACCACTATAACAATTTCATTCAAGCAGACAGCACAACAATTAATTTTGATGCATCTCCAAGATAAAAGTTCTCAAAAGAGAGTGTTAAAGATTTTTACAATGGAGAGTTTACCTCTTATTGGTGCCCATTTGACAACTCCCCCAAGAGATCTCATCCGATAGATCACTAATCAAATCACACAAGGAGAACCTATCTGAATCCACAGCCCATTTGAATGTCCTTCCCTTGACATATTCCTTCCTACCATCATTTTGCTTGTTCCAAAATCCTTCAACCTTAACCTCTACCCTAAAAGCAGTTTCTGGGTCAACCCTGTATGTTAAGTAATAGATGTATAAAATTATTGAGACTAAATTAATGAAACAGGCTATTCTAAAAACAGACTAAATTATTTTGAATACAAATGCTACAACCTAAAAAATGGATTAAAGAAGAAATAAGCTTACATTAGTCAGAGCTGGTGGTGGAACTTGCTTAGATGTCTAAAATGAATCCAATGCATGCCTCTCCACTGCAGGAAGGAACAGGCCTGATATTTTTAGCATTTTGATCAAAAACTGACATAAACACTTACAAATTCATATATGAACAGTTTGCATTTTAAAGATATTTTTGTAATGCAAATAAGGCCATGTAGTGGAAAATTGAATACGAAAAAAATCACATAACATCGAAGACAGATATATTATAAGCACAATTATTTATGTTTCACATAAATAGTACTGGTATTTACCAGTGTAATTAAGTTTCAAAACAAAAAGTATAGCTAGGAAAACAAAATTATGGTTTATTTGTAGGAATTCAAAGTTATATATCATATGCAAGTGAATTAATCACATGACTAATAAACGCTGGCTGCACAAAGCAAAAGGCAGTCCTTTTTCTTTTTTAATTTTCTTCTCTGAACGAGGCAATCAATGCGGACTAGAATTTATTTGAACGATTAATTAATAAGGGTTCCTGACTTCCTGGTATAAATGATAAACCAATAGCAAAATCTTAAAAGAAATGAAGTGAATTTTTTTTAAGAGTAGCCCGTTAATTATAGAATGAAGTCCGACATGATGGAGTGCAAAGAGCAGAGAGTCAGAGATGAAAAGCGTACCACAATTTGATTGAGGCGGAGTGGCTGCCTACTCTGGGAGATTGAGGCGGAGGGGCTGCCTACTCGGGGCGATTGAGGCGAAGGGCCCACCTACTCGGGGCGGAGGCGTAGTGTTCGTGCCTTGAGAGATTCCAAGTAGGAGGCGAAGGGGCTGCCTTCGGAGTGGAGAGTATTTTAGGAGGCGGAGGTGCTACCCTTCTCGTAGTAGGAGGCGGAGAGTAGTAGGAGGCGGAGAGTAGTAGGAGGTGGAGTATAAGGCCTCTCAGTATAAGGCGGAGAGTAGTAGGAGGCCTCTCAGAAAACCCTTCTTTCTTTTTGGGGTTTGTATGTTTTTCAGCCAAGGGTATTTTAGTCCGTAATTAATTTTTTTTTTTAAACAAGGCTAATACAGTATAAATGGCAAAATTAGAAATTAATGAAGTTTAGAGTGGCATTTTTAAAATTTCAAATTTCGGGATGGCATTTTCACAATTTGAAGGTTTTGAAATGGCAAATAACCAATTTTCCCTTATTGGTATGGCGTATAATTCAAAACAAAATCCTTCCACAGATAATAATTTTATGAAGTGGGGATGGTATACCAAGTATCTGCTTTCTCTGTAGACGGATCGCTAGATTGTCACTTCTTAATTAACAAATCCTCCTTCGTCAATTGGCAACTGTCATGCACTTCACCTACACAAGTGAGTAGTGACTGGATTGAGATGATGAGTTCAAGCTATATATTCTAACATATATGGCCACATTTAATCATTAGAGAGAAAGTTTGCAATTGTAATTTCAGAGATGAACCTAGATCGTTACACGGTCTTTTGTACCAAGTGCAGATTGAATTTATTCTTAATTTCTTTTGTTCCAATTTCTCTTTACTTTTATAATCTGACATTTGGTTTTAATTAACTTATAAGGTTGGAGCATGACCCTGTCTTATTTGCAAAGGAGAGATTAAAAAGTACAAGCAAAGACTTCTGATTCCATAGACACTTCTCTATTGGCAAAAAAATAACTGTAAATGAAATCCTCCCTATTTTCCCAAAGAAAACATAACATAACATAACATAAGTTTTGATTGTCACACCAAAAAATAAAAAAATAAATTTGTCGTTAAATCATTTGATCACCATCACACTAAATTAATGTATGTATTGGATATTATTGATCATTTATCAAACTGTTGAGAACAACTTAATTGACAAATATGCGTGTTTGGTAAAAAGTAGAGTTACGTTGATTATAAGCATCGTAATTAGGGGTGTTCAAATGGATTGGTTTTAAACCGAACCGGCAAATTTCGGTTTAATTGGATCGGTTGTTCGGTTTAAATGGTTCGGTTCGGTTTTGGGATCTCCAAATCGGTTTGAATTGAACCAACCGGTTTAATAAAAAATGGATCGGTTTATTTTGTGTGGTTTATAATGGATCGGTTTCAAAAACCGGCTTGTGTGGTTATAAAAAATGTTATCCAAATCGGTTTGAACCGAACCAACCGGATTTGAAATGTTTATTTGTAACTTGAAATGTTTGTATTCGGTTCAACCGAACAAACCGAAGTTTAAATCAGTTTAATCGGTTCGGTTTTAGATCGGTTTGGAATTTTAATTCGGTCGGTTCGGTTGGGTTTTCAAACCGCGGTTGGGCAAAAAAAGTTCGGTTTGACCTGAACTGAACAGTTGAACACCCCTAATCATAATGATAAAATTTTATTTAAAGCCAACTGCACCCCTAAGTAATAAAGTAACAGATTTCGATCCCAATTTATTCCAACCAGAAGCTCTCATTTATCTAATCATGAAGCTAGACGATTTGAAATCCAATCTAATCCATAAATTTTGAATGTTCCGAAATTGGAAAATAATGGACCAAGTACTTCACAAGTACTTTCCAGATCACTTGTATATGTATTTTGAAGTCGGGTTGAGGTATGCAATACGTGGTCTAGAAACCCCCAGAAAAATATATAATAAAAATATTATGAGAAAAATGATCAAACTTTAGGAGGTTCATACTATACCACCTGTTATGTTAGTTTTGACTTTCTTGAGTTGGAAACCTAGCTTGTCACACCCAAAATTGAACAAGAAACCTTGTCACACCCAAAGCTCAATTACAAGTGCATTTTTTAGATTAATTTATATATTATTTTTCTTGATAGTTGTTGTTCTTGGATGCCATTGCATGTCACTTTGATTTTTTTTTCTCAGCAATCTGACATGTACGTGATGCATTTAATATTAATATTGGTTTACCAACCCACAGACCTTTGGTTGATCAACCTAAGATCTAACAGTTGCACCTCATCCTAGAAAACCCCTAACTATAAATGTCACCATTTCCCTATTGCCAATTCACACAACTCATTATTCCATATATTAAATACAGTTCTTGAATTAAGTATTCTCTCTTCGATTGATTGCACTCATGGCTTTTCAAGTTAGGTCAATTCTAGCTTTGGTTTTAGCTTTAACAGCCATTAATGGAAGTTTTGCTGCTCGTCAGCTTTTAGACACGACCGGAGCAGCAGCACCTGAGGTTGCTCCAACATCACCAAAACCGACTATTCCAGCTATTCCAACAACTTTGCCACCAATGCCTTCTATTCCGAAGGTCACTATTCCTAGTACATTTCCCACTACACTCCCGCCAATTCCTTCCATTCCAACTACAATTCCCACTACTATACCAACCAGTATTACAACTACATTACCTCCTATGACTTCTATTCCAAGCATTCCTTCTATTCCCGTGACTATACCAACTAGTACTCCAACTACATTACCTCCTATGCCTTCCATCCCAAGCATTCCTTCTATTCCCAAGGTGCCTTACCAGGGTGCGCCTATTCCGGCCCCACCAAGTGGCACCACTAATCCATGAAAGATGATTATTTAATTATTCGTGTGCATGTATGTTTGAGGAAGTGATAGTGTACTTAAAAATATTCTTGCTAGTTTGTGGTTTTATATTTGCTCGGTGTTGTATGTACTATGTTCATGTAAATGTTCAGTACTTTTTGTGGATTATACTGTGAATTACATTGTTTCTTTGTATGTTATTTCATTTTTGCAATGAAAAGTGCTGATTTTGTTTCAGGCTGAAATCACACACGTGTTTGTAATGGATTTTTTAATTTCTTTCAGAATAAATGTCCTCCCTTTTTTTTTGTTAGATGCCTTTAGGAATTATATATGAGCACCAAGACAATTGTTGTAGCATTCTGATAAAATAACTGAATAGCTGTGTAAAGCAAATTGCAAAAGGGAACAAATAGTGATCACCCAATCAGAAAGAACCTTCCATAAAAAGTTAATTTATCAGAAACAACATTACCCATTATTCGAGGATATTTTTTATAGGTACAAATTAATAGAAAAGAAGAAAGAGAAATAGAAAGAGTACATCAGTTCTTATATTGGTAGAAAGATACCGATCCAAAACCAATTTGTTTTTTCCTTTCATTTTTCTAGTAAAATATAATTTTTTTACGAAATAGATAGAGTACTTAAAATTTCGATATAATAGAAACATTCTATCTATTTTTGAAAAACTTTTCATATTTTACTAGAAATATAATATAAGAATTTCCTCCATCTATACATCAGATTTTTTTTTAAAAAAAAAAAAACTAAGTTTGGATCAGTATAATTCGTACCGATCCAAACTTGTTTATTTTTAATATCGGTAGAAATTATACTGATCTTTCTACTAATATAAGAACTGATGTACTCTTTCTATTTCTCTCTCTTCTTTTATATTAATTTGAACCAATAGAAAATTTCCCCCATTCGATGACTAAAGTCGATCATGGATGCTTATTTGCAGTTTAAAGTAGGAGCTTTTAACAGGATCCTTTTTGGCATAAAAATGGGGCTCATGGCATTCTCTTGTATCATCATTCAACTAAAACCTTTTTTAGCAAGACATGGTTCAACACTGCATCACAAACGATTACCAGTACTTGTTCTTACCTCTTACAGTTAACCTAAGAGAAAAGACTGATCAAGAAACACATCTCCTGTCTTTCCTGGTACACAACCCGCAAAAACTTCGCTCAAGCACCAGAAAATTTCATGCGAAACTGAATTTTAGTCAGAATTTTCACAAGTAATTGACGTTACTTATTTGCATGGCGCATAATTCAAAGCAAAATCCATCCACATATATGCGAGTTCGTCTTCTTTTTTCTTTTTCTTTTTTAAATTTTCGCAGAGGCTACGAAGTCAGTTTGGTAAAAGTAGGGATACATTTATTATAAGCGTTGTAACTGTAAATATTGGATTAAAAACCAATTCACGTTAAGGAATGCATATCAGGTAATGGTTAAAAAAGTCTATTAAGTGGGTAGTAATTAGATATGTTTACTTGTTAATATTCTCCAGAATCTTAATTACTTGTAGCAGAAATATATCATATATGGTTCAAAAATCAAAATTCTTAATTATTAGGAAGTTAGCAGAAGACCACCTATTTGTTTTGACTTCTTGAATAATTAAGAACCTTTACACCTTGTTTGGATGGAGAGTAGAGGAAGGGAGGGAATGGAAAGAAAAGAAAATTTTCCGTTGAATCGTGTTTGGTTGATAAAATTATGTTAAAGGTGAAGGGTATAGGAGGTGAAAGGTTTAACCTTGTGTCATTGTAATTAATAGAATCGGTTTCTCTCCCGATTTGGGGTGTAACGGATGGAAAGAAATTTTGTTGCAAATATTTTTAGAAAATAAAGCACAAATGCTCAACCCTATATCTTACCTATATATTTCTCATACAAGTTTTTTGTCACAAACCTACAACAACCACCGAATTTCTCATTAATTCTAAATTTTAATCAACCAAACAAGAAATAAGACGGAAAGAAAAATTAAATTTATTTTCTCTCATTAATTATCCAAACCGAAGAGGTTAAATATGTTAATCTTCTTTTCTATTTCATTCCATTCCCTTCTATTCTTCACCTCCCCTTCCTTCCTCTGTTCTCCATCCACACAAGGTGTTAACATTCAAAATTAAATATAGTTATCTGTTCACATATAATTTGGTAGTTGTAGAATAACGTTGCCAACTTTAATTTCGTTTCAATTTTGCTATTTATTTATTGCTTTCTACCTGATAGTTGTTATTATTTGGCGCCACCAGGTGTCTTCTATCTGTTCTTGTTTTCAATACCCTGTTATTTCTGGTATATTTGAACAAATTTAGTTGAGCAACCTAAAAACCATTGCACCTCCTCCTTTGAACCCCATACTATAAATATCACTATTTCTTCACTACCAATTCACACAACACCACAGAAAGTGAATTTGAAATATATAGTTCTCAAATTTAGTATTCTGATTCTATCTTCAATTGCACTCATGGCTTTTCAAGCTTGTACAATCCTGGCTTTGGTTTTAGCTTTAACAGCCATTAATGGTAGTTTTGCAGCACGGCATCTTTTAGACACGACCGAAGGTGCAGCGCCAGAGGCTGCACCAATAACGCCGAAGCCAACTATTCCGGCTATTCCAACAACTTTGCCACCAATGCCTTCTATTCCAAAGGTCTCTATTCCTAGTACTATCCCCACTACACTGCCGCCTATTCCTGCCATCACGGGCATTCCTAAAATTCCAACTACAATTCCCACAACTGTACCATCCACTATTCCAACTACATTGCCTCCTATGCCTTCCATCCCAGGCATTCCTTCTATTCCCACGACAATACCCAAAGTACCCTTCCAGGTGCCGTCTATTCCGGCCCCACCTACCACTACCAGTCCGTGAAAGATCATGAATTATGCACGTGCAACAGAGACTTCATATTATGCCATATAGTGTTGGTATACTAATTGGTATATATCTGTTTGGTGTTATATTTCGTACATATTTTTGTTTACTATTGTGGATTATAGTGTGATTTATGTCGTTTGAATTTTTGTTATTTCATTGTTGATATTAAAAAAAAGGTAATATGGTTTCAGGCTGGTGTCTCGCTTATTTAAGTTGGCATTTTTTTATTTTGAATCAAATAACTAGAAAAATTATAGGATGCTGATAAAATAAATCACAAAAAAAAAATGTTACATACTTAACACAAAGTTCAATTTTTGCATAGATAACAAAAAGAAGAGCGTAGCCAGCTTTAGTCTATATAAATTAGAACAGAATGCTTCAAAGAATGCATAAAGAGTACCACTAATGACGTTAAAATAAAAAACAAAGAAAGAAAGTGCGAACTGAATTCAGATATATATGCACAAAAATAAAATTTAGATTGCAAATGTTTTTCAATTGGAAATTCAACCTAGCATAGGAGTACCACTAATGACGCTCAAAAATGCCTATTTTCTGGGTAGCATGTATATTTTCTGGTTACATTTCTCCTTTTCATGACTACTAACAGAAACGAAGGGTTTAGAAAATCAAAACTAAGGTCCTAAAGTAAACAAATTAGGCCACTCTAGCATATTAACTGTCGAGTGAAATTTTCTCTTTTTTTATTTTTCAAAAATATTTGATTTCAAATGTTAATTTTGTAAATGTTATTGAAGGTCCTTTGAATGACATCAAAACATAATACTGTAATGAGAGCAGCACAGGTAAAACCACTTATCCCCACTATATCCCTACTTTAAATTGCAAACACCCCATTTGAGTAAACGGGAATATCAAAATTTATTTTATCAGCACCAACAACTTTGATTCAAACCATCTAAAAAATAAACTAAATTGATCAAATTGAGGAAGCTTACCAAATGGAAGAGAAGCTAAGCAGCCAACATTTTTCCTTAATTGGCACAAGATCAACCAACCCAAAGACCCCAACAAAAGAGCATCAGAAATGCATTCCATAAATTCACACCAGTTCTTCACCTCATTTAAAACAAACGCAAACAAACTTTAATAAAAACTCCTTTAAAATTGAGCCAAAATTCATAACTCTTGACATTTACCAATGGTTACCCATGCCAAGTTTTAGCTAGTTATTCTCCTGTCCCACTTATCCAACGGTGGAAATGAAGCGGCGCGCAGAATTACTGAAACATCAGATTCACCGGATGTTGTCCCAGCAACTCCAACTGCTGGCACAACATTGCCATCAATTTCTAATACTATTTCAAAAATTCCTGGATTGCCATCTATGCCTACAATCCCATAAACACTATACCTCTTTTAGGTTAGAGAGAGATGCTTATGTGATTCGCGAGGCTCTAGTGACATGTATGCTTGTGATTGTGCACCTTATATGTGTGTGTGCATTTAGCAATTTATTCGTAACAATGTGATTTACCAAAAATATAGTATTTGATTTTTTAAGTTGTTGCACTTGTGATTATTGCTATCTTTTACATAAATATTCATCGCACCCCCCCCCCCCCCCCCCCCCCCTTGCAGTACACCTTATTTGTTAGATAATATTAGTATCAACAAACTTAGCATATTTGTTTTACAAACATAAAATCAATAGAATCAGCATACAATTATCCACATAGTGAAGGAACATTTTAAATAGAAAAAAAAATATGTAATAAATTTATACACAATGCTGCTCTTTGATCGTCAAAAAAGGTGAGTATACAATTCCAAAGAAAATTACTTGAGAATAGTCGATCAACCTCTGATTATATGTCAATGGCTGTACCAGCAATGTCAATTACTCCAAAAAAAATACAATGATAAGAAACTAACCCCAAAATTGGAGAGGCTGGTATGGATTATGTCTCATAATTATCCTTTAAAGAACTCTATTTTTCGACTGCAACTAGAGTTGATTGCATCCTCCAAATTCTTCACTTTCTCATAATCCACCTTGAATGTAACCATTGTCGTACCATCATTGCCGGTATCATAGTCTTGTTTAATATCCTCGGCATGAAAATGTTGGAGCTGTTACCAAAATAACAATGTCACTGAATTAAGTTATTGTTACAAATAAACTGAGAATAAGCAATAGTATCACCAGAAAGAACTTATCACCTGATGATAAATTGTTCCCACCAGTTCAAACGGTACCTCCATGCCGACTCGAACCTGAAGCAAACAATAATTATATATATAATATAAACAAAAAAGAAGGAACTATAGATACAACTAGACAAGGTTCAAAAAACACCTTGGGTTTGACATAACAAGTAGGAGCACCTTTCAAGCACTCTAAAGCAACACCTCCATAGGCTCTGACAAGACCCCCAGTTCCAAGTTTTATACCTCCAAAATATCTATAATAAAGCATGAAATCTTAAAACAGGTTTTCAGCGACCGGTCCAATCGCCGATCGCTGAAGACCCAAAAAAAAAATTAGTTAAAATAAAATAAAAAGTATCCGCGACGAGACTTTCAGCGACCGGCGCCCAAGCCTTTCTGCGACCAATTTATCCCAGTCGCTGAAGAGTACGCCCCTAAATTAAATCCCCCCGCCAAGTCTTTCTCTCTTGTTTCCCGCCGCGTCAATAAAAAAAAACCCTAGAGCCGCACTTGCCGCCCGACCCCGCTGCCGCCCGACCCCCGGCCACCCCGACCTCTCCGCGCTCTCTCTCTCTGTGTCTCTCTCTCTCTAGATCTGTTGCCGACACCGCCACTGCCGCCCGACCCCACCCGGCCGCGAGGTGTTGCTGGTTTTTGACGGCTGCGAGGCCGGTCTTTGCTTGTTGCGGTTTGCTCTTCACCCGGTAACTTTGACCCTTTTTATTTTGATTTTGTCTTCTGGCTTGCGGCTGTTGCCTTGATCTGTGGCCTTCGTGCCTTTTTGCCTTGCTGGTGGCCTTCGTGCCTTTTTTGCTTTGACCTGTGGCTTTTGTGCCTGTTCTGTGGCCTTGCGCCTTTGTGCTTGATTGCGGTTGTTGCCTTGAACTGGGGCCTGGTGCCTTCTTGATTGTACTGTGATGGTGTTGATTGCGGCCTTGACCCTTTTCGGAAAGCTTACGGTCTTCGTGCCTTGAGGGATTTAGTTGATTCGGGACTTATCGGGTTGGTTTTGCTTTTTCTGATTTTTGTGCTGGTACCGACCCTGGTTCAGCCCCTGTGGTTCAACCCCTGATCTGTGGCATGTTTGGGTTTAAAAATCACATGTTAAGAATACAAAAATCAAATGACCACCTATTCTGACAGCTTAGTTTTTTAGAGCAATTGGTTGGTTAACATGGTATCAAAACACCCTTTTTGATTATTGGCTTGCTCGGGTTGTTGATTTTCCCGACCGGCTGTTGCGATTGTTCGTGATGTTCAAAGTTGATACACTATTTATTTTATTAAATTTCAACTTCAAAAAATTTGTTCAAACAATTTATATTTAACAAGACATTTTTTTTGTAATTTTACAGGTTGAAATGCGATGGATTTGAATGCTTCATTTAGGAGTTGAATTTCTATTTTTTAGATTTATGAGATGTTTGTGTTGTATTGTTAAGAACATGCGTTGGTGTTGTATATATGAATGTTTTATATATTTTACAAATTGTGTTGAAATGTTTCTAATAATTTATCTCAACTTACAATTCTTCATAATTTTTTAATAATACAGTATTGATTTTCATAAACATATAAATGGGAAAAGTAAATAACAAAAAAAAAACCATAAATCTGACAGAAGAGTATCAGCGACCGGTTTCGAGTATCAGCGACCGGTTGTTTTGGTCTCTGAAGCCTTTACAAGACGTCAGCAAAATCCAACAGCGACCAAAAAAATTGGTCGCTAAAAGAGCATCAGCGACCGGTTTTTGTCATCAGCAACCGGGATGAGGCATCAGCGACCGGCGACGTATCTATCAGCGACCAGTCTACCGATCGCTGATGCCCACTTTTGCTGTAGTGTAGTTGTTAGAAAAAAAAAAAAAAAAAAGCTCAATTACAAGTGCATTTTTTAGATTAATTTATATATTATTTTTCTTGATAGTTGTTGTTCTTGGATGCCATTGCATGTCACATTGATTTTTTTTTTCTCAGCAATCTCACATGTACGTGATGCATTTAATATTGGTTTACCAACCCACAGACCTTTGGTTGATCAACCTAAGAACAGTTGCACCTCATCCTAGAAAACCCCTAGCTATAAATGTCACCATTTCCCCATTGCCAATTCACACAACTCATTATTCCATATATTAAATACAGTTCTTGAATTAAGTATTCTCTCTTCGATTGATTGCACTCATGGCTTTTCAAGTTAGGTCAATTCTAGCTTTGGTTTTAGCTTTAACAGCCATTAATGGAAGTTTTGCTGCTCGTCGGCTTTTAGACACGACCGAAGCAGCAGCGCCTGAGGTTGCTCCAACATCACCAAAACCGACTATTCCAGCTATTCCAACAACTTTGCCACCAATGCCTTCTATTCCGAAGGTCACTATTCCTAGTACATTTCCCACTACACTCCCGCCAATTCCTTCCATTCCAACTACATTACCTCCTATGCCTTCTATTCCAAGCATTCCTTCTATTCCCGTGACTATACCAACTAGTACTCCAACTACATTACCTCCTATGCCTTCCATCCCAAGCATTCCTTCTATTCCCAAGGTGCCTTACCAGGGCGCGCCTATTCCGGCCCCACCAAGTGGCACCACTAATCCATGAAAGATGATTATTTAATTTTTTTGAGGAAAAAATGTGGGTCAAGCCCACATTTGTATTATATAAAATGTAGTTCGTTACATAAGATAGGTAACTAGAGGAAATGAAAACTGCAAAGACTGTAAAAAAATTGCTCAAAACAGTTGAGCTAAGCCCAGTAGTTAAAAGTGACAAAAAACATAAGAGCAGAGAAGCAGAATAAATATAAAATTGCCCCTCGGTAGTGAGGATGTTTTCTCCTTGCCGGATACTGGTAGCTCATAGTGATATATTCATATCACTATGCTCATCCACGTTGTCCCAGCATGTGTAAGGGATTGTTGGTACCATTACTTGGTAGGCTCGGTACTTTCTCTTCCCGGTACCAAGACTGTGTCTTCCATGCCGCTATTCCTCCCGGACTTGAGTGTGTCCCGTGCTTGGCAGTTGTACACCCGATGCTGCGTAGTGTTTGAGCTGCCATTTAAATTCCCCAACAGATCCTCCTGATGCTTTTGTTTGTCTGTAAAACAGCGAGCACATCGTTCGCGCCATATGACAAACAGCAGTATTAACATCGCTGATTTTTGGTCAGGTTTCAGTTTGCCCACTTGGATCTTGTCAAAAACCCGAATCGTTGGTTTTATTGGCCAATTTTGTGCCGGCCTGGATGATTTTACCTCTGCATATAACCGTAGTGTGTAAGGACATTCCTCCAACAGATGACGCACCGTTTCGGCCTCCGCTTGGCACATTACACACCTACTGGCCAAATTCCATCCCCTTTTCTGCAAGTTGTCATGTGTTAAGATCCGATTCTTTGCCACCAGCCATGCAAAGATTTTAATTCTCGGTGGTGCCTTGATTTTCCACACCCCACTGGAGACCGTTCTGATCCTGGGCTCCATTTTTAGGTATGTATATGCCGATTTCACTGTGAAAGTCCCCACAGCCGTCCATTTCCAGTTAATTTCGTCTCTGACCCCCTCTCTTAAATGTACCCCTCTCAACCGGTTTTGTAGTATGTTGAACTCCTCCTGTGCTTCCAGTGAGAGGTTTTGTCGAAACAACCGCTCGAAATTCTGTTCCCTTGTTGCGCACTTCAACGTAATGTCAGATTTTACCGCGAAGGAGAGTAAATTTGGCAATGTGTGTCTCAATCTGCCTTGGCCCCAGTCATGATCCCACAGTAGTATCGTTTCTCCGTCTCCATATTTCCATTGTGTTGCGCAATTGAAGAATTGTCGAATTTGGGTTGGCAATTGCGAAAAGACTGGGGTCAGTGGCAGTCCTTCAGAGAGTACTGTTGTTTGTAATAGCAAAGGTTTCCACAGTCTCTGTTCCTTGACGAACCAGTCCCATTGGCACTTCAACAGCAGTGCCAAGTTGAAGATTTTCAGATCGATTACTCCCAGCCCCCCTGTCCCTTTTGGTTGACACACCATTTCCCAGTCAACTAAATTGTAACCCTTTTGCCGGTCGTCGGTCCCGTGCCATAGAAAGCGCCGTCTGATCTTGTCGATTGCCTTGATTACCCACTGTGGTAGCTTAAGGACGGACATCATGTATATCGGTAACGATGAGAGAATTGAGTTGAGTAGCACAAGACGACCCGCTATTGAAAGGAACTTTGCCGCCCAACCCGTTAGCCTGGTGTGGAGTTTATGGATTAGCGGCTGAAAAGCTGTTTTTGGCAAGCGCTTGTCAGATAAGGGGATACCCAAGTAGGTGAAAGGTAGTGTTGCCACCTTGCATCCCAGAATTTGCACCAATTCAGCTTGCTGTTGCTGCTGCACATTGGTTGGTATGATTTCCGATTTTTGCAAATTAATTGCGAGACCCGAGACTTGTTGGAATACCAACAACCCGAGTTTTATCGCTCTGGCTTGATTGGAATCTAGCTTGAGGAAAAGTAGCGCATCATCCGCGTAGAGTAGACATGGTCGCATGCCCTCGTATGGCAGTCTAATTGCTCCCGTGTCCGTCAATTTTTGTAGGTATCTTGCTAAAAAATCCATGGCGATGATGAATAATAGCGGTGAAAGCGGGTCTCCTTGTCGTACTCCCCTTTTCAGTGTTATTCCCTTTCCCAGTAGGCCATTTATCAATATCTGAGAGCTGCCTTGTAGTATTGAACTGTTAATCCAATCCGTCCATGTTTCCGGGAAGCCGATATGTGTCATTACCTGTTTCATGAAGCCCCAGCTGACTGTATCAAAGGCCTTCCGAATGTCCAGTTTCAGCATGGCCAAGGGCACACGGTTGGTCTTGGCCATGTGTAGAATGTGCTGGGCATAAATGAAACTCTCGGTAATCTGTCGGTCTCGTTGGAATCCTGTCTGCACCTCATTAGTGAGGTGCAGACATTAGTGAGGTGCAGACAGGATTCCAACGAGACCGACAGATTACCGCTATTATTCATCATCGCCATGGATTTTTTAGCAAGATACCTACAAAAATTGACGGACACGGGAGCAATTAGACTGCCATACGAGGGCATGCGACCATGTCTACTCTACGCGGATGATGCGCTACTTTTCCTCAAGCCAGATTCCAATCAAGCCAGAGCGATAAAACTCGAGTTGTTGGTATTCCAACGAAACCACAAACTAGCAAGAATATTTTTAATTACACCATCACTTCCTCAAATATTCTTGCTAGGCGGTTAGTGTAGATTTCATCCAATTTCGAACGTTCCGGCCCAATTTCATCCAAATTTCAGCCATGCCGAACAGATTCCAGTCAAATTTCAGCCAAAATAGACCGATTCCACCGAAATGTGAATTAACCAAGCTCCAAAAAAATTTTGAGTTCTGCGTGAATCGAACCTATGACCTCTAGATAAGCAACCAAAGCCAACTACCACCACACTACACGACCTTTGTTCTTAGAAAACATAACTCATTTATATATAACAATTGCAATTTGTATTATATCAAATAGTGTTTTTAGTTGTAGTGCTTGTATTAAATTATATTAGTGGATTATTTGATTGTAATTATTTGTCAAAACAGAAAGTGTTGACAAATTATTTTGTTATCAATTTTTTTCTATTTTTTTAGTATAAAACAAGCTTCTGGCAAAAAAGTCCGATTTTCCGATCCGATTCCGACCGATTTACCCGATTCCGATTCCATAGTCAAAAGACCGATCCCGATTCCGATTCCGATTTTTCCTTCTATGTGTATTTCTAAAGCAAATTGCAAAAGGGAACAAATAGTGACCACCCAATCAGAAAGAACCTTCCATAAAAAATTAAATAATCAGAAACAACAGGATCCTTTTTGGCATAAAAATCGGGCTCATGGCATTCTCTTGTATCATCATTCAAGTAAAACCTTTTTTAGCAAGACATGGTTCAACACTGCTTCACAAACGATTACCAGTACGTTGTTCTTACAGTTAACCTAAGACTTTTAGACTGATCAAGAAACGCAACTCTCCTGTCTTTCCTGGTACACAACCCGCAAAAACTTCGCTCAAGCACCAGAAAATTTCATGGGAAACTGAATTTTAGATAGAATTTTCACAAGTAATTGACGTTACTTATTTCTTAAAAGGTCCAAAAAAAATACTGCAAATCAAATTAAGAACAGTTGGAGCCTCCATGCCTTGATCCAAGGATGCTGATATTTGCATGGCGCATAATTCAAAGCAAAATCTATCCACATGTATGCGAGTTCATCTTTTTTTTTTTCTTTTTTAAATTTTCGCAGAGGCTACGAAGTCAGTTTGTCAGTTTGGTAAAAGTAGAGATACATTTATTATAAGCGTTGTAACTGTAAATATATGATCAAAAGCCAAATTAATTCACGTTAAGGAATGCATATCAGGTAATGGTTAAAAAAG
This sequence comes from Carex kokanica, assembly GCA_025461125.1. Taxonomy (NCBI): domain Eukaryota; kingdom Viridiplantae; phylum Streptophyta; class Magnoliopsida; order Poales; family Cyperaceae; genus Carex; species Carex kokanica. The sequence goes on along the minus strand of JAJGRX010000403.1, from coordinate 373,892 downwards.
TCTATTAAGTGGGTAGTAATTAGATATGTTTACTTGTTAATATTCTCCAGAATCTTAATTACTTGTAGCAGAAATATATCATATATGGTTCAAAAATCAAAATTCCTAATTATTAGGAAGTTAGCAGAAGACCACCTATTTGTTTTGACTTCTTGAATAATTAAGAACCTTTACACCTTTCTTGGATGGAGAGTAGAGGAAGGGAGGGAATGGAAAGAAAAGAAAATTTTCCGTTGAATCGTGTTTGGTTGATAAAATTATGTTAAAGGTGAAGGGTATAGGAGGTGAAAGGTTTAACCTTGTGTCATTGTAATTAATATAATCGGTTTCTCTCCCGATTTGAGGTGTAACGGATGGAAATAAATTTTGTTGCAAATATTTTTAGAAAATAAAGCACAAATGCTCAACCCTATATCTTACCTATATATTTCTCATACAAGTTTTTTGTCACAAACCTACAACAACCACCGAATTTCTCATTAATTCTAAATTTTAATCAACCAAACAAGAAATAAGACGGAAAGAAAAATTAAATTTATTTTCTCTCATTAATTATCCAAACCGAAGAGGTTAAATATGTTAATCTTCTTTTCTATTCCATTCCATTCCCTTCTATTCTTCACCTCCCCTTCCTTCCTCTGTTCTCCATCCACACAAGGTGTTAACATTCAAAATTAAATATAGTTATCTGTTCACATATAATTTGGTAGTTGTTGAATAACGTTGCCAACTTTAATTTCGTTTCAATTTTGCTATTTATTTATTGCTTTCTACCTGATAGTTGTTATTATTTGGTGCCACCAGGTGTCTTCTATCTGTTATTGTTTTCAATACCCTGTTATTTCTGGTATATTTGAACAAATTTAGTTGAGCAACCTAAAAACCATTGCACCTCCTCCTTTAAACCTCATACTATAAATATCACTAGTTCTTCACTACCAATTCACACAACACCACATAGAAAGTGAATTTGAAATATATAGTTCTCAAATTTAGTATTCTGATTCTATCTTCAATTGCACTCATGGCTTTTCAAGCTTGGACAATCCTGGCTTTGGTTTTAGCTTTAACAGCCATTAATGGAAGTTCTGCGGCACGCCATCTTTTAGACACGACCGAAGGTGCAGTGCCAGAGGCTGCACCAATAACGCCGAAGCCAACTATTCCGGCTATTCCAACAACTTTGCCACCAATGCCTTCTATTCCAAAGGTCTCTATTCCTAGCACTATCCCCACTACACTGCCGCCTATTCCTGCCATCACAGGCATTCCTAAAATTCCAACTACAATTCCCACAACTGTACCATCCACTATTCCAACTACATTGCCTCCTATGCCTTCCATCCCAGGCATTCCTTCTATTCCCACGACAATACCCAAAGTACCCTTCCAGGTGCCATCTATTCCGGCCCCACCTACCACTACCAGTCCGTGAAAGATCATGAATTATGCCCGTGCAACAGAGACTTCGTATTATGTCATATATTGTTGGTGTACTAATTGGTATATCTGTTTGGTGTTATATTTCATACATATTTGTGTTTACTATTGTGGATTATAGTGTGATTTATGTCATTTGAATTTTTGTTATTTCATTGTTGATATTAAAAAAAAGGTAATATGGTTTCAGGCTGGTGTCTCGCTTATTTAAGTTGGCATTTTTTTATTTTGAATCAAATAACTAGAAAAATTATAGGATGCTGATAAAATAAATCACAAAAAAAAAATGTTACATACTTAACACAAAGTTCAATTTTTGCATAGATAACAAAAAGAAGAGCGTAGCCAGCTTTAGTCTATATAAATTAGAACAGAATGCTTCAAAGAATGCATAAAGAGTACCACTAATGACGTTAAAATAAAAAACAAAGAAAGAAAGTGCGAACTGAATTCAGATATATATGCACAAAAATAAAATTTAGATTGCAAATGTTCCTTTCAATTGGAAATTCAACCTAGCATAGGAGTACCACTAATGACGCTCAAAAATGCCTATTTTCTGGGTAGCATGTATATTTTCTGGTTACATTTCTCCTTTTCATGACTACTAACAGAAACGAAGGGTTTAGAAAATCAAAACTAAGGTCCTAAAGTAAACAAATTAGGCCACTCTAGCATATTAACTGTCAAGTGAAATTTTCTCTTTTTTTATTTTTCAAAAATATTTGATTTCAAATGTTAATTTTGTAAATGTTATTGAAGGTCCTTTGAATGACATCAAAACATAATACTGTAATGAGAGCAGCACAGGTAAAACCACTTATCCCCACTATATCCCTACTTTAAATTGCAAACACCCCATTTGAGTAGTGGGAATAGTTGGAATTGTGACCTTTGGCATTGAAGGCATTGGTGGCAAAGTTGTTGGAATTGTTGGAATAGTCGGAATAGTAGGAATAGTCGGAATAGTCGGAATGGTCGGGATAGTCAGTTTCGGTGTAGTTGGAGCAGCCTCTGGTGCTGCTGCTTCAGTCGTGTCTAACAGATGGCGAACCACAAAACTTCCATTAATGGATGTAAAAACCAGAGCCAAAGCTAGGAGTGACCAAGCTTGAGAAGCCATTAGAGAAATGGAGCAGAGAATGTAGATCACAAATGGATTTAAGTAGGAAACTTTGGCTGTTGCTATATTTGTGGTTTGGCAATGAAGCGTTGGTGATATTTATAGTATAGGATTCCAAACACGGTGTAATATAGTCTTTAGTTTGGTGAACTATAATTGAACAGAGTTTCCAAGCTAGGTTCCTCTGTAACATGTACTTTAAAAATTAACCATGTAGTGAGTTGCTAATTGTTGGTTCCACCTTAATATAGTTTAAAAATTAACCTGCTGTAGTTAATTGTATCTAGTTGCTTAGATTGATGTCAAACTCACCAAATTGATATTTTATAAAGTCATTAAGCCTTCAAGAATTTTGAATCCAATTTCTATCCGACTCAAATTTGAATTATCCGAAATTGGTAAATGATGGACCATGCATGTACTTCACAGGTACTTCACTGGTAATATGAAACCGCCCCCCCCCCCCCCCCCCCCCCCCCCCCAAATCCCCACAACCCAAAAATAAAAAAATAAAATAACAATTAATAATAATAATAATTAACCTTTCGGAGGTTCATAGCAGACCACCTGCTCTGTTTGTTGTGACCTTTTTTTTTATTTGGAAACATCTTAAAATCCAAAATTAAACGAGTAATCTGTTCAAATGTTAGCTGGTAGTTGTTAGAAAAAAAAACATTCTCAATTATAACTTATAAGTGCATTTTGTAGATTTAGTTATATATTTTTTCTTGAGAGCTGTTGTTCTTGGGATGCCATTGTGTTACTTGGATCTTCTTCTTTTTCTCAGCAATCTGACATGTGTGATGTATCTGCAATTTTGGTTTACCAACCCACAGACATTTGGTTGATCAACCTAAGGACAGTTGCACCTCATCCTAAAAATATCAATAACTATAAATATCAAGGTTTCCCTCCCCATTGTGAATTCACACAACTCACCATTTCATAAATTTAATACAGTTCTTGAATTTAGTGTATCTTCTCTCTTTGATTGATTGCACTCATGGCTTTTCAAGTTAGGTCAATTCTATCTTTGGTTTTAGCTTTAACAGCCATTAATGGAAGTTTTGCTGCTCGTCATCTTTTAGACACGACCCAGGCAGCGGCACCTGAGGCGGCTCCAACAACACCAAAACAGACTATTCCATCTATTCCAACAACTTTGCCACCAATGCCCTCTATTCCAAAGGTCACTATTCCGAGTACAATTCCCGCTACACTACCGCCAATTTCTTCCATTCCAACTACAATTCCCACGACAATTCCAACCAGTATTCCAACTACAATTCCCACGACAATTCCAACCAGTATTCCAACTACAATTCCCACGACAATACCAACCAGTATTCCAACTACATTACCTCCTATGCCTTCCATCCCAAGCATTCCTTCTATTCCCCTGACAATTCCCAAGGCACCTGTCCAGGTCGCGCCTATTCCGGCCCCACCAAGTGCCAGCACTAGTCCATGAAAGATGATCATTTAATTATGCGAGTTGCATTATGTGAGAAAGTTATTAAGTTACGGTGTATTTGAAGAAGTCTTGCTAGTTTATTGTTTCATATTTGCTTGGTGTTGTATGTACTACGTACTTGTACTTGTTCTCTACTTTGGTGAATTATACTGTGAATTGCGTTGTTACTTTAGATGTTGTTTCATTTTTGCAATGAAAATTGCTGATTTTGCCATTTTGGTTCAGGCTGCAATTTTCACTTGTGTGTGTAGTGGATCTCCTAATTTCTATCAGAATAAATGTGCCCTTTTTATTTTTGTTTAGATGTCTTTAATAGTTATGAGCACCGAAAAAGCTGTTGTGGCATTTTGAATAAACAATTGAGAAAATTGCGACATACTTAAAACGATGCAAAATGTTGGCACGCATGGATCGCTAGCTAAGAGCAGACAGAGTACCGAAGTTTACATTAGAATTTCTTAAACCAAATTGCAAAAGGGAACCAATAGTAACCACCTCATCAGAAAAAACCTTCCATGAAAACATTTGATAACTAAAGTCGATCATGGATAATTCTTTGCATTTTAAAGTAGGAGATGAAAACAGGACCCTTTTTGCAATAAAAATGGGGCTCACGGCATTCTCTTGTATCAATATCCAAATAAAACCTTTTTCAGCAAGACATGGTTTGACACTGCATCACAAACAATTACCAGTACTAGTTAGTGCTTACAGCTAACTTCTAAGACAACAGACTGATCAAGAAACGCAACACAATTCGCAAAAACTTCGCTCAAGCACCAGACAAATGTCATGCAGAACTGAATTTCATATAGAATTTTCACTAGTAAATGGTGTTACTTATTTCTTAAAAGGTTCATACGGCAAATCAAATTAAGAACAATTGGAGCCTCCACGCCTCGTTCCTAGGATGCTGATATTTGTATGGCGTATAATTCAAAACAAAATCCTTCCACAGATAATAATTTTATGAAGTTGGGATGGTATACCAAGTATCTGCTTTCTCTGTAGACGGATCGCTAGATTGTCACTTCTTAATTAACAAATCCTCCTTCGTCAATTGGCAACTGTCATGCACTTCACCTACACAAGTGAGTAGTGACTGGATTGAGATGATGAGTTCAAGCTATATATTCTAACATGGCCACATTTAATCATTACAGAGAAAGTTTGCAATTGTAATTTCAGAGATGAACCTAGATCGTTACACGGTGTTTTGTATCAAGTGCAGATTGAATTTATTCTTAATTTCTTTTGTTCCAATTTCTCTTTTACTTTTGAGTGAGACTATGGTACTTCGGCTAGTGTACTATGGCTAGTGTACTACGGCTCAATATGGTACTTTTTAAAATCCTAACGGTCGATCCGAACCGTTCAATGTGATATCCATATGAATATGTACTTGCAAACTAAATTTTATATTTTTTCGAATTTTTTTACTATTTTTTTAGAGAGGTAGAATTTTGATGATCCAGAATTTGTATAAAACACTGAAAATTCTACCTATCTAAAAAAATAGTAAAAAAATTTCAAAAAATATAAAATTTAGTTTGCAAGTACATATTCATATTGATATCACATTGAACGGTTCGGATCGACCGTTAGGATTTTAAAAAGTACCATATTGAGCCGTAGTACACTAGCCGAAGTACCATAGCCTCACTCTTTACTTTTATAATCTGACATTTGGTTTTAATTAACTTATAAGGTTGGAGCATGACCCTGTCTTATTTGCAAAGGAGAAAGATTAAAAAGTACAAGCAAAGACTTCTGATTCCATAGACACTTCTGACTTCTCTATTGGCAAAATATAACTGTAAAAGAAATCCTCCCTATTTTCGCAAAGAAAACATATCATAACATAACATAAGCTTTGATTGTCACACCAAAAAATAAAAATAAAAATTGTCGTTAAATCATTTGATCACCATCACACTAAATTATCAAACTTTAGGAGGTTCATACTAGACCACCTGTTATGTTAGTTTTGACTTTCTTGAGTTGGAAACCTTGTCACACCCAAAATTGAACAAGTAATCTGTTCAAATGTACTAATTTCCTGGTAGTTGTTAGAAAAAAAAAAAAAAGCTCAATTACAAGTGCATTTTTTAGATTAATTTATATATTATTTTTCTTGATAGTTGTTGTTCTTGGATGCCATTGCATGTCACTTTGATTTTTTTTTTTTTTTCTCAGCAATCTGACATGTACTTGATGCATTGAATATTGGTTTACCAACCCACAGACCTTTGGTTGATCAACCTAAGAACAGTTGCACCTCATCCTAGAAAACCCCTAGCTATAAATGTCACCATTTCCCCATTGCCAATTCACACAACTCATTATTCCGTATATTAAATACAGTTCTTGAATTAAGTATTCTCTCTTCGATTGATTGCACTCATGGCTTTTCAAGTTAGGTCAATTCTAGCTTTGGTTTTAGCTTTAACAGCCATTAATGGAAGTTTTGCTGCTCGTCAGCTTTTAGACACTACCGAAGCAGCAACGCCTGAGGTTGTTCCAACATCACCAAAACCGACTATTCCAACTATTCCAACAACTTTGCCACCAATGCCTTCTATTCCGAAGGTCACTATTCCTAGTACATTTCCCACTACACTCCCGCCAATTCCTTCCATTCCAACTACAATTCCCACGACTATACCAACCAGTATTCCAACTACATTACCTCCTATGCCTTCCATTCCAAGCATTCCTTCTATTCCCGCGACTATACCAACTAGTACTCCAACTACATTACCTCCTATGCCTTCCATCCCAAGCATTCCTTCTATTCCCAAGGTGCCTTACCAGGGCGCGCCTATTCCGGCCCCACCAAGTGGCACCACTAATCCATGAAAGATGATTATTTAATTATTCTTGCTAGTTTGTGGTTTTATATTTGCTCAGTGCTGTATGTACTATGTTCATGTATATGTTCAGTACTTTTTGTGGATTATACTGTGAATTACGTTGTTTCTTTGTATGATATTTCATTTTTGCAATGAAAAGTGCTGATTTTGTTTCAGGCTGAAATCACAGTGTTTGTAGTGGGTTTTTTAATTTCTTTCAGAATAAATGTCCTCCCTTTTTTTTGTTAGATGCCTTTAGGAATTATATATGAGCACCGAGACAATTGTTGTAGCATTCTGATAAAATAACTGAATAGCTGTGTAAGTTTCAAGAAGTTTACACATGTATTTCCATAGAAGGCAAAATCGGCCGTTCCGGAGCGGGATTGGACGGTAACGATCCGATTTCAGGCCGAGTTACGCGGTTAGTGTAGATTTCGTCCAATTTCGAACGTTCCGGCCCAATTTCATCCAAATTTCGGCCATGCCGAACAGATTCCAGTCAAATTTCAGCCAAAATAGACCGATTCCACCGAAATGTGAATTAACCAAGCTCCAAAAAAAATTTGAGTTCTGCGTGAATCGAACCTATGACCTCTAGATAAGCAACCAAAGCCAACTACCACCACACTACACGACCTTTGTTCTTAGAAAACATAACTCATTTATATATAACAATTGCAATTTGTATTATATCAAAGAGTGTGTTTTTAGTTGTAATGCTTGTATTAAATTATATTAGTGGATTATTTGATTATAATTATTTGTCAAAACAGAAAGTGTTGACAAATTATTTTGTTATCAATTTTTTTCTATTTTTTTAGTATAAAACAAGCTTTTGACAAAAAAATCCGATTTTTCGATCTGATTCAGCCGATTCCGACCGATTCACCCGATTCCGATTCCATGGTCAAAAGACCGATCCCGATTCCGATTTTTCCTTCTGTGTATTTCTAAAGCAAATTGCAAAAGGGAACAAATAGTGACCACCCAATCAGAAAGAACCTTCCATAAAAAATTAAATAATCAGAAACAACAGGATCCTTTTTGGCATAAAAATCGGGCTCATGGCATTCTCTTGTATCATCATTCAAGTAAAACCTTTTTTAGCAAGACATGGTTCAACACTGCTTCACAAAGGATTACCAGTACTTGTTCTTTCTTTTTTTTTTTTGAAAGTCAGTTAGCAATCGCTTACCGACAAATTTATTAAAATTAAAAGAAAGTTATGTACACCAATCTTCACAAAAGCATCTAAGAAATCATAACAAAACAAGGAAAGAAAATTTGCACTCCGAACCCTCTATCCCCAATTACAAGGCAAATAACACCCCAATAAGTACCCTATTCACACTCAAATGACCACGATCCACTGCTGTATTTGTTGAATGGTATCATCCTTTAGTCGATAAATACTCTTTGCATCTCCTCCAAATGTTCGTCTATTCCGCTCACAGTTAACCTAGGACAAAAGACTGATCAAGAAACGCAACTCTCCTGTCTTTCCTGGTACACAACCCGCAAAAACTTCGCTCAAGCACCAGAAAATTTCATGCGAAACTGAATTTTAGATAGAATTTTCACAAGTAATTGACGTTACTTATTTCTTAAAAGGTCCAAAAAAAAATACTGCAAATCAAATTAAGAACAGTTGGAGCCTCCATGCCTTGATCCAAGGATGCTGATATTTGCATGGCGCATAATTCAAAGCAAAATCTATCCACATATATGCGAGTTCATCTTTTTTTTTTTCTTTTTTAAATTTTCGCAGAGGCTACGAAGTCGGTTTGTCAGTTTGGTAAAAGTAGAGATACATTTATTATAAGCGTTGTAACTGTAAATATTTGATTAAAAGCCAAATTCACGTTAAGGAATGCATATCAAGTAATGGTTAAAAAAGTCTATTAAGTGGGTAGTAATTAGATATGTTTACTTGTTAATATTCTCCAGAATCTTAATTACTTGTAGCAGAAATATATCATATATGGTTCAAAAATCAAAATTCTTAATTATTAGGAAGTTAGGAAGACCACCTATTTGTTTTGACTTCTTGAATAATTAAGAACCTTTACACCTTGTTTGGATGGAGAGTAGAGGAAGGGAGGGAATGGAAAGAAAAGAAAATTTTCCGTTGAATCGTGTTTGGTTGATAAAATTATGTTAAAGGTGAAGGGTATAGGAGGTGAAAGGTTTAACCTTGTGTCATTGTAATTAATAGAATCGGTTTCTCTCCCGATTTGGGGTGTAACGGATGGAAAGAAATTTTGTTGCAAATATTTTTTGAAAATAAAGCACAAATGCTCAACCCTATATCTTACCTATATATTTCTCATACAAGTTTTTTGTCACAAACCTACAACAACCACCGAATTTCTCATTAATTCTAAATTTTAATCAACCAAACAAGAAATAAGACGGAAAGAAAAATTAAATTTATTTCTCTCATTAATTATCCAAACCGAAGAGGTTAAATATGTTAATCTTCTTTTCTATTCCATTCCATTCCCTTCTATTCTTCACCTCACCTCCCCTTCCTTCCTCTGTTCTCCATCCACACAAGGTGTTAACATTCAAAATTAAATATAGTTATCTGTTCACATATAATTTGGTAGTTGTAGAATAACGTTGCCAACTTTAATTTCGTTTCAATTTTGCTATTTATTTATTGCTTTCTACCTGATAGTTGTTATTATTTGGTGCCACCAGGTGTCTTCTATCTGTTATTGTTTTCAATACCCTGTTATTTCTGGTATATTTGAACAAATTTAGTTGAGCAACCTAAAAACCATTGCACCTCCTCCTTTAAACCTCATACTATAAATATCACTAGTTCTTCACTACCAATTCACACAACACCACATAGAAAGTGAATTTGAAATATATAGTTCTCAAATTTAGTATTCTGATTCTATCTTCAATTGCACTCATGGCTTTTCAAGCTTGGACAATCCTGGCTTTGGTTTTAGCTTTAACAGCCATTAATGGAAGTTTTGCGGCACGCCATCTTTTAGACACGACCGAAGGGGCAGCGCCAGAGGCTGCACCAATAACGCCGAAGCCAACTATTCCGGCTATTCCAACAACTTTGCCACCAATGCCTTCTATTCCAAAGGTACCTATTCCTAGTACTATCCCCACTACACTGCCGCCTATTCCTGCCATCACGGGCATTCCTAAAATTCCAACTACAATTCCCACAACTGTACCATCCACTATTCCAACTACATTGCCTCCTATGCCTTCCATCCCAGGCATTCCTTCTATTCCCACGACAATACCCAAAGTACCCTTCCTGGTGCCATCTATTCCGGCCCCACCTACCACTACCAGTCCGTGAAAGATCATGAATTATGCACGTGCAACAGAGACTTCATATTATGCCATATAGTGTTGGTATACTAATTGATATATATCTGTTTGGTGTTATATTTCGTACATATTTGTGTTTACTATTGTGGATTATAGTGTGATTTATGTCGTTTGAATTTTTGTTATTTCATTGTTGATATTAAAAAAAAGGTAATATGGTTTCAGGCTGGTGTCTCGCTTATTTAAGTTGGCATTTTTTTATTTTGAATCAAATAACTAGAAAAATTATAGGATGCTGATAAAATAAATCACAAAACAAAAAATGTTACATACTTGACACAAAGTTCAATTTTTGCATAGATAACAAAAAGAAGAGGGTAGCCAGCTTTAGTCTATATAAATTAGAACAGAATGCTTCAAAGAATGCATAAAGAGTACCACTAATGACGTTAAAATAAAAAACAAGAAAGAAAGTGTGAACTGAATTCAGACATATATGCACAAAAAGAAAATTTAGATTGTAAATGTTCCTTTCAATTGGAAATTCAACATAGCATAGGAGTACCACTAATGACGCTCAAAAATGCCTATTTTCTGGGTAGCATGTATATTTTCTGGTTACATTTCTCCTTTTCATGACTACTAACAGAAACGAAGGGTTTAGAAAATCAAAACTAAGGTCCTAAAGTAAACAAATTAGGCCACTCTAGCATATTAACTGTCGAGTGAAATTTTCTCTTTTTTATTTTTCAAAAATATTTGATTTCAAATGTTAATTTTGTAAATGTTATTGAAGGTCCTTTGAATGACATCAAAACATAATACTGTAATGAGAGCAGCACAGGTAAAACCACTTATCCCCACTATATCCCTACTTTAAATTGCAAACACCCCATTTGAGTAGTGGGAATAGTTGGAGTTGTGACCTTTGGCATTGAAGGCATTGGTGGCAAAGTTGTTGGAATTGTTGGAATAGTCGGAATAGTCGGAATAGTAGGAATAGTCGGGATAGTCGGTTTCGGTGTAGTTGGAGCAACCTCTGGTGCTGCTGCTTCAGTCGTGTCTAACAGATGGGGAACCACAAAACTTCCATTAATGGATGTAAAAACCAGAGCCAAAGGTAGGAGTGACCAAGCTTGAGAAGCCATTAGAGAAATGGAGCAGAGAATGAAGATAACAAATGGATTTAAGCAGGAAACTTTGGCTGTTGCTATATTTGTGGTTGGCAATGAAGCGTTGGTGATATTTATAGTATAGGGTTCCAAACACGGTGCAATATAGTCTTTAGTTTGGTGAACTATAATTGAACAGAGTTTCCAAGCTAGGTTCCTCTGTAGCATGTACTTTAAAATTTAACCGTGCAGTGAGTTGCTAATTGTTGGTTCCACCTTAATATAGTTTAAAAATTAACCTGCTGTAGTTAATTGTATCTAGTTGCAAAGAACCAATTATTTATATTTTGAGTGGATTTGACCAATGTTTCTCAATGAAGTTGGTAACTCCTCGACTGACAGGGTATGACAATTGGGTGCTTAGATTGATGTCAAACTCACCAAATTGATATTTTATCAAGTCATTAAGCCTTCAAAAAATTTAAATCCAATTTCTATCCGACTCACATTTGAATTATCCGAAATTGGTAAATGATGGACCATGTACTTCACAGGTACTTCACTGGTAATATGAACCCAAGTCCGGATCCCCTAAAGTAACCCAATCTTTGGGTTTTGGATCAAGACCGTCCGATTTGAATTCGTCGCTCGAGATCGTCTCGGAATTTGAATTCATGGTCAGGATGTGTGCGCTCACTTCGCGGATGGATTTTCGTGGATTCTAATCAGACAGTCCCGATCTAAAACCCAAAAGCTGGGTTACTTCATTGGATCCGAATTCATATGAGCCCGCCCCCCCCAAACCCCCAATCCCCACAACCCAAAAATAAAAAAATAAAATAACAATTAATAACAATAACAATAATCAAACTTTCGGAGGTTCATAGCAGACCACCTGCTCTGTTTGTTGTGACTTTTTTTTTATATTTGGAAACCTCTTAAAATCCAAAATTAAACGAGTAATCTGTTCAAATGTTAGCTGGTAGTTATTACAAAAAAAACATTCTCAATTATAAGTGCATTTTGTAGATTTAGTTATATATTTTTTCTTGAGAGCTGTTGTTCTTGGGATGCCATTGTGTTACTTGGATCTTCTTCTTTTTCTCAGCAATCTGGAATGTGTGATGTATCTGCAATTTTTGTTTACCAACCCACAGACATTTGGTTGATCAACCTAAGGACAGTTGCACCTCATCCTAAAAATATCAATAACTATAAATCAAGGTTTCCCTCCCCATTGTGAATTCACACAACTCACCATTTCATAAATTTAATACAATTCTTTGAATTTAGTATATCTTCTCTCTTTGATTGATTGCACTCATGGCTTTTCAAGTCAGGTCAATACTAGCTTTGGTTTTAACTTTAACAGCCATTAATGGAAGTTTTGCTGCTCGTCATCTTTTAGACACGACCCAGGCAGCGGCACCTGAGGCGGCTCCAACAACACCAAAACAGACTATTCCATCTATTCCAACAACTTTGCCACCAATGCCCTCTATTCCAAAGGTCACTATTCCGAGTACAATTCCCGCTACACTACCGCCAATTTCTTCCATTCCAACTACAATTCCCACGACAATTCCAACCAGTATTCCAACTACAATTCCCACGACAATTCCAACCAGTATTCCAACTACAATTCCCACGACAATACCAACCAGTATTCCAACTACATTACCTCCTATGCCTTCCATCCCAAGCATTCCTTCTATTCCCCTGACAATTCCCAAGGCACCTGTCCAGGTCGCGCCTATTCCGGCCCCACCAAGTGCCAGCACTAGTCCATGAAAGATGATCATTTAATTATGCGAGTTGCATTATGTGAGAAAGTTGCGGTGTATTTGAAAAAGTCTTGCTAGTTTATTGTTTTATATTTGCTTGGTGTTGTATGTACTACGTACTTGTACTTGTTCTCTACTTTGGTGGATTATACTGTGAATTACGTTGTTACTTTATATGTTGTTTCATTTTTGCAATGAAAATTGCTGATTTTGCCATTTTGGTTCAGGCTGCAATTTTCACTTGTGTGTGTAGTGGATCTCCTAATTTCTATCAGAATAAATGTGTCCTTTTTATTTTTGTTTAGATGTCTTTAATAGTTATGAGCACCGAAACAGCTGTTGTGGCATTTTGAATAAACAATTGAGAAAATTGCGACATACTTAAAACGATGCAAAATATTGGCACGCATGGATCGCTAGCTAAGAGCAGACAGAGTACCGAAGTTTACATTAGAATTTCTAAACCAAATTGCAAAAGGGAACCAATAGTAACCACCCCATCAGAAAAAACCTTCCATGAAAACATTTGATAACTAAAGTCGATTATGGATACTTCTTTGCATTTTAAAGTAGGAGATGAAAACAGGACCCTTTTTGCAATAAAAATGGGGCTCACAGCTTTTTCAGCAAGACATGGTTTGACACTGCATCACAAACAATTACCAGTACTAGTGCTTACAGCTAACCTCTAAGACAACAGACTGATCAAGAAACGCAACACAATTCGCAAAAACTTCGCTCAAGTACCAGCACAAATGTCATGCAGAACTGAATTTCATATAGAATTTTCACTAGTAAATGGCGTTATTTGTATGGCGTATAATTCAAAACAAAATCCTTCCACAGATAATAATTTTATGAAGTGGGGATGGTATACCAAGTATCTGCTTTCTCTGTAGACGGATCGCTAGATTGTCACTTCTTAATTAACAAATCCTCCTTCGTCAATTGGCAACTGTCATGCACTTCACCTACACAAGTGAGTAGTGACTGGATTGAGATGATGAGTTAAAGCTATATATTCTAACATATATGGCCACATTTAATCATTAGAGAGAAAGTTTGCAATTGTAATTTCAGATATGAACCTAGATCGTTACACGGTGTTTTGTATCAAGTGCAGATTTAATTTATTCTTAATTTCTTTTGTTCCAATTTCTCTTTTACTTTTATAATCTTACATTTGGTTTTAATTAACTTATAAGGTTGGAGCATGACCCTGTCTTATTTGCAAAGGAGAAAGATTAAAAAGTACAAGCAAAGACTTCTGATTCCATAGACACTTCTCTATTGGCAAAATATAACTGTAAAAGAAATCCTCCCTATTTTCCCAAAGAAAACATATCATAACATAACATAAGCTTTGATTGTCACACCAAAAAATAAAAAAAATTAATTTGTCGTTAAATCATTTGATCACCATCACACTAAATTATCAAACTTTAGGAGGTTCATACTAGACCACCTGTTATGTTAGTTTTGACTTTCTTGAGTTGGAAACCTTGTCACACCCAAAATTGAACAAGTAATCTGTTCAAATGTACTACTTTCCTGGTACAAGTGCATTTTTTAGATTAATTTATATATTATTTTTCTTGATAGTTGTTGTTCTTGGATGCCATTGCATGTCACTTTGATTTTTTTTTTTTTTTTCTCAGCAATCTGACATGTACATGATGCATTTAATATTGGTTTACCAACCCACAGACCTTTGGTTGATCAACCTAAGAACAGTTGCACCTCATCCTAGAAAACCCCTAGCTATAAATGTCACCATTTCCCCATTGCCAATTCACACAACTCATTATTCCATATATTAAATACAGTTCTTGAATTAAGTATTCTCTCTTCGATTGATTGCACTCATGGCTTTTCAAGTTAGGTCAATTCTAGCTTTGGTTTTAGCTTTAACAGCCATTAATGGAAGTTTCGCTGCTCGTCAGCTTTTAGACACGACCGAAGCAGCAGCGCCTGAGGTTGCTCCAACATCACCAAAACCGACTATTCCAGCTATTCCAACAACTTTGCCACCAATGCCTTCTATTCCGAAGGTCACTATTCCTAGTACATTTCCCACTACACTCCCGCCAATTCCTTCCATTCCAACTACAATTCCCACGACTATACCAACCAGTATTCCAACTACATTACCTCCTATGCCTTCCATTCCAAGCATTCCTTCTATTCCCGCGACTATACCAACTAGTACTCCAACTACATTACCTCCTATGCCTTCCATCCCAAGCATTCCTTCTATTCCCAAGGTGCCTTACCAGGGCGCGCCTATTCCGGCCCCACCAAGTGGCACCACTAATCCATGAAAAATGATTATTTAATTATTCGTGTGCATGTATATTTGAGGAAGTGATGGTGTACTTAAAAATATTCTTGCTAGTTTGTGGTTTTATATTTGCTCGGTGTTGTATGTACTATGTTCAGTACTTTTTGTGGATTATAGTATTATACTGTGATTACATTGTTTCTTTGGATGTTATTTCATTTTTGCAATGAAAAGTGCTGATTTTGTTTCAGGCTGAAATCACACGTGTTTGTAATGGGTTTCTTAATTTCTTTCAGAATAAATGTCCTCCCTTCCTTTAGGAATTATATATGAGCACCCAGACAATTGTTGTAGCTTTCTGATAAAATAACTGAATAGCTGTGTAAGTTTTAAGAAGTTTACATATGTATTTCTAAAGCAAATTGCAAAAGGGAACAAATAGTGACCACCCAATCAGAAAGAACCTTCCATAAAAAATTAATTAATCAGAAACAACATTACCCATTGGAGGATATTTTTTATTGGTAGAAATTAATAGAAAAGAAGAGAGAAAAATAGAAAAAGTATATCAGTTCTTATATTGGTAGAAAGATCGGTAAAATTCTTACCGATCCAAAACCAGTTTGTTTTTTTTTCTTTCATTTTTTTTCTAGTAAAATATAATTTTTTTAGAAAATAGATAGAGTATCTTAAAATTTAGATATAATAGAAACATTCTATCTATTTTTTGAAAAAAAATTCATATTTTACTAGAAATAGAAATATAAGAATTCCCTGCATCTATACATCAGATTTAAAAAAAAAAGAAAAACTAAGTTTGGATCAGTATAATTCGTACCGATCCAAACTTTTTGATTTTTAGGATCGGTAGAAATCCTACTGATCTTTCTACTAATATAAGAACTGATGTACTCTTTCTATTTCTCTCTCTTCTTTTCTATTAATTTCTACCAATAAAAAATTTCCCCATTCGATGACTAAAGTCGATCATGGATGCTTATTTGCAGTTTAAAGTAGGAGCTTTTAACAGGATCCTTTTTGGCATAAAAATCGGCTCAGGGCCTTCTCTTGTATCATCATTCAAGTAAAACCTTTTTTAGCAAGACATGGTTCAACACTGCATCACAAACGATTACCAGTACGTTGTTCTTACAGTTAACCTAAGACTTTTAGACTGATCAAGAAACGCAACTCTCCTGTCTTTCCTGGTACACAACCCGCAAAAACTTCGCTCAAGCACCAGAAAATTTCATGCGAAACTGAATTTTAGATAGAATTTTCACAAGTAATTGACGTTACTTATTTGCATGGCGCATAATTCAAAGCAAAATCCATCCACATATATGCGAGTTCGTCTTCTTTTTTCTTTTTCTTTTTTAAATTTTCGCAGAGGCTACGAAGTCAGTTTGGTAAAAGTAGAGATACATTTATTATAAGCGTTGTAACTGTAAATATTGGATTAAAAGCCAATTCACGTTAAGGAATGCATATCTGGTAATGGTTAAAAAAGTCTATTAAGTGGGTAGTAATTAGATATGTTTACTTGTTAATATTCTCCATAATCTTAATTACTTGTAGCAGAAATATATCATATATGGTTCAAAAATCAAAATTCTTAATTATTAGGAAGTTAGCAGAAGACCACCTATTTGTTTTGACTTCTTGAATAATTAAGAACCTTTACACCTTGTTTGGATGGAGAGTAGAGGAAGGGAGGGAATGGAAAGAAAAGAAAATCGTGTTTGGTTGATAAAATTATGTTAAAGGTGAAGGGTATAAGAGGTGAAAGGCTTAACCTTGTGTCATTGTAATTAATAGAATCGGTTTCTCTCCCGATTTGGGGTGTAACTAGAGTGGGAAAAATGGCACGCCGGAGCCGGCTCCGTCACGGAACGGCATGGTAACGGCACGGAACGGCACGGCACGCGTGTCGGTCACGTGCCGTGACTCGCGTGTCCCGTGCCGTGACCATTCGCGTGCCGTGACCAATTGTTGGCAAAGAAGACACGGCACGGCACGGAAATTGTCTTGGTCACGGCACGGCACGGCACGGAACACGAAAACGGCACGGCACGGGACACGCGAGTCACGGAACGGAAGACACGCCAGTCACGGCAGTCACGGCAGTAGCGAAGCAATACACTAACATACCTTCTTATAAGGTATAATTTTATTTTAATTAAAATATTTACATTTAAATTTCAATTAAAACATTTGAATTTTAAAGAATCGTTTCATATTTTTTTTAAACGTTAAATGCGATCAAACTTAACTAACACGCGTTTGGTTACGGCACGTTTGGTCACGGCATGAATTAGTCACGGCACGCGAGTCACGGCGTGACTCGCGTGCCGTGACCATCCCTCGTAATTTTTGTCACGGCACGGCACGTGAAAAATTTACTTGGTCACGGCGTGTTAGTCACGGCACGGCACGACACGGCACGTTTTTCCCTCTCTAGGTGTAACGGATGGAAAGAAATTTTGTTGCAAATATTTTTAGAAAATAAAACACAAATGCTCAACCCTATATCTTACCTATATATTTCCCATACAAATTTTTTGTCACAAACCTACAACAACCACCGAATTTCTCATTAATTCTAAATTTTAATCAACCAAACAAGAAATAAGACGGAAAGAAAAATTAAATTTATTTTCTCTCATTAATTATCCAAACCGAAGAGGTTAAATATGTTAATCTTCTTTTACTATTCCATTCCATTCCCTTCTATTCTTCACCTCCCCTTCCTTCCTCTGTTCTCCATCCACACAAGGTGTTAACATTCAAAATTAAATATAGTTATCTGTTCACATATAATTTGGTAGTTGTAGAATAACGTTGCCAACTTTAATTTCGTTTCAATTTTGCTATTTATTTATTGCTTTCTACCTGATAGTTGTTATTATTTGGCGCCACCAGGTGTCTTCTATCTGTTCTTGTTTTCAATACCCTGTTATTTCTGGTATATTTGAACAAATTTAGTTGAGCAACCTAAAAACCATTGCACCTCCTCCTTTAAACCCCATACTATAAATATCACTATTTCTTCACTACCAATTCACACAACACCACATAGAAAGTGAATTTGAAATATATAGTTCTCAAATTTAGTATTCTGATTCTATCTTCAATTGCACTCATGGCTTTTCAAGCTTGGACAATCCTGGCTTTGGTTTTAGCTTTAACAGCCATTAATGGAAGTTTTGCGGCACGCCATCTTTTAGACACGACCGAAGGGGCAGCGCCAGAGGCTGCACCAATAACGCCGAAGCCAACTATTCCGGCTATTCCAACAACTTTGCCACCAATGCCTTCTATTCCAAAGGTACCTATTCCTAGTACTATCCCCACCACACTGCCGCCTATTCCTGCCATCACGGGCATTCCTAAAATTCCAACTACAATTCCCACAACTGTACCATCCACTATTCCAACTACATTGCCTCCTATGCCTTCCATCCCAGGCATTCCTTCTATTCCCACGACAATACCCAAAGTACCCTTCCAGGTGCCATCTATTCCGGCCCCACCTACCACTACCAGTCCGTGAAAGATCATGAATTATGCACGTGCAACAGAGACTTCATATTATGTCATATATTGTTGGTATACTAATTGGTATATATCTGTTTGGTGTTATATTTCGTACATATTTTTGTTTACTATTGTGGATTATAGTGTGATTTATGTCGTTTGAATTTTTGTTATTTCATTGTTGATATTAAAAAAAAGGTAATATGGTTTCAGGCTGGTGTCTCGCTTATTTAAGTTGGCATTTTTTTATTTTGAATCAAATAACTAGAAAAATTATAGGATGCTGATAAAATAAATCACAAAAAAAAAAATGTTACATACTTAACACAAAGTTCAATTTTTGCATAGATAACAAAAAGAAGAGCGTAGCCAGCTTTAGTCTATATAAATTAGAACAGAATGCTTCAAAGAATGCATAAAGAGTACCACTAATGACGTTAAAATAAAAAACAAAGAAAGAAAGTGCGAACTGAATTCAGATATATATGCACAAAAATAAAATTTAGATTGCAAATGTTTTTCAATTGGAAATTCAACCTAGCATAGGAGTACCACTAATGACGCTCAAAAATGCCTATTTTCTGGGTAGCATGTATATTTTCTGGTTACATTTCTCCTTTTCATGACTACTAACAGAAACGAAGGGTTTAGAAAATCAAAACTAAGGTCCTAAAGTAAACAAATTAGGCCACTCTAGCATATTAACTGTCGAGTGAAATTTTCTCTTTTTTATTTTTCAAAAATATTTGATTTCAAATGTTAATTTTGTAAATGTTATTGAAGGTCCTTTGAATGACATCAAAACATAATACTGTAATGAGAGCAGCACAGGTAAAACCACTTATCCCCACTATATCCCTACTTTAAATTGCAAACACCCCATTTGAGTAGTGGGAATAGTTGGAGTTGTGACCTTTGGCATTGAAGGCATTGGTGGCAAAGTTGTTGGAATTGTTGGAATAGTCGGAATAGTAGGAATAGTCGGAATAGTTGGGATAGTCGGTTTCGGTGTAGTTGGAGCAGCCTCTGGTGCTGCTGCTTCAGTCGTATCTAACAGATGGCGAACCGCAAAACTTCCATTAATGGATGTAAAAACCAGAGCCAAAGCCATTATAGAAATGGAGCAGAGAATGTAGATAACAAATGGATTTAAGTAGGAAACTTTGGTTGTTGCTATATTTGTGGTTTGGCACTGAAGCGTTGGTGATATTTATAGTATAGGGTTCCAAACACGGTGCAATATAGTCTTTAGTTTGGTGAACTATAATTGAACAGAGTTTCCAAGCTAGGTTCCTCTGTAGCATGTACTTTAAAAATTAACCATGTAGTGAGTTGCTAATTGTTGGTTCCACCTTAATATAGTTTAAAAATTAACCTGCTGTAGTTAATTGTATCTAGTTGCTTTGATTGATGTCAAACTCACCAAATTGATATTTTATAAAGTCATTAAGCCTTCAAGAATTTTAAATCCAATTTCTATCCGACTCAAATTTGAATTATCCGAAATTGGTAAATGATGGACCATGTACTTCACAGGTACTTCACTGGTAATATGAAACACACCCCCCCCCCCCCCCCCCCCCCTCCCAATCCCCACAACCCAAAAATAAAAAAACAAAATAACAATTAATAATAATAATAATCAACCTTTCGGAGGTTCATAGAAACACCACCTGCTCTGTTTGTTGTGACTTTTTTTTTTATTTGGAAACCTCTTAAAATCCAAAATTAAACGAGTAATCTGTTCAAATGTTAGCTGGTAGTTGTTAGAAAAAAAAAAAATTACAATTATAAGTGCATTTTGTAGATTTAGTTATATATTTTTTTCTTGAGAGCTGTTGTTCTTGGGATGCCATGGTGTTACTTTGATCTTCTTCTTTTTCTCAGCAATCTGACATGTGTGATGTATCTGCAATTTTGGTTTACCAACCCAAAGACATTTGGTTGATCAACCTAAGGACAGTTGCACCTCATCCTAAAAATATCAATAACTATAAATATCAAGGTTTCCCTCCCCATTGTGAATTCACACAACTCACCATTTCATAAATTTAATACAATTCTTGAATTTAGTATATCTTCTCTCTTTGATTGATTGCACTAATGGCTTTTCAAGTTAGGTCAATACTAGCTTTGGTTTTAGCTTTAACAGCCATTAATGGAAGTTTTGCTGCTCGTCATCTTTTAGACACGACCCAGGCAGCGGCACCTGAGGCGGCTCCAACAACACCAAAACAGACTATTCCATCTATTACATCTATTCCAACAACTTTGCCACCAATGCCCTCTATTCCAAAGGTCACTATTCCGAGTACAATTCCCGCTACACTGCCGCCAATTTCTTCCATTCCAACTACAATTCCCACGACAATACCAACCAGTATTCCAACTACAATTCCCACAACAATACCAACCAGTATTCCAACTACATTACCACCTATGCCTTCCATCCCAAGCATTCCTTCTATTCCCCTGACAATTCCCAAGGCACCTGTCCAGGTCGCACCTATTCCGGCCCCACCAAGTGCCAGCACTAGTCCATGAAAGATGATCATTTAATTATGCGAGTTGCATTATGTGAGAAAGTTACGGTGTATTTGAAAAAGTCTTGCTAGTTTATTGTTTTATATTTGCTTGGTGTTGTATGTACTACGTACTTGTACTTGTTCTCTACTTTGGTGGATTATACTGTGAATTACGCTGTTACTTTATATGTTGTTTCATTTTTGCAATGAAAATTGCTGATTTTGCCATTTTGGTTCAGACTGCAATTTTCACTTGTGTGTGTAGTGGATCTCCTAATTTCTATCAGAATAAATGTGCCCCTTTTATTTTTGTTTAGATGTCTTTAATAGTTATGAGCACCGAAACAGCAGTTGTGGCATTTTGAATAAACAATTGAGAAAATTGCGACATACTTAAAACGATGCAAAATGTTGGTACGCATGGATCGCTAGCTAAGAGCAGACAGAGTACCGAAGTTTACATTTGAATTTCTAAACCAAATTGCAAAAGGGAACCAATAGTAACCACCCATCAGAAACAACATTCCATGAAAACATTTGATAACTAAAGTCGATCATTGATACTTCTTTGCATTTTATAGTAGGAGATGAAAACAGGACCCTTTTTGCAATAAAAATGGGGCTCACGGCATTCTCTTGTATCAATATCCAAATAAAACCTTTTTCAGCAAGCCATGGTTTGACACTGCATCACAAACAATTACCAGTACTAGTGCTTACAGCTAACCTCTAAGACAACAGACTGATCAAGAAACGCAACACAATTCGCAAAAACTTCGCTCAAGCACCAGACAAATGTCATGCAGAACTGAATTTCATATAGAATTTTCACTAGTAAATGGTGTTACTTATTTCTTAAAAGGTTCATACTGCAAATCAAATTAAGAACAATTGGAGCCTCCACGCCTTGTTCCTAGGATTCTGATATTTGTATGGCGTATAATTCAAAACAAAATCCTTCCACAGATAATAATTTTATGAAGTGGGGATGGTATACCAAGTATCTTCTTTCTCTGTAGACGGATCGCTAGAATGTCACTTCTTAATTAACAAATCCTCCTTCGTCAATTGGCAACTGTCATGCACTTCACCTACACAAGTGAGTAGTGACTGGATTGAGATGATGAGTTAAAGCTATATATTCTAACATATATGGCCACATTTAATCATTAGAGAGAAAGTTTGCAATTGTAATTTCAGAGATGAACCTAGATCGTTACACGGTCGTTTGTATCAAGTGCATGAAGATTGAATTTATTCTTAATTTCTTTTGTTCCAATTTCTCTTTTACTTTTATAATCTGACATTTGGTTTTAATTAACTTATAAGGTTGGAGCATGACCCTGTCTTTTTTGCGAAGGAGAAAGATTAAAAAGTACAAGCAAAGACTTCTGATTCCATAGACACTTCTCTATTGGCAAAAAAATCACTGTAAAAGAAATCCTCCCTATTTTCCCAAAGAAAACATATCATAACATAACATAAGCTTTGATTGTCACACCAAAAAATAAAAAAAATTAATTTGTCGTTAAATCATTTGATCACCATATTATTGATCATTTATCAAACTGTTGAGAACAACTTAATTGACAAGTTTGTTGTAAAAATATTCTTGCTAGTTTGTGGTTTTATATTTGATCACCATCACACTAAATTAGAGTTACATTGATTATAAGCATCGTAATGGTAAAAAATTTATTTAAAGCCAACTGCACTCCTAAGTAATAAACTAACAGATTTCGATCCCAATTTATTTCAATCTAATCCAACTAAATTTTGAATGTTCAGAAATTGGAAAATAATGGACCAAGTACTTCACAAGTACTTTCCAGATCACTTGTATATGTATTTTGAAGTCGGGTTGAGGTATGCAATACGTGGTCTACAAACCCCCAGAAAAATATATAATAAAAATATTATGAGAAAAATGATCAAACTTTAGGAGGTTCATACTAGACCACCTGTTATGTTAGTTTTGACTTTCTTGAGTTGGAAACCTTGTCACACCCAAAATTGAACAAGTAATCTGTTAAAAAAAAAAAAAAAAAAAAGCTCAATTACAAGTGCATTTTTTAGATTAATTTATATATTATTTTTCTTGATAGTTGTTGTTCTTGGATGCCATTGCATGTCACTTTGATTTTTTTTTTTTTCTCAGCAATCTGACATGTACGTGATGCATTTAATATTGGTTTACCAACCCACAGACCTTTGGTTGATCAACCTAAGAACAGTTGCACCTCATCCTAGAAAACCCCTAGCTATAAATGTCACCATTTCCCCATTGCCAATTCACACAACTCATTATTCCATATATTAAATACAGTTCTTGAATTAAGTATTCTCTCTTCGATTGATTGCACTCATGGCTTTTCAAGTTAGGTCAATTCTAGCTTTGGTTTTAGCTTTAACAGCCATTAATGGAAGTTTTGCTGCTCGTCAGCTTTTAGACACGACCGAAGCAGCAGCGCCTGAGGTTGCTCCAACATCACCAAAACCGACTATTCCAGCTATTCCAACAACTTTGCCACCAATGCCTTCTATTCCGAAGGTCACTATTCCTAGTACATTTCCCACTACACTCCCGCCAATTCCTTCCATTCCAACTACAATTCCCACGACTATACCAACCAGTATTCCAACTACATTACCTCCTATGCCTTCCATTCCAAGCATTCCTTCTATTCCTGCGACTATACCAACTAGTACTCCAACTACATTACCTCCTATGCCTTCCATTCCAAGCATTCCTTCTATTCCTGCGACTATACCAACTAGCACTCCAACTACATTACCACCTATGCCTTCCATCCCAAGCATTCCTTCTATTCCCAAGGTGCCTTACCAGGGCGCGCCTATTCCGGCCCCACCAAGTGGCACCACTAATCCATGAAAAATGATTATTTAATTATTCGTGTGCATGTATATTTGAGGAAGTGATGGTGTACTTAAAAATATTCTTGCTAGTTTGTGGTTTTATATTTGCTCGGTGTTGTATGTACTATGTTCATGTATATGTTCAGTACTTTTTGTGGATTATACTGTGATTACATTGTTTCTTTGGATGTTATTTCATTTTTGCAATGAAAAGTGCTGATTTTGTTTCAGGCTGAAATCACACGTGTTTGTAATGGGTTTCTTAATTTCTTTCAGAATAAATGTCCTCCCTTCCTTTAGGAATTATATATGAGCACCAAGACAATTGTTGTAGCTTTCTGATAAAATAACTGAATAGCTGTGTAAGTTTTAAGAAGTTTACATATGTATTTCTAAAGGAAATTGCAAAAGGGAACAAATAGTGACCACCCAATCAGAAAGAACCTTCCATAAAAAATTAATTAATCAGAAACAACATTACCCATTGGAGGATATTTTTTATTGGTAGAAATTAGGGGTGTCAATGACACCCATTTACCCTACCCGTATCGTATTCGATAAGACGGGTATGGGTAAGATTTTTTTTCGTTAGCTTATTGGGTATGAGTATGTGTAAAGATTTTTTTTCATTAGATAAACGGGTATGGGTACGGGTAAAGATTATTTCATACCCGTTGGGTAACGGGTAATTATATGAAATAAATTATATTTAGATATATTAATATTATATTCAATTTATTTATTTCCCTGTTTTCCATATTGCTGTATCAATACTGGAGAAAATGTATGCATTTTGTTATAAGAAGAATATTATGCTAAACATATTACTTTTTTATTTGAATGTTTTGTTATTTAGTTAACGAATTGAATTTGTTAGAAGAGATATTTGTGATTTTTTATTTTATTTTTGCTTTATAAAAAACTATTAGTTAGAATTGATTGCATATTTGTATTTTCATTTTTATATTAGTAATTGTGATGGCGTATGTATGACGTGATAAATTTAGATGGTTTATTTGTAAAAATAGTAAAACCATTATATTAGTATTTTCGTTATTCGCCCACTACCGTTTCGTTACCCGTTAATCATAACGGGTATGGGTAGGGTAGGGTAAGACAAATTCTTAACGGGTATGGGACGGGTATGGGTAGATCAATTCTTAGTGGGTATGGGTATGAAAATGGTTCCACTCTACCCATATCGTACCCATTGACACCCCTAGTAGAAATTAATAGAAAAGAAGAGAGAGAATTAGAAAAGGTATATCAGTTCTTATATTGGTAGAAAGATCGGTAAAATTCTTACCGATCCAAAACCAGTTTTTTTTTTTTCCTTTCATTTTTTTCTAGTAAAATATAATTTTTTTTAGAAAATAGATAGAGTATCTTAAAATTTAGATATAATAGAAACATTCTATCTATTTTTTGAAAAACTTTTCATATTTTACTAGAAATATAATATAAGAATTCCCTCCATCTATACATCAGATTTTAAAAAAAAAAAAAAAACTAAGTTTGAATCAGTATAATTCGTACCGATCCAAATTTTTTGATTTTTAGGATCGGTAGAAATCCTACTGATCTTTCTACTAATATAAGAACTGATGTACTCTTTCTATTTCTCTCTCTTCTTTTCTATTAATTTCTACCAATAAAAATTTTCCCCCATTCGATGACTAAAGTCGATCATGGATGCTTATTTGCAGTTTAAAGTAGGAGCTTTTAATTTTAACAGGATCCTTTTTGGCATAAAAATGGGGCTCATGGCATTCTCTTGTATCATCATTCAAGTAAAACCTTTTTTAGCAAGACATGGTTCAACACTGCATCACAAACGATTACCAGTACTTGTTCTTACAGTTAACCTAAGACAAAAAACTGATCAAGAAACACAACTCTCCTGTCTTTCCTGGTACACAACCCGCAAGAACTTCGCTCAAGCACCAGAAAATTTCATGCGAAACTGAATTTTAGATAGAATTTTCACAAGTAATTGACGTTACTTATTTGCATGGCGCATAATTCAAAGAAAAATGCATCCACGTATATGCGAGTTCGTCTTTTTTTTTCTTTTTCTTTTTTAAATTTTCACAGAGGCTACGAAGTCAGTTTGTCAGTTTGGTAAAAGTAGAGATACATTTATTATAAGCGTTGTAACTGTAAATATATGATCAAAAGCCAAATTAATTCACGTTAAGGAATGCATATCAGGTAATGGTTAAAAAAGTCTATTAAGTGGGTAGTAATTAGATATGTTTACTTGTTAATATTCTCCAGAATCTTAATTACTTGTAGCAGAAATATATCATATATGGTTCAAAAATCAAAATTCCTAATTATTAGGAAGTTAGCAGAAGACCACCTATTTGTTTTGACTTGTTGACAAAGAACCTTTAAAATTCAAAATTAAATATAGTTTGGTAGTTGTAGATTAACGTTGTCAACTTTAATTTCGTTTCAATTTTGCTATTTATTTATTGTTTTCTACCTGACAGTTGTTATTATTTGGCGCCACCAGGTGTCTTCTATCTGTTCTTGTTTTCAATACCCTGTTATTTCTGGTATATTTGAACAAATTTAGTTGAGCAACCTAAAAACCATTGCACCTCCTCCTTTAAACCCCATACTATAAATATCACTATTTCTTCACTACCAATTCACACAACACCACATAGAAAGTGAATTTGAGATATATAGTTCTCAATTTTAGTATTCTGATTCTATCTTCAATTGCACTCATGGCTTTTCAAGCTTGGACAATCCTGGCTTTGGTTTTAGCTTTAACAGCCATTAATGGAAGTTTTGCGGCACGCCATCTTTTAGACACGACCGAAGGTGCAGCGCCAGAGGCTGCACCAATAACGCCGAAGCCAACTATTCCGGCTATTCCAACAACTTTGCCACCAATGCCTTCTATTCCAAAGGTCTCTATTCCTAGTACTATCCCCACTACACTGCCGCCTATTCCTGCCATCACGGGCATTCCTAAAATTCCAACTACAATTCCCACAACTGTACCATCCACTATTCCAACTACATTGCCTCCTATGCCTTCCATCCCAGGCATTCCTTCTATTCCCACGACAATACCCAAAGTACCCTTCCAGGTGCCGTCTATTCCGGCCCCACCTACCACTACCAGTCCGTGAAAGATCATGAATTATGCACGTGCAACAGAGACTTCATATTATGTCATATATTGTTGGTGTACTAATTGGTATATATCTGTTTGGTGTTATATTTCATACATATTTGTGTTTACTATTGTGGATTATAGTGTGATTTATGTCGTTTGAATTTTTGTTATTTCATTGTTGATATTAAAAAAAGGTAATATGGTTTCAGGCTGGTGTCTCGCTTATTTAAGTTGGCATTTTTTTATTTTGAATCAAATAACTAGAAAAATTATAGGATGCTGATAAAATAAATCACAAAAAAAAAATGTTACATACTTAACACAAAGTTCAATTTTTGCATAGATAACAAAAAGAAGAGCGTAGCCAGCTTTAGTCTATATAAATTAGAACAGAATGCTTCAAAGAATGCATAAAGAGTACCACTAATGACGTTAAAATAAAAAACAAAGAAAGAAAGTGCGAACTGAATTCAGATATATATGCACAAAAATAAAATTTAGATTGCAAATGTTTTTCAATTGGAAATTCAACCTAGCATAGGAGTACCACTAATGAAGCTCAAAAATGCCTATTTTCTGGGTAGCATGTATATTTTCTGATTACATTTCTCCTTTTCATGACTACTAACAGAAACGAAGGGTTTAGAAAATCAAAACTAAGGTCCTAAAGTAAACAAATTAGGCCACTCTAGCATATTAACTGTCGAGTGAAATTTTCTCTCTTTTTTTTCAAAAATATTTGATTTCAAATGTTAATTTTGTAAATGTTATTAAAGGTCCTTTGAATGACATCAAAACATAATACTGTAATGAGAGCAGCACAGGTAAAACCACTTATCCCCACTATATCCCTACTTTAAATTGCAAACACCCCATTTGAGTAAACGGGAATATCAAAATTTATTTTATCAGCACCAACAACTTTAATTCAAACCATCTAAAAAATAAACTAAATTGAGAAAATTGAGGAAGCTTACCAAATGGAAGAGAAGATAAGCAGCCAACATTTTTCCTTAATTGGCACAAGATCAACCAACCCAAAGACCCCAACAAAAGAGCGTCAGAAATGCATTCCATAAATTCACACCAGTTCTTCACCTCATTTAAAACAAACGCAAACAAACTTTAACAAAAACTCCTTTAACATTGAGCCAAAATTCATAACTCTTGACATTTACCAATGGTTACCCATGCCAAGTTTTAGCTAGTTATTCTCCTGTCCCACTTATCCAACGGTGGAAATGAAGCAGCGCGCAGAATTACTGAAACATCAGATTCACCGGATGTTGTCCCAGAAACTCCAACAGCTGGCACAACATTGCCATCAATTTCTAATACTATTTCAAAAATTCCTGGATTGCCATCTATGCCTACAATCCCATAAACACTATACCTCTTTTAGGTTAGAGAGAGATGCTTATGTGATTCGCGAGGCTCTAGTGACATGTATGCTTGTGATTGTGCACCTTATATGTGTGTGTGCATTTAGCAATTTATTCGTAACAATGTGATTTACCAAAAATATAGTATTTGATTTTTTAAGTTGTTGCACTTGTGATTATTGCTATCTTTTACATAAATATTCATCGCACCCCCCCCCCCTGCGGTACACCTTATTTGTTAGATAATATTAGTATCAACAAACTTAGCATATTTGTTTTACAAACATAAAATCTATAGAATCAGCATACAATTATCCACATAGTGAAGGAACGTTTTAAATAGAAAAAAAAATATATGTAATAAACAGAAAGTTTCATTGTAATTGAAGTTCTTTATACACAATGCTGCTCTTTGATCGTCAAAAAAGGTGAGTATACAATTCCAAAGAAAATTACTTGAGAATAGTCGATCAACCTCTGATTATCTGTCAATGGCTGTACCAGCAATGTCAATTACTCCAAAAAAAATACAATGATGAGAAACGAACCCCAAAATTGGAGAGGCTGGTATGGATTATGTCGCATAATTATCCTTTAAAGAACTCTATTTTTCGACTGCAACTAGAGTTGATTGCATCCTCCAAATTCTTCACTTTCTCATAATCCACCTTGAATGTAACCATTGTCGTACCATCATTGCCGGTATCATAGTCTTGTTTAATATCCTCGGCATGAAAATGTTGGAGCTGTTACCAAAATAACAATGTCACTGAATTAAGTTATTGTTACAAATAAACTGAGAATAAGCAATAGTATCACCAGAAAGAACTTATCACCTGATGATAAATTGTTCCCACCAGTTCAAACGGTACCTCCATGCCAACTCGAACCTGAAGCAAACAATAATTATATATATAATATAAACAAAAAAGAAGGAATTATAGATACAACTATACAAGGTTCAAAAAACACCTTGGGTTTGACATAACAAGTAGGAGCACCTTTCAAGCACTCTAAAGCAACACCTCCATAGGCTCTGACAAGACCCCCAGTTCCAAGTTTTATACCTCCAAAATATCTATAATAAAGCATGAAATCTTAAAACATCAACTGAATATAAACTCAGATTGTATATATAGTTGATGGTGTAATCCTTGGTTAGCAAATAACTCGGTCTCTTGTTTCTGGAAAGGGGGCTACTAAATAGATCTTTATGAAATATATATATATAAAAATAAAAAAAATAAAAAAACTACGTATCATATGAAAAACTACCTAATTACTACTACCATCACCATATCAAGCCCAGAGGAAACAATAGCAGAGTAAATCGGTTTGCCAGCTGTACCAGAGGGCTCACCATCATCATTGGACCGGTACTGCTCTCCGAGCTACCAAAAGAGAAATTGAAAACTGGCATCATAAATTCATTGGTGCTTGATTTATATAGAATTGAGGAAAGGAATTTGAAAGAAAAGCATAGATTAGAGGTACCTTGTATGCCCAACAATTATGAGTGGCACGGGGATCCCTAACCTGAGTTAACATAAATCTTAAATCATTATCTTCTTAATCAACATCAAAGACATACACAAAACTTCTGAAAGCTACTCTATGTATGAACTAACAGGAACTACACTATACTCTCTGAAAAGGTAGCAAAATTTCAAAAAAAATAAAAAAAATGAGAACCTGAGAAAGGAAAGACATGGCGGAGTGCTCGTCAGAGACGGGAGATGCGATGGCGATGAATTTGCTCTTCTTTATCTCGCGCTCGAAGGTAGCTCGTTCGGCCAGCGTAGTGTACGGATCCGGCGAGGAGGCGCCCGAGGAAGACGACGACATAGCGCGCGCGCTGGTCCCTCCTCCACAGCCGCAGCCGCTATGCGATGGCGAGTGCCAACGAAAGAAGTTGATCGGCGATTGTTGGAGGATAGAGGAGAAGGCGAGGCGAGGCGGGATTCGTACCGCTGCCATTTGGGGCTCGATCCGCCATGAAATAGAAGTGAACTAGAAAATAAAGAGGATTGTTTTTTATCGTATCTTTCAGTGGTTTGGGCTTCTCCGCCTCTTCATTGTTTTTGGGCTCAAAAGTATGGTTTGGGCTTCTCCGCCTCTTCATTGTTTTTGGGCTCAAAAGTATGGTTTGGGCTTCTCCGCCTCTTCATTGTTTTTGGGCTCAAAAGTATGGTTTGGGCTTCTCCGCCTCTTCATTTTTTTTGGGCTCAAAAGTATGGTTTGGTTGTGACTTAAATTATAAAATCATGAGTTTAAATCTCAGTTATTCTATTAAACGAGAATTAATTAGATCGGTTTAATCAGTTTAATCGTAACTTTAATTAGACTATTTAATATTTGTTTTCTCTTTAATACTATTTTTTAATAATTTAAGCTATAGTATAACTTTAACCTCAACTAAATATAAATATAAATAGTTTAGACAGATCTAAATTGAAATAATAACTAAAACCTTCAAAATTTTAAACCCCAACTAAATACCATCCCATGAGCATAAAAATTTTCAAAATTACCAAAGAAGTCGCACACAAAATACAAATAATGTAATATATTATTTTATTAAATCAAAGATCAATTAAATAATACAGGCATGTATCAATGTCAACGTCATTATAAATTAATTAAAAATAATACTTGCATACATCTAACTATAAATTTATATCATTTTGACACACATTAGCAGCTATACTTTTGACAAGTGATGATGATAGTACAAACTGGATTTTTATTGACCAAAATGACCGAATTTTTTAATTATAACACTGCCCAAAAAAAATAAACTAAGAAACAAGTAGAACTAGGGTGTTCTTAAGTTCATCAAGTCTCTTTGTGAGCTTAACTCAAAAATCTATTGGATTGGCTTCAAACAACACATCCAACCCAACCCGTTGAAACCGATCTACTTCATGAGTGATGCATTTACATGTCAAATTTGTAATTTTTCGAACTAGTTTAGTATAAAATCAAGCGGTCAAAAAATAATGAAAAATGAACTCATCAAAATTAACTTATAAATCGTTTTTTTGTACCGCTTGACTTCATATTAAATTAGTTCAAAATTTTAAAAATTTGACATGTAAACGCATCACTCATGAAGTAGATCGGTTTCAACGGTTTAGATGCGTCGTTTGAAATAAAAATATTTTCAAACGCATCACTCATGAAGTAGATCGGTGTCATTTTTTGTACCGATTGATTCTACTTTTAACATGCATCCATTGTAAAAACATATTTTCATCTATATATTATAGCGTCATTTTATTATTACAATTAGTGCGTATGTAGTGGTATACAAAATAAAAATAACATAAATATAATTAATTATTTATTACATCAAATTTTAATTAAATGATACAAGCATCAATGTCAAGGTCATTATAAGTTAATTAAAAAATAACTTTCATATAATCTGGATTGTCATCGATAAAAAATAATACACCTACGTTACTCTGATACTTCATAAATGGTTCCGCATCCGTATCAGATACGTATCGTATTGTCATATTGTCATATTGATATTCATATCATATTGTTCGATATCCGTATCGTTTTGAAACTTACCATATCACTTTATCCCCTATCGTATTCATGCAACATTGTAGTACACATTGAATTTCTATTGTCATAGGCCTACATGTAGGGGTGTTCAAATGGATCGGTTTATTCGGTTTTAAACTAAACCGGCAAATTTCGGTTTAATTGGATCGGTTGTTTGGTTTAAATGGTTCGGTTCAGTTTTGGGATCTCCAAATTGGTTTGAACCGAACCAACC
Organism: Carex kokanica; assembly: GCA_025461125.1. Classification (NCBI taxonomy): domain Eukaryota; kingdom Viridiplantae; phylum Streptophyta; class Magnoliopsida; order Poales; family Cyperaceae; genus Carex; species Carex kokanica. Next base: position 341,270 of record JAJGRX010000403.1, on the reverse strand, counting down.
GGTTTAATAAAAAATGAATCAGTTTATAATGGATCGGTTTATTTTGTGTGGTTTATAATAGATCGGTTTATCAAAAATCGGCTTGTGTGGTTATAAAAATGTTATCCAAATCCGTTTTAACCGAACCAACCGGTTTTGAAATGTTTATTTGTAACTTGAAATGTTTGTATTCGGTTCAACCGAACAAACCGAAGTTTAAATCGGTTTAATCGGTTCAGTTTTAGATCAGTTTGGAATTTTAATTCGGTTGGATTTTCAAAATTCGATTTAAACCACGGTTCGGCAAAAAAAGTTCAGTTAATTAACCCGAACCGACCGGTAGAACACCCCTACCTACATGCCAACCAAAGGTTGGGCACTAACAGACAAAGTAGCTTAGGGTGGCTCTTTCATGTGAATAGTCAATCATTCTCATTTACAACTTACAAGTAAATTAAGCCATGTCTCTCTACAACACCTATTTCTCTAACACCTACGGTCATTTTAGATGTAATTCTATCATAAAATAGTCATTAAATAACTCCGATAGCACTTTGGGCCTCGATTACCATACCGAACACATGTTTGAAACTTTTAAGGATTGAATTGGTTAAGTAATATTAAATTTAAGGACCATTTGATTGATTTACTCTTACATTAATTTCAAATTGTAAATAAAAAACATAATATTTTTTTATGATTTTAAATTTAGATAAAAATATCAGTAGTGTTATAGGTATTTTGCGCTCAAAAATTAACTGTCCAAAGTGAATTAATTAGTTTAATTAGGACCATTCTCAAGAAATTTAAGTTTTTGAATAGCGATCTTTGTAAATCACAACTTTCTTGTGTTATTTGTCACAACAAAAATTGGCCAAAGAGGCGTTTTTGTGTCCTTACTCTTAATTTTTTTTTCAGACAAATATGATCAAAGAATGTCATGCTTTTTCGTATCAGATAGCTTAAATTTGTGTGAACCTACTTTACATATATATGTGCGAGAAAGAAATAATTCAATTGAAAAAAATATTTGGATCGAGTTTTGTAGCTCAAAATTAGTTTTCACATACAGTACTAGACGTTGTAGTTAAAATATGAAAATGATTGTAAATAAGATAACAGAGGAATCAATACAATGAGGGTAAATTTTCTAGAAAATATTAGTTATTTTTGTATTATTTGCATTTTTTTTTTGTGGAGTTAACCTACGAGCCACGAACTGAAAAAGGTGATTATATTGAAACAAATATTATAAAGTATTATTCATATTAGTGTCAAATCCTACGAGAACAGTATTGTGTATAATAATATCAATTATATATTACATCCAAACAAAAATAACAATATTATTTTTAAATTAGTATTAGGACATGTTCCTTTTCCATAGGTTTTGTTGGAAAAAATTAGATTATGAATATTTATTATCATGAGGTGTTCGTCTGAAATCTTAGCGGTTAAAATCAGTCAAGAAACAGAGTTGTAGTTGAGGTGTTGTTAGAATCTAGAGAGAGTAGCAAACATATTAGAATATGACAGAAATAGTACGTAGTAGCATGTTCGTCTAGATGTATTGATGAAAAATTGAGTTTGCTTTATTTTCATGTAAACCGCTAACAGACAACTTCTACTAGATTTTTGAAGAGTACTAAAAAAAATTGATATATATTTACTCTATATTTCATTTAAAAATTAGGCTCAGACTGGTAAATTTTGTTGCATATATTAGTTATTGTTATATTATTGGCATTTTTTGGTGGAGTTAATCTACCAACAACGAACTGAAAAATAAAACGATCATATTTAAATTAATGGCAATATAGATTTATTTCAAACATTTTTATATTTTTTTTTAATTCTTAGTACTTACCTAGAAATTAAAGACAATAAAATTATAATAATAATAATAAACATAATGATATAAAAATAATTACATTTCATTAATTGCTTACATCACAGCATGGTAGTGCAATGTAGAACAAAATAATATAAAAGGAATGGCAAGTACAAAGGTGGCACTGTTGAGATTTTTCTTGTTCCTTCCCAATTTGAATCCTAACCACTTGATACGAACAATGGATGAGATGAAGCCACCACTACTACATTGTGTTGTCCTAATTCTACCATATCTTACTCCCTAAGCAGATGAAAACTGATACTTTTTTTTTTTCTTCTAAAACCCCTACAAGAATTCTGTCAAATTTTATACCTTTCAATTAGGTTAAAAAAAAAAAAAATAGAGAATTCATGAGAATTTAAGCTTTGTATAGATATATTAAGCAGATGTTTGCTTGAGCCTTAAGATATTTCAAAGCAAAATGTAAGGCCCGAAATTTTTGTGACATACCCAAAAAAAACATTTAACCATAATTTTCTATAAATTTTAAATTTAACACAGTCACAATCACAAACGACGGACACTTTTTGGTGTCTGTAATGACAAATGGTGGACACGAAATTGGTCCGTCATTTGTCATTACAGACAGCCATTTCATTTAAATTTTGGAATTCAGTCAATCAACGGTGCCGTTGAATATATTTTATTATTAAATTTTGAAAATGAATGAAGCAACTTACAATTTGAATATACTAGAAGAAACATCAAACAAAATAGATGAAATATCTTATAATTTAGATGTATTAGAAGTACTATGAAATATTTTTCACGCAGGATTTTTTGCTACTGTAAAAAAAAAATTCTAGGTGTGTTACTGGAAAAAAAATATTTTGAATTTGAGTTATTAATCCCGGTTCAAAAATCACTTCTAGATATATAAAAAAATTATCGTGGAACTTCTAGTACATTCAAATTCTCTGGAAATGATTTTAGGAATATATTAAAATATTAAAAATATAAATTAGCTTCTAGAAAAATAAATAGAGTACCTTAAAATTTGAATGTACTAGCTAGAATGACCACGATATATTTTTTTTTGTGTTGGGCAATAAATCATGGATCAAACTCACTAATTTTGTTTATAAACTGATTTGTTTATTATACTTTTTTGTGTTAAATAATGCTAGTTAGGTATCATTCTGATCCTTGTACTTTTAACTTTGAAGAATTCAATTTGAAGGAATTTATCCCAATTTTAACATTCAGTGTAATAATATTTTCATCCATTATAACATCAACTAGTGTGGAAATAGTTGCACACATAATATAATAATTATTTATTGCATCAAATATCAATTAAAAATACAAGTATTGATGTCAATGTCATTCTAAATTTATTATAAATAATATTTGCATACATCTCACTATAAATATCATTTTAGACTTTTGAATGATGATAATGATACTACAAACAGTGCATATTGAATTTTTATTTACCAAAATGATATTGATATGGCCATAGGTCTTAGGCATGCAGAGGTAACTCAAATTTATATCACCTAATAAAGAGATTATGTGCAATTTCACATCAGATCAAATTGGCTCAGATTCTGATCAAATTTTCCGGATACACAAACACAACTCAAATTTTGAGTTATCTCATAGGATCCGGACTCACAAATATTGTGCCCTAACAGTCAAATTTTCCTGTAAATAATCAATCATGAGAGTATGTTTGTTTGCAAAATAAGAATAGCTAGAATAACCAAATCAAGAATAGTTATTGCTTGTCTTATTAAAATAGCCAAATCTCAAAATTCTTAGGAATAGCCTATTCTAATAAGACAAAAAGTTTGAATTCCCTATTCTAGCTATTCTAACCCAACCAAACACCGATAGGCTATTCCGAATAGCCTAACTCTAAGAATAATTTATTCTCAACCCAACCAAACATACCCTGAATTCTCCTTTAAAACCCTGATTTCTCTACAACATCTCCTAGTTTTCTCTAATACCTACTACAAATTTTGTCTTTCTAGATGTAATTATCTTAAGAAAAAATTTCAGTGTATCCATGTAAAACTTTAAAATAGCCAATTTCTCCATGGAAACATCATAATATCAAATATCCTTATAAAAAAAAAATTCCTTTTTCTATCCCTTTTATTTATTTTACCTTTTAATTAGTTATTTTAAAAATTAAATAGATGAATGTACCCTATTAAAATGGAGGTGTCCATTAAAAAAATTTAACCGATTGAATAAGAGCTTCATCTTCTGACTTAGCTTATGGTTGTTTGCTGTCGGTGCCAAGTGTCAGTGGTATGTACCAATACCAAGCTTTGCTGGAAGTTTGGAGCCTGCTTCTTTAACAACTAAGATATGGTAAAAGAATTACTGAAAAACCAATGAATTTGCAGAGTAGTTTGTCGATTATTTTTAAGTGTAGCTCGCTATAATATATAGTTGCTGGTATTGTGCCTCAGTGGTAGTTTTTTTTAGGGGCGGATCTAGGATTTTTGTCAGGGAGGGCAAAAAAATATCGAATCGGGTTTAAATATCTAATCAGGTTTAAATATCTAATCAGATTTAAATCCATTAACCAATTTGGTACTTGATAAAAAATAATATTTTAAGTTATATTTTCCAATGCTTTGATTTGTAATTTCTAATGCTTTGACTTATAATTCTAATTACCAATCAAAATTCAACAAATTTATTTCAATTTTAACTCTAAATTTAACCCGAATTACAAATCAAACGTCCAGAGAGGAGCCAAAAAAAATTTCAGGAGGGGCAAAGTCGGTAAGAACCGATAAATCTCTACTAAAACTCAAAATCCAGGGGCCCCCAAAACCACCTGGGTCCACCCCTGCCTTTTTTTGTGCCAACTAACATAATATTTCAGCATTATTCACAAATTGTCTGAAAATGAGACACAGCTACATGAGAAAAGCACTCAAGAATATCTTCTCCATGGAAAACCTTCTTCAATTTGTAAGGTAAATAATTCGTTCAGTAAACTTTTTAAGGTACATAAACGATCTAATACCTTAATGACAAGTACAAAAGTGGCACTGTACTATCAGGAATGACTGTTTATAAACAACCATTCCTGATATGTTATGAACTATCAGGAATGGTTGTTTATAAACGACCGATTCTGATATCTACTTTCAAGGTCGTCTTTTTAATTTGCCCGATCCAAATATATATCAGTTTCGCTTTTATACTATGTCCGATCCTGATGTATGAGATGAAACCAGCACTACTGCTTTGTGTTGCCCTAATTCTAGCATATATTAATACCTTAGCAGATGAAAACTGATACTTCTTATTCTTCTCAAACCCCTACAAAAATTCTGTCATTTATATACCTTTCAATTAGGTAAAAAAAAATAAACAGAGAGAATTCATGAGAGTTTAAGCTTTGTATAGATATATTAAGTAGATGTTAGCCTGATCTACCAAGCCTTTCAAAAAAAAAAAAAAAAAGTAGATGTTTGCTTTAGTCTTGAGCTATTTTAAAGCAAAATGTAAGTCTTTGGGTTTTAAGCATTTGACAATAGCTTTTTAGTGAGGAAATTTTCTTAAAAAAAAACAAAAGATGTTTTTGTTGCATTTTGTAAAAAGACGTAGTTCATTTGCCTTTTTTCTTTGCAAAGTTTATGAATTTTGATATTTCTCCTTTTCTTGAGTTTATTCAATGCCATATAATGCTTCAGTGATCAGATTTTTTAGAAGAAAAAAAAATGGTGTATCCTCTTACCTTTCAATTTTTTTTTCTTTCAATTTGAACGAATTGACCCCATGAAATCCATTGTAAAAATAATATTTTCATGGATTATAACATCATTTTAGTATTTCAGCTAGTGCTGATCTAGTCGCACACAAATTACAAATAATGTAAATATAATATTTATTTATCGAGTAGGGTTCAAATATTTCATGTTTTTCATGTCTCAATCGCCTCACATTCTTATATCCATTTTCAAAGTTCAAATAGTCGATTCGAACCGCTCAACATGTACTTAGAGACTAAATTTTGTTACTATTTTCTTAGATAGGTTTTAGAATCTTATGAAAAAATATATATATTGTAAATATTTTTAAAAAATATAAAATATGGTATTTAAGTACATTTTAATATAGAAATTATATTGAACAATTTAAATCGGCTATTTAAACTTTAAAATAAAAACAAAAACATAAAGCATGATTAAAATATAAAAGACATAAAACATTTCAGCCTTCCCTTGTATACTAATTTGGATGGCCATCTAAACTTTTGACCGATGACAATGACAGTACAAATTGAATTTCTATTGACAAAATGATATTGATATGGCCATATATAGGCCTACATGCCAACCAAAGGTAAAGCACTAACAGACAAAATAGCTAAGGGGGCGGCTCTTTCATGTAACGGGAATTTCATGTATACCCCTCAAAAACTTCAAAATTACGTATTTCCCCTCTAAACTTTGAAATTACGTATTTCCCCCTCTAAACTTCAAAAACTCACAAATTTACCCATTTTATTGTCTTTTATATTAAAACTCATTCTAAATTTATAAAATACCCATTTTACCCTTTATTAAAAACATATAAAACCCATCAGACTCAAATTTGAATCTGAACGGTTCATCTACCGTTCGAACTGCTTTTAGATTTGTGCGTGCAAGATCGGCACAAATCTTGATGCAAACACACACGCATATTGAAGCGACTTGCACAGATCTTAATGCGATGCACTCGGATCGAAATTGCTTTAAGATTCGTGCGTGCTAGATCTTAATGCAATGCGCGCAGATCGGACGGTAGAGGAACCCTTCAGATTCAAATTTAAGTCTGATGGGCTTTTATATGCTTTTAATAAAGGGTAAAATTGGTATTTTAAAATTTTAGAATGAGTTTTAATATAAAAGATAATAAAATGGATAAATTTGTGAGTTTTGAAGTTTAGAGGAAAAATACGTAATTTTAAAGTTTAGAAGGAGAAATACGTAATTTTGAAATTTTTGAGGGGTATACGTGAAATTCCCCCTTCATGTAATAGTCAATCATTCTCCTTTATAAGTAAAGCCCCATCTCTCTAGTCTCTACCGTCTTTTAAATGTAATTCAATCTTAAATAATCATTAAATAACTCGGATTGCACCTTGGGCCTTACACCTTGTTTGGATGGAGAGTAGAGGAAGGGAGGAAATGGAAAGAAAAGAAATTTTTTCCGTCAAATCGTGTTTGGTTGATAAAATTATATCGGAGGTGAAGGGTATAGGAGGTTAAAGGTTTAACCTTGTATCATTGTAATTAATAGGATCGGTTTTCCTCCCGATTTGAGGTGTAACGGATGGAAAGAAATTTTGTTGCAAATATTTTTTGAAAAAATAGCACAAATGTTCAACCCTATATCTTACTTGTATATTTCTCATTTAAGTTTTTTTGTTACAAACCTACAACAACCACCGAATTTCTCATTGAGCTTCTAAATTTTAATCAACCAAAAAGAAATAAGACGGAAAGAAAAGTTAAATTTAATTTCTCTTATTAATCATCCAAACACGAAGAGGTTAAATATGTTAATCTTTTTTACTATTCCATTCCATTTCCTTCTATTGTTCACCTCCCCTTCCTCCACTCTTCATCCAAACAAGGTGTTAGGGATGAAAACGGTAGGATAATATCCTATTCGTATTCAATATGTATTCGAAAAATTAGATGTGGATATTTGATATTTGAATATCCGTGTGGATATGGATACGGATATGGTTTTATGTTTCAATTATCCGTATCCGAATAATAGATATATATCATATATTTTAATATATATTATGAAAAAATATTGTTATTCACTATTAAAATTAGATAAATATTACGAACTTTGATATTTTTTTAATATTATTTAATAAATATCCAATCCGATCCGTATCTGTATCTAGAAAATTAAAAAGATATGCATATGATTTTACCACTACCCGCTCCGTATTCGCTCCGTTTTCACCCTTATTGGGCCTCCATTAACATATATCTTTTTGGTACATTTATTATTTTTTAAATATTATTTTTTAGAATTGAATATGTCTCCGCAGAGAAACAAAATTAGCATTATTGTACTAAGTTTGCGGTTTACAGATACTAAGGTATTTTTAAATACTATTTAATTAATTTACTTTTATATTAATTTTAAACTGTCAATAAAAACATATATTATTATTTTCTTAATTTTTTTAATTTTAGATAAAACTATTAGTAGTGTTAAAAATGAATTAATTAGTTTAGAACCATTATCAAGAAATTGAAGTTTTTGAATGGTGATATTTGAAAATCACAACTTTCTTGTGCTATTTTTCACAACTAAATTGGCCAGAGAGGCGTTTTAGTTACATATATGTGCTAGAAGAAAGAATTCAATTAAAAGTAATGTACTACTGAGAAATATTAATTTTATATTGCATTTAAACAAAAATAACAATATTATTTTTAAATTAGTATTATTTTTTGGAGGAGGTTCAAATTCCTCTAATTTTTGTACATTCACTGTACCTTCATTTTAATTTTCTAATAATTAAAATTCTAAAATTTATATGTCAAAATAAAACTATTAGATGTAATTCATATTATTTTCTTTACATTCACATAAAAGATTATAACTTTACGATTTTGATATTATACGAATCAATAAGGTGAAAAATGAACATCTATAATTTATTCACGTCGATGTATTTTTACAAACTCTTGATACTAATAAAAATAAAATAAAATGTCGTAATTTTTTATGTGTGTATAGAAAAAATAATATAAATCATATCTACAATTTTATTTAAATATTTAACTTTCAAATTTGTAATTATTAAAATTAAAAAATAAAGAGGCGAGGGTAGGGGTGTAAACGGAGCGGATTTGGAGCAGATAATGCTAATACCAAATCCGTATCCGTTTTTCAATGAGCGGATACGGATACGGATAGTAAACGGATATCAAAATTCAAAACCAAATCCGTCTTAAACAGATACGAATACGGAGCGGATAATCCACGGATACGGATTCGAATACGGTTACGAAACGAATAATTGTCGGATAATTGAGTAATATGAACTTTAAGTACAAATACTAAATTAAAAACAATTAAAAAAAACAAAAGTAAATTAAAAAAAAAAGATATAGGAATGGAGAAGAGTTAGGGAATATTAACCACTGAAAGTCAAGTTACAGCGAAGCGGAGAAGTTGAAATTTCGGATCCGGATAGTGCGGATATCTGCTCCGTTTATACTTTTAAAAAATTATCCGTATCCGTATCCGTATCAAATTTTCCTATGCAAAAAATATCCGTATCCGTATCCAATATATCCGTATCCGTTTAAATCCGAATTCAGATAATAAACGGATTCGGAGCGGATATCCGGAAGGATATCCATATCCGTTTATAGCCCTAGGCGAGGGAGAGACAGAATAAAATAAAGACATCGAAATTCTCCCTACCAACAGCATGAGCAAAAGAAAAAAAGATTTAGAGATTTATTAGTACGAGCAGAGAGAAAGATGCTACGCCTGGGGCTGGGTCGGCTTTTTCGTTTATTTTTCCATAGATTGAAACAAACAGCTTTAAGAAGGCCCAAGTACAAAATCTCTGCATCGTCTTTCCTCATAAAACTCCTTCCACTATGTCACGCTTGTTCTTTTCAGACCATGCAATCCCACCATTCCCAGCCCACCTCTCTCTCTCTCTCTCTCTCTCTCTCTCTCTAGAGAATCGATGATATGCTTTGCCTCTTTCCATCATAAAGAAAGAGATAACCTCCCATGCTTGATTCGTACGACATGCAACAGGTTGCAGAGATAGCGTAACAGTGATAGTGATAGTGACAGTGACATGAGAAGGTTGTTTACAAATTGAAATCTTTCATTCTCTTTTCTCATCTTTGCTCATTAACACTTTGAATCAAACCAACCAATCAAACAAGCAAGTATAGGTCAGCTCGCGTGGGTATCTAACTGCTGTACTTGTTCTGGCTAAACCTCTGGTATGTTTGGTTGCAAAATTCTCAGGAATGTTTGGTTTCAAATCTCAAAACTCTTGTGTTCTAACTTATTGTAACCCAACTAAATATCGTATTCTAACTTATTCTAATCTAATCAAATATCAAATAAGCTATTCTAGCTTAACTCTAAAAATAACTTATTTTCAATCCAACCAATCATACCTGAGCTTTAAACCCTATCCACTCATTTCTCTTCACAAATACCCCTTAGCTTTAAACCCTATCCACCCATTTCTCTCCACACACACACACACACACACACAAACAAAAAAAACGAGTGTATGGTACTATACATATACTGGTACTATACATATACATAGCAGGTATTAGTTCGTATTATGAATAGTAAACATATACTGGTACGATCAAATTATTTTCTATCTATCAAAAAAAATAGTAAACATATTGCAAAAATTGTAAATTCTGATCTATATGTACATTTTCATATGGAAATTATGTTGAACGATTCAAGTCGACCGTTTAAACTTCTCTAGAAACAGAAATATTGATCCATAGTACGAATCAATCCATGCTATGCATAGTAATATAATCTCTCTAAAAATAAGGAAATATTTCTGTTATTAGTTATGGCAATGCATTATGTTTAAGAAGATTAATTGACTTGTTTTGTTGTATATAATTATAAACATCAGCTAATTAAATAATTAACAACGATGATTAAAGCAGAGAAAACCATAAAAATTAGCAAAACATCTTTCAACTCCCTACCAAAGTAAAAAGAGAAAAAGAAACAATAAGCATACAATCAAATTATGCATCTATGACCTAATTAATGTATGATTCTAATAAGGCGGAGGATGTGGTGGCCGAGGTGCCGGTGCCCAGATGACGTCGGAAGGAAGATGGCAGCTATACATAGACATAACGCATGACTCCGCCTGATTCGGACCCGGCACGTGCGGCGCTGAATGTTCCTGCTCCCGTTGCGGTTCTTCCATCTGATACGCCCGGCGTTGCATGTGATGGTCCCGGTCTCTTTCATGGTTGTCCCTCTCAACCTCCTCCCCTCCGCCAGATACTGAAACCGACACCGACATGTCATCCTCAACCGGTAGCCTGTGAAATGTCGGGTTATTAAATGCTGCGACAACCACGATCACCGTCCCTGCTGTAACGAGCGGTCCAGCAACAGTACCTCCAACTATCTGCCCATGTGGGCCCGCCAGTGATATTGACATCCCTCCATTAGCGGCAGCGGGTGGCGACAGTGCTGACATGGCAGGAGGTAGAAAAGTAGCCGAGATAGATAGTATCTCAAACCTTCCATGAAACACTATTGAACCGCCTCCGCCATTCGGCCCAGAAACCGGTTGATGAAGCGTCACATTCGAAACAGCACCTGTACCGGCTAAAACACAAACACCTAAATTCCTTCGCCGAGAGAACTTCACGAGAGAATCGACAATATCATGACCGTTAGGAATCTCTAACACATGAGGCCGCATTGCAGCCGCAGGTTCAGCCTCACGAGTTATCACCATTGGTGGTTTCGGTTTGTTCTTTGAGCCTGGTGGTCTACCACGGGGCCGCTTTACAACTTCTATTGTGGCCCCATCTCCACCTTGTTGCGGCATGGCAATGAGTTGTTTGTTCTCGTCTTCCGAGTTTCTCGGTTTCTTGACACTGTCGACCTCGGCCTCGGCCTCGTCCGAGAGGCATTCTCTCTTTTGTGGCTGGAATGCGGGACCGGGACCGGGGCCAGGGTTGGGATTGGTGTTAAAGGGGTGAAGAAAATTGTCTCTTCTCTCTATGTACTTGTCTTTCATCTTAGAAGCAAGGTTGCTACTAAATAGCATTAAAGGGATTGAGATGTGAGATACTGTGAGATTGAGGCTTGAGCTTCTGTGGATTGGAGAATATTTTATAGAAAGTGGATTTGAGTTGTCGATGTATCTATCTAACAAGTTTGGTTCTTTTGGTACATGGTTGGGCTTTGAAAGCAAGCAAAGGAGGAGAGAAAGAAGGGAACAGAGAGAGGAGGGAGGTGGGTCCAGTTGGTGTGATGAATCTTGGAAGAGAAAGGATGGAGCTATGCAAATTGTGAAGATAGTCTGGAAAAGGAAAGAAAAAGGGAAAGGGAAGGAGATGAGATGAGATGAGATGGGTTGGTGGAAGGTGCTTTTCTGGTCGTTTTGTTCTCACCTCTATATGCAAATTGTGCAAGTTGTAAAGAGGAGAGTTTGAAATGGGAAAGGAAGAGTTTGGATGGATGGAGAGAAGAGAGAGAGAGAGAGGTGATAATTTGCCAGACTGAACCGGGTCTGATGGATAGCGACCTGCCTTGTCAATCTTTTTTTTTGCTTTTTGTCTTTTCACCTCTCTCTTTCTCTGACTATCTCTATTTCTCTCTCCTATCCTCGGGGCAAATGGCGGTACTGATACTGGTAACGGGTTTCTTGAAGAGTTTGAACCTCCTCTGAGATTATTAAATCTAGTGCATATGTATGGAATTCAAAAATTTGTTGAAATAAATTTTATAAAGAGTGAGACTAGAGTAGAACTAAGGTGTTTTTGAGCTCACCAAATTTCTTTGTGAGTTTAACTCAAAAACTTATTGGATTGATTTCAAACGACGTATTTAAATCGTTGAAACTGTTTTACTTCACGAGTGACACGTTTACATGTCAAATTTTTAAATTTTTGAACTAATTTAGTATGAAGTCACGCGGTCAAAAAAAGATGATGAATAAGTTAATTTTAATGAGTAGTATGCATCACTCGTGAAGTAGAACGATTTCAACGGTTTGGATGTGTCATTTGAAGTCAATCCAATAAGTTTTTGAGTTAAGTTCATAAAGAGACTTGGTGAGCTTAAGAACACCTAAGTTCTAACTAGTGAGACTAGTGTAATTGTAAATTTGTAATGAGCTGATTTATCCGGACTATGAATTTTTTTTTACATTTTTAAATTTAAATAGTTTTATCAGAATCACTCAACACTATTACATTATCTTCCTATAAAATGCATTTGGAGATCAAATTTTAAATTTCTCCAAATTTTAATTTTTTTTTTAGAATTTGTTTATTATTTTTATATAAGTACAATATCATTAGACCATCCGAAATGATATTAAGAAGTTCAAAAGTATAAAATTTGGTCTAAAGGTACATTTTCATAAGGAGGTCTAATTGAGCAGTATGGATCGACTATTTAGATTTTAAAATAAAATAAAATAAATTATGGACCATATATAGGTTCCATCACATTTTATATGAAGATTATATTGACTAGTTTGAATCGACTGTGTAGAATTAACAATGAAAAAATAAATTCATAGCATGAATCGATCTACGAATAACAAAATACCATAACCTCACCCATATTAAAAATATTACAAATATAAATTCAGTGAGTTCAAAGATGTAATAGAAAGTGCTCAAGTTAAATGATGTTATACATGAATAAATTATTTTGTACGATATTAATTAATTTTTATGATGATATGCTTCAATGAAGTAATAATATTATCAAATATAGTATGTTAGTTGTTAAATCAAGAAGATGTCCATTTTTTATTTTAATGAAGCAATTGAACACTGTAATCTGTACTAGTTTTGTACTTTTTCTTTTCATTTTGATTAGTTTTAGAATTAAAAAATACTCTAGCAGAAGTTTCTGCATTAATACAAATACATTGTATTCAAAATTCCATCTGATTAGGTAGGGGTGTTCAACCGGTCGGTTCGGATCAAGCCGAACTTTTTTTGCCGAACCGTGGTTTGAACCGAATTTTAAAAACCCAACCGAACCGACTGAATTAAAATTTCAAACCGATCTAAAACCGAACTGATTAAACCGATTTAAACTTCAGTTTGTTCGGTTGCACTGAATACAAACATTTCAAAACCGGTTGGTTCGGTTCAAACCGATTTGGATAACATTTTTGATAACCACACAAACCGGTTTTTGATAAACCGATCCATTTTTTATTAAACCGGTTGGTTCGGTTCAAACCGATTTGGAGATCCCAAAACCGAACCGAACCATTTAAACCGAACAACCGATCCAATTAAACCGAAATTTGTTGGTTCAGTTTAAAACCGAATAAACCGATCCATGTGAACACCCCTATGTTCAGCACACAATTTGTTTTCCTTTCAAGGACATTATCATTGTTGGTTGTAATTATTTTTTCTACTTTAAAAAAAAATAGTTTTTTCTTCAGAAAATGGACAGGAGTCGAGCTTAGTTATTATATACATTGTTATATTTTTGTGTTAGTACTTGCATTTTAATATAGTCTATAAATTTGTTTTATTCTGTTATCATCAATAAATTTGTTCTTATATAAGAGCAATTTCACATTTTAATTAGAATTATCTTCTTTCCTACATAAATAAGGACACTTTATCTTTACTTTTAATACAACCGATGGTTACTCCAATAAAAAGTTGAAAGTTGTTTAAAACATATTATTTTTTTAATTTGAGATTCATCTTTCAAAATTCTCCCTACGTTGTTTTCATTGGTTTGAAGATATATTAATTGCTTTTTTTTTTTTAAAAAACATAAATTTAGAATTCAATGCTTAAATTGACTTTGTATTTTCAATAATGTGCTCCAAAAACTCAGGAAGAAAGAAGTGAAAAGTGAGGAGATGAAAGGGATAAGAACAAGAGTTGCTCTCAAATTGGAGATAAATATTACAGGAAATCAGAAAAATGATGTTTATTTTTGTGTTTTAGTTTTACTTCTTTCTTCCCTTATAACAGTAAAAAATAGTGATTCTATACTTATTGAAAAAAAAAATTATAAAATTTTGTTTTTAAACACATTTTTTTAATAAAGGTTGGAGGTCAAGTCACCCAAATATTTAATATCCACAATGAATGTCTCCATCCAAACCGAACCTATGACCTCTCACCAGGGGGGATCTATGTGTATGTCAGGGGATGCTAAGCCACCCTATAATTTTAAAATTCTTAATTATGTATATTAAAATCTAATATAATTTTTAATTTTTTTGAAATTTTATATAGTCTAGTCCCCTCATAAAATAACAAATATATGCTTGCACCTTGCAAAATAACAAATATGTGCTTGCACCTTGCAGTCTAGTGGTTGAGTTCTATTTGATATTTGTAAGGTCATGGTTCAATTCTCACTAAGGGCCTGTTCGGCACAGGGAAATGGGCACAGGAACTGAAAAAGTTTGAACTGAATTTTACTGTTCACGTGGAAAAAAAAAATTCACTCTGAGTGAATTTTTTTTCACACGTGAACAATAAAAGCAGCCGAACAAGCCCTAATTGCACTATTTTGCCTTTTTTTTCACATATTATCCCCCTATTCAAATTTTCTAGTTCTGTCCCTGCCTCTCACACAAAGAACATTGTCTTTAACACCAATTCAAAAACTAATTCTTGTCTTTAAGCACATTTTAATATAAATATCATATTGAGTGGTTTGATTCGACTGTTTAGACTTCAAAAAAATATAGATAATAATGTGAGACAATTGTGAGCACAGAAAATAAAGCATTTTTTTTTTGAAAGCCAGTTGGCAAGTTGCCGGCTGTCAATATATTAATAATAAAAAGTTATTTACATTCTCCCTCAGGAGGGTATCTCCTATACAGAAACACAAACTCAGCTCGTAAATAAAACACTAATTAGTATGGTAAATGATCTGGAGTAGTCGTTAGTTCCCATTCTCGCTCGCACCCATCTCTTACTAACAGTTGGTAATCCACAGTAACGTTTGTTCAATTGCTTCATTGATTAGTGTTTGCACCACCCTGTGGTCCTGCGAGAAAATCCTTCTGTTTCTCTCCTTCCACAGGGACCATACTCCTGCCGCCCAGGCCACATCCCATCTCATTTTCATTTGACCCAATAGTGTTTTCCTACTTATTCACCAAGCGCCAGCAGCGGTTCGCATACCTCCCGGGGCCGGTATGTTTACCGAAGCTAGCAGACCCCTCCAAAAATCTCGAGCCATTTGACAGTCCCAAAAGAGATGGTCCCTAGATTATGTAGTAGCTGCTACACATATCACACACTCCGTACTGACCAAACAGCCTCTCCTTGTGAGATTTTGTTGAGTGAGTAATCTGTTGTGTACCAATAATCAACATAATATCCTCACTTTTATCGGTACTTTGAGTTTCCACAATGCACTGTGATACTTGCAACCTATTCTCTTCTGGTGGAGGATTCTATATGCCGAAGCCGTGGAAAACTCCTCCTCTGCCGTCCATCTCCACCTTAGCATGTTTATTTGTTGATCTACCTCGACGGAAAAATAAAGCATTTTAACCAACAAATATACAAATATACGTATTTAGATAATCCGATCGTTCCTCTCTTTTTTTTCTCTCCCTTGTTGAATTTCTAAAGCACGTCAACTTATCATAAAAAAAAAAAAATGCATAGTTTACAATTGGGTAGAAAAACAGAGGTCAAAGGCTATATATAGATAGAGACTGTCGGTTACTTGGTAGAGCACGTAATGATAATAAAGACCTGGTTCAAATGTCATATTAAATCAGACAATGCAGTGTGCAGGATGCGCCTACAATACATGGTACATGCATCCTTTGACGCCAAGCCAAGGCAAATTTAAATCCTCAACAAATGCATTCATTTCATTTCTTCATCATTTTTTATTATTATATACTAAATATTGCACTTTGCAAAACAACAGATTCAAAAAGTTGGTCTATGTCACCATATATAACACAAATTACAAAAGTCAGTACCTTTTTTATTATTTCAGATTATTATCTCCAAATTAACTATTAACACTACATTTTTTCAAATAAATACATAATTATTAATGTTGCAAATTATATAGAGTTAGGTTGTATTTGTCAACAAAACGACTTACAATTATAGGGTGTTCTTTAAGCTCACTAAATTTCTTGGTGAGCTTAGCACCAAAACCTATTAAATTGGCTTCAAACTACGAATCCAAACTGTTAAAACCGATCTATTTACGAGTGGTACATTTACATGCAAAGTATTTTAATTTTTGAATTAATTTAGTATAAAGTCAAGTGGTTAAAATTAGAAGATTTATAAATCAATTTTAATACATTCATTTTTTGAACATTTTTTTTACTGCTTGATTTTATACAATTAATTTAAAATTTTAAAAAAATACATGCAAACTCATCACTCGTAAAGTAAATCAGTTTTAACAGTTTGGATTCGTAGTTTGAAGTCAATTTGAGAGGTTTGGTGAGCTTAAGAACACCCTATTTCTACTCAAGTTTATATATGTACAAAATCAATGTCCATGGACCATCCAAAAATAATGATTTTGTATCTATCTACAAAACAGTAAAAAAATTTCAAAAATATAAAATTTGGTCACCAAATGTTAATATGGTGTTCATATTGATCAGTATGAATAGAATGTTGGGTCTTTAAAAAATGAAATAAAGAGTATGAGGCATGATGAAGTATGAAAGACATGAGGTACTTGAACCCTACTCAACAAACAAATATATAAAATATTATTTCTACAACTACAAGCATTATTTTTCATAGTAGGGTTAAAATGCGCCATTGGTTTTGTACTCCAATCATGCTCCACGTCTTGTTCTCCGTTTTCAAAGTTCAAACAATCGATCTGAACCGCTCAATATGATCTTTGTATTAAAATGTTCTTGGAGACCAAATTTTATAATTTTTGGAATTTTTTTACTAATTTTTTAGATAGGTACAAAAAATCACTGCTTTCAGAAGATTCTGAACCATCCAAAACAGTGATTTTGTACCTATCTAAAAAAATAGTAAATAAATTTCAAAAAATATAAAATTTTTGTCTCCAAACACATTTTAATATGAAGATCATATTGAGCGGTTCAGATCGATTGTTTGAACTTTGAAAACGGAGAAAAAGACGTGGAACATGATCGGAGCACAAAACCAATTGTGCATTTTAACCCTACTCTATTTTTCATAACAATTTCTCATTTTAGTGAACCTATGCTATAATTTGTGGATGTTTTAGGTTGTGTTATATCATTTCCATTTCCTAAATAGATAACATGGACAAATTAAATGCTACATGCTGTGAGGAAGTGACTCCCTGATTTCTCCACGCTGTGTTGGGCCAAACATCCGGGCCCACCCGAGCCTAATCCAGCTATGCATGGCTCCTACAGCACAGGAGAAGATAAGAAGCTAACGGAACCATTTTGCACCGTCTGATCATTTGATAAACGGCTAGATATGCATCCCTTGTTTTTGATAAGATTGCCTTTGCCAGATGAAAAGGGGGGATCCAGTCGGCATGGAGAAATTATAAATAGAGGTAGATTAGTGTTAAATGTATACTGGTATACATATATAGACTCAGAGATAGAGATTTGGTTGAACATGCTATGCTGTTTTGAACAGTATATAGTACTGTGCTGTGGTACAGAAAAGATCTAGACCTGGGACCTTAAATTTTTATGGTGATCTTTTACTTTTGGTGTTTTACTGAGTCACATGGATCATGTTTTCAAATTGATTATTGCTTCTTGTTTGCGGCGGTGGGATGCATGGTATGTTTAAAATCTGCATTCAGAGTAGGTCCGATATACCCATCGGACCTACTTTGGTTCGATGGGTGTCATGACCATCCGATCTGCATCACGATTTGTGTGCTCCGCATCAATTTCTGTATGTATAGATCTTGATGCTAATTGTACGGTGATAGAGCTAATTGAACCTAAATATAGGTCCGATGCTCATCGGATCTACTCCTATCTCTTAAAATGTAGGCACATCATTAATTATTTATTCCCAGAGTTATAAAATGTTGGCTCTAAAGAATTAATATCTACTGTAAAAGGTAACGCTTTACAGAATTGAGATATGAAATCTTTTGTTAGTGCAAATTTATTTTGTTTGTTCTTCTCAAGAAGTATTTAGGCTACTGGCATTTTAATTATAAGAGAGTAATTTTCAATTTGTTGATTATGTTTTAAATAACTGAAAATAAGATAAAACAATGGAAAAAAAAACAGTGAGAGGATGAATGGACATTCTCATCTGAGCTTCTTTTCAATAAAATTTTCAGCTATAATTTTTGACATTTTCAAATTATTAGTTAAACAAATATTGTTTTCAATGGACACATATATGTGAGTTCTTCTTCAATTTAATTCAAAAGACAAAATCGTTAGTTTTATTTATTTATTTTTAATATGGGTTTTTAATTTTCTATTAATTCTGACATTTATTTATTTCATGTGTCTCTTTGTGAAAATTGAACATGCATCTCTTCGTAGAAAGGTGGAGTTCATCACCATCAAATGTAATTTTTCAATCAACTATTTATTCATATTTTTAGATCAACACAGTCATTATATGCAAATTTAAGTGTATGCACAATGAAAAAAGCACAAGGTAAAAATTCAATAGCACTTGAACCAAAATGCCATTGTTGCAACATAGCAACTAACCATAGATGAACTCTTTTTCTTTTTATCAACAAGTTCTCCACCCTTGTACACATTCCTTTGCATTTTTCAAAATAAATTCTTTTGTTATAATATACCTCATGCTTTCTAGAAAATAATTAACATTTATTCATGTTCTTTTTCTTTGCCTTGTGTTGTTACCATGATGTATTATCAAACAATGTTACCAAGAAATATTTAAATTACATGATACTTCATTAGTAAACTAACTATACATAATACATTCAATTATATATTTATAAATTTATTTTTATAATTTTCTAGCTTATTTGAACTATATAATATAAAATTGTTAAAATAGTCCAACATAAATTTTTGTCAAAGTGTCCTCTCTCTCCATTTTTTGTTGTTTGGTCCAAATATTTAATGCCAGACCCCGTCTAACACACAATATGTTATGGCACGAGGAGGAGGTATGGTCATGGTGGTGGGGACGGCCATTAGATGGTCCACGTCGGCTGCATCTTAGTCAAAAAAAAAATTTAGAGAGAGAGAGAGAGAGAGAGCGGAGGTGCTAAGGACATAGCATATGAACATGTTTCTTTTGAGCATTATTAAAGAAAACAAATTATGATCATGTTTTTACTTGTTTGGGCTGGGAAAACCAGGGGTGCTGCATTTCAAAAAGGGAATGAAATCTGCTGTTATTCCAATGGTCCTGTTTTTCCGATCTCAATTATTTAAAAAAAATTATTCGCGTAAAGAAACTTTTTTCATACACGAATCTCAATGAGTTTTATAGTTGGGATCGGAAAAACAAGACCTTGCTTTTCTATTAGAATAACAGCAGATTTGTATCCTTAAAAAAGAGGGGATGCTGGTTCGACAAATGAAATTGGATCTCCTGTCCACATGGGGGCCGGAAATTCCTGCCCCAGATGTAGCTGACAGGTGAGACCCGACGGGTTTAGGCATTTAAATATTGGGATATAGTTTTGCCCCAGATTCACGTGTCAGTGACACATGGGGCAGGAAATTTCTGCTCTCATGTGGGCAGTAGATTCGGTCTCTCGACGAATACTCCAGATTATCTATGACATAAAAATTTACAAACTCGATACTTTGATTGACAAATGTAAAGAAACGAAATTAAAAAATTAACTACTAGAAAATGTGTTAATTGAGGGCTAAATACATAATTAAAGACAAGTTATGAAGTACAGACAATTTGATAGTTAGAGACATGGTTTGGACCTAATTAAAGGTTGGTTATGTGATTTCGTTATTTTTTGAAGGAGGTCGTAGGCAAATTAGCGATACGAAAAACAAAATTGTTTCATTAGCGGATCGCTTGAATAATTCAAATAGGTAAAATTAGATTGTAAATGAGCATATGAATTACAGGGGCAAGCAAAAAGTCCAATCAAGATAGACAAAAATCACAATTAGTTTTTCAAAATTTAAAAGTAGGAACTCCTTATCTGGTAATACTGTAGCTCTTACGCTATTTGTGGTATATTACACGCAAAGGTGGATATAAATTGAAGAAATGGGATCAATTGACCTTCATTTTTTCTTTTAAATGTATATTTGTGTATGATTTTTTATATAATTTAGAGTAAAATGTTATAGTGTTGTAAAATTGACCTCATTCTTTGCAAGAAAAAATTATATGATTAACTGCGCATGTATTGGATACCATAGTTTGAAAATCTAGCTCTGTCTCTAATTATGCGGTTAGTTGTAGGAACAGAATTGGTGCATGCACCTTTTTTATTCTTTAGGCCACTTTATAGTTGAGGACCTTGAGGTTAGGGGTGGCAAAAAAGTTCGTAGTTCGTGGCTCGATCGTGACTCGCACATGACTCGCTCGCTAACGGCTCGCTCGTTACTGGACCGAGCTGTTAATGAGCCAGCTCGCCACTAGCATGGTCCAGAATTAACAAGTTCAAGCTGGGGCCTAGCTTGCTCGCCAGCTCGCGAGCTAGCTCGACTAGGCATCAATTTGTGAATTTGTATGAATTTGTGTGCATTTTATACTGTCTAGCTCGGTTAAAACAAGATCCAGCCAGCTCGCAAGCTAGCTCGAGCTGGCTCGTCACTATTTCAAGCTGAGGTTTTAACTCGGATGCCCTAGGTCCAACTCGCTTGGTAAGAGCTCGGTCTAGAATTAATAAGCTGAGCTAGGGCCCAGCTCGGCCCGAGTCAGCTCTTGGGCCCCAACTCAGCTCATTGACAGCCCTAATTGAGGGATAGTTTTCCAATCTTCTAAAATGTTATGGACAATAAAATGCCACATAATAAAAGGTTGTGTAGCCGCATCAGAAAATCAGTACTTCAAATCCGTATTATGCTAAAGTACACCTGAGATATTCACATTCTATTGGGGTCCAGTGTATATGAATCGCTTTCATTTCCTCAATTGGCCAATTCATGTGCAAAAAAAAAAAAAAAAAAAAATGCAAGTAACAATAACAAAAATATATTCTTCAATAATTATTCTTACTTGAAACCAAAACTTATTGTCATATTTTTTTACCGTCATATCTAAAAGGCAAAAACAAATGGTCTGTATTATATGTTTTATTTTTGTGCTAGTTTTTATTATTGCAAATAAAATATTTCATAGAAAGATCTAATTTTTATTATTATTACATAAAATTCTTGGATTAATAAATAATAATTATTTAATTTTTCAGAGATACTGGTTGTTGCAAAATAAAATACATACTTGATTATTGCGGAATGCACAATAATCTATTGAATTATTTAATCTCATATTAATAAAGGCAGCAAATAATTTTTGTACATAATCAAAATAACCATTCTAGCACTTGAATAAATTTGATGATGTTTGAATGATTAACATAATGTGAGTGTATTTTACGCACTCATCAATTAAAAAATATAAATTACCATTTCCATGTTATTGCTTCATTCAATTTTGTTCTTTTAAAATTTACCTAACCCAATTCCATTACAAAATGTATTTATCATAAAACAAAAAAATTATAACCCAAAATGTTGTGCTGAGATGTTACCTATAACATCTTCAATTCCAACTTTGAAGTGCATATATATTGAGTATAGTTTATGAAAATATTATAGTTACAAATTAAAAAATTATCTCTGTCCAAAATAGTCTAATTGGTGGACATTCCTAAGAAACTATTTTTTACTATTTTATGACTATCTAGAATTGTGTAAAAAATAAAGAAAATTTTGTTTTTTGAAAGAATAATATAATTATGTCTAAGAGGACAAAACTAAGATTTTTAGTAGGATGGATCAAAATTTTAGAATGAGACACAATTTTATAATTATTTTGAATATTAAGTATATTTTATTATTTTTATAAGAAAAATATGGAAAGAAAAGCATACTTTTAGAAGGAAAAAATTAGAATGAGGTATAATTTGATAATTTTATGAATCTTAAGAATGTTGTTATAATTTTTTTAGTAAGAGGTGGAGTAAATCTCTTACTTCACGTTTAAGGATCAAACGAGGAGTAAAATAGAAATAGTAAGATGGAATAAGATGTGAGTTAATCCGGAGTAATTTACTCCACTTCTTAGATAGATTAACTTACTCTATATTTACTCCACCAGAGGCCACTGTCACAGATATGAGTTCATTTTCTAATACTTTACTCATTCATATGAATTGATTTAATCCATAATTTAAATTATCAAATGAGATGTAAAATATGAAAAGCAAAATGGAGTAAGCAATATAATTCTCATTAACTTTACCCATAACCAACTATAACGGAAGTTCCTTTACTATTAAATATTAGGGACTGACTAACTATCCCCCGGCTCCTATCCCCCATTCATCCCCCAGTCAATAACTGTCTTTGTTGACCGCTAATTAAGAGGGGACCACAAATTTCAGCGCTAAAAAACAAAACAAAACGCGTTATTATCGCAGCGAGTGCAAGTTTTCATATATAATACATCAAGTATTCATATCTAAGATATCAAGTATTTTAAAAAAAAAACTGGACACATCACTCACCCATCTTTTACACGTTTTTAGAGGTGGTTTGTTTTCTCCGTTCACTCTAACCAATATTCCAGACAATCTGTGAGGAATTTTGCAAATCTAAAACCACTAACGTCTTCTACGTAATTTTCTCTTTCAAATGAGATCCATGATGACTTACTTTTGAGTTGTCCGTTGCACAAGTATTTATACCTTGTCATTCAAGTATTCATATCTCATCGAGCAAGTATTCATACCTCATGAGTATTTCACAAATAAAAAACTAGACACATCATTTTTTACCGATTGAAATTTCATTACCACTCATTTTTCGAAATACTTGATATCTTAGGTATGAATACTTGTTCGACGAGGTATGAATACTTGCTCGACGTGGTATGAATACTTGCATGACGAGATATAAATAATTTTACGAGGTATGAATACTTGCGCGACGAATAACTCAAAAGTACTTCATCATGGATCTCATTTGAAAGAGAAAATTGCGTAGAAGACGTTTGTGATTTTAGATTCGCAAAATTCGTCACAGATTGTCAGAAATATTGGTTAGAGTGAACGGAGAAAAAAAAAACCACCTCTAAAAACGTGTAAAAGATGGGTGAGTGATGTGTCCAGTTTTTTTTTTAAAATACTTGATATCTTAGATATGAATACTTAGTGTATTATATATGAATACTTGATGTATTATATATGAATATTTGTACGCGTCAGTTGTAAAAAATTTCAAATATAAGCGGTTCCCCACGTAATTAATGATTGATACGCGTTTTCTTTTGTCTTTTTGTGCTTGAAGTTGTGGTCCCCTAGATAATTAATGATTGGGGGATGAATGGGGGATAGGAGTCGGGAGAAAAAAAATCTTTATTCTAAATATTAATGTTCAAATTAAAATTACTAGAGATTATATAAATTCACCACATAGATAGATCCGTTGAATTTATGTGTGCTACATCTTGCCTACGAAAATAAATCTGCTGTGATTCTCGAGAATCACAGGACCCTGCGATCCCGATCTCAATTGTTAGTCTTTCTCAAGATGCGTGCATGAAAATTTACTTTTCCAAGAACGTTTCCGAGATCCATGCACAGAAAAATTTGAACCGTTGATATCAGAATTTCAGAATTCAGGATCCTCTCGGAATCGCATCAGATTCGGACTCTCTTGCCTGCATAGCTGAGATGAGAGAAACAGAAAGGACCCACAAATTAATTCAAAGCTTTATTAATATTATATTAGCAAAAAGGGTGTCAGACAGGTGGCAGTTAAAACTTAATACTTAACAGACATGCATTGAACGTAGCCGCCGAAATTGACGGCCCTGATTGCGACATCACCATTTCAATTTCAATGTCCCTCTCACGCGGTCCTGTCAATCCATAACGCTCCACCTACTGCGTTAGCAGCGTTACAACGTCACCGTTCCTATTTCAAAACAAAAGGCATCCTATAATCCGGGAATTTTTTATTGGTAGAAATTAATGAAAAAGAAGCGAGGGAAATAGAAAGAGTACATGAGTTGTAATATTGGTAGAAAGACCGGTAAAATTTTTACCGGCCTAAAAAATCAAAAAGTTTGGACCGGTAGGAATTCTACCGGTCCAAACTTAGTTTTTTTTTTTTTTAAATCTGATGTATAGATGGAGGGAATTCTTATATTAGATTTTTAGTAAAATATGAAAAAAAAATTCAAAAATAGATATAATGTTTCTATTATATCTAAATTTTAAGATACTCTATCTATTTTTATAAAACAAATTATATGTTACTAGAAAAAATGAAAGAAAAAAAAACTTTTAGACCGATAAAAATTTTACAGGTCTTTCTACCAATATTACAACTCATGTACTCTTTCTATTTCCCTCGCTTCTTTTTCATTAATTTCTACCAATAAAAAATTCCCCTATAATCCTCTCTCTTTGCATTGAGATTCTCAAAACAGTTTATAGGGTTTATAAACTGTTTGTTTGTTTCCTAGCTATACTTCATATTTGTCTTTGGTGTATGGGTGGCAAATAAACTCGTAGCTCGTGGCTCAATCGTGACTCGTTCGCTACTGGACCGAACTGTTAACAAGTCAACTCTCCACTAGCTCGGTTCAGAATTAACGAGTTCAAACTAGGGCCTAACTTGCTCGCGAGCTAGCTCGGCTAGGCATCAATTCGTGAATTTGTATGATTTTGTGTGCATTTTATACTGTCTAGCTCGGTCCAGCTCGATTCAGCTCGATCCAAAAAGTTTGCATAATTTATTTTCTTAAAACAAGATCCAGTCAAACACAGCGAGCCAGCTCGTCAACTTGCAAGCTAGCTCGAGCTGACTTGTCACGATTTCAAGCTAAGGTCTTAGCTCGAATACCCTAGGTATAGCTCGCTCGGCTGTAGCTCGGTCCAGAATTAACAAGCTGAGCTAGAATCTAGCTCGGACCGAGCCAGCTCGTTGCCACCCCTAGTTTGATGCTCCGTGAGGACTACAAATCTAATTAATAATACAAAATCTCAATTTTATAAAAGAATGCCAATCTTTAATCTTATTCTATACCTAAAGTAATGCATTAAACATCGGAATATGTTGAGCTCGTCTTGTATCAAAATTAAGAAACCAAATACTAACTTTTATTGTAACTTTTTTTTTACTTTAATTTTTAGAAACGAGATCTAGCTAAGCTTTCCAAGTGTCAATGTTTATAAAGTATTCTCTACCGGATTTCAAATTTAAACCACAATGGAAGACAATATCTTTGCCATGAAATTTAAGACTAATATTCTTTTATTGTAATTAATATGCACTGGTATTGGTAATAAAAAATATATACTATTGTGTTTTCCACCTTTAATTTTGTAAGGAACTTGTTACATTTTTTTAATTTTGACAGTACAATACTTCAGAAATCAAATAAGATTAACGGTATCCATTTTTCGTTTGAAACTTGAATTTCAAATTAATGAAATATAGAATTACGATGATAAATATTGGATCCCTCCACAAAATTTAAGTTGAGTGGTTTGTACATTCATTGGTCATAAAATATTGGATCCCTGATTTCCATGTGTTTAAATAAAGGGAAAATTTCTTGTGTGTCCATATGAACTTATAAAATAATCAATATCTCCATAAAAATATCATAATATCCTTTTTTCCATAAAAACTTAATATATTTTCTTCCATCCCCTTTTATATATTTAACATTTTATTTAGTAATTTTAAAATTTAAATTGACAAATATACCCTTCTTTTTAACCTTCATCTCTCCCAAATAATCTTTCTGTTTTGGGTTGAGAAAAGATTGGTTGCTCAAGACAAAAACTGCTGCAAATATGCAAAAGATAAAATGTGCGAAGGCACTAGATCATTGTCTATAAATCTATATATAAGTTAATAATTTCAATTGCTTTTGAATTCACTATACTAACTCATTTGTTTCATCAAGGGTCAAAGTACAAGCAAGGTGTTCTTACTTCTTACTAGAAAGGATTATTTCACATTTCAAGTTGTTAAATGAACAAAAGGGGATGGAAGAAAAAAAATTATGTTTTTATAAGGATATAAGATATTAAAATGTTTCATGGGGATATTGGCTATTTAAGAAGTTTATATAGGCATACTGGAAATTTTCCCTTAAATAAACCGCACCAACACTGTTCGTTCTGTTTTCACTTCTGAAATGAGATGAAATATACTGATTTAAGAGAAAACTAATTCATAAAATTAATACACTTTCTCTAAAAAAAATAAGTATTATTTAATTTATCTAGCAGTCATAGACCAACTAGAATTTTAAAAATATCTGTAGATGTCTTGTGAATAAATGTTCAAAGTATAAAATGTTTACATTTTATTTTCGGTAAAAAAAATAATTCTGCTTGTTATTTATGACTGTATTTTTCTTTTAAATAAAAAATTAAGTAATATCAACCATGGATATTTTCTATCCAGAGTGAAATGGATCTTAAAAATTTTATTGTAGAATTTGAGCCCACTTTACTAGCATTAAAGCCCGTTAATCCGATAAAAGCTTTATAGAATTAGAAGTCCAAAAAATAAAATCAACGCCTTTGGGCTTTACAGAATCCTGTTGCCTAAAAGCCGACATTACATGGAAAATACCCAATGCTGGGTAAAATGAATTATCACTAATTTTGACATTTTAATTTGTTTGGGCTTTTTTCTGGGCTTTGAGCCTGAATTGTATATTTTTAACTTCCGTTTAAGGCTTTTTTACTAGGCATTTGTGAAGAAACCTTTTTAACTGCGAGAGGAAGTGGAACACGGTTTAATTTCCCATCTTCCTTTTATTATTCGAAACTTCTTCCTCATTTCTTTGCCAATTTTATCCACTTCTTTTGAGTAATTAGAGTACTTAGTAGCAGATTCTCGGTGGATCTGACAACGATACTTTGACTTTATACAGTACACAGACAATAGAGTCGAAATGTATAAAATATGCGACTCATACCGTCCTACACTGCACAAAACCAAAACAGCTCTGTCAATATTTCTATCCTCGACCCACACTAGCTTAGTTGTGTGTGGTACCTCCTATATCACATAAAACCCCCCCATAAAAACTGATTTCTTGAAGTAAACATTAGTTAAAGAACACATCTAATTAGGAGAGAGAGCACTTAACACCCCATCCTCAGATCTCATTTTTTTTTAATAATTTTCTTCTTTTCATTTAATAACATAATCATACAGAGACTGCTAAATTACTTATTGTTCTTCTTTTTTTCTCTCTACAAACCCAAACCCTATGAATAAAACGTTTGGGCCGACCTTTCCTTTGTAGGCCGTCGCGACAACACAGCCTCTTTCCCCTCGAAGGGGCCCACTGCACCCCAGTCAGTTTCTCGCCTACTACTACTACTATATCCCGCAAACCCAGTTCTCACAACCCCACTATCACCACCACTACTGTCAGTATACAAAAACGAACCAGGAGCCAGGTTAGATACCGGGTTCAAACCCGAATCCTCAAACTGCGGGTTCGGGCCGCCAGCTGAGAGACCCGAACTTATCCGATCTGAGTCACCAAAAAAGTAATCACAGTAGGAGTTCTCATCGTTGCTAGTTGAATTCCGGTTGCTGTCAACACTTGTCATGCTCTCAGTACTCATGCTGGTGGACGAGCCCTCGTCAGAGTTGCTGAAGAGAGAGGAGCTGTCGCTGGAATATTCAGACGGGTAGTAGGACCCGTCTTCAACCCGGTAGAAAGGGGGCTGATGGGTCAGGTTTGGGCCTGATGAACCCCCTACGTTAACAGGCCTGGGTTGTTTTGTTTTTCTTCGCACCGGGTCGATTGCCATTGCTCTGCGCACAGAGCTCGGAGCCCTAGGTGAGCACCTGACATTAAAGTTTGGATTAGAAAGTCATCTTTTAATCTGGGTCTGATTAAAACTAAAATTAGGTTTAATTAAATGTTTGGTCCCAAAATCAAACCACCTTATGATTTGGCAATTCAATTACCTGGCATAGAGAAGCAGGTATGCACATTTGGATAAGACAGACTCAAGAGAAACCAGCTGAACCTGAAATGAACCAATCAAAATGAAACACCTCGTAAGAATTACATTAAAAAAAACAAAAAAACAAAATGGAAGTCCCTTTAAAGTTCTTTTCTACGTGGACTATATGCATAAAACTCATATTCTATCTATATCCTAAAAAGGAATATAAATATTATTTGTGTTTATTTATTAGGGTTTGGGGCAGTACCATGCTGTCGTTGATCTCGTACCACTTGCCATGAGTATCTTTCACATAGCAAACATAGTGGCCAGAAAAGGCGGCATTATTGACATCACGGTGAACCACCACAGCATAGAGACTGTAGACAGGTGACTTATCATCAGTGCCACTCATGTACTGCGCCAGATTCAGGTACTTTGGAAATTGTACCGGCTTATTGATCTTCCCAAACTTGCCCGACTGCCATATGTTACAAGAGAAACTAAAATTTTTAGCTCTGTATATCCATCAAGTTCAAACTACTTTTGTATGGTTATATGACTATCAAACCAAAATAAATTTTTATACAAGCAAAATTAAAAATTGGTCAGAACAAAGATAATTAAATTTTACCTGATATCGTTTCAGTGCAATGGTAAGTACATTCGGAGCCTCCAGTATGGTCATCTTCTTCTTTGCACGCTCATACGATTTGCACCTGCACCCAAAAATAGAGAAAGGGGGCAGTTGTAATGATAAGTTATAAAAAAAAAATAAGCATATCACTATTGGCAACATAAGAAAGGAAATATTTCAAACTAGAGAGAATCGAAGAGTATGATGTACCTATTGCACTGGTACTTGTTAACTCCATCCAAGATCTCCGCAGATGTGAACTTCGCCAGTGCCTCTTCTAAAGTGGTAATGTTTCCTTCTATAGGCACTGTTAAATCCATCATCCTTTCGCACTGCTCTGAACTCCCTTGGCACTTCATACACCTTATCTGTACAAATTGGCGAAAAGAACACCATTTAAAAAATTTCAATCTGAAATATACAGCAGAAATGGATTAAAATCAAGGTAAGAAAGGTACCTTGGAGCGCAAATAACCCCCAAATATTAGTTGCACAAGTGTTGTTTCTTCGGCTAGCCGGTTGTTTGCAGTTATACCAGCTTCTTTCATGCACACTGACTGCATCTTCTCAATTACATACCTATAATGAAAATAAATTTCATTTATTTAAATTCATAGCAAAATTCCTATAACTAAATACTGATGTTCCTTCCTTCTTAGTAAGGAGTTTCCACTGGTAGCAATCTAGCATTATTTAATTCATTACTGTACATGTAATAAAGTGACAATGTTTACATACTTCATGAATTCATGTGCATCTTCTTCTCGGCCAAGGCCAAAGGGGCTCCCGGCTTTGCTCAGGCCAGACAGAATATTGGCTGGTGACAAGCTCCATTTATCCTGATTTCCCTTTAAAACAAGCCTCTCAAATTCACAAGTGAAGCACCACTCTGTTTTTAAACCGCCTAAACAGGAAAAAAGAGGTAAAAACAGAAAATTACACTTGGATATAGAAAGTAAGAAAATGGGTAAAGTTTAATGGTAGGAGAGAGAAAATGCATACATTTCTTAGTATGAAGCCCCTCAAGGAGATAGGCTGTCAGGGGGCGAGTAAATGTCAGGCATTGAAACACGGTATTTGCATAACAGCTGGACAATGAAATTAGAGGAAATTTACATTAATTATAATTGCAAACAGATTAAAAGAAATATAGAAGTAACATCAACTAGACACTTAATTACCTGTTACCACAATTGGCTAGTCCGAACGGCTGCAAGTCTGTTCCATCACTGTTATAGAGCTTCAGAAAGAGGTCGTAGGGGAAAAGCATCTGTTGCAATTAAAATGTAAATGAGTGGCTTAATATCCAGATGAGTACATTATTACATGCACATAATGTGCATGCACTTAGAAATAAATCAAAAGCACTTAAATCCATTAAAAACATTACGCTTCATAATTTGCTTCATAATTTGCACCAACAACAGCAAGTGTAAGGTTCAAGGCAAGGCTAATAATAATAAGATTCGAATGTAAGAATATATTTTTTTTGTGTGTATTAGAGAGTAAAGATTCTTTTGTAATAAGATTGCAAGGGTTCATAGCAATTGCTTTTAGCCATTTAGGAAGAAACAAAAGCAGAAAATAATAATATTACTGTGAAAACATTTGCAAAAGAAACTTATAAAAAAGCTTATGCGATCAACAAAATACCCCATTTAAGGCTAATTCTCAATCAACTAAACGCCCTATAATTAACAGTATTAACCGCAGTGAGTTGAACTCTTCTGTACTTCTGAACACGCAAAAACCATTTCATCCTAAACCCTTTTTTCTAACACTAGCTGCATTTTCATGAGCCATTTTTTCATACAAATTTTTGCATAAGCCTTTTTTGCAATGGTTTTATATAAATAACATTTTCCCAAAAACAATTTGTTAATTTTCCTTCGTACCTAAACAAACTTAAATATTAAAGTTTTAAACTTTTGTTCCAAGTCAAAATTGTATCTTCAATAAATGAGACCAATTTTCACTAATTTTGCATTGTCTCTTGAGTTTGCTTTTTGAGATGCGCGGTTCAGCAAAGGTTTATAACATTTATTACAGAAGTTAAAAAAAAAATTATAAACACAACCGAGATAGAAAATTGAAACTTTAATGCGTACCAAATCAGACGGGTAATGCCTTGTTATTTTAGAAAGGGAGTGTTGCTTGACAAAGTTCTTGCCAGATGTTGCCGTTCCATTTGTCGCACCACTCTCATTATCCAACGGTTTAGTAGCCATTCTTAAAGCTTCACCAACCCTTTTGGCTGAATCCATCACGACAGAATGCGCTCTTCGGTGTGACACCATTTTATTGGCTGTAACCTCCCTTACCGAACTTTTGGTGCTTTTTAAAGCACACTTTTCAGTACCTGACCCGCTATTGGGAATCACCGGTGGTGTTGTACTGCCAAACTTAACATGCCTGTCTGTTTTCGCTTTATTATTTGCTAAAAGTTTCTCTTCCGGCGGCCTATTAGGAGGAGACACGGCACTGACAACTGGGGTCACAGTGGTAGTTTGCGGCTCTTCAGTAGGGACAGCTGTCACTTTAATAGCAGATACATCCAGTCTAGATTTATTGTCACCTTCTGTTTCATTTGGCGCACCTTCTACCTTGGAATCTGCATTAGTTGTGCTCGACAAATTGTCGGGTTCCACCAATGAGGGTGCTTTGGTAACATTATCCTCAGACCGTCGAGAAGGAATGGGTGCTTCAAATTTCGGGCTGCTGTCAGATGTGTTTGGGTTGTCGACACGTGCAACTTTTGAATTTGAAATTGGATTTGGCGGGCTTGCTTGACCATTGGGTTTGTTATCAGTTTGAGTTTGTGCCTCACGGCACTCATCCTTGTGACCTTGTCTCCAGTGAATAATTTGGCAATTTCCAGAGCTAAAAATTTACACCAATATTTGGAAATTAGTAATACAAAATCAAGAGAACTAAGCAAAATACCTCAAGCTTTTTGAATAACCAAATCTGGATTTGTCATTTAGTTGATCAGATTTTAATTTTTTGTATCAAAATGAAAAGACTACAAATTGCTCCTGAATTCCGATATCAAAATTAATTGATTCTTCAACAAGTGAGCTAAAAATAGGGAAGAAATTATGGATACCGAAATCCATGATCAAATTACTACCTAAGCCCCAAATTGAATTCTTTTATGGAGGAACCACACAGTAACCCTAATTCTAACAATCCAATCACAATTGCCACTGATCACAACTAAATACCGACCACAGCACAATAACCTGAGAATATGCGAGAAGAAACACAAAAATAAATCTCAAGCTACAATTAGAGCTAACCCATACCAGTATCTGACAGCCTTGCACCTCGCACATCGAGTTGTTGTATCCCTAAAACAAACTGCACAAACAGCTCTCTTCTCGGTCACCGGTGGAGAAGGGGCAACAGTCGCATAAACAACTGGCTGAGGCATAGCTGAACTCGGTGCATCATCGTACACCACAGACGGCGGCTGTGGTACCCACCCAGACTCCCGCATAATCGAGGCCGAATACTCCCTGTAAGCCTCCATCTCAGCTCGCTCGGCCTCGGCAGCGGCCAGGTACGCCAACCGCCGCACCTCCACCGCCCGAGCAGCGGCGTTGCGCCATCTCCGACGAACTACAAAAGCCAACACTGGGCCCAGAAAGAGGAGCACGAGGGCCCACCCCAAGTGCCCCCCAGTATCCCCCATTCTCAACCAGCGCCTCTCACCGGACCTCCAATCATAGATCTCTTTCCTTCCTTCGCCTCACCTCATGCAACAGCACAGATCGCTTCTCTGACCGGATCCAATAAAAATTTACAACTCCAACTCTACTTCCTTCTATTTGATCACTCCAATTTGACACTAAAATCGCCTAATTTCAAGTAATAGAGGAAGGTGGAAAATAAGGAAAGGGAGAGAAGAAAATGGAAAACAGGAGAGGAAAGAGAAACTGGTACGAGATCAAACGGACGGATGCATGATGTTTCCTTATCCGGCGGCCAGAAGAAGACAAGGTATAAACTGTTGGTAGCACTAGGAAAAGGAATATCGAAACCAGATAGTCAAGTTATTCCTGCGGACCAGTGGAACGAACTGGGGTGTGCGGGGTGAGGTAGAGAAGAGGAAAGGAATTTCACACACGCAGCCCTCCTAGGATGTTTATCCCTTATTCTCCCCTCTCATATCCGTCCGATCAAAGATTGTTCGCTGAATCAACGGTTGACCTAGATTTCGCGTCTTGCTATTCACGCAATAGAATCTTCCCTATAAATATGTGCACGTAAATTATTCTGTCCAGGAAAACAATCCGTCCGTTAACTCCTGTAGAATGAATAAATCTTGACCGTCCATTATGATTATAAGACCGGATACTATGAATTTGGAAAACAAGCGGCGAGTCTAGGGAGTAGGGAATGACGTCTGGACCAAGTTATGCGACGTGCTGCGATGCTCCATTCTAGACCGTCCGATGAAGACATCCGGATCGAGCGTCAGCTAATTCGGACCGCTGGATGATCTGTTTGTCTTTACCGGGTCGGATCGTGCTGTGCTCGGGCTGGACTCGAGTGCTGCGTGTTACCACGTCGGTTTCGAATTTAAAAATAGCTTACGTGGCATTTATGTTTTATCTATCGGGTTACTGTTAAGGGGTCCACCTAACACGAATCTCAACGAAGATCTCGTTATCTTAGGCGGTCGGGATATGTAAAGGCGGCAGCTTAACCGATAGATCGTAGCGCTTTATTGATTAAAGAATATTAATTCGCATTAAATGGGGATAGCGGTGCACATCACGTCGCATGCTTTGTTGTACGGATGTTTATCTCTTCTTCTTGGATTTTCTGTGGCTTTGAACCCTGTAAGACTTTAAAGCATCAAGGTCCAAGGAGTAAAATTTATTTTATGGGGCACACGTTTATTATTGGTTATATTTACCGTTATAAAAAAAATTCCAAAATTGAAAACATAAAGTGGTGTCTGATATTGTTAAATGTCATTTATATTTTTTTTTTGTAATTTGATATTTATTTGGTAACCCATCAAAAATATGAAAAGAAAACTTTTAAATAAGTTCAAATTCTAATGCATATACATTGAATTCAATTAACCTAATTAATTACAAACAGCTAATCAGATAAAGGACAGATCCAGTTCTCTAATTTTCTTTATACAGTTGGCATGTCCCTATAATTAAAGAATATATTAACTCTTAATTGCTTATATATATATATATATAGAGATAGACTAATGTGCTTTCGGTAGCACTTCGGCCGAAGTACTACCGATTCAAAATCGGATTTTCAAAGTCCAAATGGCCGATCCGAACCGTTCAAGTTGTTCTCCATATTGAAATCTGCTTGGAGACCAAATTTTACATTTTTTGGAATTTTTTTACTATTTATTAAGCCACTTTGAAAATTGCTGATCTGGGTGAACAGTAAAAACAGTGCTTTCAAATTCTGGACCACCGGATCAGCAATTTTCAAAGTGGCTTAATAAATAGTAAAAAAATTCCAAAAAATGTAAAATTTGGTCTCCAAGCAGATTTCAATATGGAGAACAACTTGAACGGTTCGGATCGGCCATTTGGACTTTGAAAATCCGATTTTGAATCGGTAGCACTTCGGCCGAAGTGCTACCGAAAGCACATTAGTCTATCTCATATAGAGATAGATCTAATTAGATATAGTCAATATTTCTCTAAGTCTAAGATGACAGAAATTAATTTTTAATTTTTCTGTTGTATGGTATGAATAAATGAAAAATACCAATTAATGATTTTCATCATCAATTAATATAGTTCCATCTCATTCATAATAAAAGCTATATACATAGTTGGTCCCTACAAAATCAAATGTCAGTAATTCAATAGACAGCATTAAATTTCCAAATCAAATATTTCCAACATAGGCTATTGACCAAAGAGATTCTTCCAAATTCATTGCATCAGCAAAATACTCTTTATTGTACCGGACAAATCTTATATGGTAAAATGGTAATTTTTCCATTTTTCGGATTAGGGAGAGAAATGGCCGACTGTATAATTTTGTGCATGTTCAATTATTCATATCCAAAGTTCATAACCAAAATTAATTCATTTTTCAAGTCCGAGAAAATTGCTAATTTGGGTTGAAATTAACTGCCAAAAGAAAGTACACTTGTAGTAAATAGTAACTTTTTTATGAAATCACCAATTGGTCGGTCTATGGATCCCACAAAGAGAATTTTTTTTATTAATCATAATTAAAATTTTGTTTTTTACGAAACCAACATGATTATTTTTTTTTTTACCAAAATCATAAGAACCGAAATGTCATTTCGGTCTGGTCTCCTTTTTGGATTTTCTGCGGCAGCTCATATGAAAACTTGTGAAACCAGTACCACAGAAAATCCAAAAAGGCGACCAGACCGAAATGTCATTTCCGTCCGGAACAAAAAAAAAATCGAACCGAAATGACATTTCGGTTCTTATGATTTTTGTAAAAAAAAAAAATAATCATATTGGTTCCGTAAAAAAACAAAATTTTAATTATGATTTATAAAATTCCCACAAACACCTTTATTATTCATTTTTGGAGATATTTTGAAACTTATTGGAATAGCGAAATAACAGAATAATATGTTAATTCGATTGAAAAAGAATTTCAAACGTGAATTAGAGGATTCAAAAAATTAGTTGAATAATATATGAGTGGTGCAGGAAATAATGTTTATTATTTTATATTATTTATTAGAGCATCTCCATCTAGGGGTGTAAACGGAGCGGATTCGGAGCGGATAATGCTGATACCAAATCCGTATCTATTTTTCAATGAGGGGATACTGATAGTAAACGGATATCAAAATTCAAAACCAAATCCGTCTTAAACGGATACGAATACGGAGCGGATAATCCACGGATACGGATTCGAATACGGTTACGAAACGAATAATTGTCGGATAATTGAGTCATATGAACTTTAAGTACAAATACTAAATTAAAAACAATTAAAAACAATTAAGAAAAACAAAAGTAAATTAAAAAAAAGTAAAGAAATGGAGAAGATATAGGAATGGAGAGGAGTTAGGGAATATTAACTGCTGAAAGTCAAGTTACAGCGAAGCGGAGAAGTTGAAATTTTGGATCCAGATAGTGCGGATATCCGCTCCGTTTATACTTTCAAAGAATTATCTGTATCCGTATCAAATTTCTCTATGCAAAAAATATATGTATCCTGGATATCCGTATCCGGGATATCCGTATCCGTTTAAATCTGAATTCGGATAATAAGCGGATTCGGAGCGAATATCCGGACGGATATCCATTCCATTTACAGCCCTATCTCCATCTCAACAACTAAAATGAGTTTCTAAATAACTGTTAACCACTTTTTAAAAACTAAAGTCTCTTAAGTTTCTAAACTTTCACATCACTAAAATTAATTTTAGAGTTTCTATTAAGCCACGTAAGCAAAAAAAATTAAAAAAATAATAATAATTTGAGCTAATTATTTGACCAGCGTGAAGTTTATAAACACTTTCTTGATAAGAAACTTTATGCATAGTTTCTAAATAATAAACTCTCCCACATCTTTGAAATCAAAATAGAAACTATCACCTCATATTAAAAACTCTAATAATACCAGAGATGAAGATACTCTTAGTTTATAATAATAATTATTATTGAGGAGGGTTCAAATGCCTCTATTTTTTGTGTCTCCACCATGCCTTCATTTTTTAAAACTTTAATAACTCAAAATTTAAAATTTAAAAATTAAAATAAAACCGTTAGATGTGAAATATGTTATTTTCTCTATGTGCTCATAAAAAAATATCACATTTCAATTTTGTTTTTATGTGAATTAATAAGATGAAAAATCAACATCTAGAAATTATCCACATTAGCACGTTTTTTACAAGCTCTTGATGACAACCAAAACAAAATTGAAATGTCATAATTTTTTATATGTGCATATATAAAATGATGTAGATCATACCCAATAGTTTTATTTTGACTTTTAAATTTTAAATTTTAAGTTATTAAAGTTTTTAAAAATGAAGGCACGGCGGAGGCACAAAAAAATGGAGGCATTTGAACCCTCATCAATATTATTTTAGTTTAAAACATTATAATTATCATTCACTATTAACATTATGAATATATATACTACTATCATTAGAATTATAAATATGTTTTCAGTAGATCAAGTAATTTAATATTCGCAATTTTTCATTTATTCATACTGCTATACAACATTTTATTTTTCTATCAACACCGGAGACATGAATACTAGCAGTTTTCTAAATTAACTATTGAAATAAACACCTGAATGGTGTTATTCCCAGAATAAGACCACTATTCTCGAAATAACATCACTATTTGGAATTCTTCCTTTGGAACAGTATTGTTTCTACAAAAGATTTTAGCACGCTATTCTAACTACAGAATTCAAGTCGTATCTGCCACGTCAAGTCACTGTTTGATGATTCGGATCATAAAATTGATACTCCTCCACAAACAATATGTACTATTTTGTCAAGACAATTAATGATCATGCCTGTTTTAATATATATGATATGGGAGTAATAGTGAAAATGGTATGGATAATATCCAATTCATATTCGATCCGTATTAAAAAAATTAAATATGGATATTCGATATCCGAATATCCGTGTGGATATGAATATTAATATGGTTTTACGTTTCAATTATCCGTATCCGAATAATAGATATATATCATATATTTTAATATAGATTATGAAAAAATATTGTTATTCGTCATTAAAATTAGATAAATATTATGAACTTTGGTATTTTCTAATATTATTTTAATAAATATCCGATCCGATCCGTATCCGTATCTGTATCCAGCTGATATCCGATCTGTATCCATATCCGAAAAATTAAAAAGGGATATGATATGATTTTACCACTATCCGCTTCGTATTCGCTCCGTTTTCACCCCTATTGGGAGCTGATATATCTCCATTCTTATATTAAGCACGTGGATGTCATGATCTATCGATGACTTTCATTAAAAGATTAAAGTATATATTGAATATCAGCTCTCTGATCAAATATTCTGATTCTATGTATTTATTTAATGTTTTTTTATGTATAAAAGTCCAAATTTATTTAGACACATACTCTTCACATGCAAATTATATCAACCTTTTTATTTGTCTTAATTTCTTTCTATTTTTTAAATGTCATCTAAGAAATTTTTGAATTGATTGATAATTGATTTGTCATATATTCATTTCTTTCTATTTTTATATATCACAAGGAATGTTAGTCATAGTGTTGTTAAATGCGGTTTTGTTCATGCATGCGAAAGACCACTGCATACCGCATATGCGGATTTTCATGCGGACTGTATGGACTGCATATATGGATATATATGCAAAACCGCATATCTGAGACTGCATACTCATATGCGGCCGCATTTAACAACACTGGTTAGTCATTTAATATGTCATTTTGCTTGAATTTTTTCATGAAAATATGTTAAAAGGATAATATATATATATATATATATATATATATATATATATATATATAGAGTCCGGTTAATGTAATAACGTTATAATTTCAAACTAAGTTATAATGAGTCAATTTTTGCAATTTCAAAATTCAAACAGTCGATCTGAACCGCTCAACATGATCTCCATATTAAAATGGACTTGTAGACCAAATTTTATATTTTTTTGATTTTTTTTTTGCTATTTTTTTTAGATATGTACAAAATCACTGTTTTGAGTAGTCCAAAATTATGTGAAAAACCCGTGGAAAATTCATTTTAACGCGGCATCCCATCGATGATAATTTTCGTTGCCAATCCGTCGAAAATTCACCGTGAATAACATTATAACGCGGCATCCCCCCTGTTGTATTGACATGCTTTTTTTAGCGTCAATTAAGAAAAAATAAATTAATTCATGCAATCCCAACAAACCCACGATTTTTTGGTGCTTGAAATCTCCAAAAAAAAAAATTAATTCATGCAATCCCAACAAACCCCCGATTTTTTGGTACTTGAAATCTCAAAAAAAAAAAAAAAAAAAAATTTTTTGCCGCGTCTCAATTTGTATTCATTTTTTTTTTCCATCTTTCTTTCTTTTAAATATATCTGTTTTGTTCTGCTTTTGATACCTTTTAATATATTTTCAAGATAAGCTCAATA
This sequence comes from Carex kokanica, assembly GCA_025461125.1. Taxonomy (NCBI): domain Eukaryota; kingdom Viridiplantae; phylum Streptophyta; class Magnoliopsida; order Poales; family Cyperaceae; genus Carex; species Carex kokanica. The sequence goes on along the minus strand of JAJGRX010000403.1, from coordinate 301,794 downwards.
CTTGTCATATGTTTATGAAAAAAAATAATATAATAAATGAAGGAGTTTATCTTTTTTAAAAGTCTATTAATTAATTATGTAATCCGGTGGTTTTCATGACAAGACACACGACCAATTTAGTTAATTATTACACAAAATTTCAATACAAACAAAACAACATATTCATCATCTACTATTACACTTTTTATTTTTATCTTTTTGGTTAAAAGAGTTTGGTCACTGATTTATAAATTGAAAAGGATGTGTCCATTTTGGGGGCAAGACGTAGAACAGTAAAATTCAGAATGGCTTTCATCAATTGGGTAATGTTTTAGATTCTCTGAAATATTTTAAACATTCTATCTGTAGAATTCTTATCTTTGAAATATTTTAAACATTCTATCTGTAAAATTCTTACCATTTTCTGATTTTTTTTTTCATGGGTTCTATAGAAGAAATATGACAAAATAAACAAAATATTTCAAGTTTGTTTTCAAAATTTAGACTTCACATCTAAGTTTGTGTTTTTAGAAGAGAAATAGAGTGAGATTATGGTGCTTTTGCAATGTGCATCTATTTAATGTGATTCGATACAGGTGTCGGATTTGTATCAAGATGCACACTGGATGAAAGTCGAAACGCACTAAATAGGCGTAAATTGCAAATCATTATAGTCTCACTCCAAAAAAATAACATTTCATACATCTTAATAAACTATAATAACTTAAATCAAAAGTACAAACAAAATTATACTAAAAAAAAAGATAAATTTCGATGGAGGTAACTAAACTTTGTCATTTGTAATAAATTGGTCACTCAAATTTGATTTGTTCATTTTTAGTCACTCAACTTTGTCATTTGTCCCAATCAAGTCACTTTATACTTTTCCGTCCAAAATCTTAATGGACTATTCCTTTTTCGTTAGTATTTTGGACGGAATATGCTCATTCTGTTAGTATTTTGGACAGAGTGAAAATATTATGTTAAGATTTTAGACGGAAAAATATAAAATGACTTGATTATGACAAATGACAAAGCATTTGACCAATTTTTAGTTACTCAACTTTGATTTGTCCATTTTTAGTTACTCAACTTTGTCATTTGTTTCAATCAAGTTATTTTATACTTTTCCGTCCAAAATCTTAATGGAATATTCCCATTCTATTAGTATTTTGGATGAAATGAGTACATTCCATTAATATTTTGGACGAAAAAGTACAGAGTGACTTGATTGGGACAAATGACAAAGTTGAGTGACTAAAAAGGGACAAATTAAACTTGAGTGGCTAATTCGTGACAAATGACAAAATTTAGCGACCTCCAGCGAAATTTGCCTAAAAAACTATCATGTCTCTTTTATTTTTTCAACCCGGACGAATATTGAATATATTTTTTCTCAATCTAAATATTTTTTCTTAATTTAAATAAATATATTTAGATTTAATGCTCAAAATAATCAAATTGAATTATAATGACAAATTTGAGGATTAATTATGATTTATCTCATGAATCTAATAGTATTTTTAGACTTTATTTTGAAGCTCAATTTGATAGTAGGTTGAAAAAAATGAACAGTTTCATTCATTCATTTTTAATAATTTTTAACCTCATTTTCTTACACAATAATCTTAAAACATAAAATATTTTGAAAAAAATACTTAACTTGTAACATAGATTAAATAATTAATTTGAATTCGTCATTTCAAATTTATCCGATAGTTAATAAGATTTAAACTCATGTTACCTTTACCTTTATTTTTATTTTAACTATTCCACCAGTGTTGTAAAAAACGTCCGTTTAGACTGATTAATCGGCCGATTAGTCGTTGGCAGTGACCAAACCGTTAAGAAATTTTCCGATTAATCGACCGATTTTTTTCAATTATAACTAATTATTCTCAATTATTTCCAATTAATCGCTTAGTGATACTCTGTCTACCGTTATTTACAACACTGATTCCAACACTACATTTGCTCTCATATGTTTTAAAGCTGATTATTCTATAATTGCACAAAATAATAAATTCTAGAGGCAAAAGAGACCATGCACGGATTCCTAAAATCCAAAAGCAACCGACGCTGTGTTAATAGAAAAGGAAATAAATAATTCTTTTTACCATTTTCTTTTACAAAAACATCACATTCCCACAATATTTAAATGTCAAGTGATGGTGACCCATCTTTGTCTCTTCAAAGTTGCCTTTGACCTCAATGCATTTTTGGTGCAACTAATTTTCTAAAATTCGTTGGAGACCAAGAATCCAAATTTAATTTTTACGGTAGTTTTTTCTTCTATCTGTTACAGTCATAAAAGACCGATTTGTGGGTGGGAGGAAGATTTGGAACTGTTCTTTGCTCCTATTTATTACACTTCTGAAATTCAGGAACCGTTACTTTTCTTTATGTAAAAAAAAAGAGAGGCAATTTTATGTATATCCTTCAAAAACCTAAAAATTATGATATTTTATTTTTTATAATTTATATGCACGCACAAGCGTATGTCTTAATGGAATGAATCATTTTTTCCTCACAGACTGGTTATTAGAAGACTGAATATTTATCATACACATGCCACATATTTTTTATTTTTTTTAATATAGAGCAAATTAGAACCTTATATATTTAGTAAATTTATGAGTTTTAGAAGGAGAAAAGTGTAATTTTGAGGTTTTTTAAAGGTATGTGTGAAATTCTTAAATAAAAGGGGGATTTTTGTGCACCTTTGCTAAATTTGTGATTTTATGATTATAAGTTCGTGAAACTTCTAGCAATTGTGTGAATATAGTCAAATACGATGTTTTTTCCCATAAAATATTTGAAAATAATTTCTGGTCCCAGTTTGCTTGAACAATCAGAAAAAATAATAACTGGTCCCATTGTGCTTCAATAATAAGAATTTAAATTATATTCAGTTATTGATGTTGGCTGTATGCAATCTTTTAATATTTTATTTAACTAGATTTGCAAAACATACATTAATTAAATTTAACTTTTTACATGATTTAGTGAGTTTGCAGGTTCAAAGCTTTAATTACATGATCTATTGTGAAGAAGCAAAGATAGATTCAGAGCTTTAATTACAAAATTTATAATGAAGAACCGAGGATCATGAAGTGCTGAATTATAAGATTCTTTTGATGAAACTAATAAGTCAACAAGACTTTACGAAGCATAGATTTGTGTAATAATCAAGTAATTAAGTAAAATATAGTTGAGGCTTGTTGATTTCTGGAGCATCCGCCTTGAACGAAATAAATCATGCGGAACGAATTTAAATGAAACAAGTCAGAAAGTTCCAGTTATTGCTCCCTAAAGGCAGGGGAGGGGGGGGGGGGGGGAATATGGGCCTTTTAAATTTTAAACTAAAGTAAATTGATATTCACCACTAATGATTTTAACTAACGTGTGCGTGAGTTATTCTTGGCAGAAACAAAAATAAACTTTAAATTAAGCAAGTGTGCGTAAAGTAAATAGAAGAGTGAAGAGACACTTGACACGAAAGTTGTTTACGGAATTCGGCACTAACGCCTACTTCTCCGGGGCTTTGCGACATTCGAGATGACGCACCTTTCTTTATCTAATGAGAAAGAAGTACAAAGTGGAACCGGTGAGCCCTTACAAACTCCATAAAGTCACACGGTCCGAGCACTAAAGGCTCTAATACAAGAAGCGAGCACAAAAAGACTCTAAAACAAGAGGCGAGCACACAAAGGCTCAAGGGTTTGAGTAAACAAGAGATCTCACACAAATTATTCTAATTCTTACACAAGATTAAGTGTGGTGGAGTAAGTTTGAGATTGTTGAATGAATATTGAAGTTTGATGCACAAGCAACAATGAGAGAAATATTGCAATTAGGAGCGGCTAGATCAATCCTCCAAACCTAGATTTTGTTTCTATTTATAGAGAGAAACAAAATAAGGTAACTGGCATCAACCGTTGCATCACGTGTCACGAGTTATATCATTTCTTTTTGGATAATAGAAAAGGGGCGCCGACGAGATTGCTCTATCCCGGAGACGTAACAATTTTACGTCGAACTCCGTTATCATCTTGCGTGTCAACTGTCTTTAAACTCTACTATATTTACTTTACTTGCACACACCTATTTGACTTGTTAATTTATATGGCTTAATCGAAAAGTGTCTAAGAGTCTTTAAAACTCCTTTTAAACTCTCTCTAAGTGTCGTTAGGGACTACAATTGAGATACCTCTGATCAGAACTAAGAAAAAGGGAAAATAAAAAAAGATTTTAGTTCAATGGAAAAAATAGAGAAGAATTGAACCTCCATTTCCTTGATCAAAAGATTTGTACCATTAAAAATAATAAAATTGATGATGTCGGACAATTTCATTTTATACCACAATTATTGAATTATTGAGCGGTTGAAATATGTGTCATTAGAGAGCCACTTTGTCTAAAGATAATAACGTAAATTTCAACCGCTAAATCATTCAACGGTTCTAAATTTTCAAAATTAATGGTATAAATAAATATAAATATTGATCATATTAATCTTTTCACAATTCAAATTTCGAAAGGTGTCTCAATCGCACCATGGTTTTTAATATTCAGATGATAAATTTTTATGACACAAGCCGCATGAAAAAAAATCCCACGTGTATTTAGGGATGGCAATTAATATATAATTGCGCTTAGGGTCATGCTCTTGTTCGTGCAATTTGATCTAATATATTAAATGGGAGTATCTAGCTATCTCCGTAACCTTCCTCCATTTCTTCCTTCGATCATTAATTACTTGAGTAACTACTAACTACTTGGGGAACCACTTACTATCTGGGACTGCCTAATATTTGAAATATTTTACAACTGACGCGCGTAAGTATTCATATATAATACATCAAGTATTCACACATAATATATCAAGTATTTTTAAAAAAAATTGGACATATCACTCACCAATTTTTTTACATGTTTTTAGAGGTGGATTTTTTTTCTGTTCAATCTAACTAATATTTCTGATGATTTACGAGGAATTTTAAATACCTTCTCTCTCTCCTCTCTCTCTCTCTACATTTGTGCGAGGCTCGTACTTTTCGATTGATATTGACAACTAATACAAAAGTTTTTAATATAAATGTAATGAACATTTACAAAAAAATATTACCCATCTTCACTTTAGGCTCCCTTAAGAGGAAAAATGGCAACTGAATGAGCAAAACTGCAACAAAATTCATAATTTCATTTATTTAAGTTATTTATTTCATTCCTTTTACAATTGATTAAAATTGTAAGCTACTAAAAGATGATGGATATGAAAATTATAGCTTTCAAAGTGAAGAAGAAAAAATAATTACTAGCAACAACTCATTAAAAAGTTAATAAAAAAGGAGACAAATTAATAGTTGTTATTTAGTAATTGATTGCTTATTATAATAATTTTCACTTTCATTATACCACAATAGATTATCATGGCTAATATATAGTTGTATACCTTATAAAGGTTCAAATATTGTAGAAATCATTAAGGGGTGTTGTTTTATATATATATATATATCCTTTTGGATGAAAATAAAATAACATTAATTTGTATCAAGGAGTTTAATGTAAAAGTTATATATCTTAGTCATAAACAAGAAATTAATATATTTATTGGAGCTGTTTTTTTTTGTCTCGCAATTTATTTTTTCAAAATAGAAATGAAATGACTTTTTACAAAATATTTTCCTTTTACCATATTCAAAACAGAATAGAGTAATGAACAAAATAGGATTTTATTTGTTTTATTATATATTTTCACTCAATTTTTTTTGGGTGGTTGGTAATTTTTTGCTTAAGTATGTCCTTTTTTAAATGTATTCCCAACATTAAAATATAAGAAATTACAAAGGAAGTACACCCAATTAATTATAAAAAGAAAAACCTCTTTATTTGACCCATTTGTTGCATTTTTGGTCATAGGACAAGATTTGTTAGGTTCAATTAACAGGCTAAAGATTTAGATTTGATTTAGGTTTCTAATTCACACCTCTGATCCTTTTTTTCCTTTTCTTTTATAAATCACTGTGGCATGCACATATTATTTATACTATTTGTTCACGAGGAGGCATCCGATTATAACACTTTTGAATTATCACAAAGTTGTTCAAATCATTTTCTACATTTTCAAAGTCCAAATCGTCGATCCAAACAGTTCAACATGATCTCCACAATAAAATGTGCTTCCAGATCAAATTTTATATTTTTTTTGAATTTTTTTACTATTTATTAAGATGGGTACAAAAACTAGTCAAATTCAGACCATTTGATCTGCAAGCACATTTTTTTTTGGGTGGTTGGTAATTTTTTGCTGAAGCATGTCCTTTTTTAAATGTATTCCCAACATAAATTGCTAATTTGATGTGTTAATTACTAATATAATTACAAGATTTGTTAGGTTCAATTAACAAGCTAAAGATTTAGATTTGATTTAGGTTTCTAATTCACACCTCTGATCCTTTTTTTTATGAATCACTGTGGCATGTACATATTATTTATATTATTTGTTCATTAAACCTTTTCTTTGAACCAACATTTCTTTGTTCTCCAATTCCATATGGTAAAAATTAGATGTCTTTTGTAGGATTTACATGCAAGTAGAAGTTTTAAGAAAATAAAAATTGGCAAAACTGTAAAATTATTTTCTACCTATTTAAAAATAGTTAAAATATTCCAATACTGTAAAATTTGATCATCAGATATATTTTTATATAAAAAATCATTGTCTGAACTTTGTAAACGAAGATATTGATTCATAACACGGACCATTCCACACTTTACAAAGTATCGTAACCTTACCTTTTAACCTATATATCATGGTTAATTTTAGAGGCTGAATATAAAAATTATCTAACAAAAAAACATATTGTAATTAAATAATTGTGGCCTCATAAGATCTACATCAACGAATTTTATCCTGATCGTTCAAAACATTGAGAAAAATTAATCAAGCTTTTGAATTTTAGTTTAATTATGCCCTAAAATTTTCGAATTATTTCATTCAATTTAAAACATTAGTAATACTAATATGTAATGGTTAAACATCATTCTGATATTGAATGTTGTAACTATCTCTTTTCTGTTAATATTGAAATTAAAATAAAATATAAGAATTAAGAGCTCTAAATACACTAAAATTTATCTACTGCAATTAACTTGATCCATTCTTATATAAACTAAAAAATTCGGAAATTTCACATAAAACGGATCCCTTGTGAAAAAAGAACAAAATCAATGGTTCAGGTTAATTACTTGAATTTGGAATTTTAAAATTGTAAAAAAGAGCATTGAGGCAATCTCTGACATTAATTATATTGTTGAGCACATTGCAAATTCGTTATAATGCAATACATTATCTGCAGCCGATATTTTTATTAATATCCATTATTAATTATAAAATAATAATATGCCATCTTAACTGGTTTTTTTTAAAATATCTTTAATAGCCGGTTGAGAATAAAAATGAGAACCGGCCATTAAATTTTTTTTTTTAGAATTTTTTTTTCGTTTTTTTTTTGTTGTTTTAGATTTTTGAGGCGATTAAAGTTTATTATTTCAGTGTTCAGTCAACTGTGCACAATAATTCTGATACATTTGATTTATTATGGCGTCAGTGTTCAGTCAACTGTGCACAATAATTCTGACACGTTTGCTGCAGTTTGGATAATAAAGTTTATTATTTCAGTGTAGTACAAAATACAGTTGACACCATCAGAAACTTAGAATTTTTTTTATAAATCATAATTAATTTTTTTTTCCGACACGACAGCAAACCCTAAAAAAATAAAGTTCGGATCGAAATATCATTTCGGTCCATGGTTGTTACACCAACGACTACACTTGTTTTTTCTGAAAACTTGTGAAACCAATACGTACCGAAATGTCATTTCGATTCGGAAAAAAAATAACAAACCGAAATGACATTTCGGTTCTTATAGTTTTTGTAAAAAAAAAATAATCAGGTTGGTTTATAATAATATATTTTTTTAATTATGGTTTATAAAAAAGTTTCCGAAACTTAGTATGACTGATGAATTATGAATTTCATATTTATGGTACATGCATTTGAATCTCTCTGTGGGTTTGATAAAAAGATCCATTAAATAATAAATATCTAGAAAGATCCGTTTGATTCATCCGAAACACAGTTGACTGAACACTGAAATAACAAACTTTAATCGCCTCAGAAATCTCAAACAGCAAAAAAAAAAAAAAAAAAACGAAATTTTTTTTTTACAACCGGCTATTAAATGGTCAGTTCTAATTTTTATTCTCAACCGACCATTCACAGCATTTTTAAAAATATCCAGCTTAGCTGTGTATAATAATATTTTGTAATTAATTTTAGATATTAATAAAAATCACGGTATCTGCAGTCTCAAGTTCCAAACATTTGACATGTATATTATTAGTGTCGATATGTAGCTCCTAGAAATGAGATTTTTGTGACAAAAAAACACAACTCATCATATATGTGTGATGTGAATATTATTTTCATATTTAACCAGATACTTAGACATATGATGTCTGTGAAATAACAACTAGCTAGCCTCAAACAATTTCAACAAAAATTTATGTTATAGAATAAATATTAGATGAAATCAACGTGAAAATAAAGTTAACTCCGCAATTAATATTTTTTATTTGAATAAATTAGATATAAAATGGAGATTCTGAATAAATTTGTTTGAATATGATTAGTTCATCTAATATTTATTCTAGTATAATTATGCTAATTATACATCAAAAGAATTAATCTACCAAATATTTCAAAAAAAAAATCCTCCTAACCGGCAAAAAAATGGTCCGTCCTAATTTAAATCCCAACCGGCAATTTTTTGACCAGTTTGGGTATTTTTTAAAATATCCAGCTTAGCTGGGTATAATTAATATTTTGTAATTAATTTTGTATTTTAATAAAAATGTCGGTAATTCACACGACTGATCCCTTTTTATTATTTAAATCAGACAAGGACATTCTGCTCATACCATGTCAGGTTGTTTTTTTTAGACTGGATTAGATTCTCTCAGTGTTGCAAAAATTAGATTTGTCTTTTGTAGTTTTCACATGCAAGTGGAAGTGGTTGTTTTTATAAATTTGGCAACCAAATTCGCAAAAATGACATCAGCATATTTGTTTACTTGTATGATATATATCTGTTTATTTTTACCAGATAAGTGGCTTCTTTCTTAGCTGCTGACTAGCTTCTGAAATTGACAGGATGCATGATGATAAATGACATAAAATATGTTAAATTACTTGAAATTATATTAAATTACGCTAAAATATGCTAAAATACGATAAATTACGCTTATCACGCTAATTATGCTAATTATACTGAAATACGCTAAGTTACGCTAAATTACACTAAATTACGCAAAATTACGCTAATTACACTAATTACGATAATTATACTGAAATACGCTAATTACCGTATTTTAGCGTAATTTAACATAATTTCAAGCAATTTAGCGTATTTTAGTATAATTATGCTAATTATACATCAAAAGAACTAATCTACCAAATATTTCAAATTTTACATTTTTTTAATTTATTTACTATTTATTAAGTATTTTATAAAACTGTTGTATTCAGACCATTAAATATATAGTAAAAATATAAAAAATATAAAAAAAAATTGATCTCCAAGCACATTTTAATATAGAGATCATGTTGAACGGTTTAGACTTAAAAAAAATCGTATTATAAAATGTCGTAACTTTAAAATGTTGTAAGTGGATCCCTCCTTATTTATATACACTAAATATTATTTTAATGTATTTTGAGATATTAGAGCCTTACAAAAACCTAAAAAATTTCCCAAAGTAGAGACAAAAATTTGACTATTTCTAATAAGGACAAATAAAAAACATTTATTGACATAGAAAATTCTTCCTCTTAGGTGCGTGTAGAACTGGTAAAAAGAAAGAAAGACTTAATTCACCGTGTATTCCACTTTGCAAAGGTTAGGTGAATTTGACTGATTACACATTTAGACATTTTCTTTTCAAATAAAATATTAAATACCTTATCTCCATGTTCTAGCTTTCTAATTGCTGACCAAGTTTTTTTTAAATATTGTTTTTGGAATAGTAAATTCAGACCGATTTAATTAACAATTATAAAAAAAAATGAGACAAATTAGTGGCCAAAGGATTCACTTATTTTCTTTTATTTTATTATTTAAAATGTTAGTGACATCCCATTTTCTGTGTGCACAAATTTAATATCTAATTATTTTATTGTGGGCTTAACTATGACCTTGGTCGTAATAAAGTCATAAAGTTTAAAAATTTGGGCCCTTTTGGATTAAAACATAAGAAATCAATTGAGTGTGTTCAAAAGCATTAAATAAAATATAATATGAAACGACAAAAGTATGTTTAATTTAAAGTTTGGATGTCATCCTTATTTGGAAAAGGAGGTCAAATTTATTGATTTTGACATCCAAATCCAAATTGAGTTTTTTAAAAATGAATTTAAGTGGCACAATTTAAGACGCAACCAAACAATTGGATGGATCAATCTAGCGTCACCATCAGGTGTTATCAAAATGATCCTAAATTTAATTTCTAGTTTTAATCCAAACCATGCGTAGTTTTGAAACTGAAATTCCGATCCAATGAGGTACCGCAGAGTGTAGAGTGAGATCTGAATCGTTCGTTTTAATCTGGCACGATTTTTAAAGCGATTTCGTGCATCTAAGATAAGCGTATTTTAATTTAACTCGGCTGAAGGCTAATTTTATTCCTTGCGGTACCGCACAAGATATGTCATCTTGAAATTGATGGTTCTGATTATTTACTGCTCCAATAAAATTACCAGCAAACCCCTTGACTGTATATGGTGATTAACTACAATAATGAAAATTTATTTCTTTAATATTTACCAGCACACCCCATGAGTCCATGAACGCATATCCTCAGCATTAACTCAAAAGGGAATCTTTTGAGTTAATGAATCTTAACCGTCTGATTTTAAACGGCGACAATCCAACTCTTGCTTATAACACAGGGAGTCTTTCAATATTAATGCGGATCTAATATGCATGAATCTTAAAATAGATCAGACAGTTGAAATTCATTAACTCAAAAGATTCCCTTTTGAGTTAATGCAGAGGATACGACGAACTCATGAGTCGGGCGGATTCAGGATTTTCGTCAAGGGGGGTAAAAAAAATATCGAATCGGATTTAAATACCTAATCGGATTTAAATCCATTAATCAATTGGGTACTCGATAAAAAACAATGCTTTAACTTATACTTTCCAACGCTTTGATATGTAATTTCTGATGCTTTGACTTATAATTCTAATTACCAATCAAAATTCAACAAATTTATTTCAATTTTAACCCTAAATTTATTCCGAATTACAAATCAAACATCCAGAGAGGGGCAAAAAAATTTTCAGGAGGGGCAAAGTCAATCGGAACCGATAAATCTCCACTAAAACTCAAAATCTAGGGGGGACAGCTGCCCCCAAATACACCTGGGTCCGCCCCTGTGTTCATAGCCAAAAAAAAATCTTGACATTTTTTTTGTGACAGATAAAAGGTGGGTTATATATAAATTGTTTTTTTTTTCATTTGTCCTGTTAGTAGGTAGGTGACTAGTGGAAGAAATTTCAAATTTTGAAAATTGATGTTGCTGTCTAAATTAGTTCACTTTTGCTTACTTTTCTGTGGGAATTTTCAGTTAGCAGGTCTCTTCTTCTAACTAGATTACAAGATTTATTTTTTCTTGACATTTTTTTTTTTTTCATAATACATTTATATTTTTAAAGTCCATGGTTGATATTTTTTTATACCGTGTCTAATGTTTCGGTACAATCGGATTTGATATTGAGCTATTATCTCTTACGTGAGTGGAATGTCAATCGCAATAATATTATGTGCATAGAGCTCAATTTTTGAACAGAATTTATTATATAAATAATTCAAATGATAATATTTGTTTTTTTTTCAATTCAAATTCGTGCTCACCAGTATTTTTATAATTCGTTATATAAATCATTAAAATGATAATATTTTTTCAGTTTATATTGACGCACGCAGAGTCGACTCCGTTAAGGAATGGTACGGCTATAACACGGAATGAGACGGTACGCGTGTCGGTTACGTGCCATGACCATTTGCATGACGTGACTAGTTGTTGGTAAAAAATACAGTACAGTACGACACAGAAAACAACACGTTTAGTCACGGCACGTTTATTTTCTAACATTCCTCATTTTAATATTTCATAGAATCGTTCCACATTTCTTGGGAAACTTTTCTGAATTTTTTCAATAAACAAATTTAAATTATGAAAAAAATAGTCAAATGTGACCGGTTACGGCACGTTTGGTCATGACACATTTAGTCACGGAGCGACTTGATCATAGCGTAACTCACATGGCGTGACCATTCACGTGTCATGATCACCCCTCGACATTTTGGTCACGACACGTGAAAAATTGATTTGATTATAGCACGACACGACACGGTACCAAAATCACAGCGTATTAATCACGACACGACACGATTATTCCACTCTAGTGGCATATCAAGACTCCTTAGCACATTAACTAAAACCGACACTATATTTATTGCTGATTGCAAATATTTAGTTGTTACATTTGTTTTTTCAAACTCTATTTATTGCAGGCTCAAATCTTCACCCCTGATAGAAATTTGGTTTTCTATGTTTTATGTCAATAATTTTATTTAGTCAAAGAATGCACCTATCCTTTGTTGACCTAAGTTGATACATTAATACATATTTTTAGCTTGATACTGGTATTAACATAGTATTTCTCAAGTGACTGATATCATCTTTGAATTTTTTTTATTTTAAATATTTGCTTTCAAATTCTTACAAAGGAATGGACAATGACACCAAGTTCATATGAAACAGAGCTTATGTTAGAAGTATATATAATAATTCAAGTTGCATTTGCAATGAAATGTTTAAAATTTGAACTTTGAAATAATTGAGATATATTTATTCAGTTTCAACCAATGTGCTAATCAGGTGGTTAGATCTTAGATGCTTCATATTATATTTACAAAGCATGCTATCCAGTTACATATAAACCATTTTTATACAAGGTTGGAATATTGGACCACCCATTTTATTAATAATAACTGAATAAAAAAAAAATACTTGTGTGATATGCATGCACATTATTAACTAGTTGTGGTGTTAGATTAATTTGTTTAGGCTCTAGGCCTTTATGACTTACAACTACATGCAAAATCTGTACATTCAGAACTTACCTGCAACTCATTTTACATGCAAAATTGAGATTGAGGGACTGAAATTTTAGTATAGTTTAATTTTATTTTATAAGGGGACTGAAATGTAATAATGCATATAAAAATAAATAAGAAATGACTAATTGCCTTCAAACTTTTTGAGCAAGATATAAATCTAAAATTAACTAGAAATTATGTCTTATTTGCAATTACAAAATTGGAATTTTCAATTGTTTCATTGTCTAATCCTAACAGTACATTTTTCTAATTTGATTTTTCACAGCCCATTTTTTTCCATTATCTTGACAAATTCATTTTGAATTGAATATAAACTTGATGTAGATGGGTTTAAACTTTAAATATTATTACTGAAAAAATATAGAAAAGAAACTTCTGGCTCTTATTTATTGGCACACATAATAAAGATTAAGATAATAACAAGTGGCCTTTATTCTTTTTATTAATTATACCAATACTTGGTTTATTGTTTGAACCTTCTGACCAGAGAATATAAATGTATAACATCCCAAAACCAATGCATTGGCGGTTTAGGCATATTTCAACAATACAAAAGGTGCCAAATTGCACAATAGTTCATATGTATTAAGATTAAAAATATATATATATTTAAGGGACCACTCGGTAGAGTTGGCAAAAAATCCATAGCTCCTTAGTGAGTTTAAACTTGACTTAGTTCGTTGTTAAAAAAAAAAAGCTTTTTTTTTGTGACTCTTTTATTGTCTCTTTAGTGTTCATTATGAAAAAATGAAACTCGTTACAAGAAGAAAGATTTTTTTTTTTTTTTTTTGGTTCGTGATCTATATGTGACTAGCAACATCAAATCAACGAAAATATTTGATCTATACGTGACTCACAATATAATCGAGAGTTGTTAACTACTTACATTTATTCATTTCATGAAAGGTTAAGCTAAAGTCGAGTCCGATTCGGCTCGGCTCGGCTCGGCTCGTTATGACATGAGCTGAATTCAAGTTTTACTTAACTATATTTGACTCGTTTACAACCTTACCTCCCATATGTTATACAAATGCAAAAAACAAGAAAAAGGACAAACCTCGTATATTTTTGCAAGAGTGAGGCTGCGCTACTATGCATAGTACGGTTTGGTCCGTGTTACGGCTTAATATTTGAGTTTTTAAAATCCTAACGGTCGATCCGAACCGGCAACATGATTATAAAATGAATATGTACTTGCAAACCAAATTTTACATTTTTTTCAAATTTTTTTACTATTTTTTTAGATGGGTAGAAAATCACTGTTTTTGGATGGTCCAGAATTTTCAGATCAAGTGATTTTCTACCTATCTAAAAAAATAGTAAAAAAATTCAAAAAAATATAAAATTTGGTTTGCAAGTACATATTTATTTTATAATCATGTTGAACGGTTCCGATCGACCGTTAGAATTTTGAAAACTCAAATATTGAGCTGTAGCACGGACCAATCCGTGCTATGCATAGAACCGTAGCCTCACTCTTTTAGCAATATTATTGTTGAATTATTGAACAATATAAGTCTTAACTTTCGTTTTGAATTCCTCTCTCTTTCTATGTTCTCTTCATATCTTTATCACATAGAAATGTATTTGTTGCAGAGGTAAAGTTAAGCCCATTAACCATAACAGAACTAATATAGGCCCATCAAGATCTTCACTAGGCCCAAAAATAATAATGGGTCTAAATAGTATGTACGATGGATTTTCATATTAGGCCTGACCTTTACAATGGATCATCTGTAACACTGGTTCAAATGTAGTAACTCATCTTGAAAATTCAAAATTTATTAGAGACAAGATTACACCAAAAAGATACTCAAGCTTTCGATATCATGATTGTCTATTAATTTCTTGAAAAAAAAAAATTCTACCTCAGGCCAATATTAACCTATGTAAATTTGAAGTGGACACATGAAATCCATTTAAGAACATCTAGGATATGTTTGGATGAGAGCTAGAATAGTTAGAATAGTGAAATTTGGAATTAGTAAATGAGAATAGAGACAAATAGTGTGAAAATGGTGCTATCCGGAGTAGTAAAATATTGTTTGGATTATACATTTGGAATAGTAAATAGCTGTAATCGAGAGAAAGAATAGTGTTAACAAGGTGCTAATTAAGAGAAAAGATAGGCAAGTGAGGTCTCAAAAGAATTGTTATGACGTGGAGATGGCAAAAATGACGTCAATTTTGTCATTTCGGGACTGTGTTGGTGAAAATCCGAGAAGAAAATATTTTTTTTCTCTCTTTACACTTCTGAATAGTAGTTATTCCAACATTTACAAGGAATAGAGAATAACAACTATTGTAGCTATTCCGAATAATAAAAAAGTTGTTTGGACAGAGGCGGACCCACTGTAGCCCGGGGGGCAGATACCCCCCTGAATTTTCAAAAATAGTAGAAAAAATAGACCTATTTCGGTTCCCCCCCTCAGTAATTTAAATTGCCCCTCCCTAGAGCCCAACATAAATTCTCTGGAGTCTAGACCCAGTAAATTTCGTTGGAGGCCTGGAGCTGTTTAAACAAAAGAAATAACGGGCCAAGGTTTCGCTGGAGCCCAGAATTCGTGGCTGAATAAAAAGGGAAACAGCTGGAGCCCAAAATAAACGCTGGGCCAAGGTTTCATTCATTCTTTCGTCGCTGAATCGCTCCGATGAAAAATAAAACTAAAATACTCACCGGATGGATTTGCCGAAATTTTTATAGTTACAAAGAAAAAAAAAATCAAATTAATTAATTACCACAATCTCCAGCGTAATTTCAATCCTATCACTCACGCGGACCGGATTTGTGCACCAAGATAGCATGGTGCGCAAACTGGGTTGGCGCACCAAACCCTTGGTGCGCGGACTGAATTCGCGCACCAAACCTTTGTAGTTCTGTTCTGAATCAACCACGCAAATTTTTGGTGCGCCAACTAAAAAAAAGTAAAAATTTGGTGCACTAACCCAGTTTGCGCACAAAAATAATAATAAAATAATCAATTTGGTGTACCAGCTCAGAACCAACTTGTTGCGCGAACCCAGTCCGCGCACCAACCCTTTTGATGTGCAAACTGAGTCCGCGTGGGTAGTAGGATTGAAAAAAAGAAAAAGATAGTGGTAATCAATTAATTTAATATTTTTTTCTTTGGTTACTATAAAAATTTCGGATGGATTTGTCACTCTCTGCCTCTTTCACTTGAATTCATAGTAGGTCCGATGGGTGTGGTGACCATCCGATCAGCATTAAGATTCGTGCACTATGTATCAAAATCCGTGCAAGCTTGTATCAATTCTGTGCGCACATATTTAATACTAATCGTACGGTGCTAGAGTTAATTGAACCTAAAAATAGGTCGGATGTCCATCAGATTTACTCCTATCTCCTTCCACTTTCGCTATCTAAAATCAAACCCAAGTCGCGCAGCTCTCTGATTGGAAACGAAATCGACAGAGGTTGTGAGGGGCCAGCATCCTCTGCGGAGTTTTCCCCTGCGGTGTTGTGCGGAGCTCAATCTGGTCCGTTCGTTTTGATCGGATGGACCAGATCAGATCTTATTGGGCCAAGGAAATTTTATTTTATTTTTTCAATTCGGACAAGATCTAATCTGATCCGTCCGATCAAAACGAACGGATCAGATTAAAAACCCCGCACGACTCCGCAGAGGATGCGAATTCAGGTTGTGAGAGCCTAGCATGTAAACTTTGTAAATATTTTTTTTCTTAATTAATCAATTTGTTAGTGGCGAAAAACCGCCTGACCTTCAAAAAAAAAAGTGCACAAAATCTGCTAATATGATCTACATAGATTCCATAAATTTGAAAGACCAAAAAAAAAAGTAATCCGCCGTATCAACATCTAGGGTACGTTTGGATGAACTCTAGAATAGCTAGAATAGCTACTGTTTAGAATAGTAAATAAGAATAGCTATTGTTTAAGAACAGTGCTAACTCAAGCTATTCGGAATAGTGAAAAAGTTGTTTGGATTGCATATTTGGAATAGAGTTTGGAGGAAATGAATAAAGTAATAATTTATGTGTTAGATTAAATATAATACAATATGATATTAATTTAAATATTAAATGTAATATAATCTTATTTTAAATATTAATTAGTATTAAATAAAATATTATATTAAATATAATATAATATTATTTTAGATATTAAATATAATATAATATTAGGTTACATGTTAAATGTAATATAATATTAATTTAAATATTAGATTAGTATTAAATAAAATATTAGATTAAATGTAATATAATATTAGTTTAAATATTAAATATAATATAATATTAGTTTAAATATTAAATGTAATATAATATTAGTTTAAATATTAAATGTAATATAATATTAGTTTAAATATTAAATGTAATATAATATTATTTTAAAAATTAGATTAATATTAAATAAAATATTAGATTAAATGTAATATAATATTAGTTTAAATATTAAATGTAATATAATATTATTTTAAAAATTAGATTAGTATTAAATAAAATATTAGATTAAATATAATATAATATTAGTTTAAATATTAAATGTAATATAATATTATTTTAAATATTAAATGTAATATAATATTAATTTAAATATTAAATGTAATATAATATTAGTTTAAATATTAAATGTAATATAATATTATTTTAAAAATTAGATTAGTATTAAATAAAATATTAGATTAAATGTAATATAATATTAGTTTAATATTAAATGTAATATAATATTAGTTTAATATTAAATGTAATATAATATTAGTTTAATATTAAATGTAATATAATATTAGTTTAATATTAAATGTAATATAATATTAGTTTAATATTAAATGTAATATAATATTATTTTAAATATTAGATTAGTATTAAATAAAATATTAGATTAAATGTAATATAATATTAGTTTAAATATAATACAATATAATATTAATTTAATTATTAAATGTAATATAATATTATTTTAAATATTAGATTAGTATCTAATAAAATATTAGATTAAATATAAATATTAGATTAAATATAATATAATATAATATTAGATTAAATATAATATAATATTAATTTAAATATTAAATGTAATACAATATTATTTTAAATATTAGATTAGTATTAAATAAAATATTAGATTAAATATAATATAATATATAATATTAATTTAAATATTAAATGTAATATAATATTAGTTTAAATATTAGATTAGTATTAATATTGAAACTAACAAATGCTATTCCATGTTTTTGTAAGAATAGAGAATAGCCCTATTCTCCCTATTCCGAATAGCTCTATTTCTCGTTTGGATTGTTCTTGTTCCGAATAGCAATGCTATTCTAAGAATAGTGCTATTCTTAGTGCAACCAAACATACCCTATGTATAATTTATATATATTTCCTTCATGTATAGGATCAGTAGTTAAATTTTTTATTAATGTTATCTATTAAAAGGAAAGTCATTGATTTTTTATTATACCTTGAATTTTTTATTTCTTTTATATAAAAGTTCATTCATTTTAATATACTATATATGGTTATCATATCAATTGAAATGTTTAATGAAGCGTATAGTACTTTAAATTTAAAATATGAGTATTTTTCTATGGAATAAGCTTAGAATATTTGGGGGAATTTCATGTATATTTCTCAAAAGTTTCACTATTATGTATTTCCTCTAA
The DNA here is from genome assembly GCA_025461125.1 of Carex kokanica. NCBI lineage: Eukaryota > Viridiplantae > Streptophyta > Magnoliopsida > Poales > Cyperaceae > Carex > Carex kokanica. The sequence goes on along the minus strand of JAJGRX010000403.1, from coordinate 282,916 downwards.
AATGAGTAATTATATATTTTCTATGTTTATTGTTTATGATGATGTTGGATTGTTTTTTATTATGTTAAATTGTTGATTTCTTCAAGTAATTTATGTTTTTTTGTTATGTTGATTGTTTATTATGATGTTGGATTGTTGATTGTTTTTTATTATGTTGAATTGTTGATTTTTTCAAGTAATTTAGCGTTTTTGTTATGTTGATTGTTATGTTTGTTTGTTATGTTGAATTGTATCCTATTAGCTAATGGGTTTGAACCCAATAAGTTATTTGAATCTGATTTCTGCTCCCTGGCAGAAATCCTGCGTCCGCCCCTGTATTTGAATGCAATTGCTATTCCGTATAACCTCTATTCTAGAATAGTCTCTATTCTTAACACATCAAAACATATCCCTATGTAATAGTTGCTAGGATAGTAACTAGAGAAAGGCATAGTTGCTTTATATTCTTAAGGGTTCAGATAAATCAAATGGGCTCAAGATTAGCCTTGTAACAAACCTTTTAATTTTTCTTTAATCTAAAGCAGCCTACAGGTTTTTTCTCAAAAATAAAAAAAAATTGAAGTGGACAATCAAATAAATGATTCCAATAATTATTTCATTACATTATTATGAAAAATGAAAAGAAACGGTAAATAAAAGCGTAATGCAACATTTGTTGGGAATGATTGTTTTAAAGCAAGCACAAGTAATTTTTTTTTGTCATTTTATTTCCTTTTCAGCCAAAATATTTTCCTACATGTTACTTAGTAAATTAAAAAAAAAATAGAAATTAAATATGCAAAGTTCTGAGAAGGAAATCTTGAGTAGGCATTAACCTTAATTAAATGGGATTTTCCATGGATTTGCTTAACCAACTGAATTATAATTTGTTTGCATAACACATGCAAATTGGGAGGGTAAAATTCGATAAAAAAAAATATAGCGGTAATTTTGAGACAAATTTAAAAATTATATAAAGTAAAAAAGGAAGCACAGATGTAACGATTGGCGCCATGCCACATAGGCGTGATTGACCCGTAGAAAACAAAAAATAAAACGATTTATTATTTGAGAATTGAGAGGGCTAAAATCGTCATTTCGTTTTCATCCCTTCTCCTTGTCGTTTCATCTTCTCTCCCGCTCTCCCGCTCAAAACCCCAAGAGAGCTTCTCTTCCCACCGCGAAATATCCCCTCGGATCCTCGGCTGCTCTCTTCGACACGTGTCTCTTCTGCGATCTGACATCTGGTCCCACCGCCTCTGAACTCCGCCTTCTCTGTATGTATGGTACAGCACAGTCTTCATCTCTTACACTCAGCTTGAAAATTTGTGTTAGATTGCTCGTAGTCTGATGTGAAATTAACGATTTTTTTCACTTTGCTTATAACTGGCGACAGAAAGTTTGATTAATTTTAGGGGGAGAGTGTAATGCGGGAGAGTATTTGTAAGGGTATCCACTATGTTTTAAGGTTTTGCAGTGTTAGTGTTACACATGACATTGCTCCTTAAAGTCCTAGGTGCTTGAGTAGATGAACGGATCTTCTATGAACTAACGAGTGTAGCTTTCTGTGTTTCAGGTATTATAGCTGAGACCTGAGAGGATCTTTGGGTTGTTGTTGCTCAACTCTTTCTATTTGTGCGGTGAGTGCTGATTTCTCTTGATATTGTACTCGATTTGGGTAATTTGTTTGGTCCTATATATATTGGGTCTATATCTTTGCCTTTCTTTGGTTGCCTTAGGTTATTCATTGTGAATTACACAAGGGAGTGTTGCTCAATTGCACGTTCTCGTGTCAATGAGTTTATGATTGAATGATTGGATTATGCTGGTGGTTAATTGAAGTTCTAATTTAGTTGCACAATTGACATCAAAATGTGTGGGTTGATGTGACTAAATAGTGGCTAAATTTACAGCAAATTGATCCGGCACAATGTCACTATTTTCATGTCAATTGAGGCAAATTTGGTCACTATTATTATAGATTATGGTTAAAATCAGGCCTTGTAGTTCATATCTGCTAGTTTTTTTTGAGTAATCAATGAGGGTCTAGCCCACATTTCATTAACCATAATTGGCAAGAGTTTTTTGGGTTTCTGAGTAAGAAACCCGGATTACAAAAAGGGTGCTAAAAAATAAAATAAAAATGTAAGAAAAATAGAAAAAGAAGAAAGCAAACAATACAGAAAGATTAAAAATATAGGCTTAATACATAAAATACATAAAATAGCCCTAACTTCATCCACATTGATCAGGTTTAACTTCTCACTCCACGTTTGAAACTTTGAATCTCCTGACCGGTTAGTTGTACCGATCCTGAATTGTGTAATTACTTCTTGTACAAGCTGGGCCGTGTCTTTGCTTAATTCCCTGAAGATGCGATCACATCTCTCCCTCCAAATTACGAAGTGTGTTATCAACATAAGCTCCTTTATGTTATCATTTGCATTTGTTTCGATCAAGAGTTGAACATTGTCTTGTCCCCGTATCTGTACCATAATGTCCTGTAACAGGTCTTCTGTACACTTGTTCATTTACAGGGCATTCGCTAAATAGGTGTCTAATTGTTTCATCATTTCTTCTACACATATAGCACATCCCCACAATATGGAATCCTTTTTCTCTAAGATTGTCAGCAGTAAGTATCTTATTGTGTAATGACAGCCATCCAAACACTCGCATTCTGGGTGGAACCCGGATCCGCCAGACTCTGTGGATATTCGATTCAATTTCCGGTGTATACTCCATTGCACTATACGCCCCTTTTACTGTGAACCGCCCATTGACATCCATTTTCCATTTTGTGAAATATTGCAATCCTGTGTGCAATTTAGTTCACTAATACTGGTCTCTGTGACCAGCATGGTCCTATAGTATCAGTGTTTTGTTTTGTTTTGTTTTGTATTTTGTAGTTATTTGGCATGGGTTAATTAGATCTTTATTGCACAACAACTTTCTTTTTGTGTCAACCTTGGCTAATGCCTATCAGGTGGTATGGTGATACCAACCAAACAAGAATCATAAGAGATCTCAGTTCATATTATTTTTATTTTTTTTAAGAATGCTCTCATTTCATATGCGATGCCATTGTGCTGAGGACTTGCATGCTTTCCAAATATTGTCATTTGGATATTCATGTCTCTAGGCCTGTTTAGTTGCTGATTTTGATCTTTATTTTGAGCCACTGTTTCAGTAATTTGAAACATTCAAAAGTCATCCAGAGTATTGTATTATGAAAAATAATTTGTTTATATTTTTCTTGAAGTTTCTTCTATGAAGGGTAAAAATTGATCTGACTTTATAATTCTTCTTTATGTTTTGCATGTTTCTTTAAGACTTCTCATTCATCTGTTTAGTTGAACTGTATGAGTTTCTCTGAGCAGTCTCTTTTAGATTGAGGATTTATCTTTTGTACAACCAATGTTCCTTTTTAGATTGAAATATTTCACTGATATTTTTGATACAGTCATCATGATATATTTCATTGAAATCCAGCTTAGGAGACATTTATATCATAAAAATGAGGGATCAGTGTGAAAAATAAAAACAGTGTGCCCCAACTATTATGTCCATCCCATGAGAAACTGTGCGTTTCTTCTGTAATCATTTTGCTCTTATCTTTTTACATAATCAACAGTTTTCATGTTAAACTGCTTATTAAAGATTTCATCAAATTCACCGCAAGGATAAATTACTTTCCACTTACATTGTTCTTCAGTTATTCATTGTTTGCTCATAGTGCCTTTTCATTTTTCAATCCCGGCTCCAGTCATTGTTTGCTTATAGTCATTCATTGTTTGAATCATCTGCAAACTAAATGCTATTGTTTTCCTTTATGTAATATAAGGTATGAATAGTGCATGAAGATGTTGTCCTACAGGAGTATCCTACTATCCTCTTCATAAGTTGACCAGGTGAGGTTATGTCTGAAATTTTCTCAAAATGTAAGGTGCGTCTTAGATATGACAGACACCGCATATGCACCCCTCCTTTCTATACAATTGAGGGAGACAAAGGGCTCATGTTTGGTATTTCATGAAGAAACAAATAGGGGTTTAGTTAAAAATCCCAGTGAGCTTTAGGGTTGCACAAGATGATATTTTATAGCAGTATAGATTTTATGGAGGTTATGTAGGCATGGATGTACTTTACTGTTTTTTAGTTCTTGTACTTAAATTTTAACTGGACATGCACGTAATTCTTCTTAGTAAATATCTGTTTCTGCTGTCTAAAGCATGACAAGATTAACACCTCAACATGAGTTTTATACCACTATATAATCAGACTTGTTAAACATCTCCTGTGCTGTTCCCACATGCTATTATGGAATTAAATTGCATTATTAACGAACACACTAAGTGCTACTTTTCCAGGTCTTGTTGCATTTTTGTGTTGTTTTACTTCCAATGGAGTGCAACAAGGAAGGGGCAATATGTGCCTTAGAGATTGCCGAGGAAAGACTTCTCAACCAAGACTATGCCGGTGCAAAGGAGATGGCACTAAAGGCACAGAAGCTATTCCCACAACTCGCCAACATCTCTCAGCTTCTGACAGTTAGTGAGGTACTCTGTTCATCCCAGTTGATGCCCAATGGCCTATACGATTGGTACAAAATCATTCAAGTGGAGCCCACATCGGACGAGATCCTCATTAAAAAGCAACACCGCAAGCTGGTGCTGTTGCTACACCCTGACAAGAACAAATTCCCGGGTGCAGAGGCGGCGTTTAAGCTGGTTGTGGAGGCAAACAATACCTTGTCAGATCGGGCCAAACGAATTATGTATGATGTCAAGAGAAAACACCTTGCTAGGTTGACGGGTCCGCAACAGACCACACAAATAAATGTTGTTCACAACTCTTCTAGCAATATCAATCGGGGTTTCACTTTTTGGACTGCATGCCCTAGCTGTAAGACCCGGTACCAGTTCTACAGCAACATTTTGTGTAAGACAGTGTATTGCATTAATTGCCCCAGGAGCTTTGTGGCAAATGCACTGCCCCATCTGAACCCGGGTCACATGTCTGGAGATGGAGGCACCGCCAAGGACAGCACAGGAGGTGCTAGGAAGCCTGACAGCAACCCTAATTCTGAACCGGTCACATCCAGTTCAGTCCAGAGAAGGGGCAAAAGGGTTAGTACAGATATAAGCAAACCAAGTGCTGATCCATGCCCAAACCAGAATCCTAATCCTAGTTCTCAACCCAAGTTTAGCTCGGATGTTAACCCGAGTAGAGGTGATGAAAATCAGACTAATGCTGGAACTCATACAGCTGGCTCCGGTACGCCTCTTAGGTCTCTGCACAACAAGCCTAATGTGAAAAACAATGGTACCGAAGTAGATGTTTCAAGCCCTGCTAAGAAGGCAAGAGTTGAGGTAAATGGAGAACAAGATGGTAACGGTGGTACAAATGCAGTTAATACCAATAATAATGCTAGTACCTGTGCTGAGACGGAGGTGAGAGAACAGGATAGAGAGAAGGGGAAAGAACAAGTGGTCCCAAGTGGGTCTGCCGGAGACAAAGATTCCTTTCCAAAGACCAGTACATGTGCTGCTTCTTTGTTGGAGGAATCCAAAACCCGATCTGTGCATCCAGATCCATTTTGCAATTTTGACAAGCTGAGGGATGTAAGCAAATTTTCAGCAAACCAGATTTGGGCACTTTATGACGACTTAGATGGCATGCCCCGGTTTTACTCCCGGATATGTAATGTCTACAATGAATCTAGTTTTAAAATTGAGTACACCTGGCTTTTGCATGATCCGGTTAACAAAACCGAGGCCGTGCGGTCTGGTGCGGAGTTTACAGTGGGATGTGGTAATTATACTTTGGGCAAAACTGAAACGACAGGCGATCGCTTCATTTTCTCTCACATGGTTTCGTCTGAGAAGGGGAAGAAGAAAGGTGAACTATATGCCATATTACCTAGAAAAGGTGAGGTTTGGGCACTCTTTAAAGACTGGTGCTTTAAATGGGGTCAAAAACTAGACAAAAGTTGGAAGCTTGAGTATGAAATTGTGGAGGTACTCTCAGATTTTTCTCTAGCAAGCGGAGTTATAATAGTACCCTTGGTCAAGATTAAGGGTTTTGCTAGCGTATTTGTCAGGGTACGGGACTCGGCACCTATTCATGTACCACATGGGGAGATACATAGATTCTCCCATAGCGTACCAGTGTATCGACTAAACAGCAGTGAGAGGAACAACAATCTTCCGGAAGGTTCTCTTGAGCTTCACACATTTGCCCTCCCGACCAACCTTCCTTCAGTCCCCGTTGGATCAATAAAGCCCCAAAGGAATGACAGAGAGGGATCGACAAATTGTGGGGGCCCCACCCCCTCAAATGGAGATACCAGCGGGCCACCCACCTTGACCCGGAGATGCCAATCTCCCCAACCAAATGCTGATGCACAAAGCTTATCCACCCCCTCAAATGGAGATACCTGTGGGCCCACCTTGAACCGGAGATGCGAATCTCCCCAACCAAATGCCGATGCGCTAAACTTATCCAACCCTAATGGAGATACCAGCGGGCCCACCATGACCCGGAGATGCGAATCTCCCCAGCCAAATGCTGATTCGCAAAACTTGTATGAGTATCCCGAACCAAAGTTTCACAAGTTTGACATGGGCCGTGCTCGTGACCATTTCCAGCGGGGCCAGATGTGGGCCCTGTACTCTGATGTTGACACATATCCAAAATACTATGGGTGGATACGAAAGGTCGAGCTGGATCCGTTTAAAGTGCATATAAGTTGGCTTGAGGCATGTCCCAAGTCAGAAGTTGAGAAACTGTGGTTTGATGCCAATCTACCAATCAGCTGTGGCAAGTTCAAGGTCATAACTGAGAACACAATTTATGACAACCCCGATTACTTCTCTCATATGGTCTCAGTGAGTCATCATAAGAGAGGTGACGATTATGTAATATTGCCTGAGGTTGGTGAGATCTGGGCTGTCTACAAAAACTGGTCGGCCAGATGGACGCTCCATGACTTGAAGACATGTAAGTATGACATAGTGCAGATTAGAGAGCAGCGAGAAGAGTCTACGGTGGTTTTTCCTATGAAACAGGTGTCTGAGTATAGATCGGTCTTTATGCCGGGGAAGATATATGAGAGTGGTTCAAATAAATGGGAAATACCATACATTATGTTTTCACATAGGATACCTGCCTTTCGTCTGACAGAAGAGCAGGGTGGGAAGCTCCGGGGGTTCTGGGAACTGGACCCCGCGTCTGTGCCTTACGCATATTTTTACCATGACAAGTGATATTTTTTTTACCTTACTTTTGGGCAGATTTAGGAGCAAGCATCAGAAAATGTTTTTTTTTTGTTTTAGCTTCTTACATAACTAATGCTTCTTTTTGCTGCCATGATGGCAGGGGGTGCATTTTCTGATGTAGATGTTTTAGAAATGCTCTAATTGTCGTCTCTTTTAGTCTTTTGTGCATATCAGATCAAATGTGCAGTTGGTATATAATTAGCTATCTTGTACTGATTCTGTTCAGATTTTTGGGTGGTACCAGTATCTTTATTTCTTCATATTATTTTTTTACTAATATCTGGTTTTGGTAGTAAAGCTTTCGGCACAGCGTGTAATGGTTGTTGAATCCAGTGTTTGTACTCTATTTAGTTCAGTCCCCAAAGGAACCAAGATATTGTTAATTTTCATATGAAAAATACATCATCTGTCGTGCACAACTTATCTATTGCAACATCAACTTTAGAAAACATGGAAATCATAGTTTTCAAAAAAATCAATAATTTCTAGGTCCAATCTTTTTGGCACAGATCATGCATAGGTCATCAAACCAACATCCTTTAAACAATGTCATCAAACCAACATTGTCTTCTCATATTTGCCTTTATTTGTATACAATGCCTTCACAATTTCACCTTTCTTCCACAGGTCATCTATAAAAATACTGTAGCTCATAACCTTAACAAGTCAATTCCTCCTCTATTTCAATTCACTTGCGCATCGCATCCGTAAAACATCAAAGTCACATTATTTCTTGTCAATTTCATTCTTACAAGCATTCGTACACCACAATGTTAACATATTGGTTTCATGCTTTTTAAACAGATACACTCCAGTCCTGACCTTATATTAATTAAATGCAGCGTTGAGGGTTGTTTGGTACAGTGTATGATAATGGTACCACTTGTACCAGTATGGTATAAGTGTAAGACCTGAATTTCCAAATTACTGATATTGGGCTGGTACTAAATAGAGTACAACCATTACAAGCTGTGTCAAAACGGGAAACTGAACTAAATAGAGTATGATTTTACTGGTTCCTTTGTACTCTATTTAGTTCAGTTCCTCAATCTAGAACATCTTCATGTACTTGATAAAAAATAAAGCTCTTGAATTTTAAGGGTGTGAGGGCAAAATGGGAAACATTACAAAGAAAGCTCTTGAATTTTAAGGGACCATTGTACCAGTTTGGTATGAATTTGTATGTACCAAATTGGTATGGTATGATGAGGTTTAATTTGTAGGACTCGCATATTTTCCTTGTCAAATGTATTAAAAAGTTTTTTTTTTTAAAAGAATATGATTACTGTTTTTGTGAATGTCCATAGTCACTTTGATGATAATTGTAAATACAAGATGCTTTAGGGACATGTTTAAAATTTTTCCTTTACTCATATTTGTTCAATTAAACCAGTAAATAAATCTAATGCCAAGTTAAACTCAATTTATCATGAATGTTTCAATTAAGCCAATAAACATTTCTGATACTTCTAAGTGCATATATAAAAATAAAATTTAATAATTGTCATCTCGTGAGAACTGAGAACAGACAATGCACTGAGCCTTGTTGCGGCCCTGTTTTCCATCTTTTTCCTTCAAATTTTTTCATCAACTCATTGAAAGGTGGGCTTAATTATCATCAAAAGTACAGTAAAAGTTTTTTCGTGTTGTAGGTGCTATGTTCAGCACGGACAGACGACATCACTATAGTGTTCTCAGGTCATCAACGACACAATCAGAATCAGAAGCATTGCTTTGCCCCACAGTTCCCTCTTCACTCTGTCTCTCCTGCTACTCCCGTCACCTGGTACTGGTAACCACCAATCAAGTTGGTTACCACACCAACGCTAGGTGTTAATTTTTTTAGTATAGATGATAAATGAACTTGTAAGGAATGTTTCTGTTAGCTAAAATAAATTTAATATTGTTGGTGCTGCTTTGAGCAATTTGTGTAATTATAAAAGTTGTATGATTGAGTTTGTGCAGTTACAAAAAATTTGGTTCGTAATAGTTTGTGTAATTTTTTTTCTTGACAAGAGTGTAACGTTGTCAAGGCTTGTTATGGGTTGTGGTTTTGCTTTAAGAATTATCTTTTAAGAATGCTGTAACTTTTCATCCATGCTGTGTGAAAAAAAAAAACTGAAACTGGGTTGTTGTTTTTTTGTAACTTATAATTTTAAGCATACTGTGTTGTTTTTGAAGCCTCAAGGTCTCAAGGATACTTTATTGTTTTTGTAGCCTTTTAAGCATACTGTGTTGGTTTTACTTCTAATTTTAAGCATATTGTGCTGGGGTGAAACAACTTTGAATGTGGTTAAAATAGTATAAAATATGCTAAAATAGACTAAAATAGCCTACTTTCGGTAAAATATGTTAAAATGAGCTAATTATCCTAATTATGCTAAATTGCACTAAATTACACTTAAGGTTTATTTTAGCCTATATTAGCCTATTTTATGCTATTTTAACCGCAATTATACTATTTTAATATATTTTAGCACTATACATTCGCCCTTCCCCTCCCACCGTGTACCCCTGTCTAGAGCACACCCTTATATTCCTGTTCTGCCCTCATTACAACCTCCCATTTAATTGCCATGCCAAATCCAAACAACGAGTACACTACCAGATTAGGTTATTTCGATGCACCCTAAGAAATTGTGAATTAAATAGAAGCAAAGGCTGGTTAAGTAGCTTATTTCAATCTCCCAAATTTCAATGTAGTCCTTGACACTACAATCTGTCATAAGTTTACTAGGTTTAACACATTGAAATATAAGGCCACCACTACACAATAGACCACACATAAAATTGCTCTTAATCATGACATTAAACTATTTGCTCTTAGCTGTAACTTTAGCTTTCTCCCACTGTCCATATTTAAATAAAAATTCCATAATACACCATCAGACAAATACCCTTCCTTTTTTTTTTCTTTCTATTTTTCCTAAAAAGAAAAATACCATATGCCACTAACCTCATTATAAAAAGCACAATTTTCACAAACCCTTCCACACGAACATAAAACAAACATAAATCAAAACAGAACGGTAAGATCATGCCAAATCTAAAATTTCATATATGCCCTTATTAAAACTTCTGATTTCTTTGCCATACCGAATCCAAATCACAAATATGGTACTAAGACAAATACCCTTTACAAAACATGACAGGTCAAAAATACATCCCCAACCCAATTTCACATGCCTTGCACAGTCCATCTATACAAATGCTATAGGTCATAGTATAAGATCTAGGAAGCTGATACCAGTACCTGCATGCACTGTATCCACACCATAACTATCATAATTATTTGGGGGGACCGCAAAAACTTCAGCACAATTTTTTTCCTAAGTATTAATACATATGCAATTAAGTATTTATACCTATGCACGGAAGTATTTATACCTATGAGGCGAACAATTTTTACGTAAATAATTGTCTCACCAACCAAATCTCGTTTATATTTCTGACGATCTGTGAGAAATTTTGCGAATCTAAAACTACAAACGTCTTCTACACAATTTTCTCTTTTAAATGAGATCCATGATGACATACTTTCGGGCTTATCGCCACACAAATATTTATACCTTGGCGTGCAAGTATTTATTCCTATACTTACAAGTATTTTTTACACATGACACTAGATTACGTCTGAAAGTAGTAATATCAAGTACTACAAGTATTTATACCTCTGCACTGAAGTATTTATACCTATGTGATAAACTATTTTTGTTAGAGGAAGGTTAACGCGGGGACAATTGAGTAAGGTTGATGCTGTGATACGGGGTCCCCACTACTTCATTAGAGGAAGGTTGACGCATGGACGATTGGGGGACTGGAAAAGGGATGAGCATAACAAGTTATGCATCAAAGTATTAATATCTTATCTTTCAAGTATTTATATCTATGAAAGTTGCCATATAATTAGTGAATACCATATAATTAGTGGACATCATAGAGAAAGAGTGTTGCAGAAATTTTAGAATAATAATTAGTGGAGACCATATAATATCTTTTTAGAATAATAATTAGTTGAGACCATAGTACATAATGTCTCTAAATGAGGTGCGGTGACTTTAAGGGTACTCAAATAATTATTCTAAGATCTATGCCCAATTTACTTTCCTCTTCTTCTTTTTTTCTTCTTTTTTATAATAAGAAAAAACACACTAGTAAATGTTGAATTAGAGGGCCTAGTATTGGGCTAGCCTAAGATAATGGGTTTGGATCTACGTACTGATCCAGAATAAAATGATTCGGATAAATATGGATATCTGCTCCGCTTATGGTTTACAGATTTGATCCGAATCTAGATCTGGAAATTATCCGATCCATTTAATTCGGATACGGATCTTGCTTGGATTCAGAGCGGATTATCCATATCCGTTTTCAGTCCTGAATTCTATAACACCGGCTATAATGAGTAATCCAAAATATATTTAAGTCAATAATACAAAAAAGTAAATACTCAGATTTTCAAAATAATAATTTGTCTACTAATTTATTTAAAAATAATTCTATTCTCATACTAACCTCCGTATATTTGAAATGTACAATCAAAGAAGTGATTCTAATAATTGTTTCATTACATCATTATGAAATTTAAAAAGAAACGGTAAAACAAGCATATTCCTAATTTTCTTATTATTTCTATCTTCCAAAAATGTTTTCTTACATTTTACTTAGTAAATTAAAATCTTTTTACAAATTCAATCTGCAATGCTCTGAAAAATGGAGATATTAAGTAGGCACTTAGAGCATCTATAAAAGTGATTTCTTTTAAATTGCTAATATGATATGTTAATTGCTAATATAATTGCTGAGATGTACCACAGTTTTTAAATTAGTAAATTTGCTTTAAAAACAACTCTTTAGAGCATCTACAATGGTGATTTCTTTTAAATTGCTGGGATGTACCACAATTTTTAAATTAGCAAGTTTGCTTTAAAAACAACTCTATAAATTTCTAGAATTGAGTGATTTAGAAATTATGAATCCCTTTAATTGCTAAACTCAGTGACGTGATCCAAATTAAGCTATGAGATTTTCCGTGAATTTGCTAGATTAAACCAAATTATAAATTGTTTGCACTAACACATGCAAATCGGGATTGTAAAATTCGATATAAAAAAAAAAACTATAGTGGTAATTTTGAGACAAATATAGAAACTATAATAGTAAAAACCAAATGTTCTAAATAGCGTTTATAGCGTCGTAGCGGGAAGGCAAAAAAAAAAGCTATAGCGAATAGCGTCGCTATAGCGGAAGCTATTCCAAATAGCGTTTTTTTTTTTTACATTTCGTATATTCAATATTTGTACTAATTAAAATATCAACATTATCTAAAGTCTCATAGAACAATAAATAACACCAAAGTAATTAAGAAACTATAATATTCATATTGAACCTGTACAAAGTCCAAATTGCGGTTCAAAATATCCATAGTAATATCATAAACTATTGATTTTTCCTATTAAAAATATCTTAAGCATCATGATTCATGACATAATCTATTTTTTTTTTCTATTCAAATTTTAATTTCGGTTTGGACTTTTTTTCTATTCAAATTTCAATTTATATTCCCAATTTCAAATTGATTTATCTGTAGCAAGTAGCAACAAATTCAATTTCGGTTTGAGATTTTTTTTATCCTTATTTAAAACCCATATAAATTGCTTTAAAAAAAAAAAAACCCATATTGTATAGCGCAAATAGTAGACCGCTATAGCGTTGTAGCGGCCGCTATAGCGGCCGTAGCGCAAATAGCGCATTTTGATGTCATAGCGTAGCGTTTGGGGTCCAAAAATGCTATAGCGGCACTATAGCGCGCTATTTAGAACACTGGTAAAAAGTAAAAACTAAAAGAGAAGCACAGATATACGATCGGGTGCCATGTAGATGCAAACGGATCGAATATTATCTGTCCATATTTAAATCTGTATCAATACTTTTTTAATTTTTTGAATATTTATTTGAACAGATTTGGATGCGAATGGATAATTATTTATATTCATATCTTTTTTATGTGCTTGTTATATGGTTACGTAGAAATATTTTTTTTTCATTGGTACGTCTAATGGTGATTTGGTAATCATTTAATGTATTTAATTTTTTTATTTAGTATTTTGTTCCTTTTTATTTTATTTTGTTGCTTTTAGCATTTGATCTTACATGCATGGATATAATTACCTCAAATTCTAACTTTTAAATTTGTTTATCATAATAATTGAAATTTAGAAATATATTCATGGTTTAATGAAAAATTAAATTATTAAATAACATATTAATTTTATCACAATATTTAAATTAAATATCTGAATTATATTCATATTCGTTTAATATTTAATCCGTATCTATATATCCGTTTAATATCCATCGTATTGAAAAACAAAAACGAATACGGATTCCACTATCCGTCCGTATCCGATCCGTTTGCATCACTCACGCACGAGCAACGCTGAGAGCATCTACATCCCTGGTACTATTAGAATTTCTAATATGATGTGGCAGTTTCTAATCCAATTTCAGGGATGTAAGAGAGTTTCTTATTAAGAAATTATGCGGGAAAGTTTCTTATTAAGAAACTGTTTGTAAACTCAATACTGACCAAATGATTGGTTCAAATTATTTCTACTTTTTAATTTGTTGTTAACGTGGCTTAATAGAAACTCTAAAATTAATTTCAGGAATGTGAAAGTTAGAAACTTTAGAGACCTTAATTTCTAAAAAGAAGTTCACAGTTATTTAGAAACTCATTTGAGTTGCTGGAACGTAGATGTTCTGATGCAGTCAAGCGTGGAGGAAAAAACAAATTAAAACGAATTATATGAGAGGGCTAAAATCGTCTTATAGTTTTCATCTATTGTTATTGCCTCCTGAATTCATTTCACCTAAAGTAACTCTAATTTTGATTTTAGATCTGGACTGTCAGATCTGTTTTAACACGAATATTAAAGGTTCCCGTGCATTCCTTCTCGGACTGGATTGGTCCGAATTCTGATCAGACGGTCAAAAATCATCGGACAGAATGTAAATTCAAAATTCGAGTTACTTCAGAGGATTCGTACTCATATTGCCTCTTCCCTTTCCACACCACTTGTCGTCTCTTTTTCTCTCCAGCTCTAAACCCCAGAGAGAGCATTTCTAAGGTTTCATCGCTCTACTCACTAGTCACTAGTGCTAACTTGCGCTGTCCCTTCACGCGGCGATTCGGTTCTCCACCGCGAACTACCCCCCCTGATCCTCGGCATCTCTATGCGACACGTCTCTCTTGCGATCTGACATCCTGGTCCCACCGCCATCGCTGTATGGTATATCGCAGTCTTCTTCTCTCACTCTCAACTTGAAAATTTGTGTTAGATTGCTCGTAGTCTGATGTGAAATGAAAAAGATTATTGTCACTTTGCTTATACTGGCGACACAAAATTGGATTAATTTTAGGCGGAGAGAGCAATGCAGGAGAATATTTGTGATAGTATCCACTATGTTTTAAGGTTTTGCAGTGTTTTACATGACATTGCTCATTTTGGTACTAGGTACTTGAGTAGATAAACGGATCTTCTATGAACTAATGAGTGTAGCTTTGTGTGTTTCAGGTTTTGTATCTGAGAGGTTCCTTGGGTTATTGTCGCTCAACTCTTTCTTTTTGAGAGGTGAGTGCTGATTTCTCTTGATATTGTACCCGATTTGCCCAATTTGTTTGGGTTTATATAATTTGGGCCTCCTTTTTGCCTTTCTTTGGTTGCCTTAGGTTATTCATTGTGAATCACACAAGAGACTGTTGCTCCAATTGCATGTTCTGGTGTCGATGAGTTTATGATTGAATGATTGGATTATGCTGGTGGTTAATTGAAGTCGTAATTTAGTTGCACAATTGACATTAAAATGTGTGTGGGTTAATTGAAGTGGCTAAATTTACAGTAAATTGAGCCGGCACAATGCCACTATTTTCATGTCAATTGAGACAAAATTTGGTCACTATTATTATAAGAGAGGGTTAAAATCAGGCCGTGTACTAGTATATAGTAGTTAATATCTGCCAGTGAAAATTGCAATCTTTGGTGCAATATAGTTCAGTAACACTGGTCTTTGTTACTAGCACGGTCCTATAGAATCAGTGTTTTGTAGTTATTTGGCACGGCTTAATTAGACCTTCATTGCAACTACTTTCTTTTTGTGTCAACCTTGGCTAGTGCCTATCAAGTGGTATCGTGGTACCGACCAAACTAGAGTCATAAGAGATCTCAGTTCATATAATTTTATTTTTGAACAACGCTCTCATATCATATGTGATGCCCTTGTGCTGATGACTTGCATGCTTTTCCAAATATATTTATTTGAATATTCATGTCTCTTGGCCTGTTTTAGTTGCTGATTGATCTTCAATTTGAGCCACTGTTTAGAGTAATTTGAAACATTCCAAAGTCATCTAGAGTATTGAATTGTGAAAATTATTTATTTATGTTTTGCTTGAAGTTTCTTATATTCAGGGTTGTTCTGACTTTATAATCCTTTGTTACATTTTGCATGTTTTTTTAAGACTTCACATTCATATGTTTACTTGTTTAGTCATATATAAACTGTATGAATTTATCTGAGCAGTCTCTTTTTAGATTGAAATTATTTCTTTTTAGTCATGATACACTTTATTGGACATCCAGCTTAGGAGAAATTTATATCATAAGAATGAGATCAGTGTTAAAAAGAAAAACAGTGTCCAAACTTCTATGGCCTTCCCATGAGAAGCCATGCGTTTCTTCTGTATTCATTTTGCTTTTTTTTTTTTTTACATGATAAACAGTTTTCATGTTAAACTGCTTATTAAAGATTTCATCAAATTCACTGCAAGGATAATTATTTTCCATTTATACATTGTTCTTCAGTCATTCATTGTTTGCTCTCATAGTACCTTCCATTTTTCAATCCTGGTTCCAATCATTGTTTGCTTATAGTCATTCATTGTTTGAATTTTGTGTAAACTAAATGCTATTGTTTTCCTTTTTGTAATATAAGGTATGAAGAGTGCATGAAGATGTCGTCCTGCAGGAGTATCCTCTTCATAAGTTGACCAGGTGAGGTTGTCTGAAATTTCTCAAAAATATAAGGTGTGCTCCTTAAAAAAACTTCAAACTCATCCAACAATCTCTGGAAAAATGCATATAGCCCCCTCCTTTCTACACAATTGAGGGAGAAAAATGGCTCATGTTTGGTACTTAATGAAGAAACAAATAGGGGTTTAGTGGAGAATCCCAGTGAGCTTTAGGGTTGCACAAGATGATATTTTATAGCAGTATAGATTTTATGGAGGTTATGTAGGCATGGATGTACTATACTGTTTTTTAGTTCTTGTACTTAAATTTGAACTGGACATACACGTAATTTTTCTTAGTAAATACCTGTTCCTTCTGTCTAAAGCATGAGAAGATTAACACCTCAACATGGGTTTTATACCACTATATATATCATCAGGCTTGTTAAACATCTCCTGTGCTGTCCCCACATGCTATTATAGAATTAAATTGCATTATTTACGAACACACTTTAGTGCTACTTTTCCAGGTCTTCTTGCATTTTTGCATTGTTTTACCTCATATGGAGTGCAACAAGGAAGGGGCAATACGCGCCTTAGAGATTGCTGAGAAAAGACTTATCAGCCGAGACTATGCCGGTGCAAAGGAGATGGCACTAAAAGCAGAGAAACTATTCCCACAACTTGACAACATCTCTCAGCTTCTGACAGTTAGCGAAGTACACTGTTCATCCCAGTTGATGGCCAATGGCCTATACGATTGGTACAAGATCATACAAGTGGAGCCCACATCTGACGAGATCCTCATTAAAAAGCAATACCGCAAGCTGGCGCTGTTGCTACACCCTGACAAGAACAAATTCCCGGGTGCAGAGGCGGCATTTAAGCTGGTAGCAGAGGCAAACATTACCTTGTCAGATCGGGCCAAACGAATTATGTATGATGTCAAGAGAAAACATCTTGGTAGGTTGCCAGGCCCGGAACAGAGCACACCGACAAATGCTGCTCACTACTCTTCTAGCAATACCAATCGGGGTTTCACTTTTTGGACTGCATGCCCTGGCTGTAAGACCCGGTATCAGTACCACAGCAACATTTTGGGTAAGAGAGTGATTTGCATTAATTGCCCCGGAACCTTTTTGGCAAATGCACTGCAACATATGAACCAGGGGCCCATGTCTGGAGATGGAGGGACCACCAAGGACAGCAACCCTAATTCTGAGCCGATCACATCCAATTCAGTACAGAGAAGGGGCAAAAGGGTTAGTGCAGATACAAGCAAACCAACTGCTGATAACAAACCGTGCCCAAACCACCCTAATCCTAGTTCTCAACCCGAGTTTAACTCGGATGTTAACCCGAGTAGAGTTGATGGAAATCAGACTAATGCCGGATCTCATACAGCTGGCACCAGTACGCCTCTTAGGAGGTCTTCTCGTAAGAAGCCTGATGTGAAAAACAATGGTACTGAAGCAGATGTTTCAAATCCTGCTAAGAAGGCAAGAGTTGAGGTTAAGGGAGGGCAAGATGGTAATGGTACCGATATCAATGCTAATACCTGTGTTGAGAGGGAGGTGAGAAAACAGGATAGAGAGAAGGGGAAAGAAGCGAATGCAATTAATACTGATACCAATGCTAGTACCTGTGTTGAGAGGGAGGTGAGAGAACAGGATGGAGAGAAGGGGAAAGAAGCGAATGCAATTAATACCGATACTAATGCTAGTACCTGTGTTGAGAGGGAGGTGAGAGAACAGGATGGAGAGAAGGGGAAAGAAGCGAATGCAATTAATACCGATACTAATGCTAGTACCTGTGTTGAGAGGGAGGTGCGAGAACAGGATGGAGAGAAGGGGAAAGAAGCGAATGCAATTAATACCGATACTAATGCTAGTACATGTGTTGAGAAGGAGGTGAGAGAACAGGATAGAGAGAAGGGGAAAGAACAAGTGGAACCAAGTGATACTTCTTTGTTGGATGATTCCGAAGCGATATTTGTGTATCCAGATCCATTTTGCAATTTTGAGAAGCTTAAGGATGTAAGCAAATTTGCAGCCAATCAGATTTGGGCTCTTTATGACGACTTGGATAGAATGCCTCGGTTTTATGCCCGGATACGTCATGTCTACTTTAATTTTAGCTTTAGAATTGAGTACACCTGGCTAAAACTGAAAAGACAGAACAGACAGAATATCGCTATGCGTTCTGGTGTGGAGTTTATAGCGGGATGCGGTAATTATATTTTGGGTAAAACTGAAAAGACAGAATATCGCTACATGTTCTCTCACATGGTTTCATCTGAGGAGGAGAAGAAGAAAGGTGAGCTATATGTCATATTACCTAGAAAAGGTGAGGTTTGGGCACTCTTTAAGGACTGTAGCTTTAAATGGGGTGAAAAACTAGACAAAGATAGAAAGTTTGAGTATGAAGTCGTGGAGTTACTCACAGATTTTTCTCCTGCAAGTGGAGTTACAATAGTTCCTTTGGTCAAAGTCCAGGGTTTTGTTAGTGTGTTTGTCAGAGTGAAGGACTGGGTAGCTATTCATGTACCACATGGCGAGATACATAGATTCTCCCATAGCGTACCAGCTTACCGACTAAACAGCAGTGAGATTGAGAGGAGCAATCTTCCGGAAGGCTCTCTTGAGCTTCACACATTTGCTCTCCCGACCAACCTTGAGACTTCCTTCCCTTCAGTCTCCATTGAATCAATAGAGCCCCAAACTCAATCCTTCAGTTCTAAGGAGAGATCTAAGGAGAGGAATGATAGAGGGGGATCAACAAATTGTGGGGCCTCCAATCCCTCAAATGGAGATGGGGACACCTTGGCCCGGAGATGTGAATCTCCCCAGCCAAATGCTAATTCGCAGAAACTAGAGAAAATTTGCAAGGGCTCCAAACCCTCAAATGGAGATATCAGCGGGCCCACCTTGACCCAGGGATGTGAATCTCCCCAGCCAAATGCTGATCCGCAGAAACTAGAGAAAAACTGCGAGGGCTCCAAGCCCTCAAATGGAGATACCAGCGGGCCCACCTTGACCCGGGGATGTGAATCTCCCCAGCCAAATGCTGATCCACAGAAACTAGAGAAAAACTGCGAGGGCTCCAACCCCTCAAATGGAGATACCAGCGGGCCCACCTTGACCCGGGGATGTGAATCTCCCCAGCCAAATGCTGATCTGCAGAAACTAGAGAAAAACTGCGAGGGCTCCAACCCCTCAAATGGAGATACCAGCGGGCCCACCTTGACCCGGGGATGTGAATCTCCCCAGCCAAATGCTGATCCGCAGAAACTAGAGAAAAACTGCAAGGGCTCCAACCCCTCAAATGGAGATACCAGCGGGCCCTCCTTGACCCGGAGACGTGAATCTCCCCAGGCAAATGCCAATTCGCAGAAACTAGAGAAAAATTGCGAGGGCTCCAACCCCTCAAAAGGAGATACCAGCGGGCCCACCTTGACCCGGAGATGTGAATCTCCCCAGCCAAATGCTGATTCGCAAAAGTTGTATGAGTATCCCGACTCAATATTTCACAACTTTGACACGTGCCGAACTTGCGACAATTTCCAGCGGGGCCAGATTTGGGCCCTGTACTCTGATGTTGACACATATCCAAAATACTACGGGTGGATACAAAAGGTCAAGCCAGATCCGTTTAAAGTGCATATAAGCTGGCTTGAGGCATGTCCCAAGTCAGAAGTTGAGAAATTGTGGTTTGATGCCAATCTACCGATCAGCTGTGGCAAGTTCAAGGTCACAACTGAGAACACAATTTATGACAACCCTGACTACTTCTCTCATACGGTCTCGGTGAATTATCATAAAAGAGGCAACTACTATAAAATATTGCCTGAGGTTGGTGATATCTGGGCCGTGTACAAAGAATGGTCGGCCGGGTGGACTCTTCATGACTTGAAGACGTGTGATTTTGACATAGTGCAGATTAGAGAGCAGAGAGAGAAATCTACTGTAGTTTTGCCTATGAGGCAGGTGCCTGAGTATAGTTCGGTATTTATGCGTGGTTCAAATTCATGGGAAATACCCGCAATTATGTTCTCTCATAGAATACCTGCCTTTCGTCTGACAGAGGAGCGGGGCGGGAAACTCAGGGGGTTCTGGGAACTAGACTCCGCGTCTGTGCCTTACAAATTTTTTAACCGTGACAAGTGACATAGTTTTTCTTTTTTCTTTTTCTCTTGGGCCGATTCAGTAGCAAGCATCAGAAAATGTTTTTTTTTTTTGTTAATTTTAGCCTGCTCATATAACTAATGCTTCTTTTTGCTGCTATGATGGTAGCAGGTGCATTTTCTGATGTAGTATTAGTTAATGTAATGATACTGTAGATGGTCTAGGAATGCCTAATTGTCAGTCTTTTGTAGTCTTTTGTGCATCTCAGATCAAATTTGCAGTTGATATATAATTAGCTATCTTGCACTGATTCTGTTCTAATTTTTGGGTGGTACCAGTATCTTTATTTCTTCATATTATTTTTTACTAATATCTGGTTTTGGTAGTAAAGCTTTTGGCACAGCGTGTAATGGTTGTTGAATCCAGTGTTTGTACTCTTCTGTTCAGCTTGGTATAACTCTACATGACATGTACCTGGCTGTGGGTGGTACCAGTATCTTTCTTTTTTCATATTATTTTGCCACCAATTCTTACTTAAATGCAGTCGTGGGTTAGTATTGAGTTCTGCAACTTTGTACACTTTTACATGGGATAATTTTGATATTCTACAAAGACACCAGGTCGCAATAATGGTTTTAATACACTTTTTACTTGAATGCACTTGTGGGTTTTGGTTCCAATGGTTTTGACACAGCGTGTAATGGTTGTTGAATCGAGTGTTTTTTACAATTGTACTCTGTTCAGTTCGATACAACTCTTACATGGCATGACATATCCATTTTTTTAATTTATAAATTAATTTGAAAATGGGATCTACTAATACCCAGTTGATAGCTTATGATGGAGATGACAGAGAGACTTAAGTTAAACAGTTTAAGTATGCAATAATGTTGGTTACAAAGGTTTGTAACAAGCTTCCAATGAGTGTAGCATCACTTTGTGTTTTGGAGGTACCCCAGTGGTGGTACCAATATTTTTGTGTACTTTGTGTTTTTGTAAAGGCTAAAAGATGGATAGCTTTAGTGATGCTGGACTAAGTAGGTAGGTAGAGAGTTTTTGCCGAAATTTTTATTAACAGAAATTAAATAATTTAAATATCGAGATTGAAGAACGCTTTAGACTTTTTTCCAAAAGTAGGAATTCCGTTGTTTTTCGTAACGTCCAGAGGCCGTTATCGTCCATAACGGCCCGATTAGCGATTTCATTAAGCACCGCAAAATCCAGAACCAAAGAACCAAATCTGGCGAAAAAAAAAAGAAGGCCGTTATTGTCCATAACGGTCAGGAAAAAAAAAATGCGGGCCGTTATGGACGATAACGGCCTGGGGGAAATTAAAAATTTAAGAATGTAGACAACACAATTTTAAAGCAAACCTGCAGTGTCAATATCAACTTTTGACTCTGAAGATTGAGAAATAGCCGGTTCAAAAGTCCCTGGGAGCCTTGTCGTTATTATCTGCATACCCACATTAGTTTCTATGTCAGAAGAAAAGCCATCCGTTAAACTGAGATAATTTCAAAAAAAAAAGTGCAAAATCTCCTCGCCTCGATTTCATCGCTATGCTTAACAACTGATTCAGCTTCACCCATCTCTTCTTTGTCTCCCTTTTCCTTACTGCCACCTGTACCTACTAAGCCAGGAAGAAGGCATGTTCAAAAACAAATACGCACTATGTGCAAGTTGAAATATAGCACTACATTGAGGGAAATTCTCTCAAAGGCCCCAACCTCTTGATTTAGATATTCAAAGTAATGTGGGTATGCAGATAATAACGACAAGGCTCCCAGGGACTTTTGAACCGGCTATTTCTCAATCTTCAGAGTCAAAAGTTGATATTGACACTGCAGGTTTGCTTTAAAATTGTGTTGTCTACATTCTTAAATTTTTTTCCCCCAGGCCGTTATCGTCCATAACGGCCCGCATTTTTTTTTCCCTGGCCGTTATGGACAATAACGGCCTTCTTTTTTTTTTTCTAGATTTTGCGGTGCCTAATGAAATCGCTAATCGGGCCGTTATGGACGATAACGGTCTCTGGACGTTACGAAAAACAACGGAATTCCTACTTTTGGAAAAAAGTCTGAAGCGTTCTTCAATCTCGATATTTAAATTTCTTAATTTCTGTTAATAAAAATTTCGGAGAGTTTTTGTGTTTGGAAGGGTATGGTCACGGATGCGAAGTGATAAGCTGGGATTGAACATTGACACTTTGCTCCCTAGAAAATTTTTGGTGTAGCGAAAAGTTGGAGCGTTCTTCTATCGATAAAAAGGGTGTGTGTGTGTGTGTGTGTGTGTGTGTGGTGAGCGTTCTCAGTAAAAGAGGTAATCTTAGTCAAATGTAGGAAAGAAGCAGTAGCTGTAACCTGTAAGTTAACATTTCTTGCTAATGAAACCGGGCATTTCATGCCCTTTTTGCCCTCTTTTAAAAAATAAATAATTATACTCGTGAATAAATTTGTTCAAAAACATAAATTTATAATTAAACTCACAAAACGTGTGACAATATACACAAATTCTACTGGGTGCCGTATAATAACAAACTAGGAGGCATGACACATGTAACACTAACACTATTAATAATGCATGCACATGAAATAAAAATCACCAAACAATACATGGACCAGATTGAAGGTCCTACAATCATGGAGCAACCATCAAATTTCAAATACAAATTCAAACCTTAATAATATCTTATACTACCAAACACCTGACACTAAACAAAACCCAAAACAATGACAACAACTTGAGTTCCATTTCTTTTTCATAATCTTTGCTTAACCCCACCACTGGTGAACAACAATGCCTTCATCCTTGACCTTCCCATAAATTGCCAAACATTCCCAATATGCCCTTGTTGCGTCGCATTCTAAAAACAATTCGTCGATTACTTGAATCGCTTTCTTCTCCTTTGCATTCATCATTTCTTCAATGATTCCAGCATCAGCTTTCATCACCACAAATTCTTCCTCCTTTACATTTCTCTCTAACCAACCCGAAACCCGGCAAGCTTTTGTGCCTGTCTTTCTATTGCTCATGGCATTTAGCTTCACCATTTCGAATCTTGAGCCCTTTTTTGGGTAGTTTTCTTCAAACCATTTCTCACTGTTTGCTATTGATTGCAATCTAGCATCGATGAACACCCTTCGCGGGTACTGGGTTAACGGGTCTCCAGTTACTTCAGGGAGGAATTTAATTTTTCGGGTTTCACCAATTTCTCTCGGAGGCTCCAATAACACATCTTCAACGTGATGAAATACATCTTTTTTCTCTAATGGCATTGCCAAAAGCCGCCTCCTTTTTCCAGTTCGAGTTCCAATTTCATTTCCATTGATTACATTTTGAGAATTTGCTACTGCAACCTTCTTCAGCGCAACAATGGTAGGCCCCAACCGGCGCACATAAACCACTTTATAATTATTGGGCAATCGAAAAGGACCTGAGCTTTCTGAATTGAAGCGGGTGACGGCAACACCGCCAATTTTCAGAACCCGGTCCACAAGCCGAACAGAGGAATCTTCAAAACCCTCACTTGCAAGAACAAAATCCACAGACTGATCTCCAACAGTTGATTCCCGATCTAACGGCACATGCTCAATTCCGTTCTTCTTCAAAAAGGGTACCCTAGAGTTTGCATTTCCTAAAAAGATAGCCTTTTTGCTACTAGCCGAGAAAAGCCCCTCTCTTTTCAAATATCTGATCAGCATTGGGAGATAGAAGGGGTCGTCAGACAAGTGGTACGGCTGTACGATGTTGACACGTGGCGGAATCCTTCGGAGCAACGGAATAGAGCACAACACCGCAGCCACGATCGCCAAACGAGCAATCAAAAGGACGAGGCGCGGATCAGGGAGGTGAATCACAACAGTGTGGCCATCCATGTGGCGGGTGGGAGAACCAGATCTTTTCATCTTCAGATCGGAACACACAAGAGTGTAGTGTAGTGAAAACTACAAAATTCGAGTAGAAACAACAGAGAAATACCAGCGGGTAGAGGGAAGGAGAGACTAGCGGGTGCAAAAACGGGAGGCGGTATGGTTTCCACCCACGAGTGCCACCCGAGTGCTGTAGGAGCGGTGCCACAGAAGCATCAGCTGTTGTACACGTTCGATTTCCATGGCGGCGGCGAGATCAATGGTCGAGATTGATTAAATTGAGAGCATGCCTTGCAAGGTCTCCACCGGAGTGGGAACAAGCAGGGGTAATTTGGTAACTTTGAAGAAGAGATGAAATTTTGGAAGAATTGGAAAATGGAATGGAAGGAGAAGCCACAGGGAAGGAGGATTTATTGCGAATGGTTTAGTACGGGAGGAGAGGGGTAAAATGGGAATTTCGGATAAATTCTGAGGCTGGCAACGGTTGCACTGGAAAAGATGTGTCAGGAAAGTGGGGCCAGAGAGGGAAAAGGTCGGGACGCGTCACGTGTCCGGATCAACCGTCGGAGTTTCTGTAATCATTTTTTTGAAGTCTTACTCTATTGAACAGAGGTGTGAACAGGGAATTCAGATCCTCTGAAGTAACTTAAATCTTAAGTTTATATTAAGACCGTCCGATCAGAATCCGGACCAATTCGGCCCAAGGTGAAATGCACGGATCCCATTAATATCCGTGCTAAATCAGATCGGACGGCCTGGATCTAAAATCAAAATTTGAGTTAACTCAGATGATGTGACTTCTAGACGAGCGGGGTTTTTGGCCCGTCATTTTGGTGAGTGTGTATCCTCTGAGATATCTCATATTTTGCATGACCGACGTTTCCGGTGCCTACTCGGGGATGGCGGAGGGGGCCAGTATTATTTGAGCTTTATGATTCGGCAGAACGAATTTTGAATCAATATTAAGAGAGGACAAAATAGATGTCACTCACTGTGAAGATTCAGTGTTAAATTTAGTACACTAATAATTTATCGGGATTTAAACATCAAAATATGAATTTAAACAACATTGTTCATAAACTCGTGACAAAAATATTATATAAAAACATTTAATATTAGAATGGCTCAAATGTCCCGTAGCTTTCGTGCCCCAGTCATACCTTACATTCTTATTTTTGATTTAAAAATTCAAACCGTTCAACGTGATATCTATATTAAAATGTGCTTGGAGATCAAATTTTATATCTTTTGAAAATATTTTATTATTATTTTTAGATAGATACAAGATCACTGTTTTTTTATGATCCAAAATTTTCTGAAAAACAGTGGTTTTGTACCTATCTAAAAAAAATAGTAATTTTTTTTTTTTCAAAAAATATAAAATTTGATCTCCAAGCACATTTTAATACGAATATCATGTTAAACGGTCAGAATCGTCTATTTGAACTTTGAAATCAGAGATAAGAATGTGAGATATGATTAGAGCACTAAAGCTATGGAACATTTGAGCCTCCTCTCAATAATAATATATTAAATAAAAATTATCATAATTTAAGTTGAACTCTGAAGAACCATTCTATTTTGGTTCGACTTCTTAAAATATACAATTGTGTCGCTGTAGTTATAGACACGGTATGTCTGCTTGTCTCGACTCTCGAGTCCCAAATCCCAATGAATGACACAGATCGATCTGCACAGAAACGGCCACACAAAATCGTAGACAACAAGACAGATCGCGTGTCTCGAGTTCGGGAGTTCTGTTGGTCGTAGGGACCACCTGCTTTATCCTGAGGATTTTCTGTAGTTGCTCTTTTTGAACTAAGTCTACTCAACCCACACCAGCAGCATATCTTGATCCGCAACATGATAATAAGACGCAGAGCGTCGCCGATGAATAGATTAAGTCTAGAAATTTAAAAGAACGCGATAATTGAATATTTTTTTTTTTTTTTTACAAAAATCATAAGAACCGAAATGCCATTTCGGTTCGTTGTTTTTTTATTCGGACCGGTAGAAATGCCGGTCCTCTTTTCATATGAGCCGCCACAGAAAATTCAAAAATAAAACTGGACCGAAATGTCATTTCGGTCCGGAATAAAAAATAACAACGGACCGAAATGACATTTCGGTTCTTATGATTTTTGTAAAAAAAGAAAGTAATCATGTTGGTTTTGTAAAAAATATTTAATTAATTATGGTTTATAAAAAAATTCCAGATAATTGCAATTTGAGAGAGCTGGGAGAATATTTTTTTTGTAGAAATTATATAGATTTTTTTTTTGCATAAAATAATATAGAATATTGAATGGATGCATTCATATTTCGATTCCATAATAAAAATCGAAAATATTTTTGAGTTCCTTTGAAGAATTCTAAAGATTTTATTTTCAGTTACTTGGAATATTCTCAAGAATTCGAAAAAAAAAAATTGGGTTCCTTCTATGGAATGAAAATATTTATACAATCCATCCTATACCCTATATTATAAAGAGGAGGGATCAAATTACACCGTTTTTAGTGATATCGAATTACATCGTCTATTTTTAAAGTTTTCAAGTCCAAACAGTTGATCCAAACCGTTCAATATAATGAATATATTAAAATGTGCTTGCAGATCAAATTTTACATTTTTTTAATTTTTTTTACTATTTATTAAGTACTTTACAAAATCATTGTTTTCAGACCATTGAATTTTTGTACCCATCTTAATAAACAGTAAAAAAATTCAAAAAAAATATAAAATTTGATCTGCAAGCACATTTTAATATATCCATCATATTAAACGGTTTGAATCGATTGTTTGAACTTTGAAAATAGACGATGCCATTCAATGTTACCAAAAAACGGTGTAATCCGATCCCTCTGTTATAAATTATATAAATATAAAATCTCGATATAGCGAGGAAAGAGAGGAAGAGGAATAAGGCGCAAGAGAATTAAAAGTTAATAATTTATGGATACTGCAGTGTTTTGTGAGTTTCTTGGGATTATTGTGTTGCAAATAATGAACTCTCTCCCACTTATAAGAATGTATGTCTCATAATTGTTTAATCCAAAACGAATGTGGATCCAAAAATAACAATAATAAATCAATCAATCATGTTAAGTCTACTAAACAAGCCTGCTCATACAACAATAATAAAACAATTGTTAAATGGTTCTGGTTAAGTTAGTGCATAGTGCTTGCTCATATCAAAATTCTGATTCTTGTAATTTTCTCCGTTCTACAAATGAAGCTCATTACAATGTGCATTGTGCTCAGTGTTAAAGGCTGAACAAATAAAATATATCAAGATGTAAACCCAAAATAATTAAATCCAAAATTCAGGAGAGCATCTGCCACTAAACTTTCTGCCTCATGTCGCGTATGTGAAACATAAGCTACAAATACAAAATTAAAATATAATAAATATGTAAAAAATAAAATAGTCTTATTGGCGACTACAATTAGATATAATTAGAGATAATTAGAGTTATTCACCTTGACTCCCACATAAAATGAAAAGAATATTGTAGCCAGAACAAGCCGAGCTGCAATTAGATAGCAAAGTCAAAAGTCAATTATTTACCAGTATTTGTTACACATACGCAAAATTGGGGAGTAATAGAGGCTTGATTGCATGAAATTGGGGCATTAAAAAATCAAGTATATTATAAGTACCTTCTTTCTCTGTCATTTGAGAGATCAGCAATTTAATACCTGTAGGTCCTGCCACATATCCAACAAGATTTGCAATCTGAATAGCAAGTGTACCAAACAATAAAAAATAAAAATTAAAGAGTATAAGCAGTTAGCACAGGGAGCGTGAAATACAAATTTTCTTTTACTTGTGACCCTATATAATACACAAGTCAATTTGGTACACTTGGATAAAATATTGAAAAACACAAATTCTGATTGATAATTAAAATTTCCCTTATTTATCAAATTAATTTCAGCTATATCAGTTCACTAATATTTCACATGGATACACAATGACCCAATATCTTAATCCACTGGCCAGATTTTAGTTTAATATGATCCCAGGAAAAAGCGCCTTTAAAAATCAGGGGCCAAATAGTCAATATTATACATTCCAGTGCTATTTGCAATGATCATATATAATGCTGGTTGTACGGTAGAAATATGCCATAGTAAAATTTGCTAAAAATATTCAGTTGTCTGAAAGAACAATTGATTCGTGCGCGATTTATCACCAGTGGCAAATCAAAATGACTCATCTAGCATATAAATAGCATAATATTTCAAAACTATATGCAAGTGGTGCAAATATTTGGCCATACCATAAGACAGCTAATTGTCACAGCCCCAGACATGGCACCAAGCTCATGATTTAAGAATTCTCCTAGGGCATTCCTTGCCTGATATAAATAAAAATCATACAATTAAGATCCAATGGCATGCCACTATTTCATTGCAATTCACTTCCTTCTAGCAATTTTTTGCCCTTGTTTCATTAATTTTAAGTTTATTTATCTTTTTTTCCCGACTAGGGCGATTCAGCTGAAATGTTAATGCAAATTGGAGTTTTAACATTTGGTTACAGTGGCATAGTGAAGGCCCTTGAGGTAAAATTATATTAAATCAAGGCTCAAAATCATTTTTTTTTTTTCCTTTTGCAAACTGATCATAAAACTCTAGTTTCAGGTGTTAAAGAAGATTACCTTGAAGGCCTTGGCAAAAGACTTCACAACTATTTCAGGAATTAAAAATATGCAAGTTAACCATGCCCATGCAACTAACTTCCTGCTCAATAAAAAAAGAAGATAATTAATTCTACACATTTAATCTCAGATGAATATTTCAATTGTTTTGTTATAATCATGTTTTAAACTGTGGCACAAGACGTACCATTCCAAATCATGCCATATTGCTACGAATGTGAATATGACCCATATATTAAGTAGCTTTCTCTTAGATCCGCCAAGAGGAATGTACATGTACCTACAACAATAAACAAACCAAAACAAAAATCGAAACATAAATCCAATCCACCAAATAATAGTTAATTTGGAATAATTGCAAGATTAAGGTAAGCTAATGATGAGTTCAGTTAAATTGAGGAAAATCATAGCTAAATTGATGCTTCAGTGCAACAGGGTTAGCCCAAGTAAGATTCAATTCCATCAATATTAAAATTGCATACTTCATCTGATATGATTATATCAAAATTCCACGATTGTGTTTATCAAAGGAAATTTAGTCTCTCACCAATTATTTAAAGAAAGTTACCTAACAAGCCATTTGTTATAAGAGGCATGCCAACTTTTCCAAAATGTCTCCAAATCATGACAATTACTTATGCACCTTGGCATATTCTCTGGTGTCTCAACCCCGCTTACCTGAAAAATCAAGCATTTCGTATTCCTCTCTGTTAACTGTAACATTAAATCTCAAAATTTTTATTCTCTCCAACTCCCTGGTCAAGCTGATTAATTCAACTAGAAAAGGGCCCTTGAATTGCAATGTTGTGGTAAAGAAAAAATGCAAACATACATGCATTAACTTACCAAAGACCAAAATCTGAAGTATCGCCAGATCAGAAAGAATTTCAACCACATGAAGTTGATAACCTGTTCAGATGTGAATAATTCAAACTTTTTAGCCATGTATCTTTTTTTAAAAAGTCATATAATAAATTTTTCTCTGCTTATTGCTCTTTGTTTTGTGTTAGAAGATACTACTATTTCTTGAAAACAAAAAAACAGGCTGCAACAGGTGCAATTTAATCACACAGCAAAGTTTTCTTACCCCATAAGCCACAATAAAGATCTGGAAGGGCGATAATTGCGACCACAAGCCACTGAAAATATATATTTGAAAATAAAAGAGCAGTCTGATTTATTAAATATACCTATGCCGTATTGCAATGATCACATCATGAATTTACTGAATCATCCTACCTTGGAAAACATATAAATATCACATGTAATCCTACAGAAGCTACAAAACTAGCCTCCTGCACCACTATAGAAATAAATTATAGCATATGTGGAAGCTAGGATGGAGGTGGTGGGTTGGTGGGGGGGAATAAGATGGTACTGCACATATTTTAAAAAGAAGACAATATATTTTTTTCAAGGTATAATGCTGATTTGGTATTTCAGATACAAATTTTTTTTTCCTTGTGTTATAAAGTAGATTATATAAAATTTCATAAGCAGCACTGTGTACTTTACAAAGAATATTTTACCTTTTTGCGAAAGCATTGTAGTAGAAGAAGTGTGTTATCAGTTCCATTAGGAGAAAAGCAATAAACCACCTGAGGCCGTAGAAACAGATGCGCAAAAAGGGATAGCTTTTTTGTGGCATTTCTAGCTGAAATATGAAGAAAGAATATCAAATGCACGAAAAAATTGGAAGTCACTAGAAATGTATGTTATAAATGGAAATGGCAATCATGAGATTGATCTGGATCAATTTGGGCCAAGTCACATCTGGGCTTTAGGTCTATTGAAGGTTGGTTGCTTCAGTTCAGGTAATCTCGGGTTAACATAGCTTTTGGTCTTCTAAGCTTTTGGTTCAGTAATATCCCTCTAGGAGCATGTGTTCAAATTTTCACTTAAAACTCACTTCATATATATTAAGAAAGTCACTAACCTGTGCAGCAAAGGCATTGAAGCTGACAATAGGCCCTGATATGTAAAGAGGTGCATATATCAAATAGCACATGTACATGCAAAATGAGTACTTTTCAATGTGGAGACCCTTCTCCTGAAAAGTGATATTTAATCATTATCTTAGACTTCTATCTTGCAACTTGTTGATTTATGTAAAACATATTTTTGTTGATATAAGGTTGCTCCAAAACTTGTGGTTTTTATTTTTTTTTTTAAAAAGAAGGAAATTTCTAACAGTCTGGAGGATTATATAAGATTTCTTTTAACAACAATTTAGCATGAAATAATAAATAATGCCATTTATTTGGAATGAAAGCAATAACTCCAACTTCGAGTTCTTCTTTTATTCATAACAAAAAAAAAAAGCAGGATCATTTCCAACAGCACAGAGGATCATATGATATTTCTTTTAACAAAGAATTTAGCACAATATAATCTCAAAATACCTGCAACAAAACACAGAGAGATCTTTTTTACTAGCATATGAATATTCATATTCACTTCTCTAAAATAACAATAGTGTAAATTACACATTGCCCTTAAGCATCACCCAGGTTCATTCAAAAGTCATCTTTTTATTGAAAGAAATCCAACCAAAATGACTGGCTCACTCCATATTACAATTAACAAGGATTCCATTAATATTTTCGAATGCAAATTTAAACAGAAATTATAGTTGTATCAAATCAAGAAAAATTACGGAACCATATTTGAATCCAGAGTTTTAAGACTACAATGGGAAATGGAGCTTGTTTCATTGACCATTTGTGTAATTTACTCCAAGAAGTACTAATTACCTGCAAAGCATGATAGCATGTCTTCCCTGAAGAACAAACTTCACAACGCTGCATGTGCCTCTGCAGTGTGTGGTTTTCACATCCATTCAAAACCATAACAGATAAGAAAATTAGCTTCTTTCTACTTCTAAGAAAATAATGACAATTGTTATCACAAGATGGTATAATCCAACCATTGGGATACCCACAAAACCAAATAGACTATGCTTTGCTACAAGTAGGAAGGTAGCGAAAAGCAAAATTTCATCAGAACGGAATTCACAAAGGTACCTTGAGATCAAAGGGACATCGGTTGAATGCCGCATAGTAATCCCATCCAAAGCTGATCATGCGCAGTACCACTGGTTTACAAAAATAAATGCAAGGAACAGTCAGATAACAGACCGATTAGGACTTTAATTTTTCTTTATTATTTCACATCAGCCACAAAGGCCCCTTATTGTCCAAGTATATCTCACTCAAAATATTATAATTAACACCACCACCACCAGAGTTATATATTGGGAGTTCTGCATGTCAACCCAACATTTTATATAATCCATACCAGGTTAGCAGAGTGAGCTCTTTTAAAAATACCAATTACAAATAACATCACAGAGATATAGACAGTACCAAAGTTAAAGCATATGTGCCATCTAAAAGTGCCACGATAGTTATCTAAAAAGGCCAACCTTTGCCTGCAATTAAAAAGTATTTAGACATTAATACAAATATTAGCAAACATAAATCCCTAATAATACAAGGATTTTTGTGTAAGATATATATAAAATCGGAGACCAGCAAGTATATCTAACCCAAACAAAGAGAAGGGGTAGCCTTCATATACCCGATTTAGTACCAGAAAGGCTACATTGAAGCTCCACAAAATTCCCAAGTAATATCTCGACTCAACAAACGTCTACAAAAAAAAATGAACTTAATCCCTAGGAATCATATGTGTGTGTGAGGGTTATTTATGTTACTTGGTCGTATATTTGTCAGTTGAACCTCAATTATCTGACAAACCTCAATTATGACTAACTTAGGCAAATGAAGAACTGGAATCAAGAAATGATAACAAAGCAAACTATCTGAATTGGCTGGAAGGCAACCAGTACAAATTCAAAGTGGTACCAATCTAGAATTAAAATTCATGATTTATGATTAAGAAGCAAGTTACTCCAAATATATACATTTCTTTTTCTTTTATTTTTTTTTGGGGGGGGGGGGGGGGGGGCGGGGGGGGGAGAACAAGCACGAGAAAACAAACCTTCGAAATGAAATAGTTAGCCGATGCAATTGCAAAGATGAAAGCAACACTGCAAGAAAGAAAACACAAATTAATTATTACTAGATAACAATAACAAGTTTTCAATGACTGTTTGATCAGTATAAAACCAAGAAGAGATGGGTGTTATTTCATCATCAGAAATGTAATGTTACGAGGCTTAGAGAATTTCAGTTCTTATATAACCATACCAGCCCCTGATGCTAGGTACCAGAACTAAACAGCAGGCTACGGGACCTAATGCTAAAACAAACCTAAGCCCAAGTCGCCCACAAAACCCTAGTTAACATAAAAGAAACCAAACAACATTAATAAAGGAGGTGGCCTTAGATGGTCACTAAAGAGCATGATTCCAATTTTACTGAGACTAATCGGATGAGATGTCACTTTTATCTGAGACAAACACCTCGCTCTGATGCAATTGCTGTATTACTTGTATTGTTGCAAAAAGTTTCCATTGTATCAGGTTCAGAATTAAGGACCTTTCAAAATTTGCTAAATCTGGAACAAAATAGAAAATTGAACAATTCTTGTTTATTTATACAGACTTACCAAGCCCCATGTAGATAAACTAAATAGCACAGGGACAAAATTGTCCATAATAAAGACATGCCTCTTCCTTTCATGCCAAACTGATATCTAAGGAAGTTTGCAATAGTTACAAAAGAACCCATGACAATGGTTAGAATAGGCAAGTTTTCACGGAAGCTTCTCCATTGGGGATCGGATATATCCTGGAAAACAAAATATATATTATAATAATTTACGTAAAAATAGCGAAGGTTAGTGTGGTACTGCATAGAGTACATATATCAGATAAACCCTTGAAATTAGATCAGAACACAGAAACTGCCACACTTATGAATCACAGAACTTACCAAAGTATCACTAGATTTTTTTTTTTTTTTCCTTTTTACTGTCACTCCAGTAGGGATTCAGTTCACAGTCAGAAAAGATTATACGCACAGTACTTAAGATCAAAACATCAAGATATAGAAAGAGGATGCGCTGTACAGGTCCATTTTGAAAAGGCAAGTAGAAATTTAGCAAATTTAATTTAAATTAAGGATAATAAAATTGAAGGCATACATTGAAACGACCAGCTAACCACCCCTTACGAAGACCATATAGCCTTCCAGCATAATCTGTGACACATTTGGAATCTATATCAGTAAAATCATAATGAGGAGATAAAAAAGATTTCTTTCAAAAAAAAAAAGAAGACATTTCGTCAACAGACATTTTGCATGTCCTAGAAAAGGGAACCACTAAATTGCAAATCAGTTATGAAATTAGCAAAATGCTTTCAATACAGGTTTCCTGTTATTGGAGCAACTTCTACCAGATCAAACAGGACCGCCAAATTTTGAACCATTCTTCGTATCAGAGATCAGTGCAACAAATTTCATAGTAGTGTAACTGAAATGAAACTAAATTTGAGTTCAAATAATTGATTTGGAATTTACCAGTGTGGAGCAATTAGAAATTACCATGAGAAAGACGAAGGGACCTTTGAATGAAACTTGCGTAGAAAAATGCAGCATATATCAGTACAAAACCAAGCTCCAGTTTCTTCCATGACAAGTTTCCCATCTTTTGTGGGTTCAAAAACTCACAAAATTCATCTACTGTAAGAACAAAAAATGTCTTCGTCTGTCTTTCAGCTCCTATTTTTCCCCTTGATTCAAGAATAAAACAATAGATATCACTTATTCCATAGCAAGCAGTGGTGCATTACTGCTTCCATAGTTTGGAAAATCTATGGGCACACGATCCGACTCACTCAGTCCGATTTTTGCTTCTAGTTTGTAAAAACTGACTGATTCTTCAGATTTGATTTTCTTCCGATTCGCAAACGCAAAGGTGCACGTAGGGGTGTTCATCGGTTCGGTTTGGTTTGGTTAAAACCGAAATAAAATAGGCAAACCAAAGTTTTATTCGGTTTTCAAAAGTAGAACTGAACCGACCGAATTAACCTTACCAACCGATTACAACCGAACCAAAGTAAATTTCGGTTTGTTCGGTTAAACCAAACAAACCAAAATATATTAATTTGCATCGCAACCAATCATTATTTTAAAACAAAATATTCACAAGTTGAGATTCATATGTTGTTAAAACCGAATTCAATGTAAATAATTCATAAAGAATAATAACAATTATACCATTGTACCAATGAACAATCCTTTTTTTTTTTGTATAGGACGCTGAGATTGAGAGATTATCTCATTCCAATAAATTTTTTTTATATATATCTGACAGAGGATACCAGGAATTTACATTTACATCTACATCCTCAGACTTCTAACAAAATTGAAACAATCCAAATAGAAAATACAACTCAATCAAAACATTCCAATAAATTCACTATAAAGAATTCAAGCAAGACATAGTTATCTAACTTCTTCATACCAACATAATCAAGCAAGACAAGACTCTCTGACTTCTTTGTTGGTTCTGCATGTTTTATGCAATACAAATTTCGATGTCATTTGATACATACATATCACAATCAGAATTTATTGACAAAAACTTAACCGGTACCCACAGTAAGAACAAAATTAAAAGCACAAAGAATTCAACTAATAACCTCCTAAATTGACTCTATTGTAACTCAAATTAAAATAAGAGAACAAAAAATCAACAAGAAAATCAGACAGCAAGGTTTTTGGATGAATTAAGTTCTCACTTCATGTTGTCCCCAGACAGCAAGGTGGAGTTATTTTTAGTTTTGACAAACTACTGGTAATGTACCAGTTTACCATTTTAAATGAAATAGAATCACACTACAAGCAGCAATTTAATAAACCAGATATTTCATGCCAACAACCTCCCTAGCTATTTTAGTAACTAGCAGCACCCCGCACATGTTTCCCAAATAACAAACAAAATTAAAACTAGATACAAAATAAGAAACAAATGCAATCTTTGCATAGTAGAAACTTCCTGTCAAGGTTCAGTTGACATCAAGCATGTAATATAAGTTTAAAAAGTTTTTTTTATATGTCATTTACTTGTATTCAACAATGGCAGAGCCAACTATTTCTTATAAAAAAAAATTAACCAAAAAAAAAGGTTTCTCATGGCCTAACACCATTTTAAACAAGTATTCAATAATGGCATACTAACATAAATATAAAGCATCAAATTATAAACTTATACAAGCAAGACTTTTTTTTCAACTAACAGTTTCAGAGCCACTCACCAGTGAGTTCAGCACTCAAGCTGTCAAGCGATAGTCTTCTTCACCTCCTTTGTAATTGTAGTTCTCATGCTGACTAGGGGTGTTCAAACCGTCGGTTTGGTTGAAACCGAACTAATTTTTGCAAACCAAAGTTTTATTCGGTTTTAGAAAATAGAACCGAACCGACCAAACTAAACTTCCAAACCGAATTACAACCAAACCAAACAAACCAAAACAAAAGTAAAAGTAAATTTCGGTTTGTTCGGTTGAACCAAAATTTGATAGACTAAATCAAGAAATTAAAAAATTAGACGAAAATCAGACAAAAAATTGAAAGACACAGCCTTCAAATTCTAAGATGTTTCCTGCTTTTCTCGTGCATTGCACAAATCACACAAAAATTACAAAAAGAAAGAAAGAGAGTCAAGAAAAGACAAAATTTTGAGAAAAAAAACCTTGAAATCAGATAGGAGGCAGAGGTAGTGAAAATAGTGCATTGATTAGATCTTCGTTGACCGTAGGAAAGGAGATGAATTGCTTTGATTTGTTTCCTGCGGAGATTCAAATGGAGGCGGCGATAGGATCTCAGAAGAGAAAGGGAAAAAAAGAAAAACGAGCCGGGGAGCGTGAAAACGAGTCTGAACAGTAAAGGTTACTAATTTAAAACTGAAAGTATTAGATAAAAAAAAGAATGTAACATCTCCAAAACCACATTGCCAGTTATAGTACAGATCAACAGGTACATCTTGGTTCCGGGGCAATAACATCAGGTGATGGCAGTCGATCGATCCAGGTAGAGTACTGTTTTAAGTTTTAACATGTTCTATTTTTACTGCTTACATTACAAACAACAAAAATTAAATGTATTCCTCAGTGTTAATACTATTGGCCTACAAACAGGACCTCATTTTTTTTTTCCTTTTCCCCAGTAATGAACATAATACTACGGATAAGGCAAATGAGATCCACTTTGTACTTTGTAGGCCAATATGTTTTAATCAAAACCAACATAGGGTTCAGCATTTACAAAATAACATAAATGCAACCAGAATTACCAGTATTATATAAACAAAAGCTTATTTTATATAATGTGCAGCATACCGAGGTGATTAATCCTCAAGATTTTCCTCAACAGATACTTGTCTACCAGAGGTTAGTTGCCTCTCTTACGAATCGGGGTATTTCTTTCATAATTGGCCTGAAAATATCAAAATAAATATGTTGGCCAGAAACAGGAATCATAATTTATTATGAGAAATATCTTGTAGCTTACTAACAATATTTGCAGTGGGCCTTTCTTAAGATAAGATATGTACTCGGTTTTCCAATTATGAATGAACAGCTTGTTAAATTGTCTCAATTTGGTTTCTATAATTAGGTTCTATCATACGGCTACGCCAATGACACCTGAACAGTTGTTTGACGATTATGGGGAAAAGCTTAAGGTCATACTTTCTCAGAGAGAGAGAGAGAGCACCTGAGAGAAGATGGAGACTGGAGAGCGACGGAGCGACCGAGCGAGAGAGCAGATGGAGACTGGAGAGCGAGAGAGCACAAGGGACTCGGCTCGGATCAGATCAGATCGACTCGGTTGGGAAAGCATGAATTATTTGGAGTCCGAGCCGAGTTTGGGCTCAACTCGAATTGAGCTCACAATTTGACACATTCAAGAGTCCAGTTCAAAGTTCATGAGTTACCGACTCGTTTAGCAGATCTAGGAGCGACGTGATTTCATCAAAAGAATTTGGTCGGTTCGGTTCAACTGATTTAAAAAAATTTTTTTTAAACCGAACCAAACAACAAAAACCAAATAACACTGAAAATAGAACCGAACTGAACCAATTAAATCGAAAAAACGAACCATTTAAACCGAACTTTTCTAGTTCGGTTAAAAACCAAATAAACCGAACCATTTGAACACCCCTAATCTAGACGTAGAAACAAAAAAAAAAAATGAGAAAATAGCATTTGCTTTCAGATTTTTTAGTATGAAACTGAATATCCAAATTAAAATACTAAACTCTGACTGGAGATGAGAAATCCAACAAATTAAATTATTTTGCTAATTTCTCGTCTCTAACTGGTTTTGTTGGGTTTGTTAGCCAAATAGATTTAGAAACAAAAAGCAAGATATTAGCTTACGTGAGAGAAATTTATTTCGAAGCAATAGATAAATAGGAGGGAAAAGACTCAAAGAGGGATAAAAATAGCGCATGAGAGGAGAGAATCAGAGAGGAAAATTGAACTGCAAGTCTAAGACTCCGAGAGAGAATGAGAAATAGCTAAAGAATATCAAAAAAGGGGAATGAATCGAAATCGTACATGTGCTATAAAGCGCATCATCGTGCGGCTGGGTTTCAACAATTTGACGGATGAGAAGGATAAGGTGAAGCAATAGGAGGAGTATGTGTGAGCACATTCGCCAATTTGACCAGGGTGAAGGCACAAAGAGGGGGAGCGATTGAGCGAAGATGCGATTTGAATTTTTGGAGAAGTATGGGGAATAGAAGAGGGGGGGGCGGACAGGTCAGACCTAAGCTAGAGTTATGATAATTAGTCGGTTCGATTATTGCGGTTTTCTGATATTACAAACCGAACCAAACAGAAGAAACCGAACAATAACAAAAATAAAACCGAACCGAACCCATTAAACCGAAAAAAGAACCGTTTGAATCAAACTTTTCGGTTCAATTAAAAACCAAATAAACCGGCCCCGATGAACACCCCTAGGTGCACGGGATTGATGATCTGAAGAGAGATTTTCTTTCTGGGGGTAGAATGTATTGATTGTTTCGTAAACTAAATTAAGAGCTAAGAGGAGGAGAAAGAGGTCTGTCGGGTGGGGCCGATGTATAAGTTGGGTGCTGACTGCTGAGGCAACAATTAATTTTTGGGCCAGATCAGAGGGTGAGAGAGGATATGAATACCAATATAAGGATATTGGAGGGAAAAGACAACTTTTTTTGGGCCGGATCAGGTTGAATACGATTATGGATAGACTACTTCTAAAGAGAAAATTCTAAATTCCGTTCGTGTCATTATGAGATGTTAAGCTGAGACCTAGTACCAGGCAATTACAGCATCATATCGCAATTGATTTCCTTGTATACATGCATGCGCCTCAACACTGAATTTGTTGAGACACCATTACGTAACTGATTTCTTTGATTTTTAATCTCCACATGGAAAACAGAATTAAGCATGCCTTTTAATATCTTCGCACAGTAAAATATTTCGAAGTAATAGAGCTTCCTCCTATCACATACTTGTTACTCGCCATACTCTTTCGACCCGTCACTTCTTTTGACGGTGCTTCCAGAAGTCTATTTCATGTTTCATAATCATCCAGTACTTCCACAATATTACAACATAAGCATGTCAGAATCATGGCAAAACTATTACCATTTCGTTTATATTTGATATCCTTTAAACGCTTCTAACATATTCCTTAAAAAATTCTACTAACATAGGATACAGATATAAACGAGTTACGTACTTCCCATTTGACACTATCATAGGAAATGTGTGCAAATTAATATCTCATATACAAGACAAATATACACTAATCTTCTTATGGTAATATATGCACAAAATAGGGTTAGAATGTTTTGCCGAAGAGATTGTAAGCAGAGAGGAGTGAGCTGACAGCAAAAGCCAAGAATGCCAGAAAGGTGACAGCAATGGAACCATTTGCCATATTTGGAAATGGATCGGTTCCCCAGTTGAAAATCCAGTCACGAACTCGGGCTGTTGCTGATGACGAGGCAGATATCAGGAGGTATGCAAGTACCTAAACAGATAAAAAGGATGTCATTATATGCAAACTAGTAATAACAATAAAAGTAAGGGAAAATTTCCAGTGTACCCATTCAAACTTTCAAAATAGCCAATATCCCCATAAAAACTGCATAATATCCAATATCCCCAGACAGACTTAACTTTCTTTCTTCTATCCCCATTTTTTTATTTACCCATATATTTAGTTATTCTAAAAATAAAATAGACAAATATACCCTCGTCTCTCATCTCTCCTCTTTCTTTCACTGTATATGATCTCTCTCCTCTCGCCTTTATCCCATAGTGCTTTATTTGTGGAGGCAAAATTACAAAGTTCAAGGCCTCTCAATCGATTTCATATCTCTATTTCTATTGAGCATATCACTATTTTTATTTTTAAATCTGCTTATACCTTCGAGGCAAATAAATTCTGATAAAGAAAATGATAAAACAAAATTATCTAGAAAAGATAATGCCTTATATTGATGCTTCTGGCAAGGTTTTTCTGATAATGTATAAAACTGGATTAGGTGCTGTCCAGTGAGTGGGGTCCACGGTCTTTGGTTTTAAGTTATGCAAGTAATTCTTTGTTAGCTACAGGACTTTGGATGAGTGCCTTTGTTGTTGAACTAGTTTACTATTGTGAGTCGCGTATAAAAATACGAATTTCTTCTCTATTGCTAGTTGTGAACTTTGTAACTTCGTTCTGCCACCACAAATAAAACACTGTGGGATAAGTCGAGAGGAGAGAGATCATATACAGTGAAAGAGAGATAAGAGATGAGAGATGAAAGAGGAGGGTATATTTGTCTATTTTATTTTTGGAATAACTAAATAAATAGTTAAATAAAAATATGGGGATAGAAGAAAGAAAGTTAAGTTTGTATGGGGATATTGGATATTATGGTGCTTTCATGGGGATATTGGCTATTTTGAAAGTTTGTATTGATACACTGGAAATTTTCCCTAAAAGTAATAGGTACATGTTACATGCAATAAAATTCACGTTTAGATTTTAGTGAAATTGTATCGACTCAAGCATGGCTCAAATGAGAGAAAACTAGATGTTTTAAGCACATGGGTACCAGAATTACATTTAAGCTCAGGCCATAATTACATAAAAAGCTCAAAATATATATTTCAGAAGGTGCTGTCTGGAAAGTGGGAATAGAATGATATTTTTTTTGGTAATAGGGAGTAGAATGGAATTTAAGTGGAAAGAGATGGAATAGTTGCCACACACTTATAGAAGTATGGATAAAGTGTAATGATGGCAGAAAAGAGTGAAAACTTCGCAGTTAAACCCTCATATTTTGCACACAAGCCATACATGTCAACTGTTCAAAATATATAATCCCATTGTGGGTTTGGGGTTTGGGGGAGAATAGGAATATTCCATAGAAATGAAGGGGTGTGGAATTGGAGATATTCCACCTGCCTTGGAATTGGGTCTATTCTACTTAGTTGAACAAGATTGGAATAAAATGGAGAAGATCTCTATCCCTACTCCCACTTACACTCTTGCTGAACACCACCTAGAGAATGCACAATTTACTGACATGGAGATCCCACTGGTACAAAAACAGTACTGGTCTGAGCACACTGTTGAAAAAAAAAAAATAGGACTACAATCTGTAAAGTACCTGATCCATGATGAAATCAAAGTAGTCACCAAGGGGGCGGTGAATAATGTGCTTTTGCTTTCTTTTGTGGTGCACAAGTGCAAACAATTGAAATCCAGAGTAGACGAATCCAATCACATTCACGGTCTCACAGTACCTATCACATGAATTGATAAAGTTTAAAAAAAAAATTAGCTTGCTTTGGCTCTCTATACAGGCTTAATTGCACACTTCAAATTAAATTGAAGCTAAATTGGCGCTAATTTACAAATTCAGAGGTCATGATATTTTTGGTACCTATTGTCACAGATAGCATATAAATACAGTAGCCAGTATCAGTGCCAAAATTTGCAATCAATAAAGTTGAAATTCAATTGTAGAGAATCTGAAAAATTACGTTATTGCACACATTGTCAGATACCATTTCAATTAGTACCTTACTGTATGCATAGTCAGATACCATGCAATAACAATGCTAAAATTTCAGCATAAAATCAGAAAGCATCACCCCAGAGAAACAACGAAACAATACCTTGGATAGGGATAATCACACAACTCAGTTAGTGACACAGC
The DNA here is from genome assembly GCA_025461125.1 of Carex kokanica. Classification (NCBI taxonomy): domain Eukaryota; kingdom Viridiplantae; phylum Streptophyta; class Magnoliopsida; order Poales; family Cyperaceae; genus Carex; species Carex kokanica. The sequence goes on along the minus strand of JAJGRX010000403.1, from coordinate 240,813 downwards.
TTCAGCAATAAATGAGAGAGAGAGAGAGAGAGTGAGAACTTAACAGCCTCTGTCAAGATTTTCAAGAGAGACTGAGAGAGAGAGATGAAAGAACCTGAATTGGCTGTATTTGTTGAATGAATCAAGAGCCCAACCCTTGTTTATATCAGCTGCTAGAACAGAGAACGCGACAAGGGTAAACACCATCGCTGCCACTCGTGCGGCCACTGCCACCCGTCTCACCGCTGCTGCATTCTGCTCACGCCGCATAATCCTTGTGATCACACTTGAATCCTGTTACCATATAAGAGGGAGAAGAGGTGTTTTGATTGGTTAAGAGCATAAGGGATTAAAAACAAGAGGATTCAAATGCCTCCATCATGCCTCCATTTTTTTTTTTTTCTAATAACAAAAATTATAAAATTTAAGTGTCAAAATAAAACCGTTAGATGTGATCTATATTTTTTTTTCTACATGCACATAAAAAATATCACTTTTCAATTTTGGTTTTATATGAATCAATAAGTTCAAAAATCAACATCCATAATTTATCCACATCGGTGTATTTTTTGCAAGCTCTTGATACTAATCAAAATAAAATCTAATTGTCATGATCTTTTGCGTGTGCATAGAGAAAATGATATAGATTATATCTAACGATTTTATTTTGACATTTAAGTTTTAAATTTCAAGTTATTTTAGTTCTAAAAATGGAGGCATAATGGAGTCACAAAAAATGGAGGCATTTGAACCCTCCTCTAAAAACAAATACAGCCTATAACAGTTCATAAAAATCGGCTCAGGGTATCAATGGGTCAACACAACACGGAATTGATACATTGCGGGTAAGGTATGGGTCACAGAGGGGTTTGATTCTCTGTTTTTAAGTTACTATTCTGGAATTGAAGAACAATCTTAATCTTTGATTTGATTTTGAAAAATTGCTACAAGAATGTATTAAGTAGAACTAGTATGAAGTATATACATTCATCTATGGTCAATAATAAATATATAAAGAATTGCATAAATCATGTATAATTAAATGTTTACACACTATTTAGTCAATTAATACATACCGTTGAGTCAGGTGGGGTTGCTTCGGGCTGGGTTACAGTGTGACCTGACCCATCGTGCAAGTTATCTTTGTTAGGTTGAGGCACCCCGGCTGGGCCCGGACTTGGCCGAGTAAAATTGGCACCTTTGAAATTTCTAAACCACCTCCAAACCTGTAACATGTCAAAAAAGGGCACTAATTAAGAAACTTATGACAGGAAAACAGTAAAAAAAAAAATACAAAAGGCAAACTACACCAAATGAGTATTTAATCAACGAGAATGTAACCAACTGAGCTATATTTTATAAGACAAATATTGCTTTCTGATAAAATATAATACATTGGCAAAAGCTTGTTGTTGCCTTGTTGACTGGCTCATATGTTTTATAATTGACATTGATTAGATGATATATTATACCCTCATTATGAATTCATCGCCTGCAATAACTGTAAGCTGTGACTATGATAAATTTGGACAATTTTTACCTAAATATCCTTAGTTTGGGTTCTCATGAATGCTAGTAGAGGTTCTATTAATGGCCTAATAGGCAATACCAAAAATAGATATTCACCTACGCACAAGACCTCAAATGTTTCCTTACAGAGTTAAAGTTTCTCAATTTAGAAAGGTGAACACTGTCTGACAACCGTACCTGACCTGTGTCAGCCCTTCTCTGAGCAGGAACCTGATCTCTAGTAGTATCTCTCTCGTCTGTCCCTTCTCTCATATTTCTCACATCTCCACCACGACCGGTGCTATAGCCACCACCACCACCACCACGACCGGTGCCATGGCCACCACCACCACCACCACGAGGCAAATCCTCCCCAGTCCAGGCGTACCAGCCGCTGGTACCATCAACTGGGCGCACTGGTTCACGGCGCGCCGCATGAGCCTCGAGCGCCGCTGGAGTGAGCGGGTGGGATGGAGGGGGCGGATCGTCGGATTTCTCTGGCGTGTTGTGCGGCGCGAAAGGTGATGCCCCGCCGGAGAGAGGCGATTGCGTCGTCTCCGCCATTTTTTGCCACAGGAGAAATGATCCTTTCCCCTTTGTATTACCCTTGGCCTTGATTGATTGAGAGAGGGAGAGAAAGAAAGTGGGGTTAGCGGGACTGCGGGAGTGCGTATCCTCTGAGATATCTCATATGTTGCGTGACCGACGTGTCCGGTGCCTATTCGGGGATAGCGCAGGGGCTAGTATAATTTGAGTTTTGAGATTCGTGCAGAACGTATTTGAACAGTTGAGATTTTCCAATAAGTCACTCAAAACATGAGATATCTCAGGGGATGCGAATTTGGTTAGCGGGACTGAAGCCTAGTGCGGGTAGATTCTATACCTTCGAAAAGAACTTGCTTGTGTTACACACTTACACTTACAAGTTTACAACCATCCTGAGTTCTTTTCACTCATCTTTTTCGCTTTTTGGTTTTTATTCGTTGCTTATTTTCATGCGTAACGGGGGGGTGGGCCGATGGAATTTAGATCCAGTAGTCCTTCTGGCAACTTTGGCACACACAAAACAAAGAATAACAATAAACAAGGAATTCAGATCCTGTGCAATACCGAATCCGCATTTGTTGACTAGTCAACGAGTGTACGCATCGGTGGTAAGATTTAGGAAAGCTTCTTGTAGAGTTGCAAGTTGACAGAGTGAGAATGAGGAGTTCGGGTATGATAATTTCAACAAATGCCAAATCCCTAATTGTGTTTCCAGAAAATAATTGAAGCAGCATTGTATGTGTAAGTGTGTTGTGGTATTTTCTTTCGATGATTAAATATTAATTAAATGCGGTTTTGTGCTTTTAATCCAACTCAAGCCAAAGAGACATAGTCGATGGTCGCCGCCACCGGTAATCAAGGCGGAGGCAAGTGGAACTGTTTTTATGTTTTTTTTTTTCAAAAAAAAATTATAAGAATATACGTAAGCTTCAAAATATTATAAATTTTTGTCTACAACGAATTTTTTTTCAAAATATGCTTTTATTTCTATGTTTTTTCTCAGAAAAATTCTAATAATATATTAATATTTAAAATAATTATAAAATTATGTCTAACTCAAAAGTTTTGCTCCACCCTACTTGTTATCTGGCTCCTAGTAACAAATTTTGGTTCCAAATTTTTTAGTTTGTTTTTTTCCAATAAACATTTTACATTTTTCTTTTTGTTGGAACAAGTCTTTGATCTAGTAAAGTTCAATTATGTGCATAACAAGGGGAGTTCATTATGCATGCTTAAAATCTGGTTTCGGAGGAACCGGAATTTGCGCACACTCATAGAGTGAGGTACCTTACCTCATAGAGTGAGATCCGAACCATCCGTTTTAATCTGACACTAACCTTAAAGAACTCTACGCATCTAAGACATGCCCGAATAAAATTCGGGCTCGGTTTGGAGGTACCTCTACAGTGGTTAAATTCGGTTTTGTACAAAATAGTAACAATATCCCTGTTTAACATTTAGAACTCGAGGCATGCATTCAATTTTTTGCGCTCTTTCAGATATACTATTTGAATATATATGTTCATGTAGATCTTGTATTCTTAAAATTTATTATATTTTTGAACGCATGCATTTAAATTTGCATTAAGTTTAACTAATTGCTCAAAACTAGGAATCTTACAAAAATACTTCAGATGTTTAAGCATGAAATCGTACTAGCTACAAAATACTTCGGTAATATATTCCTTTTTTTATTTCAAGAGTTAAAATGAAAACAATGGTTCAAATATTTTATGCTTAAACATTGCATGAATCGACCTTTTCCTTTGAACATTGTTTCCAGGTCTTGAAAATAAAATAAATCCTTCTTGAAAAAGCCAAAAATGTTAACCATGTTACGATGAACAAAGGCACTATTTGTACAATGACATGAATTATGTTGCACCGCTTCTTAATTTCTTAATGCAAAAGTGGCCGCGACTCCTTAAATTCTTTTTGTGAAAGGGGCCGCTTGCATTCTTAGTTATCGTTTCTAGAACTTGTATGATGGAAAACCAGCTTTTGATATAGTAGCAAAAGGCAACAACTGTGTGGGAGGTCATGAATTCGAAACTCAGATAGTGGTTCTTTATGAATAATTAATAGAAATTGGTAGGCTAGACCTCCACCTCTCTATCTCAAAAAGAACCTGTGAGACTGAGTTGTCTATGGTTTCCTGATTGTCTTCTTTCTTATATCTTAACTCAAATTTTCCCCGAGGGATTGCATCCACCCGCTGTTAATTTTGAGAAAAAAAAAATAGTGCATAACAGTCTATTTTTAGTATCAGTACACACAGGAAAAGAGATCCTTTGATGCTAATATGACATACATGTTTTAATTGGTATTGTTATGTACAGCTGGACTCTTGAATAAATTGCAATTAATGGTTTGATAAAAAAAAAGAGAGATCATTTGACGTTAAACTCAAATTGAATCTTAAATAAGGGTTCAGTTTTATAATTTTTGTAACATTTTTTACTATCTTTCTTAGATAGGTACAAAATCATTGTTTTTGGATGATCTAGAATCTTCGGAAAAACAGTGATTTTGTATCTATCTAAAAAGAGAAGGGATCCAATTACACCATTTTATATTGACACATCTTGACACCATATATTTATAAGTTATTTTTGCGATTTCAAAATCCAAACAGTTAATTTGAACCGTTTAACATGATCTCCAAACAGTCAATCCGAATCGTTGTTTTTCAATGTTCCAAAATTGTCTGAAAATTGCAATTTTGTACACACCTTAATAAATACTAAAAAAATTCCAAAAAATGTAAAATCTGGTCTCCAAGCACATTTTAGTATGGAAATCATGTTGAACGGTTCGGATCGACTCGACTGTTTGAACTTTGAAATCGCAAAAATTACTTCTAAACATATGGTGTCAAGATGTGTCAACATAAAATGGTGTACTTGGATCCCTCTCCATCTAAAAAAATAGTATTTTTTTTCCTAAAAATATAACATTTGGTCTTTAAGCACATTTTAATATGAAAATCATGTTGAGCGGTTCAGATTGACTATTTGGACTTTAAAAACGGAGATAAGGACTTTAACCCTACTCTTTTACATATATGCAAGTTAGTTAGCGGAGGCCAAATTGCGTTAAAACTGGCTAATCATGGAACCAAGGGTAACAGCAACTTGATTGAGGATCTAGTAGCCAGTTGGAGATGTGAGAAAAATTGGCTAATCATGGAACTCTCTTGACATCTATGAACAATTTTGTGAAAAGCGAGAAAAATAGCAGTACCTTTAAAGAGATGTGCACATGATGAGAAACACTCAACACAGCCAGCTTAATGTTGTTGCCAGATCTGAGGTAGGAGTACACGTGCTTGTCAACCCGCAGCATTAATTTGGGCCATGTTTTAGGATTTTCCGGATCAGGCCTGTCATTTGATGAGGCCTGTTCAACCAAAAGAATCAAAATACATTATAACACCTAAAATAAAAGAGGAGGGTTCAAATGCCTCCATCATGCCTCCCATCTATTATTTTCTAATAACAAAAAAATTAGTTAAAAGAGTAGGGTTAAAAATAAGTTGAAAAATCAACGTCCGGAATTTATCCACGTTTGTGTATTTTTGCAAGCTCTTGATACTAATAAAAACAAAATCAAAATGTCTTGCTCTTTTATGTGCATAGAAAAAATAATATAGATCATATCTTTTTTTTTTTGAGAAGCATTATAGGAGCTATCAGCTTAATATAGATCATATCTAAAGGCTTTATTTTGACATTTAAGTTTTAAATTTCAAGTTATTTTAGTTCTAAAAATGGAGGCATTTGAACCCTCACAATAAAAACAGCTACAAGAAAAGAGAGTACGATAGTATCAAGGAGGGGCAAACAGGAGAAGTGACACTGGTATATAATGATATGCAACAGCACGGGTTTTACTGTCAATTTTATTCTTTCTTCCTTCTTTTCACAATCCAAAGTTATATATTTTTTCTTACCTTCCAAGCCTATCCTGAGGTTAATTAGGTCTAATCAAAGAAATGATGGACTTGGAGACTTAATTAGGTTAGCTTTGGGTTAAATGTGTAAAATTTATGGAACATTTACCAGACAAATCAGATCTGCAACTGCCATTGAAACTTAAAAAGGACTTACAAGAAAGCGGCGAATATGATTTTCAATTTTCATAAAGGACATCTCTAGTGTGTCAACCCAGCCGGTACCTTGGCAACAGTTGCACTGGTCACTAATCATAAATGAGACGCTCGGCCTTACCTACATTATAACACATGCAAATTTCTTTTACTCAATATACCCATTGGATTGGCTGAAGGTAATTGAAACATTATCTGATGCAAAATTACACTACGAAATTTTTAGTCAAATCTTAGTATTATAATAGAGGAGGCTATGGTAATATGCATATTACCCAACGGCCCGTGCTATGGACCCATATTTCCGTTTTAAAGTCCAAACAATAGATCTGAACCGTTCAACATGATCTTCATATGAAAATGTACTTGAAGACCGAATTTTACATTTTTTTAGAATTTTTATAATATTTTTTTAGATAGGTAGAAAGTCACTTGATTTGAAAGTTCTAGACCATCCAAAAGCAGTGATTTTCTATCTATCTACAAAAATAGTAAAAATATTCTAAGAAAAATGAAAATTTGATCAGCAAGTACATGTTCATATCATGTTTAACGGTTCAGATCGACTGTTTGAACTTTAAAAATAAAGATATGGATCCGTTGCACGGGTCGATCCGTAATATGCATATTACCATAGCCTCATTCATCATAATATACTTAGCACAAAAGGGGGTCCATAGGGCTCAATTGTGAGTTAATTTGTACAAGTTGGGATAACTGAAAGCTCAAATTGAGGCTTAATCACACAAACACACACACACACTTAGAGAATGTACGTATTAAAGTGAGATATATCATATATACCCTTTTCCTAGAAAGCTCCATCAAGCTGTGTTCTGAGAGCTCATAAACTTTAACTTTAGAACGATCTCGTTTAACTGCCTTTGTCATCTCTTCAAACACCTTCCGTATACTTGCTGATGCAGGAAAGAGTAAATAAAATAATAAAGGCTTGTAGTCTGAGAGCATTGATGGAAGTAAAAGCAAAAAAAAAAGCTTAAAGTCCTGGTAACTTACATTTATCAGACATGTTAATGAAATCCACAACAATTATGCCGCCGAGATCTCTCAAACGCAACTCCCTTGCAATCTTAAAAAAAAAAAGATATTTATGGTACATTTTGCAAATAACACCCTAGTAGGTTATGATACTTGAGAATAGAACTCAATATCTTGATATTTGGGATAATTTGCCCTAGCACCAAAGAGTCATTTTTTCTAATACAAAATCAAGCCAAGCAGACTGAAAATGTGGTATTCAGAGCTCAGCTTTTGTTTTACTTAAATCTATTTATATGGTTGAGGGTTAAACCAAAAGAGAGTGCAAGGTTATTGAAAATATACAAAATTTGCATGGTACATCCAAATTAATTAAATAGTGTGTAATATGCAAAACAGGATGCAACATAACCTCAACTGGATATATCTTGCAAAAAAAATTCATTTCCCGCCAAAACAAGAAAAAGAAGGGAAATATCTCCCCTTGAATTCAGGTAATTTTGCAATCTCCTACTTACTAAATGTCCTCATGTCGCCCATTGACCTAACTCATTCATAGCTTCAATATTAGTCATTCTCGAACTTCTACATCTGAAAAGTTCTCAATGAACCAACAAATCCTTGTTTCAAAAAAAAACCCAGAATTTTCTTTTAGGCAAAAGAAACCAAGAATCTAAATACAGGCGTTTTATAAAACTGAGAAACAATTACCGAACACAACACGATACTTCCCACAATATGCCTCAACAAAAAGGTGAATATTCATACTTGCTTTGCAGCTAAGATGTTGACATCTAGAGCAGCTTTCTCTGCAGTATTGCCTTCTCCAAAAACACTACAACCAGCATTCACATCTATTGATACCAATGCTTCTGTCTGCTCTATCACTAAAGAACCCCCATTCGATAGAGCAACCCTAATAAATGGAGTTGCATACTTGAAAATTAATTTAGTTTGAGGGTCAAGTAAGACTAAGTTGAGGCTTGATGGCAGGTTAACTCAAAGGATTGATTGAATAAATTAACACTAATAACTCAAATTCGGGGTTAATAGCATATAGGATATTTGTGCAGTTGGCATAAAACCAAAAATTCAATTTAGTATATACTTGTGGCATAGTTATATTTTTCATGTATGATATAACTGGCTTTATATGATAAAAGTTAGATCCTGAACAAGCATGTATAAACTAATAATTTGCAATTTTTCAGATTATGTACATAAGATCCTTCATTGTACATCTACCCAATCAAGATGGCATGGTTCACCTGTATCACACCAAACCAATTTTTGCTTTTATACAAGACGAGATAGCTTAGTATCACACCTTTTAGAAAGAATGCCGTTTATCTCTTCTTCAATTTTGTACTCGTCAAAAATTGGTGTTCTTTTATCATACAATTCTACCCTCTCACAAAGCTCTGGGGCCTTTTCTTGGAGATAACTCATTACCTGGGCAAATTAAAGAATCAAACTCAGATTTCTGATTATTTGTTTATTGGGATATACACACAAATAAAAAAAAAATTATATTAGTAAGCATTTTATCAATCATAAGGTTGTCAAATAAGTTTGTTGTGAATATAACCTATCCCTTGATTATTTAAATTTATTTAGTTCACTAAATGTGCTTAATTGCAAGTCCATTATGGTATTAAAGATAGCATTTTATAATGCATAGCAACAAACATTCACTTACCTCATTGTACGTACGAGCAGAGTCAACTACCATTCTTTTGACCTGAGAAAAAAATCACCCCTTATGAGTTAATTGTTTTGTTATGCAAAACAAAAATCAATAAGAAATGGCTAAATAACTAGATGCACAACTCAATAGAGACTCAACCAAAATTACCAACAATAAGAGCCCTAGGCAATCATAAGTTCTTTTTGCTCTATGTGTCTTGATTAGGGGTATTCATTGGGTCTGGTTTATTTGGTTTTCAACCGAACTGAAAAAGTTCGGATTAAATGGTTTGGTTTTTCATGGATCGGTTCGGTTGAAGTTTTGAATTACTCCGGATTTTATATTTGGTTCGGTTAAGATTTTTCAAAACCAAAAAGGTCAAACCAACCAAACTATATGATTCAAATCCATATTTCAGTTTTTGGACTTCAAATCAAGAAAAATTTCGGTTTGTATATTTTAGAACATTGACATATTTTGTATGGAATTGAACAATGTATGTAATGTCAACAACCAATATTTATTTATATGATTATTAAATGATATTTGTGTATGTATTGAGTTCTAACCTTTTAAAATTTAATCTCTTTTTTCGGTTCAACCGAACAAACTGAAATTTAATGTGGTTATTTTGGTTTGGTTGACAAGTTAAATTCGGCTGATTCGGATATATTTTTGAAAACCGAATAAAATTTTGGTTTGACTATTTTAATTCGGTTTTAACCGAACTGACCCAATGAACACCCCTAGACTTGATCACATTCAAAATTTTAATATAGATCCAAGCCAAACACAGATGATTAGAGGCTCTACACAAAGAACACCAAGTTGGCAAAACAAGACTAAAAAAACAAAGACAAAGCGTTAAACCTTGTCATTAAATAAATCTTGGACAACAGAAAGGGTCTGAGGCATGGCACCGTGCAGCAACATAGGCACAGCCCCTTCAACGCCCTCGTCAGCAGCTCTTGCCGCTGACCTGGCACGCTCAGTAATCTCCTTCCAGGTCGAAAGAAGCCCATACAGTTCCTTCTGTAGCTCCTCTAATGAGTGACCTGCTGCCACGGTTCGCACTACCAGGCCGATGCCTGGTGGTGGCTTGAGGCCCTTTTTTGCTATTAATTTCAGACGGGTCTTCTCCGACCTGGAAATTTTTCCTGACACACCAATCTTGTCCTTTTCAGTATCTAGCACCTGAGGAATTTTCTATAAGTCAATTTGTTTTGTTGTTTTAAACTTTTAGTAATTAGGCCAAGCCCTCGGTATTAAAGTAGCTTTAATTACCGGAACCAGTTGGAACCATTGTTGCCCCGGCATGGCAATATTTATTCTGGCCGTAATACAAAGGCCATACTAGCCTGGGTCCAATCCCAATTGCTGGTAAATGGTCTCGGTTAAACCCCAATTGCTGGTAAATGGTCCGATGGGCATTGGACCAAATTAGGTCCGACCCGGTCGGAGCCGTCCGATCCACATCAAGATTCGTGTGGACTTGATCCGCGTGAATCTTAAAGCTGTCTGCGTGGATCTTGATGCGGATTGGAAGGCTCCGACCGGGCATCGGACCGCTCCAGATTCTGTGGCAGACACCTGTTCTTATTACTTTTATATGTATGTCTTTATTTATTTTTTTGGTGGGGGTATACTAACAATATTAGCCCTGATCATGGTCAGACCCAAGAACTTCAATGAGGTGGTGATCATGTCAGCACAACTGAAATAAATAACTCTATAAAAAGCACTGTTATCAGAACCGGACCGGACCGGACTGTCCGGCCGGAATAAACCGGAACCGGCTTCTACTCCGGTTTGGTTTGTTCAAGAGACCATGTATACTACTGAACCGGTAAATCCGGATTAATAAACCGGTTTTTTTTATAAAACCGCTCTCGTTTTAAAGAAAAAACCGGATTTTGAGTAGGTTCAGTTTTTCATGCTTGCATTAAATGAGATAGACTAAAAGCTGATAACTAGGCTGTAAGCTATCAAATCCGTACACGTGCTCAGAAATCAAATAAAGTACCAACACAAGTTAGTATTTATTGTTTGGTGAAAGTTGCACTTAAAACCTCAAAGATTTTAGATATTTTAAAAGAATCAATTATTTAGTATAATAAGTTTTTTTTAATTTATAGTATAAAAAGTTAAAACCGATATCTATTGTGCATATTTATTTCTTTTGCAAAAATAGTTGTTATTATTTATATTGATTATAATTTTCACAATTTTTTATCAAAACTGCCTCTTGATAATTATCAAATAAAAATAAATAAAATTAAGTGATTATATTATTTCCTGTGAAAAAAAAAACATTCGATTATTTTTAATAAAATTGGTATTTTCATTCTATTTAGATGTTAAATTTTAATATATATCTATTATTTTGATTTTGTATTATATTATTGAGTATGTATGTGCGAATTTTCACAAATACAATATAAATAATATGTTTTTTTTAACAATCCTCACATCTCATATATGTTTAGTATTTAAATAAACCAGCAATTGAACCGGTTGACCCACCGGTCCGACCAGTAAACCATTGACCCGAAGCTTTACCGGGTCGATGTCCGGATTCTGATAACATTGATAAAAAGAAAAAGAAAATATTTCTGCTAAAGAAGTGCTACTAACCAAAAATCGACTGCTTAGTTTTGGATAAGGGGTGAGTGTAGGGCTCTTTTTGGGAAGTTCTTCTTTTTTAACTTGAACTATAATCTTTGTACCTTTCTTCACATTAACCCACTGATTCCTCTTTTTATTATTTCCACCTTGCAATGGCTCAAACACAGAATCGGCCACCTCCACATCCTCCCCAAACTCATCTTCTATCTCCTCACCGTCGCCTTCATTAACCCCCTCCAAATCCTCCTCTCTCTCCTCCTCTTTCTCACCTGTGGTATAAACAAATGGTTTTATAGATTGCTTAATTTCCATGAAACCTTGTCTCATACCAATATCAACAAATGCACTTTTTGAATGAGGCACGAGCTCTGTAATTACCCCTAGGTATATATCATCTTTATGCACCTTATGTTTTTCTGATTCCAGCAAAAGCTCAACAAGCTTCCCTTCCTCCAAAACTGCAATCCTTTGCATGGTGTACACCGAGGAATTGACTAGTATGACAGTGGACCCCATATCCACCTCCCTCGGTGGACGCACGACAACTGCCTCTGTTTGTTCTTCAAGTAGTGAGTATAGTTTGGCATATGTAAAGTCAATTAACCATGGTACTTCTATAAGGTCATATTTTTCTCTTTGCAACTTGGAGCTGGAATTCTCAATGCAATCATGGCCATTGATTTGGATAATACTCTGGTCATCTTTTCTTGTAGTGCCATTTTTAATTTCCAGAATCTTCTGCTCACCTGCCAATCACTGAGAGTAATTAAAATATCCAGCATCATAACAAAGAAATATACAAATAAATAAATAATCAAAATTGTATAGTAGTTCAATTGTTGGAATGGGACCATCTTTTGATTCATTTTGTGGAGTCGTCATGAGTGTTGTGCAAATACTTCTTGCATTCTCTTCGAATACTGTTTCTAATAATTAAAATTAGCATCAGAATCTAAAGCCTTCATTTCTTCGGAAAATGTCACTCAAAATTTCTAAACTTTTCTATTCTGATTCATTTTATTACCATCATGAAACTTAGAAGAAAAAAGTAAAAAAATAGACAATTTATGCTGTTGAATAGCAAATAATTGAGAAAATACATAATATAAAATTTCACTCATATGAATTAATTCTCCCCAGCTTTGAATCGGCCTCCCCATCATGCTACTTTATAAGAGAAATGCCAAAAAGTAAAATTAAAGCAATCAACAAATTTGAAATTATTATTCGACCAAATACCTGGAGAGAGAGCTTGTTGGGCTGGATGGGCTAATGGATCTATTGTAAAGCCCGAATCCAATAGCCAAGATCCCCATGAAGGAAGGGGAAACCTATGTATTGACTCACGCATCCAACAATCCATAACCCTAATCAAGTCATCCCCTCCAGTTGAGACAGGAACAGAGAGAGAATACTCAGGTCCCGGTCTCCATTCCATAACTGAAGAGGTATGCCTTATGATATAGTTATACTTGAAGTTGATTCCCCATGGTACCTGAAAACACATGTGAACTTCAGAGAAGTGGCATTGAAGGCCCAAAGAATGTAAATATAAAACCAACAAACTGGTCAATACCAGTACTGGACCTGACATAAGGTTCCAAAGACCCAGTCACACACTTTAGATCAAATACAACTAAAGATTGTTTCAGAAAAATCAGATTAAATTTTTAACTTCTTTGCAAAAGCAACACAATAACTCTCTTATTATTAGCAACCACAGCTAAGTAATTATTGTATTTGGGTCTAAGTTATTTGACACCAGCACTCATCATTAGATCGAGTTTATACAAACTGTGGATTGTTTTTGTTTTTGACAAGTTTCACCTGACAAACATCAACTTATTCAAATGTTGCTTTACAAGTTAATATTGTAAAGTCAGGGTAATTTAGCTTTCTTTTACGTCCCTCCTTGAAAATATGGAAATACTAGGTTCATATGTGCAATTGATCTACAGTACTGTGTCATCGTACTTTAATTTGGGTTTCCCACAAATTGGAGGTGTGAAGCGAACGAGAGAAAGGAATAGCCTGATGTGGGTCCCAGCAGCCCAACGAATCTAGGCCCCCTGTTACGTATACTACTCCATCTGTGATGTCTGCTTCTATGCTCCATATTACTGTACAATGTGCTTTACAAGCCACACTGGAAACATCTGAAATAATAATAAAAGTTAAGTTGATTGGTCTGATCTACATAATACATGCATGAATTACAGTATCAGATATAGAATAAGGAACTCCTTCACAGAACCATTATTTCACTTTATTGACAGATGAAACCAAATATTTTGCATATTACAAGTAATGCTCGGCAAGTAAAAACAAGGTTAAGGGAAGCAAAAGTGACCACATTGTCCCTACTTTTTCCATATTAACTCAAACTAACATTCTATAAGTAGCTCAGGGAATTTGCAGCTTAGACCCCAATCATGTTGACTTGATTTTTTTACACAACTTTGCGCAGTAAACACAAAACGTTATTACCACTAGCAAATTTGCCAATATAATGGAATACAGCTTCTATATAACTCTGGCTTGCAATTAGGGGTGCAAACGGATCGGATATTATCCGTTCGGATCCGGATCCGTATCCGATTTTTTGCGGATACGGATATTACTTATGCGGATACGGATACGGATATGGTTTCAATTTTTGAAAGCGGATACGGATATTATCCGTATCCGTAACTTTTTATTTAACGGATATCCGTGTAACCCAGTAAAAAGTTTTCTGAAATTAGACCTTTCAACTTCTCAATTCCATTTCTACGCGACGGTTCGACTTCTTCTTTCATTATGACGGAGCGAAAAAACTTCCACGAATAGATTATTTTCGGATTGCTGCTTCGTTTCACTGAATTTGGCGAGTTCCTCTGACAGTTCAACTTCTTCTCTCAAGTTTCTCTTACTAAGGACTTAAGAAGGTACAGACGGCAGTTTGATTTTGATTATTATTGTTGGATTGTTGCTCCTGTCCGAATTTTGACTATTGTTGTTGGATTTTAGCTTTTGACTCACTAAATTTCTATTATTTTTGTTAGATTTTTTATTTGCGATCTTGTCTGTTAGTGAGGTTTTAGGGTTTTGTCTCTTAGTGAGATTTTAGACTAAATATCAAGAATATTTATGAAACTTTATAATATTCAGTCTAATAATCACATCTTTGACAATGATATAATTTTAAAGACATTAAATGCAACATTTCTTCTACAGAAAAGAACCGATTCCTGACAGAGATATGATGCAAACCAGTATTTCAAAATTATCTGTTATAAAAAAATGATCACAAGTGCAAATGAGTCACTTTCAATGTCTCATGCGTTTGTATACAACATACAAATTCATGTAGATTAAAATCTAGGTTAATTTTAAAAAAAATACTGTCAGCTTTAGAATTCACCATATGTCATGCATTTTGATAATTCAGTATATATTATGTATCCAAATGCCTCAGCAGCTTCATCATATATTATTGTTTGGAAAGACTAACTAATTCTTCCAATTATTTAGAATTATGTTGGTGAATTTTAGTTAATTAGATGTGGTCGGTGAATTGGTGAATTTTAGTTATGGCTATATATATTTTGTAATGGCATAACTTATATATTTTGAATTAAGAATCCGAATTATATCCGTATTTGTATTCGTATTCGAAAAATATTCGATCCGTATCCGTATTCGTTTAATATCCGATCCGTATCCGATTAATATCCGATCCGTATCCGTATCCGAAAAAAAAAATACGGATACGGATATGGTTTTAGCACTATCCGATCCGTTTGCACCCCTACTTGCAATTGGGCATTTTTTGTTAGAAACTAAATATCTAAAACTGAATGGTGTTAGTTGAAATAAGAAAACATTGGGGTACTATTGGCAAACAACGTAAAATCTGGTTCTACAATTGCAAATAATCCAGTAACTTCTCACAATTCAATCGAATTGTAAAATTGCAAATACTATACAACAATCGGATTGGATTGGATAGGGACCCCTGTTCACTAATTGCTGGGTTTAGGATGCAATTCAGAAAAAGGAAGGCTATGCTTGATTGTGTTTATATACTATGGTGGCTGAGATCACTCAATAGTACTTTCAAACAGGGTTAGAAAGAGTTTAAGGGGGGTTTTAGTATGTGTTGTTATTTAATTTAATTGCAGGAGTGCTAATTGTAAGATGTAAGAACTTCTTATTTTCTTTAATGAAAACTGGTGGAAAATTTTGCTAGAAAAAAGAAAAAAATCTATAATAAGACATGCAGAGCAAACCTCATAATAAGTTTAGCAGAAGTAGGTCAAAGATGTAGCCTCCTTACAAATACATAATAAAAATTAATAAATAAACAAATACATAAACAAATAAAAAAGGTATGCAGTGACAGACCAGATCTTTGAGACAGAGATGGAGAACTGAAGGAATGAGTTTGAAGAGCGAAATGAGTAGTGCCGACATTATCCTTTGAATGAGTTGAATAACTGAAATACCTGTATAATGATAGTGGAATTGGTTAGCCTTAAATCAAAATTATTAGCCAATTTCGTACGAATTGGAAAAAGTGTGTGTAAAACTAGTGAAAATTGGAGTTTAAAGTTAACGTGCAAGGGTTTGAATGGAAACTGCCAGTGAAATAGAATAAGAAAACCCTTTTAATCAGACGACACAAGCTGGAGCAACCAAAGAAGGTGCGGCGGACATTAGAGAGAGAGGAGGATAGATGCGAAGAGGAACAACACATTATCTCCATTGGACCTCCTCTCTTAGAAGGAGAGATGCAAACGCTAGAGAGAGGAATTGGTGGAGGGCAAGGAGAAGCCATGGCCATGGAGATGGCACTGCATGTCAGTGACGAGAGATTCCGAACGAAGGGTTTCAGAGGAGATAAGAACACTAACTCGGAACTCATTTCGTATCATATTAGATCAGGACCGTCTAATCAGAATCCGCACGAATCTGTGCATTCTACCTCGGATTGGCCCGATGAGAATCCGACGGTCCTGATCTAAACAGAAATATTCTGTTACTCAGTGTAATTTAGTACTAGTAATTTAACTTGAATAGGAGGAAAAACAATAACGAGTAGGGTTAAAATGCCAAAAGTTTTATTAATAGAAAATAAAATAAAAAAATATCGATATTGAAAAAGTATTTGACGAAAATTTGAGATATAGCTAAAACGTAATAGTCCATAACGTCCAGATTAACTTTGTATTTATTTTCTTACTAATTTTAATAATTGTGTTTCGAAGCTTTAATATTATCTTACACAAATCTTAATACTCATTAAAAAAATTACTTGTTTTAATAATTACTTGTCCTATTATGTAAAAATATTACATACATGTAAAAAAAATATGTAAGAATATTGCATACATGTAAAAAATTAAAAACTACAAACAACCAAAAATTGGAGTTTTTCATCAAAAATTATGCAAGTTTAATGTTCAATTTTTTACTTGCATTTTTGTTGTATGTCTTCAGTCCGTAAATTAATTTATCTTGATTAATATAAATTAGTGGTCAGCAAATAAATTTTAAGTCCAAATTAGCTGTCAATAAATTATTTTTTTATATATATTTTTTTTAATTTACATACAAAATAAGTAATTACAAAAGAAATGGCAGAGAAACGCAACCTCTTAGACTGCTATGTTTCGAAATTTTCACAATTTAGAGTTTAAAATTGTTACAGATAAAAAAGAAATAGCATCTTGAGACCGCATATAGACCGAAATTTTTATTAATCGAAAAAAAATATCGCGAAACGGCAGAACTTTTACGGAAATTCTATATATAGGTAAAACGGAAATTTTCGTACTGTCTCATGAGACGTGACGAACCATCCTGTCCGGTTTAACGCTTTCGCTAACCCATTTCTCCGTTAATCGTAAATTAGAAACGGTAGCAACTATCCCGTCTGACCTCCAAAAAAAAAAACACTGGACGGTAGGAACCATTTCGTCCAAGACGAAAAAAAAGAAGAAGCTAAGAACAGTAGGAACCATCCTGTTCAAGACAAAAAAAAAAAGAGTGAGGCTATGGTGCTATGCATAGCACCAATGACTAGTGTACTACGGCTCAATATGGTACTTTTTAAAATCCTAACGGTCAATCCGGCGTTCAATGTGATATCCATATGAATATGTACTTGCAAACTAAATTTTATATTTTTTCGAATTTTTTTACTATTTTTTCAGATAGGTAGAAAAATCAGTGTTTTTTGAAAATTTTGGACCATCAAAATTCTACTTATCTGAAAAAATAGTAAAAAAATTTAAAAAAATATAAAATTTAGTTTGCAAGTACATATTCATATGGTTATCACATTGAACGGTCGTTAGAATTTTAAAAAATACCATATTGAGCCGTAGTCTCACTCAAAAAAAAATGTCTAAAATATCTGGATCGCATGCTCTAGAAATTGGGAGGAATGATGGTCGCTGTCAATATATCACTGTTACTCTGACAACAATGTGGTTAAGTCAAGCATGTAAGTTTGACTTTAGCATTTTATTTTGGGCCTAATTTCCTCCATCTAACAACCCTCGCATGAAAAAGCAGAACAAGGAGAACTTTACCTAACATACCGTCCCTGGCTTAATATCTGTACAGCATGCAATCTAGAGCCATCTAAATGCCGCACTCTGAGCATTGATCAGAAGATCCAAATCATACGCGACCTGTCCAATTTGGGTGTTGGGTCTCGGACGGAATGATCCAATCTGTTTCTAGTCTTTTTCTTTTTTTTTGGACGGGATCAATTCTACTGTCCGGTGTGTTTTTTTTTTAATGGTCAGATGGGATAGTTCCTACCGTCCCTGATTTATGATTAGCGGTCCAGAGAGGTTGATGAAGGTGTTAAACCGGACGGGATGGTTTGTCACGTCTCATGAGACGGTATGAAAATTTCCGTTCTACCTATATATAGAATTTCCGCAAAAGTTCTACCGTTTCGCGATATTTTTTTTAATTTTTTTTCGATTAATAAAAATTTCGGGCATGTACATGTAGGTGGAATTCAGATCCAGTGAAGTAACTCAAAAATTAGATTTTGGATTGGGACCATCTGATTCGAATCCGTGACTATCCATCTAAAAGTCAAAATAACGGTTTTACATGTGCATTTTTTGTTGTTGGCTGAGCATTTTCTCAAACCTACTAATAGTTTCTTCAACGCTACGCGCCTTGTTGCTGCATTTTGTTAAAGATATCTATCACATCCTCCTCACTTCCTTGGCTCACCCTCTCTATCTCATCAATAAATTTGGAATTTTCCAGAATTCAAAAAGATGATGAGTTAGAGTTTTCAATCCATTCCACTAGGGCTATACATAAATCCGCCACTGAACGCATGCATTTAAACAAAAATTTAATTCTAACCATATATTCAAATTTGCATTAAGTTTAACTACTTGCTCAAAAATAGGAATTTTACCGCTACTCTTTACAAAAATGGGTTAGCTTTTCCCATCTACGAAAATACTTCCGTAATTTATTCCTATTAATTTAAAGAGTTGAAAGAAAACACTGGTTCGAATAAACTTTGCATGAATCGACTGTTTGCTTTTGAATTTTGTTTCCAGGTGTGAGGACAGTAGGCACTCGGTCTTGAAAATAAAATAAATCCTGATTGCAGGAAAAAAATGTTAAGCTTTACCATAAACAAAGGGACTATTTGTACAATGACATGAATCATGTTGCACCGCTCTTTAATTTCTTAATGAGAAAGTGGCCACGGCTCCTTGAATTCTTATTTGGAAAGTGACCGCGGCTCCTTAAATTCTTTTTGCGAAAGGGGCCACTTGAATTCTTAGTTCTTGTGTCCCGAACCTGTAAGGCTGAGATGTCTATGATTTCCTGTTGGTCTCCTTTCATATAGAGTAACTCAAATTTTCCCCGACTTAATGCATCCACCCGCTGTTAATTTGAGAAAAAAAAAAAAGTGCATGACAGTCTATTTTTAGTATCAGTACACACAGAAAAAGAGATCCTTTGACGCTAAATACGACATACAAGTTTTTGGTATTGTTATGTACAGCTGGACTCTTGAATAAATTACAATTGATGGTTTGATTAAAAAGAGAGAGAGAGAGAGAGATCATTTGAGGTTAAATTCAAATTCAAATTGAATCTTAAATAAGGGTTCAATTTTATATTTTTGTAACTTTTTTTTACTATTTTAAACAATAGGGCATTTTAACCCTACTCTTTTACATATATGCAAGTTAGCTAGCAGAGGCCAAATTGCGTTAAAACTGGCTAACCATGGAACCAAGGGTAACAGCAACTTGATTGAGGATCTAGTAGCCCAGTTGGAGATGTAGTTGCTCTCTTGAGTCTTGACATCTATGGGCAATTTTGTGAAAAGCGAGAAAAATAGCAATACCTTTAAAGAGATGCGCACATTAAGAGAAACACTCAACACAGCCAGCTTAATACTGTTGCCAGATCTGAGGTAGGAGTTCATGTGCTTGTCAACCCGCAGCATTAAATTGGGCCATGTTTTAGGATTTTCCAGATCAGGCCTGTGATTTGATGAGGCCTGTTTAACCAAAAGAATGACAATACATTATAACACCTAAAATAAAAGAGGGTTCAAATGCCTCCATTTTTTTTGTGACTCCATCATGCCTCCCATCTATTATTTTCAAATAACAAAAAATTTAGTTAAAAAAAAAACCATTACATGTGATCAATATTATTTTCTCTACATGCACATAAAAAATTACCACTTTTTTTATTTTGGTTTTATATGAATCAACAAGTTCAAAAATCAACGTCCATAATTTATCCATGTTGGTGTATTTTTGCAAACTCTTGATACTAATCAAAACAAAATCGAAATGTCTTGACCTTTTATGTGCATAGAAAAAATAATATAGATCATATCTAATGGTTTTATTTTGACATTTAAGTTTTAAATTTCAAGTTATTTTAGTTCTAAAAATGGAGGCATTTGAACCCTCAAAATAAAAACAGCTACAAGAAAAGAGAGTACGATAGTATCAAGGAGGGGCCAAACAGGAGAAGTGACACTGGTATATAATGGTATGCAACAGCACAGGTTTTACTGTCAATTTCATTCTTTCTTCCTTCTTTTCACAATCCAAAGTTGTAATATTTTTTCTCACCTTCCAAGCCTATCCTGAGGTTAATTAGGTCTAATTGAAGAAATGATGGACTTGGAGACTTAATTAGGTTAACTTTGGGTTAAATGTAAAATTTATGGAACATTTACCAGACAAATCAGATCGGCAACTGCCATTGAAACTTAAAAAGGACTTACAAGAAAGCGGCGAATATGATTTTCAATTTTCATAAAGGACATCTCTAGTGCCTCAACCCGGCCGGTACCTGGGCAACAGATGCACGGCTGACTAATCATAAATGGGACACTCGGCCTTACCTACATTATAACACATGCAAATATCTTTTACTCTCACCTCAAAAAAATATATACATCTTTTACTCGATATACCCATTGGATTGGCTCAAGGAAATTGAAACATTATCTGATGCAAAATTACACTACGAAATTCTTAGTCAAATCTTAGTATTATAATAGAGGAGGCTATGGTAATATGCATATTACACAGCAGCCCGCGCTATGGACCCAATATTTCCGTTTTAAAGTCCAAACAGTCGATCTGAACCGTTCAACATGATCTTCATATGAAAATGTACTTGAAGACCAAACTTTACATTTTTTTTTTTAGAATTTTTAGAATATTTTTTTAGATAGGTCAAAAATCACTTGATTTGAAAGTTCTAGACCATAATAAGCATATTACCATAGCCTAATTCATTATAATATACTAGCACAAAAGGGGGTTCATAGGGCTCAATTGCGAGTTAATTTGTACAAGTTGGGATAACTGAAAGCTCAAATTGAGGCTTAATCACACAAACACACACACACACTTAGAGAATGTACGTATTAAAAGTGAGATATATCATATATACCCTTTTCCTA
This sequence comes from Carex kokanica, assembly GCA_025461125.1. NCBI lineage: Eukaryota > Viridiplantae > Streptophyta > Magnoliopsida > Poales > Cyperaceae > Carex > Carex kokanica. Next base: position 219,387 of record JAJGRX010000403.1, on the reverse strand, counting down.
GAAAGCTCCATCAAGCTGTGATCTGAGAGCTCATAAACTTTAACTTTAGAACGATCTCGTTTAACTGCCTTTGTCATCTCTTCAAACACCTTCCATATACTTGCTGATGCAGTAAAGAGTAAATAAAATAACAAAGGCTTGTAGTTTGAGAGCATTGATGGAAGTAAAAGCAAAAAAAAAAGCTTAAAGTCCTGGTAACTTACATTTATCAGACATTTTAATGAAATCCACAACAATTATGCCGCCGAGATCTCTCAAACGCAGCTCCCTTGCAATCTTAAAAAAAAAAGGATATTTATGGTACATTTTGCAAATAACACCCTAGTAGGTTATGATACTTGAGAATAGAACTCAATATCTTGATATTTGGGATAATTTGCCCTAGCACCAAAGAGTCCTTTTTTCTAATACAAAATCAAGCCAAGCAGACTGAAAATGTGGGATTCAGAGCTCAGCTTTTGTTTTACTTAAATCTATTTATATGGTTGAGGGTCAAACCAAAAGAGAGTGCAAGATTATTGAAAATATACAAAATTTTGCATGGTACATCCAAATTCATTAAATAGTGTGTGTAATATGCAAAACAGGATGTAACATAACCTCAACTGGATATATCTTGCAAAAAAATTTCATTTCCCACCAAAACAAGAAATCAGAAGGGAAATATCTCCCCTTAAATTCAGGTAATTTTACAGTCTCCTACTTACTAAATGTCCTCGTGTCACCCATTGACCTAACTCATTCGTAGCTTGAATATTAGTTGTACCCAAACTTCTACGTCTGAAAAGTTCCCAATGAACCACAAATCCTTGTTTCAAAATAACCCAGAATTTTCTTGTTGGCGAAAGAAACCAAGAATTTAGATACTGGTGTTTTATAAAACTAAGAAGCAATTCCTAAACTTTTCAATAAAATCAGGACTAATTTCTGGTTCTTCCAGACTGCAAATGGTGATCTGCTAAGACTTTACGGGCCCCGCATGGAAACTTCCAAACAAATCAGAACATAATGAGAATACTCCCCACAAAATATGCCTCAACAAAAAGGTAAATATTCGTACTTGCTTTGCAGCTAAGAGGTTGACATCTAGAGCAGCTCTCTCTGCAGTATCGCCTTCTCCAGAAACACTAGAACCAGCATTCACATCTATTGATACCAATGCTTCTGTCTGCTCTATCACTAAAGAACCCCCATTCGATAGAGCAACCCTAATAAATGGAGTTGCATACTGGAAAATTAATATAGTTGAGGGTCAAGTAAGACTGACTTTATGTTGAGGCTTAATGGCAGGTTAAATCAAAGGATTGATTGAATAAATTAACCCTAATGACTCAAGTTTGGGGTTAATAGCATATAGAATATTTGTGCAGTTGGCATAAACAGAAAATACAAATTAGTATATACTTGAGGCATAGTTAAATTTTCACATATGATAATAACTGGACTAATATGATAGAAGTTATATCCAGAACAAGCATGTATAAACTAATAATATGCATTTTTTCAGATTATGTATATAAGATCCATAATTGTACATCTACCCAATCAAGATGGTACGGTTCACCTGTCTGGTGCAAATGGCCTTCACACCAGAGTACAGACCAAATCAATTTTTGTTTTTATACAAGATGAAGATAGCGGAGTACCACACCTTTTAGAAAGGATGCCGTTTATCTCTTCTTCAATTTTGTACTCGTCAAAAATGGGTGTTCTTTTATCATACAATTCTACCCTCTCACAAAGCTCCGGGGCCTTTTCTTGGAGATAACTCATTACCTGGGCAAATTAAAGAATCAAACTCAGATTTCTGATTATTTGTTTATTGGGATATACACACAAATAAAAAAAAATTATATTAGTAAGCATTTTATCAATCATAAGGTTGTCAAATAAGTTTGTTGTGAATATAACCTATCCCTTGATTATTAAAATTTATTTAGTTGCTGAATGTGCTTAATTGCAAGTCCATTACAGTATTAAAGATAGCATTTTATAATGCTAGCAACAAACATTCACTTACCTCATGATACGTACGAGGAGAGTCAACTACCATTCTTTTGACCTGAGAAAAAAATCACCCCTTATGAGTTAATTGTTTTGTTATGCAAAACAAAAATCAATAAGAAATGGCTAAATAACTAGATGCACAACTCAACTATTGACTCAACTAAAATTACCAATAATAAGAGCTCTAGGCAATCAAAGTTCTTTTTGCTCTATGTGACTTGATTAGGGGTATTCACTGGGTTGGGTTTATTTGGTTTTCAACCGAACAAAAAAAGTCCGGATTAAATGGTTCGGTTTTTCATGGATCGGTTCGGTTGAAGTTTTGAATTACTTTGGATTTTATATTTGGTTCAGTTTAATTTTTTTTATTGTTTTGAAAGTAGTTTTTATATTGTTCAGCCCCCTTTATAAAATGCTAAATGTGTGCTTGTAGTCTAGTGGTTAGAATTTCACTTTGTGGTTGTGGAGACTTGGGTTCAAATCCCAACTACCACATTATGCATTTTACTATTTAGCCCCCCCTCATCTAAATTTTCTTGTTTCACCCCTAAAAACAACAGGGGCAGAACTAGAAAATTTAGATTGGGGGGGGGGGGGGGGGGGGGGGGGCGGTGGGGGGGTGGGTGGTAAAATTTAAAATGCATAATGTATGGCCAAGACTTGAACCCAAGGCTCCACAATAACAAATTGGAATTCTAACCACTATGCTACAAGCACACATGTGATACTTTATGAGGGGGGGCTGAACTATACTTAAAACTTTTAAGAAAAATAAAATTTCAATTACATTTCAATATACATGATTAAAACTTTTGAAATCATGGGGGTGGCTAAGCACCCCTGGGCTATACATAGACCCACCCCTGTCAGAGTCTCTACGTGAAGAACACCGAGTTGGCAAAACAAGACTAAAAAACAAAGAAAAATACTTCAACCTTGTCATTAAATAAATCTTGGACAACAGAAAGGGTCTGAGGCATGGCACCGTGCAGCAACACAGGCACAGCCCCTTCTACGCCCTCGTCAGCAGCTATTGCCGCTGACCTGGCACGCTCAGTAATCTCCTTCCAGGTCGAAAGAACCCCATGCAGTTCCTGCTGTAGCTCCTCTAATGAGTGACCTGCTGCCGCAGTTCGCACTACCAGGCCGATGCCTGGTGGTGGCTTGAGGCCCTTTTTTGCTAGTAATTTCAGATGGGTCTTCTCCGACCCAGAAATTTTTCCTGACACACCAATCTTGTCCTTTTCGGTATCTAGCACCTGAGGAATTTTCTATATGTCATTTTCTTTTGTTGTTTTAAACTTTTAGTATTTAGGCCAAGCCCTCAGTATTACAGTAGATTTGGCAGATATGTATTTCTTTATGTGCTTTAGGAGTTTGCTAACAATATTAGCCCTCAGCTGGTATGCCCTGATCATGGTCAGACCCAAGAGCTTCAATGAGGTGGTGGTCATGTCACAGTGGGTTTTCAGAACATGAAAGTTCATTTTATTCTTCCTTTCAATGAGGTGGTGGTGTCTGGTTGAGGCCTAAACCATGGAATAAGGGGTTTATGTCTCAGTTATTCCACCAAACGCGGATTAAACTCTAAAATTATGCCTCTAAATTTAAACCACCTATCAAGGTGACTAAAGAGTTAGTCTCCCTACATTAAGCTTAGGCTATGACAATTTTTTTCCCCTCTCTCCCTTCTTTGATTGATACTATTTGTTAACAGCTTAGGCTATGACATAACTTTAGACCTCAACCAAACATTAAGCTTAGGCTGCCCTATGTTGGAATAATCAACTTAGGCCTCCAAAATATAGGCCTCAACCAAACACCAGCACATTAGCCTGGACATATGTGCAGCACAACTGAAATAAATAACCCTATAAAAAAAATAAGAAAATAGATCTGCTAAAGAAGTACTACTAACCAAAAATCTACTGCTTAGTTTTGGATAAGGGGTGAGTTTAGGGCCCTTTTTGGGGAGTTCTTCTTTTTTAACTTGAACTATAATCTTTGTGCCTTTCTTCACATTAACCCACTGATTCCTCTTTTTATCATTTCCACCTTGCAAAGGCTCAAACACAGAATTGGCCACCTCCACATCCTCCCCAAAGTCATCTTCTATATTCTCACCCTCGCCTTCATTAACACCCTCCAAATCCTCCTCTCTCTCCTCTTCTCTCTCCTCCTCTTTCTCACCTGTGGTATAAACAAATGGTTTTATAGATTGCTTAATTTCCATGAAACCTTGCTTCATACCAATATCAACAAAAGCCCGTTTTGAACAAGGCACGAGCTTTGTAATTACCCCTAGGTATATATCATCCTTTTGCACCTTATCTTTTTCTGATTCCAGCAAAAGCTCAACAAGCTTCCCTTCCTCCAAAACTGCAATCCTTTGCATGGTGCACGCGGAAGAATTGACTAGTATGACAGTGGACCCCACTTCCACCTCCCTTGGGGGACGTGCGGCAACTGCCTCTGTTTGTTCTTCAAGTAGCGAGTATAGTTTGGCATATGTAAAGTCTATTGACCATGGTTCTTCTATAAGGCCATATTTTTGTCTTTGTAACTTGGAGTCGGAATTCTCAGTGCAATCATAGCCATTGATTTGGATAATACTGTGGTCATCTTTTCTTGTAATGCCATTTTTATTTTCCAGAATCTTCTGCTCACCTGCCAATCACTGAGAGTAATTAAAATATCCAGCATCATATCAAAGAAATAAACAAATAAATAATCAAAATTGTATAGCTTCATTGTTGGAAGGGACCATCTTTTGATTCATTTTGTGGAGTTGTCATGAGTATTGTGCAAATACTTCTTTGCATTCTCTTCAAAAACTGTTTCTATTAATTGGAATAAGCCCCAGAATCTAAAGCCTTCATTTCTTCGGAAATTGTCACTCAAAATTTCGAAACTTTTCTATTCTACTCATTTTATTACCATCATAAAACTTAGAAGAAAAAGTATAAGAAACATAGACAATTTATGCTGTTGAATAGCAAATAATTGATTAAATACATAATATAAAATTACAGTTATATGCATTAATTCTCCCCAGCTTTTGAATCGGTCTCCCCATCGTGCTACTTCAAAAAATAAGTGCTAAAAAGTTAATTTAAAGCAATCAACAAATTCGAAATCATTATTCGACCAAATACCTGGAGAGAGCTCTTGTTGGGCTGGATGGGTTAATGGATCTACTGTAAAGCCTGAGTCCAATAGCCAAGATCCCCATGAAGGAAGGGGAAACCTATGTATTGACTCCCGCATCCAAAAATCCCTAACCCTAATAAAGTCATCCCCTCCAATTGAGACAGGAATGGAGAGAGAATACTCAGGTCCTGGTCTCCATTCTATAACTGAAGAGGTATGCCTTATGATATAGTTATACTTAAAGTTAATTCCCCATGGTACCTGAAAAACAATGGAGGCCCAAAGAAAGTAAATATAAAATTTTCGAAAATCAGCAAAACAATGGAAGCCCAAAGGAAGTAAATATAAATTACAAACTGGTCAATACCAGTACCGGACCTGACATAAGGTTCCAAAGACCCAGTCATACACTTTAGATCAAATACAACTAAAGATCATTTCAGAAAATCAAATTAAATTTTCAACTTCTTTGTAAAAGAAACACAAACATTTTTCAAATGCAAACTGCCGATTGCTTTCATTCTTTATACAAACTGCCGATTGCTTTCATTTTTGACAAATTCACCTGACAAACATTTTTTTTTTCATAAGCCCGAAAAAAGGGATCGGCCCAACTTATTCAAATGCTGCTTTACAAGTTAATATTGTAAAGTAAGGGTCATGCAGCTTTCTTTTCGGTTCCTCCTTGCAAATATGGAAATACTAGGTTCTATTCGCAATTGAGATACAGTATTGGGTCATCATACTTCAATTTGGGTTTCCCACAAATTGGAGGTGTGAAGCGAACGAGAGAAAGGAATAGCCTGATGAGGGTCCCAGCAGCCCAACGAAACTGGCCCCCCTGTTACATATACTACTCCATCTGTGATATCTGCTTCTATGCTCCATAAAATTGTACAATGTGCTTTGCATGCCACACTAGAAACATCTGAAATAATAATAAAAATTAAATTGATAGGTCTGATCTACATAATACATGCACGAATTACAGTATCAGATATAGAATAAGGAACTCTTTCGCAGAACCATTATTTCACTTTATTGACAAATGAAACCAAATATTTTGCATATTAGCAAGTAATGCTCGGCAAGTAAATACGTGGGAGTAGATCTAGGAATTAGAGTCACTTGACTCGTTGTAAATACGTTTTTTATCAATCGAATTAAGTAGGCATTAAAGTCACTAACCTTCAAAAAAAAAAATGCTCGGCAAGTAAAAACAAGGTTAAGGGAAGCAAAAGTGACTACACTGTCCGGTTGTCCCTACTTTTTCCATATTAACTCAAAACTAACATTCTACAAGTAGCTCAGGAAATTTGCAGCTTAGACCCCGATCATGTTGACTTGATTTTTTTACACAACTTTGTGCAGTAAACACAAAACGTTATTACCACTAGCAAATTTGCCAATATAATGGAATACAGCTTCTATATAACTCTGGCTTGCAATTGGGCATTGTTTGTTAGAAACTAAATATCTAAAACTGAATGGTGTTAGTTGAAATAAGAAAACATTGGGGTACTATTGGCAAACAACGTAAAATCCAGTTCTACCTCAAACATAAATATGCATATGCTAAACTCTATAAAAGTTACCAAAACCTAAAATTGCAAATAATCCAGTAACTTCTTTTCACAATTCAATCGAATTGTTAAATTGCAAACACTATGCAACGGTCAGATCGGATTGGATAGGGACCCCTGTTCACTGATTGCTGGGTTTAGGATGCAATTCAGAAAAAGAAAGGCTGTGCTTAATTTTGTGCTTAGATACTAAGGTGGCTGAGATCACTCAGCAGTACCTTCCAACAGGGTTAGAAAGGGTTTAAGGGGGGTTTTAGTATGTGTTGTTATTTGATTTAATTGCAGAAGTGTTAATTGTAAGATGTAAGAACTTTTTATTTTCTTTAATGAAAACCGGTGGTACATTTTACAGAATAAAGAAGAAGAAAAAAAATCTATAATAAGACATGCAGAGCAAACCGCAAAATAAGTTACCTAGAAGGGGGGTCAAATATGTAGCCTCCTTACAAATACATAATGAATAATTAATAAATAAACAAAAACATAAACAAACAAAGAAGCATGCAGTGACAAACCAGATCTTTGAGACATAGATGGAGAACTGAAGGAATGAGTTTGAAGAGCGAAATGAGTAGTGCCGACATTATCCTTTGAATCAGTTGAATGACTGAAATGCCTGTATAATCACAATGGAATTGGTTAGCCTTAAATCAAAATTAAAAGCAAATTAAGTACGTATTAGAAAAGCATGTGTAAAACTAGTGAAAATTGGGCCTTAAAAGTTAAAATAAATAAAAAATGAGTAGGGATAAAAATGAGTAGGGATAGAAATTGCAAGTGAAATAGAATAAGAAAACCCTTTTAATCAGACGAAAGAAGCTGGAGCAACCAAAGAAGGTGCGGCGGACATTAGAGATAGGAGAGGAGAAATGCGAAGAGGAATAGCACACTATCTCCATTGGACCTCCTCTCTTAGAAGGAGAGATGCAAACGCTAAAGAGAGGAATTGGTGGAGGGCAAAGAGAAGCCATGGCCATGGAGATGGAGATGGCACTGCATGTCAATTGATTTCTCTTTCTTTGAGATAGTGACGAGAGATTCCGAACGAAGGGTTTTAGAGGAGATAAGAACAATAACTCGAACTCCTCTAGGAATTCATTTAACCTGAGGTAACAGTAATATTATGTTTAGATCTAGACTGTCTAATCAAAATCTGCACGAAGATTAAAGGGCCTTCGTGCATTCCACCTCGGTCCGGATTGGCCCGGATCTAAACAGAAACATATGTTACCTCAGAGGAATATTTCAATTTTCGAAGAGGTCAGAAGATGATTTCGCTTTCGAAGTTTTATCCGATTTTTCATCTGTAGCATTTTCAAAAAAGAAAATCAAATTCAAATATACCCCTCGAAAACTTTGAAATTATATTTCTTCCTCTAAAATTCGTAATATCATATTTACACTTCTAAACTTCAAATATTCGTTCTTATTTTATTACAACTCATTTAATTATTAAAAGTACCCATTTTATTTTTTTATACGAAAGATACAAAATATGTAACATGTTTAAAAAAAAATCAGTCTTTTAATTGTTCAGTTTCCGAGAGCAAACAGGTCATATCTCTACTTCTGACGCATACACAGTGACATTTGGATATATACTTGTGTAAGCGTCAGAAATAGAGAAATGACACATTTGTCCTAAAAAACCAACTAATTAAAAGATTAACATTTTTTCTCAAACATTCTACATATTTTTTATTTTTCTTAATAATGGATAAATGAGTATTTTATATTTAAAATGAGTTTTAATAGAAAAGACGATAAATGGGTAAATTTGTAAGTTTTTGAAGTTTTAGAAGTTTAGAAGGGCAAATGTAATATTATGAATTTTAGAGGGAGAAATACGTAATTTCAAAAATTTTGAGTGTATACATGAAATTCATCCATATTAAAACATGAGTAGAACTAAGGTGCTCTTAAGCTCACCAAGTTCTCCATGAGCTTAACTCAAAATCCTATCAATCCGACTTCAAACGACATTTCCAAACCGTTAGATGTTCAATATATATTAAAATGTGCTTGGAGACCAAATTTTATATTTTTTGAATTTTTTTTACTATTTATTAAGCCGGTTTGAAAACCGTTGTTTTTATTAAATTCTGCACAATTAGAAAACAGCGGTTTTCAAACCGGCTTTATAAATAGTAAAAAAATTCCAAAAAATGTAAAATTTGGTCTCCAAGCACATTTTAATATAGATTGAACATCTAACGGTTTGGAAATGTCGTTTGAAGTTGGATTGATAGGTTTTTGAGTTAAGCTCACGGAGGGCTTGGTGAGCTTAAGAGCACCTTAGTTCTACTCTTAAAACATATCATAAAAATTTAACATTTGTGTTTTGTGTTTTCCACATAAAATTACAAACGCAGGATACGTTTCTCTCCCCGAAATTTTTTTTTTATAATTACTTGTTTCTTATGTAAAAATATTATAGACATGTAAAAATTTGAAAATAATAAATAACGAAATTAATTATTAATTTATTGTGTTGAATTGTTGTTGTGATTTTTAAATTTCCTTAAAAAGTTGTTTCGGTCTCAAATAAATAAAAATTACATAATTATCTAAAATAAGAAACTTCAATTCAATTTTTCGGACAGTTTCTTGTTCCGAAAATAGCCCTCGTGGACTACGTCCCATAATTCATATAAAAAAATTGGAGTTTCTTATTAAAAGTTATGCATATTTAAACGAATTTTGTTTGCATTTTTTTGCTGAATTTCTTCAGCCTGCAAATTAATTCATTTTGATTAAAATAAATTTGTTATCAACAATTTAATTTAAAGTCTGAATTAATTATCAATAAATTAATTTTTTTTGATTATTTTTGAATTTACATAAAAAATAACAAGTAATTACAACAAAAAATACCAGGTAGAGAAAAAATTTCTATCAAATTATTACATATCCTAGATTTTTTGTTATATGATTATTTAATTATAATTGACTGGATTGTTTTATTATTATATGCAATAGATTATTTTTTAAGCTATATTATTGTTTTGTAATGTTGTTAACTTAAATATTATGTTGTTTAATAATCATTGTGATTACTATTTCTTATTCTAGGGGTGCTGTCTTGGTACATTTTTTTAGTCATTTTCTTACCTGAGTAATTTGTTCTAATTTTTTTAGGTGTATAGTTACTTGTCTTGGTATATTTTTAGTCATTGTGTTATGTTTCGAATTTTTTCAAATTTAATGTCATAGGTTAAGATTTATTTTTGTAAATATTACAGATAACAATATCGACATTTATGGCTTTGATGCAACTTATGCAACATATATAAAACCAACATTAAATCAGTAGATGTCCAAAATAAATCAGAAGGTAAATTCCTGGTGTAAATATTATGTGCTTGTATTGAGTGGAAATTATGGATAGGTGCAGGAGATTTAGACAATTTTATTGGGTTGTTAAAAAACTTTGCTTAATAGAAATCTGGTGGTATAAATACAATTTTTTTACAACAAAATTTCATAAATCATTTTATTTATTTTTGTAGTGAAACATCAACAGCCATAACTATTACAGACCGACTTACATACCATTTAATTATTATTTTCAATATAATATTTCGACTTGAGAAAAAAAAAGAGTAAATTTGATAAGTGAAAGGGGTTAGAAGCTAATCATGTTGCCGAAATTTTTATTAATAACCTCAAACAAATGAAAAATGTCAAATCTAACCTCCATCTGAAAAAAATTTCAAAAGTAACCTAACCGCCCCATCACTGGGCGGTTCACCCTACCCACCAAACCGCCCAGTGATTGGGCGGTCTACACGGCCAAGAAAACCGCCCCATTAGGGGGCGGTTAGGCATTTTTTTTTTTTTTTTTTTTTTTTTTTACAGTTATGTTAGGATATTTATTTTAGTAAAATATATTTAGAAGATATATATTTTTTTTTAAGATATATTAAGACATGTTTGTTTTTGTAAATATATTTTCATTAAGATATATTTATAAGATATATATATTTTTTATAGATATATTAAATATATATTTGTTTTGTAGATATATTTTTATTAAGATATATTTACAACATATATGAAGATATATTTTTTCTATTGTAATTTTTATATGAAAATGCTTTATTTTTATTATTGTAATTTTAAATAAGAATTGGTTGAAAGTGGATGAGTCGTTTGACGTTAGAACTGTCGATTCTTTTATAATAATTGTCGATTTGGATAACGTGATAAACAGTGAAAAATATGTAATATAAATGGTAAGTCCACCAAAAAAAAATTCAAACTACGTAATCTAAATGTCCGCAACATAAGATAAAACACTCCAAACTGAATATACAATAGTAGAAAAGCTATCAGACTACAAGAACAAAAAACCTAACGACGAGGACGAGGGCGACGACCGGAGAGATCCAACCTACGGGGTGGATGGCGGTCCCTATGCGGCTGTACACGCCTCACGTGAACCTCCTCCTCCTGTGCGGCTGTATCCGCCTCGGCCCACGGATCCTCCACCAGTGGGGGGATAGGCGGCATAGTAGGCACCTCCCATGGCTCCCAGGTCGATGGATACGTAGGCGGAGGAGGCGGTGTGCCAAATATAGCAGATGCATATGCATCTGCATGCTGTGCTCCACTCCCACTGGCCTCATCATCGTGCTGTCTGGCCTCCGGATATCGTGGCATGTGGAGGCTCCGTCTCTCATCCCCGGCATAATCTCCGATAAAGTTATCCATAGTGAACTCCGGAGTGGAATGTCGTGGGGGAGCTCCACCCTTAATGGAAACAATGTTAGTTTTGCTACATACAAATAAGTAGTAAGTTGAATAAATAATAAATTTTTGCTACCTGTCCAACCTGCACCGGAACTCCATACTCATTGTAGTAAGCGCTCCACGCATTGTTATTCAACACCCATTCGTGGAAGCCCCAACCTGATTCATCCACTGCATAATTGAAGACAAATTAATTAGAATAGTTTTTGTACCGAGAAATGACTGTGTACGACAAAATCAAATTACCTGGAGGAGGTGGCGGCATCTCATCACCGTATATAGCGACTCTGGGCTGATCCGGATCTAGTGGTGTGGGCTGTATCTCGCGCCAGTTGATGTTCTCCCCACTGTCATGCAACATGCCAACGAGGCGGCCGTCAAAGCCGGAGTCCTCCACCATAGGAGCAGTGTGCTGGAGCATTGTACATCCCACTGCTCGCCAACCATCTCGTGCCATGCACACCAAGCTGTGTGCCACTCCTCTGATACCGGTAAGAATCTGCACAAAGTGTATTTATTAATTTTTTAGGAAAAACTAAATAAACATTTAATGCTTTAAATATGTTAGTTTCGTAAGTAATTACCTGGCGAGCCTGCATCGGTCCGAATGACATATAACCACTCGACCCTGCACGAGAAAGCCTCCGTCGAAGGGTCTCACCCCAATGGCCCGTGAGGTATACCGAGGGCATGCCCCACCTCTGGGTACCAGACTAGTATCTGCAGTGCATAATTTGAAAATAACTTAAATTTCACAATTTTAGATATAAAAATGTATAATGTAGGGATTTTAAATCGAAACACTAATTTTGTACCCTAAATTCTAATTTAATTCGCTAAAACCTAAACCCTAATTTAATTTTGTACCCTAATTTATAAACCCTAACACTAATTTATAAACCCCAATTTAATTTATAAATCCCAATTTAATTTATAAAACCTAAACCCTAATTTAATTTATAAACCCTACTTTATAAACTCTAATTTAATTTATAAAACCTAAACTCTAATTTAATTTATAAACCCTAATTTAATTTATAAAACATAAACCCTAATTTAATTTTGTACCCTAAATCCTAATTTAATTCGCTAAAACATAAACCCTAATTTAATTTGGTACCCAAAATCCTAATTTATTTCGCTAAACCCTAATTTAATTTTGTACCCTAATTTATAAACCCTAACTCCTAATTTTGTTCAATTCTATCTCGTCGGGAAAATCAACAACCCGCACAATTTAACAATTAAAATTTTAAACTAAAGTCTAAACCCTAATTAAACCCTAATTTAATTTCTAACCTAAACCGCACAATTTAATCGCGTCGGGAAAATCAACAACCCGCACACGATTAACACCTCAATTCCTACCAAAAATAAAATAATGAGTTACGATAACTTACCCGAAGACGATCGATCGAGAGGAAGAGATGGCCGAGAGAGAGAGAGAGAGGGAGAGAGAGAGGGTGGCCGAGAGAGAAAGTGCGGCCAAGAGAGAGAGAGGGGGGGTGGTGGTGGTGGCCGGCCGGGTAGAGGGATGAGGTGGTGGCCGGCCAAGGGGAGGGGAGGGGAGGGGAGGGGAGGGGGAAGGGAGAGGGAGGGGAGGGGAGGGGAGGGGAGGGGAGGGGAGGGGCGGGGAGGGTCGGGGAGGGCGGCAGGGGGCGGGGCTGGGCGCTGGCCGGGGGTGTGGGGAGGCAGGGGGGGCTGGCTGGGCGGTTAGGGTAGGGGGGGGCTGGCGGGTTTTATTAAAAAAAAAAAAAATTTCCAACTAAACCGCCCCATGGGGGGGCGGTTAGGGGGGGGGTAGACCGCCCAATCATGGGGCGGTTAGGGGGGGTGCGGACCGCCCAATCATGGGGCGGTTGGGTCATTTTTGAAAAAAATTTCAGATGGAGGTTAGATTTGACATTTTTCATTTGTTTGAGGTTATTAATAAAAATTTCGGATCATGTTGTTCTATGCAATTATTTAATTACCGTGTTTGACTAATTTACAAAACATACAATGATTGAATTTAACGATTTCATTGTATGAGTGAGTTTGCATGTTCAAGAACATTATAATTGCAAGATTAAAGTTGAAGAACTAATAAAATCAACAAGACTTTACGAAAATCAAGAATATAGATTGTAATATTAAATGATATGTTTGGTTGGAATGAGAATAAGTTATTCTTGAGGTTAGGCTATTCGGAATAGCCTATTTGGTGTTTGGTTGGGTTAGAATAACTAAAATAGTGAATCCAAACTTTTTGTCTTATTAGAATAGGCTATTCCTAAGGGTTTTGAGATTTGGCTATTCTAATAAGACAAACAATAGCTATTCTTGATTTGGCTATTATAGCTATTCTTGTTTTACAACCAAACATACCCATAGGATTAGTAAAGTAAATTTGAGATTGTTGATTTCAGGAACTATCCGTTCGATACGGAAGTAAACCGTTCAGTATGAAATGTATTGACACGGTACTGGACGAATACGGTATGAAACGTTACAGTACGGAAGAATTATTCCGTCTGACTATCGTTCGGTACGGAACGTTCCGTTTCAAGTCAGAGGACTCCCCTTAGTGTTCCGTTCTGAACGGATATAGTCCATACTGTACGCTACTCAAGAAACACATATTTGAGGAAATACACTATCTGTTTTGTATAGACATAAACGTACTGAACGGATAGTGTAATGTTCAAAGGCAAAATTCAAATTGAAATACATTTGAACTATTTGTTCCATATAGAAGATTACCGTTCTGAACAGAAGAGTTCAAATACTTAATTCTGGAGCTCTCTTTATAAATAGAGTAACTACCCCCACTCCAGAATTAAGCAAGTCGCCCCTAATTTAAAAAAAATAGAAATTCTGTGTTCTTGAGTGCTTCCTTCTTTGAGAGAGCTTAAACTTCAAAACTCCATTGATAATCTCAAATCCACTTGACAAATCTTCTTTAAATTTAGTTAGAGTGTTGGTTATTGTTCGATAGTGTGGAGATCTACTTTAGTGCTCCCTTGTCATAGTCGAGTAACTTCCCTGCTTATAGGATGTTAAGGGGCTCACCGGCTCGAGCGTTTCCGCTCACATATAAATATAGTTGTGTGATGATCCTCTACGTAGGACTCTCTAGCTCGAGCTTCTTAGGCTCAACTTTGTACACGAGTTAGGCCGTGACTTCCCATTGTTGTTGAGCTCACGTGTCACGAGTTGTATCATTTCTCTTTGGGTAATAGGAAAGGGGCGCCGATAAGGTTGCTCTACCCAGAGACGTAGGCATTTTACGCTGAACTCCGTTATCATCCCGCGTGTCAAATTTCTCTAACTTTATTTATTTTATTTGTATACGCTTGCTTATTGAATTGATTGACTTGTTGATTTAGAGGGTTAAACCGAAAAAACGACTATAAGTCTTTAAGACTACCTATTCACCCCCTCTAGGTGCCGTTAGAGATAACATATCATGTATTCAATATGTTTATTTGTCCCCTCCCACATAGAAATTTTATTTGTCCCCTCTGAAAAGCCCGCTGAGCACAGTACAAAGAACACTTTAAAAAAATTAAGTTAATCTCTTCTTTTCATCAAAAAATTTCAAATTAAATCTGGTAATTAGAGTCAGAACTCTAATTTAGCTTAATGACTTTGAAACCGGTTCGTTATTTTCTTACTCTTTTGATGAAAATCCGCTCGAGTATTTCAGTCACAATTTGATAGTGTTTGAAATTCAAAAATATCTCTAAAAGTTTAAAAAAATTGTGACTGGTGAAGACAAAACAATATTTTAACAAAGAATAATCTAATAAAAAGGAGCTAACATGATTCGAAATTACAAGTTGGGTGTTTATTCAATGATCTGAAAAAATATATTGTTTTAAACAAATATTTTAACTTTCAGATCATTGAATAAACAATATTTTCTGTTTATGACAAAAATAAACATCCAACAAAGATTTGTTTATTCAAGATAAGCATACATATTTATAAACATCCAACTTGAGAATAAAATAAAAAATAAAAGAATTCTTTGTTGAGAATTGTTGGGCTTCAAAGAAAGAAGATGAGATTCGTTATTTTCAAAATGTGCGCCAGCAATATGGGACTAAGAAAGAAAGAAGCGCCGAAGGAGTTTGGTTTCCGGAGCTCTCACTGACAAAGCCCAATTGTTGCAATTTTTTCAGACAGTGAGCCTGTTAAAGCCCAATTCGATTTCGGCCTAATAAATGTGAGTCTTATCTAGCGCAGTAAAAGTCTCCTTATCTGGCGCAATTTTTTTATTAGAAGCCTCTAATATCTGTTGTGGACATTTAATTTAGCATTCCATTTCCATAATTAATTGAAAGCATTTTATACGCAAATTCCTCTAAAGTATCCTGATATAAAGTACCTTTGTGATAATAAAAATCTGTGAGGTTGTTTGAAACAGATGGTATGACCCAAAATTAATGATAAAATAAACATTAATTGAACTCAAATATGTGGGAATTCTGAATAAGATAATATGAAAATCTGTAAAAACTTTCCACTAACCCTAAAAAAAAAAAGAAAATCTGTAAAAATTAATAAAAAAAATCAGTATACTTGTTCTCTTCTGCATGTGCATGCCACATTAAAGAGCATTAAATGAAGTGTACATACTATGATTATTTGAAATTCTAAATTGCTGCTATTGTTCTTGAATAATTATTCCCTATTTACTTTTCTTTATTTTATTATTTAATTAAATTGCTAATTAATTTTAGTTTCGTTCCTATATCAACAAGAATTAATGTTTGATAAAAATAAAAAGTAAAAAGTAAAAAAAAATGCAACTAATTTGTCAGAAAGGCAAAAGGCATGAGAAACATGCAAGTCTTGTGATTTGGAATAAGAATTTGACACCACATGCATTTTTTGTTTTCTGGTCCTTTTCTCATCTCAACTCTTCTATAAAATTGCAAATATGTTGGTAATATCCAAATTGTAAATATATAGAGAAATTCACCCTGATTTTGAGAGAAAATAGTAAAAATAATAATAATTAGGGGTCTGGAAAATGAGAATTGGAGGACATTAAATAGATGCATATTTTTTTTTGTGTGTGTTATTTGATTTCCTCCAATATCTTATCTTCCAATACCTCTTTCTGAAGGCTATTTTGAAAAAAAGAAAGAAGAAGAAGTTGATTTCCCCAATTACAAGGACTTTGAAAGTGAGAATTAGATGAAATCAAATAAATTTATGTCAATTTGATTTGATGGTTTTATTTGATTTCCTCTAATATCTTACCTTCAACCGTTACTTTTTAATGGAGATTTAGAAGAAAGTGTGAAATAAGATTAATTTGCAAGATTAGAAGATCAATCAATGTATACCCTCCTCTGATGGGTCAATTTGATTAATTGGTAGGTTGGTTTATTTTAACGGTTGTTACCATCATAATTTCATAACTTCCAAATTCTTATTGCCCGTTTATATAATTACATTTTTTTTTATCTCCAAATTAACCTTCTTATTTATTAAATATCTCATCTTCTAATGCCTCTTGCTGAAGATTTTTTTGAAGAAATAAAAACTTAATTTCCAAAATTACAAGGGACTTGAAAGTGAGAATTAGATGAAATCAAATAAATTTATGCCTTTTTGTTGGTTTATTTGATTTCCTCTAATATCTTACTTCCTTTTTAATGTAGATTTATAAAAAAAGATGTGAAATAAGAATAATTTGCAAAATTAAAAGGGCATCCAGTATTCCAGTGTATACCCTCTACTTGGGGTCCGGGTCCCCTAAAGTAATCCAATTTTTGTGTTTTGGATCGGGACCGTCTGAATCGAATCCGTCGCTCGAGATTGTCTCAGAATTCGTACCTGTCTCTCTGGACGCTTGGATGATCACGGATTCAAATTGGATGGTCCCGATCCAAAACCCAATTTTTGGGGTACTTCACTGGATCTGAATTCCTCTACTTGTGGGATCAATTTGAATTACTGGTAAGTTGATTAGAGTAGAACTAGGGTGCTCCTAAGCTCACCAAGCTCTTCGTGAGCACGACTCTAAAACCTATCGAATTGACTTCAAACGACATTTTCAAACCGTTAGATGTTCAATCTATATTAAAATGTGCTTGGAGACCAAATTTTATATTTTTTGAAATTTTTTTACTATTTATTAAGATGGTTTGAAAATCGCTGTTTTTATTAAAATTCTGCAACATTGGAAAACAGCGATTTTCAAACCATCTTAATAAATAGTAAAAAAATTTCAAAAAATGTAAAATTTGGTCTCCAACCACATTTTAATATAGATTGAACATCTAACGGTTTGAAATTGTCGTTTAAAGTCAATTCGATAGGTTTTAGAGTCACGCTCACGGAAGGGCTTGGTGAGCTTAGGAGCACCCTAGTTCTACTCAGTTGATTATCTTAATTATCATCGTCATCATTAAAATGTTGGTTTTGGTGGTTATTGTTTCTACTTGTTATAATTATTTTCTACATGAAAATTATTTTCTCCACTTATTTCATAATTCCAAATTATTAATGCCCGTTTGTATAATTACATTCATGATCTCCAAATTATTCTTATTATTTATTAAATATCTTCTGTAATCCCTTGACAGCCTCTGTCAAGTTTCTCAAAAAAAAAAAAAAAATTAAATATCTTAACTTCCAATACCACTTGATGAATTTTTTTTTAAGAAAAAAAAGTTGATTTCCAAAATTACAAGGATATTGGAAATGAGAATTAATAATACATTTATACTCATTTGATGGTATATTCTATTTCTCAAAAAAAAAAAATCATAACTACTTTTTTAGATTAAAATTATTTTCTTCACTTTCATGACATTTTGGCATTGGGGATTATTGAATATTTCTTTATGTATTACTGGCGGGTTTAGTTAGGAAATTACTAAGGGTTGCAAAGATTTCAAATACAACATATTCTATAATTTAGGTGCTCGATCTAATTTGTAGGAGTTGGATTATAATTTTCTTAATCCGTGAATAATTAATTAAAGGTAAACAGCATTCAATCTAGACATTTATGTTAAGCGGGTTCGGCAGATTTAATTTAAAAATTATATTTAAAAAATTAGTAATAATAAGTTATAATTGTGGAAAAAAAATTTACAAGAAAATATAATATTCTCTTAGTTACAATAACATAGAGAAAGTTTATCTAGTAGCTTCTGATCCGGTTCACAATAGTATCCGCTTGTTTGGATAGTCCCACAATACTTCGTTAGTAAAGGCGGGAGCGGAGCTGGGGTTATAAAATAGGGGAGGGGTGCAGCGTGTTAAAGTACTTACCTGGACGGGGTCGATGAGCGATCAACAAGGCTCATGGCCTAGGCTAGGGGCCCACATTGCACTTTGTGGGAGTCCTGGCCTACCATCTGCCCAAGTGGCAGAGTGGACGTCGTAACCCTGCCATTTCTTAATTTAAACTAGGGGGAAATTTTATTCCCTCAAAAACTTTTAAGGTACGGTTGGGTGAGTGAGAATAGCTCTATTTTTAGAATAGAAGTGCTAATCCGAATATAAATTAATTCAAACAATTTGATAGCTAAAATCAATTCAAATAATTTGATAGCTTATTCGGAACAGTTCAGAACAACACTATTCTGCTAATTCAGAAAAAAAATTAGAAAAAAATTGGAATAGGTTACAAAGAAAATATATATAAAATAATAATTTTATTTTTTCATTCATCACTATTTTAAATGTTCAATTCAAACAATATTTTAGAAATTAATTATTTTCTCAAAAAATTCTTCAGCAAGAGGCATTGAAACTTGGAAGATAATAAGATACTTAATAAATAAGAAGATTAATTTGGAAATCAATAATGTAATTATATAAACATGCATTAAGAATTTGGAAATTATGAAATAAGTAGAGAAAATAATTTTCATCTAAAAAATCACAGCAAGGAATAATTAATCAACTTACCAATAACTCAAATTGACCCAACCAAAAGAGGGTGTCACTGGATGCCCTTCCTGTTTTGCATTTTAATCTCATTTCACACTTTCTTCTAAATCTCCATTAAAAAGGAACGGTTGAAGGTAAGATATTAGAGGAAATCAAATAAAACCATCAAATCAAATAGGCATAAATTTATTTGATTTCATCTAATTCTCACTTTCAAAGTCCTTGTAATTTTGGAAATCAACTATTTTTTTTTATCAGAAAAGTATCAGAAAGAGGTATTGGAAGATAAGATATTGGAGGAAATCAAATAACACAACAAAAATTGCATTTATTTAATGTCCTCCAATTCTCATTTTCCAGACCCCTAATTATTATTATTTAACAATTTTCCCTTTAAAAAGGGGGTTTTCTCTATATATTTGCAATTTGGATATTATTAATAGATTTGCAATTTTATAGAAGAGTTGAGATGAGAAAAGGACAAAAAAAAATGAAAAATGAATGTGGTGTGAGATTCTTATTCCAAATCACAAGACTTGCATGGTTCTCACGCTTTTTGTCTCCCTGACAAAGTAGTTGAATTTTTTTACTGTTGACTGATAGTCAAAGGTAATTTTCAATTTATAAAATTTGAAGATTTCATTTCAATTTGGTAAAAAAAAAAAAATTACCATTCACGCACTATAAGCCTTTTTTTATATATAGTTTTACTCTTTTTTATTTATTATTAAAAATAAGTTCTCGTTGATTTAGGAACGAACTAAAATTTAGCAACAGTTTAATTAAAAAAAAAATAAAGAAGAGTAAATAGGGTTTCCTGGTATTTTGTGCAGACAAAATAATAATTGAAAAACAATAGCAGCCATTTAGAATTTTTTAAATAATCCTAGTGTAAATACTTCACTTAACGCTCTTCAATGTGGCATGTTATACAATTGTTTTTATTAATTTTTAAAGATTTCCATATTATCTTATTCTGAATTCCCACATTTTTTAGATGGTAGTGATTAAAGCTACTATTAGTTCAATTAATAATTCGCTGCTTAGTGATCTCAACCGTTGGATTTGGAAATCGGACAGTGGATCCGGATATGGGAATATTCGGTTCAAATGAGAATGGCCGAATTTTTTATTTATATCCAAAAAATAATGAAAATTTCAAAAAATACCCATGTTATCTTGAAAATTCGAAAAATACCCAAACTGAAATTTTTTTTTCCGGATTTGGCCTCTAAATCCGGAACAAAATTTTCCGGACTGAACAATTTTTTTTTTTTTTTTTTTAGAGTTTCCGGAAAATTTTTTTCCGGATTTAACATTTTTTTTTTTTTTAGAGATTCCGGAAATTTTTTTTCCGAACTAAATAAATTTTTTTTTTTAAGAGAAAAATAGTTAAAATACTGAAATCTAACGCTAAAAAATCGAATTGTTTTTTAAATATTTGTTTCATTAATTTAAAAAATTTCAAAATGGTGTAGAATAATTTAGAAATTATCAAAATAGCTAAAATACTGAAATCTAACACTAAAAAATCGAATTGTTTTTTTACTACGAATAGGGCCGATTTTGTGCTAAAATACGGTAAATTTACTAAAATACGATAAATTACTCTAAATTACGTATAAATGGGGCTTATTTTGTGGCATCTTTCATAAATCATAAAAAATAGTAAAAAAAATTCCAAAAATAATAAAATTTGGTGTTCTAAAAGTTTATTACATAACTAATTTACTGAGCTACGTAGATATAATAATAGAAATGAAAATCTTAATCGGAAACTTCAACTGAAGTTTTGAGGCTCTTCTATTTGTTTTTTGGCGATTCTGAATTTGGAAAATAGCAAAGCGAGTCCGGATGCATGCGTATTTTCGCAAGCTTTCCGAAAAAGTGGTCATTTGCTAAAATCGGACACTCGAGTGCCGTTTTATGGCCGTTTGAAGTTTCGTCGTCGTTTTTCGCCTTCTCAGTGAAGATATTATCCCTATTCATACGTAATTTAGCGTACTTTACCGTATTCTAGCATAATTCTACATAATTATTGTAATTTAGTGTAATTCAGCATAAATCAAGTAATTTGGCTTGTTTTAGTATAAATATGCTAATTATGTATAAAAAAATGTAATCTAGCAAATATTTAAAAATACAATTCGATTTTTTAGTGTTAGATTTCAGTATTTTAGCTATTTTGATAATTTCTAAATTATTCTACACCATTTTGAAATTTTTTAAATTAATGAAACAAATATTTAAAAAAACAATTCGATTTTTTAGCGTTAGATTTCAGTATTTTTTAGCTGGATAAGGTGACGGTGACCTATCCGTTGACCTGTTTCTGAATTTGCCAGGCTGACCCGTAGAGGTAGCTGGATAAGGTGACGGTGACCTATCCGTTGACCTGTTTCTGAATTTGCCAGGCTGACCCATAGAGGTAGCTGGATAAGGTGACGGTGACCTATCCGTTGACCTGTGTAACGAATTTGCCAGGCTGACCTGTTTAGGTAGCTGGATAAGGTGACGGTGACCTATTCGTTGACCTGTAAAATGAATTTGCCAGACTTTGACCTTATTTGAATGAAATTGCAAAGTAGAGCCAGATGGCTGACTTTGATTCCGTGTAGATGCATTTGTAAAGTCGAGCTGTATAGCTGACTTCGAACCAGACTTTAGTAAATGGTTAAGCCAAAGCACTGCAGATGGGTGTCAGATAAAGGGTCCAGCTCGGTGGGACATCTGTAGGTGCCAGTAACCCTACAGATGAGGGTTTGACAAAGGGTCCAGCTTGATTGAACATCTGTTGGTGCTACCAGTCATAATGAGATAAGTTAGGCCAAATACGTGTTTTGTTTGGATTTCATCTTGGAAATTCCGTAAATTGTATTTCATTCGATTATTGTTGTCCAGCATGTGCATTCATCTATATATTGTGTTTGAACTGTTAATGTAATTTTGTATGGATTTCATTTTTGAATGTGAATTCTGATTGCAAGTCCAGTAACCTGATTGTGGCAAATTCGCACTGAGGAATAATATTATTATTATTTCTCACCCGTTTCTCCTTGTGGGATTCGCAGGTTCGTTAGACGAAGACAGAGAAACGCTTTTGGGGTTAAAATTGACAGCAAGGCCATCTAAAGGTTTGGGATTTGGGTTATTATATCTGACAGGGTGCAGAGAATATATCTCTAGCATCATCCACTGTAAAATGTCAGATAATTATTGTAATTAAATTGAGATGTGGGGAAAATAATGGATGCTATTGGCAATGCATAAAAAAAAGATCCATGCCTTAGGTTACGTATATTGAATGGTAAGATAGGCGCGGTAATAATTGTCGCACCTCCAGATTTGGGGTGTGACAGTATTATAACTATAGTTCTTCCAAAAATGATAGAAATAAACAAAGAAGCAAAAAAAAAAAAAAAATGATTGCTGCACATAAAATTGTAACTAAAATGTCTAAAAAAAATTTGCTGACAGACGAAAATTAGGACAGATAATTTTTTTTTTATTTCACTTATATAATATTTGTATATATCCTTACTAAGTAAAATAATTGCTAGGGTCATAAAAATTATTAGAAAAATGAAATGTTGATGTCCTGTTCCAATTTATCTGTTCTAAAAAATACTACTTTTCCGGGTACTAACAGCAAAAATTCAGCTCCACAGATCAAATGGGAATCTCAATGGCGTCAATGCCATATTGGAAGTTAATTGTATATTCTTAGAATCAAAGGTTTAAATAGCGTTTATCGCGTCATAGCGGAACAGCTGAAAAAACAGCGCTATGTCCAAATAGCTCCACTATAGCGCCCAAGGGCGGAGGCATTAAGGGGAAATGGGGGTCAATTGATCCCCATTTAATTTTTTTTTTTTTGTATTTAGATATGATTTTTTATATAATTTAGAGTGAAATGACTTGATATTATAAAATTGACCCCAATTTTTCATAGAAAAATTGTATATGATTGACCCCATATATTTTTGACCCCCATAGTTCGAAAGTCTGGCTCCGCCCCTGGTAGCGCCAATAGCGTCATAGCTTTTATGGTCCGAAAACGCTATAACGCGCTATTTAGAACCTTGGTTAGAATCTTTCCTTCGAAAAATTTGCTTAAAAAAAAAAAAGGGTAAGTATTTATTAATCTGTCTCATTTGAAAAATTCGAAAAATAATATATTCAAAATTTAATTAATTAGATATGGATTAAATTTTTGTTAATTTATAGAGAAATTTGAATATAGATTTTATTAAAAAAAAAGTCGAATTCAATGTGATCGTTATATATTATTCTCTTAAGAAAATTTGATTATATAATTACGATAATAAGAGTCCGGCTAGCGTCCAAACGTTTGGATAGAGGCCTATATCCAAACGGTTCATTTTTGCGATTTCAAAGTCCCAAAAGTTGATCTGAAGCGCTCAACATGTTTGGAATATGTAAATGTGCTTGGAAACCAAATTTTATATTTTTTGGAATTTTTTTGCTATTTTTTTAGAATATTTGAAAATCGTTGTTTTGATATGGAAAAAAAATAATAAAAAATTCATCAAAACAACGATTTTCAAAAATTCTAAAAAAATAGCAAAAAAATTCCAAAAAATGTAAAATTTAGTTTCCAAGCACATTTTCATATTCCAAACATGTTGAGCGCTTCAGATCGACTTTTGGGACTTTGAAATCGCAAAAATGAACCGTTTGAATATAGGCCTTTATCCAAACGTTTGGACGCTAGCCGGACTCACGATAATAATATATTATAAAATAATATGATACCTTGTTAACATTTATTTTAATTAAACTTTCTCTATGTTATTGTTCGTCAGAGAATATTATATTGTCTTGTAATGATTTTCTCAATTAAGACTTATTATGACTAATATTTTTAAAATCTTTTTTTGTGAGACCTTCCGAACCCGCTTAAAATAATTCTCTACATTAACTTAAAAGGAATTTTTTAAGTTAATGAATCTTAACCGTGATTTGTTTTACCATCAAGTCAAGCGGTAAAAAAAATGAGGGATACAGTGCATTAAAATACGTACAAAACCTTTCATATTTTAATTGCTTGACTTGATAGTAAATAAATTCGAAAATAATTTTTTTTTATATGGAAACGAAGCTCTCATCAAGGAGATTGGTTTGAACGGTTTGGATTTGTCGTTTGAAGCCGATGCGATAGATTTTGAAGGTCGAAAGCATATTGTTAATATGCCAGAGGAAGCGCGTTAGCTGTACTATATGTGCGCGCGCGCGTTTTATATATATATGAGTTGGGCTAACTTGTTTTGGGAATTAAATATTTTTCTGCGAAGATCCCCGTAATTATACCTAATAAAAACCACTACCAAGTTTTTTTCTAATTAAAAAAAAAACTTTTTGTTGAAGCCGTCAAACTTTCGTAGGTCCAACTGAGCTGTAATCCAAAAAGGATTATGGGCCCAAACCAGGTCTACCATCCTACTTGATAGGGTCATGTTCTCAAAGTTCTTAAATTACAGTTTTGGGTCAATGAAAGTTCAGGATTCAGATCTCCTTTTAGGAACCAGCCCGGAGCCAAAGAAAAAAAGACCCAAAGCCTGAGATCAGAATCTAAGGATCTGGAATTAAAAAGGCCGGATTAGAGGCCCCAGAAACACAGCTTGGCCCGAAATGGGCTCCCACCGCCTTAATGCGGGATAACCACTGAACGTGGTCAAAATAACCGCTCCACCCGCCTTAATGCGGGTTAACCACCGAGATAGCGGTTATGAAGTAGCCTATATAAGACAAAAAGCCCCATGAAACAGGGGTCACAACTTTACATTCAGAGATATATCGCATAGGTCAGAGTCAGAATCTCTCTACAACAACCCGAGTTTCCAACTCGTTCATACCTCAATCTGCCATCCCGCAGTAGGACGAGTCCACCCCGATTTCTCACCACATACGGCCTACTCTCCCCGGGAGGTATGGGGTATCACTACTATAAACTGTATTATTTTTATTTATAGATGTATGTGTAGCAGGTCGATATTTAACTATTTCTTCACCCGCTTAATATACATTAACCGAAAGAAATAACATCGAAACTTGAAACCCAGTACTGCACGATGATTCCAACAAAACAAAAAAAAAAAAAAAAAAACACCCACCATTCTCCATTTGAACCGAATATTCCCATATCCGGATCCACTGTCCGATTTCCAAATCCAACGGTTGAGATCACTAAGCAGGGAATTATTAATTGAACTAATAGTAGCTTTAATCACTACCATCTAAAAAATGTGGGAATTCAGAATAAGATAATATGGAAATCTTTAAAAATTAATAAAAACAATTGTATAACATGCCACATTGAAGAGCGTTAAGTGAAGTATTTACACTAGGATTATTTAAAAAATTCTAAATGGCTGCTATTGTTTTTCAATTATTATTTTGTCTGCACAAAATACCAGGAAACCCTATTTACTCCTCCTTATTTTATTTATTTAAACTGTTGCTAAATTTTAGTTCGTTCCTGAATCAACGAGAACTTATTTTTAATAATAAATAAAAAAGAGTAAAACTATAAATAAATAAAAAAAAGGCTTTATAGTGCGTGAATGGTAATATTTTTTTTTTACCAAATTGAAATGAAATCTTCAAATTATATAAATTGAAAATTACCTTTGACTATCAGTCAACAGTAAAAAAATTCAACTACTTTGTCAGGGAGACAAAAAGCGTGAGAACCATGCAAGTCTTGTGATTTGGAATAAGAATCTCACACCACATTCATTTTTCTTTTTCTTTTTTGGTCCTTTTCTCATCTCAACTCTTCTATAAAATTGCAAATCTATTAATAATATTCAAATTGCAAATATATAGAGAAAACCCCCCTTTTTTAAAGGGAAAATAGTTAAATAATAATAATTAGGGGTCTGGAAAATGAGAATTGGAGGACATTAAATAAATGCAATTTTTGTTGTGTTATTTGATTTCCTCCAATATCTTATCTTCCAATACCTCTTTCTGATGCTTTTCTGATAAAAAAAAATAGTTGATTTCCAAAATTACAAGGACTTTGAAAGTGAGAATTAGATGAAATCAAATAAATGTATGCCTATTTGATTTGATGGTTTTATTTGATTTCCTCTAATATCTTACCTTCAACCGTTCCTTTTTAACGGAGATTTAGAAGAAAGTGCGAAATGAGATTAAAATGAAAAACAGGAAGGGTCCGGATCCCCTAAAGTAACTCAATTTTTGGGTTTTGGATCGGAACCATCCGAATCGAATTCGTCGTTCGAGATTGTCTCGAGATTCGAACATGTTTCTCGGGATACGTGTGCTCCACTTAAGTTGGATGGTCACGGATTCGAATCGGACGGTGCCGATCTAACACCCAATTTTTAGGTTACTTCACTGGATCTGAATTGAAACAGGAAGGGCATCCAGTGACACCCTCTTTTGGTTGGGTCAATTTGAGTTATTGGTAAGTTGATTAATTATTCCTTGCTGTGATTTTTTAGATGAAAATTATTTTCTTTACTTTTTCATAATTTCCAAATTCTTAATGCATGTTTATATAATTACATTATTGATTTCCAAATAATCTTCTTATTTATTAAGTATCTTATTATCTTCCAAGTTCCAATGCCTCTTGCTGAAGAATTTTTTGAGAAAATAATTAATTTCCAAAATTACAAGGGGACTTGAAAGTGAGAATTAGAGGAAATCAAATAAATTTATACTCATTTGATGGTTTTATTTGATTTCCTATTTTAAATGTTGAAGAGACATTGTAAATGTATAATATGAAATAAATTTCTTATTTTAAAGTTTTGTTTAGAAGAGATTGTAACTGAATTATAATGATAATAAAGAGTGTACTAGAGGCTCTATCAAGGGAGAACGAGACACTTGCATACAAATCAACACTTTAAATATACTGAGGGAGGAGAGAGAAGGAAAGGAAATAATTTTTTTTTTTTTTTTTTTTTTTGGAATGATCGTGACCCGTAGGTCTTACAGCATTGCCTCCACATCATATCTAGCCAGAAAACTATCTAGTTCCTCTGTATGTAACTGTAAATCTAATTGAAGTCTTTCCTAGCCCATTAAACGTCCCAAGTTGGCCAACCTGTGCGCCTTTTTGAGTTGTAAATCCTCCCTGGAGCAGTGGCATGTTCTCAGTTTATAACCTCTACATCTTTGCAGTTGCCAAGCTTCCCAGATTTCGTTGTAAGCCCTCCAGTCATGAATTAGTGGTTGGTCATGCGCCAAAGCATCCACAGTCTCCAGGGAATCCGAGAAGACAAGGCCCTGGTTATTGAGCCCGGTTAGTAACAGTTTATACCCCTGTAGCACTGCTGATGCCTCGGCTTGAGCAGCATTCATGACATGCACCTGTTTAGACAGCCAACCCACCACCCTGCTGCGAACCATGAGAACAGCACCGATACCTGCTTTTCCATCCGGAGACCATGATCCATCTACATAGCAGATTGGATCCGTTATGCTGTTATCCGGATGAGGCCCAATGTTCGTACCAGTATGGCTAAGAATCAGTGAGGGGGCGCTGGAGAGGATCGTGTGACACACTTGTAGAACTTCACTATAGTATCTGAGGCAGGTGGGAAGATTCTGTTGCTTCCCCTCAATGACCGCCTCATTCCTGACCCGCCAAACCGCCCAAGCCATTGAAATGAAACTGACCACTTCACTGTCATCAAGGGTAGACATACAATTGTTGAGTATTTGCCTGAAGGTACCATGCAGCTGATCGGATCGCAAACCCAGCGGGGATGCCAGCCATGCATCCCGTGAAAAATCGCAGGAGAACAACATGTGTTCAATCGTTTCTGGCGCCTGGTTACATCTCTGGCAAGTGGTCGTTACCGAGCTGATTCGAGCCCCAATTACTCCCCTTACAGCGAGAGCATTTGAGACACATCTCCAAATGAAAAGCTTCATTTTTGGAGCCATACCCTGTGCTTTCCAGACTTTTGACCAGAAAATCTTGTCAGGCTGACTATCCAAATTCCCTTTAAGAAGCTGATAGGCCTTTTTAATCGTGAACTTGCCATTTTTTGCGAAAGTAAACAGCAGCGTATCCTGGGCATTCCAGACCGGTGTAATAGCATCGTTTAAGGAGATAGAGAGGGCAGTCTGAAAGCCGAAAGCCGATTGCAGGGCTTCAAAGTCCCATTGGAGGGTGGATTGAGAGATGAGGGAACTGACTGTCAGACTCCTCTGGGCTACAGTTGATGCTTTATGGCGCTCCCATCCCGGGA
This sequence comes from Carex kokanica, assembly GCA_025461125.1. Lineage (NCBI taxonomy): Eukaryota > Viridiplantae > Streptophyta > Magnoliopsida > Poales > Cyperaceae > Carex > Carex kokanica. The sequence goes on along the minus strand of JAJGRX010000403.1, from coordinate 190,736 downwards.
ACCATGGCTGCGAGAAAGCCTGCACAGAGGATCCCGTGGCAATCTTCCAGGCCAAGTGAGGTTGCAGTAGGGGCTTTAGATTGACCAAGTTGCGCCACAGCATGGAGCAGGCGTGTGTTCTTGTAGAAGGCCAGAAACCAGTGTGCGGACAGTACTTAGCCTGGATGGTCACTGCCCATGGAGAAGAGGAGCCAGAAGCAATTTTCCAAGCCAGTTTTAGCACGAGCGCCATATTCATTTCTTTTAGGCTCCTCAAACCTAGACCTCCCATTCCTTTCGGAACCGTAACTTTGCTCCAGGCTATATATGACATGTAGTTTTTGGCCGTATCTCCACCCCAGAAAAAATTCCTCATGATCCCTGTCAGCTTTTTGAGAACTCTAGAAGGTATTAGCACCGTGCCCATCGCGTAGACCGGCAAGCTCTGCAACACAGACTGCAATAAGATTAGCCGGCCAGCATGACTTAGCATCTTTGCCTTCCATAGGTTGAGGTGCTTTTGGAATCTGTCGATGAGGTAGTCGAAGGAGGCTCTACCCGATACACTTACCGGGCACCCCAGATAGGATTCATTGTTGGTAGCCTCCTGAACATCAAAGTAATTCCTGAAAATTGCCCTTTGCCTGTCGCCCGTGTTTGCTGAAAACCAAACTTTGGATTTAGCTGGGTTTATGTTCAGACCTGACAAAGAAGAAAAGGAAGTTAGAGTTTGCTGAAATTGTTGGACCTCCTGTGGTGTGAGTGCTCCCATGAGGATGAGGTCGTCGGCAAATAGTGAGCATGCCATGGTGGGGGCTGATCTTGCTATGCGCAGGCCCTGGATAGACCCGGTTGTCATTTTGAGGTTTAGCCACCGAGCCAATGGGTCCATGGCAATGATGAAGAGATACGGAGACATTGAGCACCCCTGCCGCAAGCCCCTCGTCGGTTTAAAGAACCCATCACCTCCCCCATTCAGTTGTATAGTGAATTTGGCTGAGGAAACACACTCTTGTATCCATGCAATAAGCTTCAATGGGAAACCATATAAGGGAAGGAGACTGAAAAGGTATTCCCATCGGACTGAATCAAAAGCTTTCGCCAAATCTGCCTTGAGAGCAAAGGATGGTTGTGTAGAAGTTTTCTTCTGGAAAGAATGAATAACTTCCCTGAGGAAAGGAAATAATTGGAAGGGAGCAGGGAGGGGAGTTGTTATTAATTAGGCGCAAACCAGGTCAAATTCGCATCCCCTGAGATATCTCAAACTTTGCATGACTTTATGGAAAATCTCAACCATTCAAATACGTTCTACACTAATCTCGAAGCACAAATAATACTGGCACCTGCGCTATCCCCAAATAGGCACCGGACACGTCGGTCACGCAAAAGTTGAGATATCTCAGAGAATACGCACTCAGCCAGGTCTACCATCCTACGATAAACTGTATTATTTCTATTTATAGATGTATGTGTAGAGGTCGATATTTAACTATTTCTTCACCCGCTTTATATACATTAACCGAAAGAAATAACATCGAAACTTGAAACCCAGTACTGCCCGATGATTCCAACAAAAAAAAAAAAAAAAACAACCATTCTCCATTTGAACCGAATATTCCCATATCCGGATCCACTGTCCGATTTCCAAATCCAACGGTTGAGATCACTACCATCTCAAAAATGTGGGAATTCAGAATAAGATAATATGGAAATCTTTAAAAATTAATAAAAACAATTGTATACTTGTTCTCTTCTGCATGTGCATGCCACATTGAAGAGTGTTAAGTGAAGTATTTACACTAGAATTATTTGAAAAATTCTAAATGGCTGCTATTGTTTTTCAATTATTATTTTGTCAGCACAAAATACCAGGAAACCCTATTTACTCTTCTTTATTTTTTTTATTAAACTGTTGCTAAATTTTAGTTCGTTCCTAAATCAACGAGAACTTATTTTTAATAATAAATAAAAAAGAGTAAAACTATAAACAAAAAAGGCTTATAGTGCTTGAATGGTAATATTTTATTTTTTTAACAAATTGAAATGAAATCTTCAAATTTTATAAATTGAAAATTACCTTTGACTATCAGTCAACAGTAAAAAATTCAACTACTTAGTCAGGGAGACAAAAAGCGTGAGAACCATGCAAGTCTTGTGATTTGGAATAAGAATCTCACACCACATTCATTTTTCTTTTTCTTTTTTGGTCCTTTTCTCATCTCAACTCTTCTATAAAATTGCAAATCTATTAATAATATTCAAATTGCAAATATATAGACAAAACCCCCCTTTTTTAAAGGGAAAATAGTTAAATAATAATAATTAGGGGTCTGGAAAATGAGAATTGGAGGACATTAAATAAATGCATTTTTTGTTGTGTTATTTGATTTCCTCCAATATCTTATCTTCCAATATCTCTTTCTGATGCTTTTCTGATAAAAAATAAATAGTTGATTTCCAAAATTACAAGGACTTTGAAAGTGAGAATTAGAGGAAATCAAATAAATTTATACTCATTTGATTTGATGGTTTTATTTGATTTCCTCTAATATGTTACCTTCAACCGTTCCTTTTTAATGGAGATTTAGAAGAAAGTGTCAAATAAGATTAACAAAAAAGGAAGGGCATCTAGTGATACCCTGCTTTGGTGGGGTCCATTTGAGTTATTGGTAAGTTGATCTACCTAAATTTCTTTCTTTATTAATGGCGGGATTAAATTAGAAAATTAGTAAGGGTTGCAAAGATTTTAAATACAACGAATTCTATGATTTGCAACTAGTCCTAGTTAGGAGTGTAAATCTAATTTATAGCAGTCGGATTATAATTTTTTTAATCTTTTTAATCCGTACCTAACTAATTAAAAGTAAACAATATTTAATGTAAACTTTTATGTTAGACAGGTTCGGCAGGTTTCAATATTTTTTTAAATTATATATTAATTTGTTTTTAAAAAGATCGTATTATGTTTGTAATTATATTTCTATTGTAATTATATATAATAAAATTCTCTTAAGAAAAATAATGTACAACGATCACATCAAATTTTACTCAATTTTTTTTTTAATGAAATCCATATCCAAATTTCGTTAGGAATCAATAAAAGATGTAATTATTACTCAATTAATGAATTTTAAATCTGTTATTTTTTTAGTCTAATAAAAAATTAGACAGATTAATCTGAGACAGACAAATTTCTTTGGGCAATAAAAATACGAGCGGCAGCAAAAGCGTGTACTTTGCATGTGCGAATCTGGCGCGTGCCCGATATTTTTAAAATTAACTACCAATGACGCCATTGAGCCGACATTTTTAAAAATACCCACAGTTCAGATCGAATCGCTAAAAATACTCATATCCATTCGGTATTTTTAAAAATGTCTAAACCGGCCATTTAATAGCCGGTCCCCTGATTAATTTTTATTTTTTTAGAGACAAATAGCTAAAATGAAAAAATATAACACTAAAAAATCAAATTTTTTTTCCCTTCGTCAAATTACTTTTTTGATAGCATATATATACTAAAATATGCTAAATCCCTTTATCAAATCCCTTTGTCAAATTATGTTAATTTATGCTGATTTACACTAAGTTACTTGAAATTATGTTAATTTTTTTAAGAGACAAATAGCTAAAATGCTGAAATATAACACTAAAAAAAAAAAATTGTTTTAAATATTTGTTAGATTACTTTTTTGATATATAATTAGCATATTTATACTAAAATACGCTAAATTACTTGAAATTATATTAATTTATGCTGAATTACACTAAATTACGCTAAATTACAATAATTATGTAGAATTATGCTAGAATATGGTAAATTCTGCTAAATTATGTATGAATAGGGATGATATTTTCACTCAGAAGGCGAAAAACAACGACGAAACTTCAAACGGCCATAAAACGGTGCTCAAGTGTCCGATTTCAGCAAATGACCACTTTTCAGAAAGCTTGTAAAAATACACATGCATCAAAATTGATGATGCTGGATTTTTAAATTCAGAATCGCCAAAAAATAAAGGGAAGAGTTTCAAAACTTCAGTTGAAGTTTCCAATTAAGATTTTCATTTCTATTGTTCAATCTACGTAGCTCAGTAAATTAGTTATATAATGAATTTGTAGAATACCAATTTTTATTATTTTTGGAACTTTTTTACTATTTTTTTATGATTTATGAAAGATGGCACAAAATAGGCCCTATTCATATGTAATTTAGCGTAATTTACTGTATTTTAGCATAATTGTACATACTTATTGTAATTTCAAGTAATTTAGTATAAATTAATATAATTTCAAGTAATTTAGCGTATTTTAGTATAAATATGCTAATTATATATCAAAAAAGTAATGTAACAAATATTTTAAAAAAAAATCGATTTTTTAGTGTTATATTTTATCATTTTAGTTATTTTTCTTTTAAAAAAAAAAAATTACCAGCCATTTAATGACCGGTTTCCCTTTTAAATAGGAACCGGCTATTAAATTGCCAGTTTGGACATTTTTTAAAATACCAAATGGGTATGGGCATTTTTAGCGATTCGATCTGAACCGTGGATATTTTTAAAAATGTCGGGCCTTTGAGATTGGGTCCCTAGTTGGTAATTTGATATGTGGAACTGACTTTTTGCAGTTAGAGCCCGGAAAAGCAGCTAATTCTTTTGGTGACAAAGTTACTTTTTCCATAACTGATCAATTGAAAGACGACATCAACAATTCATTTTGCTAATTTATTTGCAGGGATTCTAGCAATTATTTTACTTACGCACCCCATCTGAATTAATCCTTTTTTCGGCTTCTTTGTTTATTTTTATCATTCTTGAAATAATTATATTTGTACACTGTACATAAGAGCATCTACATCGGAGATTTCTTTTCGATTTCTAATCTCCACTGGCAATTTCTTTTTTAATTTCACCGTTGCACGCCAATTGCTAATTTAGCAAGTTTTCTTATTAAGAAAACGTTTTCTAAAATCACGCTGGTAAAATTCTCAATTCCTATTCGCTCCCATCTCTCTCTCCTCCCAGCAAATTCGAAAACCAGAAACAAAAAAAATAAGAGACTTTCTCTCCAATCATTTTTCTCACAAATTGCTCGCTAGCGACAAATTTTTGCCTCTTTGATACCTCCGGTTAGTTCATTGTCCTCTCCTCTGTATTTTGAAGTCCCGATTGCCTAGGTTTCTTTTCTACTAGAATGGGGTCGGAATCTACGATGAACACATCAAGGGGCATGATTTGTGCATAGAGGTCCAGTTCATTGAGTTGAGACAACTATAGGCTAGAACGTACACAAGGTAGTGGAAAGAAGGTTCGCCTAATTCAAATAAAGAGATATATAGTACCAAGCGGGTTGCATCAGACGAAGAGAGCGTGCTGGAAAGAGAAAGAGCCTGTGTCAAACATAGGCCTTCTTCGTTCTCTCACTCTCAGTTTTTGTCATTTTATCCTACAACAAATTTTTTTTTTTGAAACTATCCTCCAGCAAATTCGGATTTGAAACTATCCTCCAGCAAATTCAGATTCTATTTATGTGAAGAGAAAAAAAAGTTGGGAGAGAGAATTAATGATGTGGCGTTAAAAAGAAATAAAAATCAATTTCAGTGATACAACTGTTTTAAAATTAAGATTAATTTAATTTTTATTTGCCAGTGGACAACTGTATTTTTACTGTACTTAGAGCATCTACATCCCTGAAACTATTAGAGTTTCTAAATAACTGTTAACTGTTTTTTAGAAATTAAACCTCTCTTAATTTTTAAGCCTCCACATCCCTGAAACTAAAATTAGAGTTTCCTAATTGCCACGTCACAACTTATAAAATTTCTTATCAAGATGTATTTGTAAGAGAAAGGAATCTCAGCGAATCATTTCGTCACGTCACAGTTTATAAACGATTTTTTATTAAGAAATTATTGAGCAAAGTTGCTAAATAAGAAATTCATCTACATTCCTGAAACTGGTTTAGCAACTGCCACATCAGATTAGAAACTCTAATAGTTTCAGGGATGTAGATGCTCTTAATTTATTTCTAATTTCACCGTTGTGGATGCTTAAGACATTAGGTGCGCTATTGCTGTAAAATAAAATTTGCGCCATTAATAAAACAAGTAGCATGAAATATTTTTCTGCGTAGATCCCCGTAATTATACCTCATAAAATCACGAGCAACATAAACTATTTTTTCTTGAAGCCGTCAAACTTCCGAAATTTTTATTAACAGAAATTAAGAAATTTAAATATCGAGATTGAAGAACGCTTTAGCATTTTTTCCAAAAGTAGGAATTCCGTTGTGGTTCGTAACGTCCAGAGGCCGTTCTCAACAATAACGGCACGATTAACAATCTGATTAGCCCTGCGATTTACGAAATACAAATCGCGGGCCGTTACGGTCCGTCCCGGCCAGACTTTCTCCGAAAATAAAATACAAATTGCGGGCCGTTACCATCGATAACGGCCTGGAAAACTGCCGAAAAAATAAGAAAAGGTCGGGCCGTTATGGACGATAACGGCCAGGGAAAAAATCGGAAAAATTCAAAAATCCTGGCCGTTGTTGTCCATAACGGCCAGGTCTTTATATCGCGAATTAACCCCTCTGTCCGCTCCGCTCTCTGTCTCCTCTCCGCCAAACTCAAGAGAAAAAAAAAAAACAGAAACCGCGCGGAACTCCGCCTCTGCTCTCCATCCAGCGCCAAAAGCAAAAGCTGCTGGCCGTTGTTCTCCATAACGGCCAGGCCTTCCTCCTCCTCTGCGGCCAGCAGCACCAGAATTTCGACAGGACAGCAAAAAAAACAGGTTTTTTTTTTTTTTTTTTTTAAACTTAGTAAATTGTTATGGTTTAATTTGTTGTGAGAGTTATTGCTAAGTTTAATTCTGTGTAATTGTATCAAAATTGTAATTTTATGAGAAATTGTACCAAATTAGGTTTAATTTGTGTAAAATTGTATCAAATTGGGTAAAATTAGGTTTAATTTGTGTAAAATTGTATTAAATTAGGTTTAATTTGTGTGAAATTAGGTTTGATTTGTGTGAAATCGCATCAAATTGTGCGAAATTGTATCAAATTAGTTTTAATTTGATATGAAATTGCTAGGTTTTATTAGGGTTTAATTTTATGAGTTAGGTTTTATTAGGGTTTAATTTCATCAGTCTGCGGCGCGTCATCAGCATCATTACGAGGATCACCTGCCATCGGCGGTTCAACCCAAGGACTGCCCTGATTATTGTACTCTGCCCAACCCATATCTGCCTGAACATGCGGTGACAAATCGTTTACATCGGGATAAGGACTCAGATAAAGGTCTCGCCTCGGTGTTTCTTGTGTCTGATAGGGTTGGAAGGCACTTGGACCAGCTTGTGAAACATTGTATTGGGTATGTACATGTCCTGGTTGTGTCTCCGGTACCACACTATCAACGAATAATTGCGATTGCATTGAACCGACAATTGGAACCAACTCAATGTATAAATCGATATAACAATACTGGGTTCTGGCAAGCATACTTTGGTCATAAATACCTCTCCAAGTCTGATCGCACACGATTTCTATTATCTCGTAAAAACGTCGGGTTGTTGTACCAACATTAACCCGTGCAAGTACTTTTAGGTTGTACTCACTCTCAGAATATCCAAGCTGGCGATAAATTCCACCTTTCACATGGATCCAACCTTGTTCACTAGTTGCCACCAATGAGAATCTCGGACGAATGCTATACTCCGCTCCTTTACGACCTTGCCGTATTTCACCACCGAAATGAACCCTCAACATGAGCATGATTAACTGTTTCGATGAATTAGTCTGTACAATAACGAATAAATTACATATAATTTATTATTACACGAATGAACAATAAATAATTAATTACCCTACACAATAGTTACTAAGAATTAAAACTAGTAAATTTTTATAATATTTTTTCCAATCAGTAAATTAAGAACCCTCAACATGAGCATGATTAACTGTTTTGATGAATTAGTCTGTACAATAACGAATAAATTACATATAATTTATTATTACACGAATGAACAATAAATATTAATTAATTACCCTACACAATAGTTACGAAAAATTAAAACTAGTAAATTTTTATAATATTTTTTCCAATCAGTAAATTAAGTACCCTCAACATGAGCATGATTAACTGTTTTGATAAATTAGTCTGTACAATAACGAATAAATTACATATAATTTATTATTACACGAATGCACAATAAATATTAATTAATTACTCTACTCAATAGTTACTAAGAATTAAAACTAGTAAATTTGTATAATATTTTTTCTAATCAGTAAATTAATTAAGCATACAATAACTTATTTATTTATTTATATTGCAATTTATTTGATATTAACATTACTATTTTTTTTAATCAATTAATACCATGCATAATTAAATTCATTCAATATAAATTACAAATCTAAATACATGACAGATAATTTAAAATTTTACCTTCTATATAGAGTCTTTTGTCAACCAATGTCTGGATAAGATGTACTCGTCGTCTCTTGTCGTACGTACTCCTCTCTTCTTGTGCATGTATGTATAGATGATTTCTTATTTTTAAGGGAAGCAATGAGCAAAAAAAAATTTCTTTTTTTCAGCAGAGACAGAAATATATGAGAGGATGCTATTTTTGGAAAGTATTTCAAGAGACTTACGATTTTTTAACAGACATTTGGAGCTATTTATAGTGATCTAGACGTTATGGACAATAACGGCCAGACTTAAACTTTTCTTCCGGCTGGACCCTGGCCGTTATGGAGCATAACGTCCAGATTTGAACTTTTGTTCCGGATGGACCCTGGCCGTTATGGAGAATAACGTCCCAAGATTTCACTGTGCTGCCGACAGCCCGTTGTTGTCCATAACGGCCAGGATTTTTGATTTTTTTCCGGTTTTTCATCTGGCCGTTATGGTCTATAACGGCCCGGCCTTTTCAATTTTTTTACGCAATTTTCCCAGGCCGTTATCGTCCATAACGGCCCGCATTTATTTATTTTTTTTCCCTGGCCGTTATGGACAATAACGGCCTTCTTTTTTTTTTTCCGCCAGCTTTGTTTGGTTCTTTGTTCTGGATTCTGCGGGGTTAATGAAATCGCTAATCGGGCCGTTATGGACGATAACGGCCTCTGGACGTTACGAAAAACAACGGAATTCCTACTTTTCGAAAAAAGTCAAAAGCGTTCTTCAATCTCGATATTTATATTTGTTAATTTCTGTTAATAAAAATTTCGGGTCAAACTTTCGTAGGCCCAATTAAACTGGGCCCAAGCCAGATCTACATCATTCTATAAACTGTATTATTTTATCTATATATTTATATGTAGCGGGTGGATACCTACTCTTTCTTTACCCGCTTCAAATATAGTAATTGAAAGAAACAACATCTAACATTTGAGGGACCGACTCTAGTCACTCTACGATGATTCCAACAAAAAAACCATACACCATGCATTCTCCATTTGAACCGAATGAATATTCCATATCCAGATCCATTGTCCGATTCCAAATCCAAACCAGCAGCGAATTTATTCGAAAACCCTAGAAAGAGAAGCATTAAGGCATCAAAGCATCCGCCTCCTTGGAGGGATGGAACCCATTCCCCTGCGCGTTTAGGTCAAGTGGAGAGGCAAAGGAAACAAATTGAAAGGTGCCTTTTAATTTCTAAAAATTAACCAACTTTCCATTTTTCAAGTGGAAAAATTCTCAAAATGAAAATTACAATTGGCTAAATTCGACAACTTTTCCTTGTCCCTTTTCGCTTCTCTACTATAAATAGTCTCTGTCTCTCTCTTCTCTCAACAAATCTAAAGAGAGATTAAACAATAGCATATATAGCATATGTCACAGTGAAGCCAAGTCCCCTCGATTTACAATTTTACATCTCAAGGTTTTCCAAGTGATATCTCCAATTGGTAAAATTCACAGATTCAAGTTGCTTCGATCCATCTCTGTTTCAGAGAAAGAAAGTTTCTTTTGATTTAATCTAAGAAAACAGATGGGTTTGAAGGGATTCGCCGAAGGAGGCATTGCGGCGGTGATCGCCGGTTGCTCCACGCATCCTCTTGATTTGATCAAGGTTAGAATGCAACTTCAAGGAGAAACCGTCGCGGCACCTATCCCTGCTCTTCGACCGGCGCTCTCCTTTCATAGTGGGGCCACGATGCCATTGCCTCACCACCACCTCCCGCCGCCTCCTCCAGTTCCCAAACCCGGCCCAATAACTGTCGGGGCCCAGATTCTTCGCTCGGAAGGCCCACTGGGCCTCTTCTCTGGTGTCTCCGCCACTGTCCTTCGTCAAGCTGTTTACTCCACCACGCGCATGGGTTTGTACGATTTCTTCAAGAAGAAATGGTCGCCTAATGGCGATGGCACATCTCTCCCAGTACAACTCAAAATCGCTGCGGGGTTCATCTCAGGTGGCATTGGTGCTGCTGTCGGCAACCCTGCTGACGTGGCAATGGTCAGAATGCAGGCTGATGGTCGTCTCCCATTAGCCGAGCGCCGCAACTACAAGAGTGTTGCTGACGCGATAACCCGCATGGCACGCCATGAAGGAATCACGAGCCTATGGAGGGGATCATCTCTGACGATCAACCGTGCCATGATCGTGACCGCATCACAACTCGCCACATATGATCAAGCAAAGGAGGCAATACTGGGATGGAGGGGGAAGGAGACTGACGGGCTCGGGACCCACACGGCAGCAAGCTTCACAGCCGGGTTGGTGGCAGCGGCTACATCAAACCCAGTTGATGTGGTAAAAACAAGGGTTATGAATATGAAGGTGGAGTGCGGGAAACCGGCGCCTTATGCTGGTGCCATTGATTGTTTGGTGAAGACGGTGAGTAAAGAGGGGGTGAGAGCGCTCTACAAAGGGTTTATTCCGACGGTGACACGGCAGGGGCCGTTCACGGTTGTTCTATTTGTCACGCTAGAGCAGGTGAAGAAGGTGTTCGCCGGTGTTGATTTTTAGAGATGATATTGATGGTGGCTGTGAAGTTCATGTATTTTATTAGCTCGATTTTACTTCAAAATTAATTTTGTTTTTGGTGGGTTAATAGGTATCTTGACTCAAGATTAATTAGTGATTAATTGGTATCTTTAACATCAAAACTAAAAGAAGTTGAACACACATTATACTAATTTAATTCATATGCAATTTAAAAATATTACAAGGAGTTGAACACACATGAATGTACACAAGTATTTTGATCAAATCCAACTAAAGTATACAACAAACATGTAAAAATAAAATACACTAAATTTGGTACAAAATTTCGATATTAAAACTATGCTAAGGCAATTGCACAAAATTATACCGAACTCATAAAATTAAACCCTAATTAAACCTAGCAATTTCACATCAAATTAAAACTAATTTGATACAATTTCACACAATTTGCTGGAAAAAAAATTTTTTTTTTTTTTTTCCTGGCCGTTATGGACAATAACGGCCTGAATTTTTTTTTTTTTTTCCCTTTTCCCCTGGCCGTGAATGTCCATAACGGCCTGTTTTTTTTTAAGCCGTGGTTGGTGGTGCGTAATTAACCGCTAATCAGGTCGTTATTCTTCATAACGGCCTCTGGACGTTACCGAAAACAACGGAATTGTTATTTTTCGAAATCTGACGAAACTGTTCTTCAATATCGATATTTTAATTTTTTAATTTCTGTTAATAAAAATTTCGGCCGACTCCGACATATTGCTTTAGTGCTTTGAAGTTTGTTCCTATTGTATAACTTCTCCATTTCTACATTCAAGAACACCTCCATTTTTTCATTTATTGATTTGGTTTTCTTAATTTGAGATTCGTCAATTAATTTAGTTTCATCATAACAGGCTGACTCTTTATTAGCGAAGAGCACCACCCAATCAAAGAACATAAACTAGGCTAGGCGCCGGGAATTAAATTTTTTAGTTAATATTTGTATCTTAAAATTCATATGACTCAATTATCCGATAATATTCGTTTAGTATCCGTATTCGAATCCGTATTCGTGGATTATCCGCTCTGTATCCGTATCCGTTTAAGGTGGATTTGATTTTACATTTTGACATCCGTTTACTATCCGTATCCGTATTCGTATCCGCTCACTGAAACATAAATATGGATATGGTATCAGCATTATCCGCTCCGAATCCGCTCCGTTTTCACCCCTAACTTCACGCCATAATGTGTGTGTATATATAGCAACGGCATACGGAGGACCGACCACATAAAAATCCGATTTGATGTTGTGTTGACTGATTGTCAATGGTAATTTTCAATTTATAAATTTTGAAGATTTCATCTCAGTTTGGAAAAAGATATTGCTATTCATACAATACATATACACTTTCACTTAACGCTCATCAATGTGGGATGCACATGCAGAAGAGAACAAGCCGACATTTTTATTAATACCCTAAAAAAAAACCAAATATCAAATATGTCCTCAGTTTGAAATTTTTTTTAAATATGTCCTAACCGCCCAGGGGTGAGGCGGTCCATTCTTCCCATCAAACCGCCCCCCTGTGGGGCGGTCAGCCAGTGTATATTGAACCGCCCCACAGGGGGGCGGTCCATTTTTTTTTTTGAGATTTGAGAAATAATATGAATGAAATTTAACATTAAAAATTCGAATTTTGTTTTTAATATTTGTTAGATTACTTCTTTTGATTTATAATTAGCATATTTATACTAAAATATGTAAATTTTTTTAAAAACCATAATTAAAAAAAAATTAGCAAACCAACATGATTAGTTTGATTTTTACAAAAATCATGCTGAATTAAAAAATACGGTAAATTACGCTAAATTACGTATGAATAGGGCCTATTTTGTGCCATCTTTCATAAATCATAAAAAATAGTAAAAAAATTCCAAAAATAATAAAAATTGGTATTCTACAAGTTTATTATATAACTAATTTACTGAGCTATGTAGATTGGAGAATAGAAATGAAAATCTTAATTGGAAACTTCAACTGAAGTTTTGAGACTCTTTCCTTTATTTTTTGGCGATTCTGAATTTGGAAATCTAGCATTGCTAGTTCGGACGCATGCGCATTTTCGCAAGCTTTCCGAAAAGTTGTTATTTGCTGAAATCGGACACTCGAGCGCCGTTTTATGGCCGTTTGAAGTTTCGTCGTCGTTTTTCACCTTCTCAGTGAAGATATCATCTCTATTCATACGTAATTTTGCGTAATTTACCGTATTCTAGCATAATTCTACGTAATTATTGTAATTTAGTGTAATTTAGTGTAATTCAGCATAAATTAACATAATTTCAAGTAATTTAGCGTGTTTTAGTATAAATATGCTAATTATATATCAAAAATGTAATCTAGCAAATATTTAAAAAAACAATTCAATTTTTTAGTGTTATATTTTAGCTATTTGTTTCTTAAAAAAAATAAAAAAAATAAACATAATTTCAAGTAATTCTCAAGTAATTTAGCGTATTTTAGTATAAATATGCTATCAAAAAAGTTTAAAAAAAATTCGATTTTTTAGTGTTATATTTCAGCATTTTAGTTATTTGTCTCTAAAAAAAAAAAAAAAATTCAAGGAACCGGCCGGTTTGGACATTTTTAATAAAAGTTGATGGGTCTGAGCATTTTTATTAATCTTTAATTAACTTTGGGTATTTTTAAAAATGTCGGTTTATACATCAAAAGAAGTAATCTAGCAAATATTAAAAAAATTATTGTTAAATTTCATTCATATTGTCTCTCAAATCTCTAAAAAAAAAAAAAAAAAACTGGACCGCCCCCCTGTGGGGCGGTTCAGTATACACTGGCTGACCGCCCCACAAGGGGGCGGTTTGATGGAAAGAGTGGACTGCCCCACCCCTGGACGGTTAGGGCATATTTAAAAAAAATTTCAAACTGAGGGCATATTTGATATTTGTTTTTTTTAGGGTATTAATAAAAATGTCGGGAGAACAAGTATACAAATTGTTTTTCATTAATTTAAAAGAATTTCATATTATCTTATTCTGAATTTTTTCCACATGTATGAGATGATGGGATTAAATAAAGCTACTATCAGTTCAATTAATGTTTTTTTTTTTCTCTTTTTTGAAGGTAGTTGTAATGTTTTTTTCTTATTTTATTAAAAAAATGGACATACCACTTGCTTTAAATTTTATCAAAACAAAAACCTCAACAGATTATTATTATCCCTTGGGGGATTTGCGTAATTTCCAATTAATTCTGGAAATGGAATGTTAAATTAAATGTCCACAACAGATATTAGACACTTTTAAATTCATGTGTAATTTTGAAAATCTTAGTCTCTAATCATGTGTCATTTGGATTTAAACTGTACACAATGACTTAGTTTGGATAAACTCAATTAGTCTTAATGACCAAATTTGGATAGACTTATGTTGAGTGACCAAAGACGGATGCAGGATAATGTTGAGTGACCTCTACCTAAATAAAAATAAGCCAGAAAAATTCAATCTTTGAAATTGAAGCCAATGGAAAAACATATTTTACTGCAACTCTGCAATATTATCTATGTGCGGAAGGGTGCATTATTTGGTGCTTCGTTGTGCGATCAAGCGCCTCCTTTTATGCCTCCATGCTTTTTGGATAAGTTTAGCAGCTCTCTCTCTCCAATATGGTGACAAGTACCTTTGCAGTCAAATGAAGTAAGATAACTCTAATCATATACAAGTTTATAAGATTGCCTAATAATAAGTAAAAATATTTTAAAAGTAGAATTGCTATATTGAACAAAAAAAAAAATGCTAGGATAAATTACCCAATTGCCAGTAGATCACGTGTGTAGACCGGTATGATTTGTTGTAAATCATCTGCTCGTAATACCAACACCTCAACATTTGTGAGGCACCTAACAACCCTTGTCGAAAATAAGCGCGATTCCTGGTCTCTGTTCATCCCTCCCTCTGTAAAATAGAGAAACATTTTTTAAAATTTCAAATTCTGAAAGTAAAAATTCAAATTTACCCCAAAAGAGTGAAAAGGTTAGAAAGGTACCTTTATAACGGCCTAAAGAGTGCTGTTCTATGCACCAGGGGATGAGCTCCTCACCAAATGCATCCCCATCTTTCAATAAGGTCACCTTTCCATCAGCCGAAAAACTTTTTAACTTACCCTTCACTATAAATACAATCTTCTCTATCGTTTCCCCTTGGTACAATAAGATGCTCCCGCTTGGGTACAGCTTTCGCCTTAGATTACCACATATAGCATCCAAAATTGAATCATCTGGCGAAGTTATCATCCTCACCTGCAGTTACTGCTTTATTAGGTGTGAATTTTACAAAAGGATTATTATAAATGATTTTAATTCTGAACAAGTTATTCCGGTTCTAGGCTAGTCAAGTCCAACATCAGTATGGTCTTTGGGCTGTTCATGCATTTTTTTCTGATTAGAATTCAGATCGGATCTTTTAATTATTTATGAGGCAAACATTGGATTCTGGCAGATTGAACAACAAAGAAAATACAATTAAAACCTATAAAGTACAGTCAGACGCAGCTACCAGTCAGAGGTCTGGTAAGATATATATACCAGTAAGTATAAGCACAGCCCATAGCAGTAATTCTGGAAGTTCAAAATTGAGAAGCTCGGCTGATATAAACCACAGCCAAATTTTGGTCTCAAAATATTTCACCATCAACTGTGTGAAGAAGCAAGGAACAACTATCATGCAAAGAACAAATTAAAAATATTACATTAGCTTTCATAAAACACACACCTCACTTATAAACCTGACAAAATGACGGCGTATTTCCCTTTGAAGGTCCTCTGGCAAGTTCGACAGCAACTCTTCTTCATTCACTCCACGTGTCGTTGTCCAGCTGAGTCTCTCAGCCTCTCTTACTCTCCTACAAATTCATGAAGGCAGAAGTGTAAATCAGCTCAGTATTACAATAGTAGTCCATTTTCATCCATACACATCCATAACCTTAAGTACCATATCCAAATTATTTGTCTACATACTCTCTCAATACTTCAGGTAGATACCGTCTACGCATCCACTGCTCCACATCACGCTGTTTTTGTTGCATCTCCAGTCGCCTGGAAACAGAAGTACCACGAATTATTATTGTTGAATATTCTACCACTATACAAATTGACGAAAACTTGAAACAAAATAAAAATGATTTGAAATTCATACACATTCGTGCCCACCATATTGTTTCTCTCGAAAGGAAAAAAGTTAGAAAAGCCAAAAATAAATGGAGCAAGGAGATGGGCGATATTGCCAAGCAGAAAATGAAAGAAATGTCAACCTTCTCTCAGGGGCTTGAAGGAAGTTCTGCATGTTGCCAATTAGTAAGGCGAAGAGTAGCAGACCGAGACCAACAATGGACATTGTAAAAAGTACTTCCCAAACAAAATAACTAGGCGTTTGATTCCCAGCTAATGTGCTTATTTGCTAAAATTTAAAAAGCAATAACAAAAGAATTTACATTTGCAACAACAAATAAACAAGAAGAAAAACAGAAGGCTGTATTCTACCTGAAATCCCCAAAATAAGGAGTAGATGTATCGGGTAATCATACTGTGCTTGGTAGTTAGAAGAACACCCGGTTGATAAATTCCATAAGAAAACTGGTCTGAAGTAGAATCCAAACAATTACTAGATTTAACATAGTCTCTCCAATGTTGTCTAAATTGCTGACTAAAGTTATCAATGTCTCCACCAGGCACACAAACAATCAGGGATGAGCAAAGCGTCTTGTTGAAGCTGGCACAAGTGTCATGAAGACATTGACTTACCCTCTGAATATGAGAAATAAGGAAGAAATATTTATCAGGTACATATATTTTCTCTTATAATGCAAAAAGGAGAAAGTTGAGGCCACTCTGTCTAGGAATTTTAGCAATGTAACATCTACCCACATAGGTTGCACAAAGGCTTGCAGATGTGTTTGCCCGTATTTGCACACAGGAAGGCATATGTAATGGTGCCACAAATTTTCATGTAAATTACAAGATTCTTTCTTTTTAGAAGGAATAAGGCTACAGAGACTGGTTCTTAAACATAAATCCAACAACTAACCTGAAGTCCCAAAAGGTACCAGGCAGAACCGACAACATGACCAGCTAGCACAAACTTGAGAAGGTTGACTACAAAATTTGCCCAATATGACTCAAATATGAAGCCACTAGCAGATTCACCACCAAGCAGTGGCAGGAATCTGAACATTCTGGGGATGTACTGGAGCAATTGGAGCAAGACTGTGGCAGGCAACATATTTTTTATGTGGTTTTCTGCAGAAGACCCAACATACTTTGGAATGACCACCAAACTCATCACCTTTGGGGAAAAAAAATTATGGGCACAAAACGTAAGTATATGACATTGACAAGAAATTTATTAGTCTATGTAGTGCCAGCAATAGAGCATGAGACAAGATAATTTGGTAATTCATGAAAAAATGGTGAGAAACAATAAAGAATATATTACTTACCTGAGGAAGTGGAACAACAAGAAAGAGATCAAAAATAAAATATCCACGCAGATAATGAAGTGCAACTTTCCTATGTTCTTTAACTAGCTGACCTCCCCAAACTGTTCCCGAATGAGGAGCAACATAAGCTAGTCTAAACTGAAAAAAAGATGGTAATGTTATGTAAGTACCTAAATAGGGAATCGTTACATTTCACTAGGATTACCTCAATTATTTGCTTTGTGTTTGAAAACAAAAATTTGAAAACACCTGAAGAAGCATGTGCAGAAGATAAATAATATCAGTGATGCTTCTAACTACCGCAATCGCTCTTCCCAAGGACCAATTTAGCACCATACACTTATTTGTCTGAATGAGAAAAAATGTATGAACAAGTCAGCACAATTGAGCACCTTACTTATTACTTGAACAGAAAAGGACAGAGCTGTATATAACAATCACTTCCTTTAATCATAATAAAAATAAATAAATAAATAAAGGGGAGAAAGACATATGCACCTTCTCGACAGAAAGCAGAAAGAAAAATAAGGGGTCAATAAAAATGGCTACAAGGCATGACATTACGAAAAATTTATTCCATCGCCGAACAAATTTAGAATCTGGTATCATAATGGGGAAGTACGATAAAACATTTGCAATTGACTTTTTTGCCCATCCGTGAACATCACTGAATCGTATGTTATGCAACTGCAAAACAACATAACAAGACAACTTATAAGTCAGGAAAATATAGCATACAGCTGGACATCCACCGGGTAATGATGGGGGACACACATAACCTCATCACTCCCCGTGCTGCGTCCTAAATCACATATAACTTGCACCCCTATAAGGATGCCCGGAAATTTTAATGCAGGATGCCCAATCAATGCTAATAATCTGTAATTTATACAGTCATGTCCTAAAACACTATTATATTCTTTGAATTAGTATCCTTCAAGAGAATAAGAGATATATTTGTTTAAGGAAATTTAAAATATGTAATGTTGGGGACTAGCAACATTTTGGATGTGAATATGCTATAAGCTGATTAATTCCTATTCTTGTTTTTACTTCAGTAACTGCAACAAAGATATATCTTTGCTTGGATGAAGAAATTTAAAAGATTTGTTATGTTGGTGAATATGTATTATGGACAATAGGATTGAATAAAAATCCTAATATATGTACGTATTGATCCAAGATCAATTAATACTTGATTTTGTACAATAAAGTAACTCCAAACAGTGTGTTTTTCTTTTCTTAGATCATTATTTTGCCTTAACACTCATTGAGTGAGACTGCGAATATACAAGTCTGAAACAGGGCAGAGCAGACTTCAGCACAACCAAGACAAAACCTGGTTTATTCTAGGCAATTATTGTAAACTGGAACAATTAATATTGAAAATTTCAGCCTATACCCAAGTTTTATTCCCATCCAAAAAATAATAATCAACAAAATGAGAGTCTAAATCACAACTAAAAATAAGAAGTAAATAATAAATAAATAAATTAAAGAGGCACCTTCCTATCAAGATAAGCATAGTATCTGTAAAAATTATTGCTCTTTATCGACTTCGACTTCTCATAAGCAGCCAGGCATTCAGGACAATCAGGGAGATCACACAACAAAAGCAGGCCCGACTTCAACAAATGATCATTTTTCTTGACACGGTCATGGAACGAATCACTGCTCCCCAGTTCCTCTGACATGACAGTGACCGAAGTGATTGGTATATTGTTTGTATGGTTTCCCTGAGGAAATGGTGTGGGGATTAGGTTCTCTTTTCTCTTGAAACTTTCTAGGGGTGCACTCATGGGTACAAACTGGGCTGGTGTTTGTGTTTGTAAGGGACCGGTATGGGACACAACTGAAGGGTTCGTTATGAAGGTTTCGTCTGATTGTATTGGCATTGAGGCACTTCTTATGGTAAATCGTTTTAATTCAACATTTTTGGATAACATCGGAATGCCGTCTTTATCACTTTGTTTGTTTTGATCAGACATTTTGAAACCCTGGTTAATTAAGAAAGTGAGAAAAGAACTACAAACTGAGGTATTTGAACTCCTTTCCGAGTTTGGAATTAGCTAACTACTTTTACTCCAAAGAAAAATTATTAAAATAATCACTAATTCTAGGAGATGCGATGATAACTGAAATGAGCAGGAATTACCTCGCAGCTGGAAACGAGTCAGTATCGCCGGCTGTAGAGTAGAAAAAGATTAGATTAGCTAACAATAACCATTAGAAGAGCAGAGAGAGGATATATCATTAAGGGAAGAAATAGAAATTGCTTAGTGTTCTCGAGGTACTCAACGCGAAGGTTCGGCGCTCTTTTTTCTAGAAATTTATATCCACTCTCTCCGCTCCTCCAAGTGAGATACTCTTTTTCTATTCTACAGCCGGTCAAACTGCCAATTTTTTTATTAATCGAAAATAAAGTAAAAAAATATCGGAAAAGGGCGTTGTTTCGAGAGAAAATCGGAATATCAGTAAAAGGAGACCGTTTATCCAGTTCCACACGCACGGTACAAATATTTTCCTTCGGATTAATTACCGCTAATCCAAACAGATGCGTAAAAAAAAAAATTTGACGGGATAATCCGTCCCGTCCCAGCTTGTCTTAGGAAACTGCCTCTGAAACAAGTTCTCGCATAAATAGGGCGGGGTCTCTTTTGAGTCAGACATAAGGATAAGGAAGGGCCAATGGTCACGTGCTCTTGAGTTCCAAACCTGGGAGGTTAAGCTCTTGGATTCGTCTTTACTCATCTCAGCCATTACCTAAGTGCACAGCACCTGAAGTAGCATCGAATAGTAAAAGGGGTGTAGAATAACTTCCCTATCTTCATCGTATGTGAGGAAACTTGAGCCAAAATAAATAAATAAGGAAGGCATGAAGAGTTTTTAAGACAAGTTGGGACGGGATGGATTATTCCGGCAAGAATTTTTTTTTATTGCGGCTGAAACGGTTTGAATTAGTGGTGATTAATTCGGACGAGAATATTTGTACTGTCCGTGTGAGACGGAATAAACGGTCTCGTTGCACTTATATTTCGATTTTCCCTTTAAACAACACCTTTTTCTGATATTTATTTTATTTTATTTTCGATTAATAAAAAAAAGGGTCAAACTGACTCGTTTCCAACTGCGAGGTAATTCCTGCTCATCTCAGGAATCAATTATCGTCGCATCTCCTAGAATTAACGATTATTTTAATAATTTTTCTTTGGAGTAAAAGTACTTGGCTAATACCAAATTTTGAAAGAAATTCAAATAAGACCTCAGTTTGTACTTTGTAGTTCTTTTCCCGTCTTTTTTATTTATATCCAAAGTTAATTAGAAATTAATAAAAATGCTCAATTGAAAATTATTAAATTAGGGGAACTGAAAATGTCGTCTCTCTTCAAGCGCCAGGAGGCGACTTTCAAGGCGATTACCAAAAGCCAAGCCCTTTACACCCAACCACCCAACCGTACCTACGCCCAAGTAACAGCACACGCCACCAGAAGAGTTAATGAAGCAAGCACCACTCAGGCGAGCCTCTCACTGCGACAGGAAGCAACCATTAAAGCTATCCAAAGAGCCAATCAGGCGGCGACAGCCATAGCCTTACATGCCAAAGGGAAGCACACATTGGAACAAGAGGAAAAAGGACCTCAGGAAGGAACAGCAAAATGGAAGGAAGGTAATAGCAATCAACAACCACAGGTAGGTGAATGGACAACAGTTAAGAGGAAAAAGTATGTGCGCAAAACACAGAGTAGTAAATTCATCAACCCACACCTTGAAAAGAAGCTACAAGCATTAAGAAGCCAAGGGAAATGCTATAGATGCCTAGAAAAAGGACATACACAAGTGAATTGCAGAAACAGTGTTAAATGCTTTACATGCAACAAGCACGGCCACACCTCGGGGAAATGCAACAAGAAAAAAGAGCACAACCTTGCAAGGAATACAAATAGACCACTAGGCACCGAAGCAGCAACAAAGACTCAACTCAGAAGAGAAAAAATAACCACTCCCAACACAGAGAGAAACACAACTGAAAGCAAGAAAGAAACAATGGATAATTGGCAAACCATGCCCATGATGCCCGAAAACCGCCTGCCGGGGGTCAGACCAGAGCAACAGACAGTCTATGTGCCCAACAGAGAAGGTTTCCATCCTACTAATGAGGCGCTGGACAGAGCAGCGGCAGTGCACGCCGGTCCTAACGTCAACAAGCACACTCTGCCGCAAAGGCTGGCTACGACTTTGGCTGCTCAGCTGGGACACCACCCACGCGACTTTGAAGTCGGTCAAGTGGACCCAGCTATGGCAAGCAACATCGTGATCTTTCCGACAAAAGACCTTCGCAATCATGCAGTCAGTGTGGGAGTCTTTGCGGTCGATTACAACTCGTATGTGCAGCTTGCTGAATGGAAGCGGCCTCAAGGCATGGTCTACGACCCTCTTGAGTATAAGGCACGAATTCACATCACTGGAGTGCCTCCACACAACTGTAACATCGATGATATCGACCAACTGTTATCAGGTCTGGGGCATGTAACAAAAATGGCTCCGGTTTTTAGAAATGGCAACTATTGCTCTGTCAGGGTCATGATAGCCTGCCAAAACCCAATTCTTATACCGGCAACCCTCCTAATGCGTTCAAACCCATATGCAAAACTAGTTCGACTGAAATTAGAGGGTTGGCTCCACATCCCAGTTGGTCCCACGCTGCCTGGCGGAGGAGATAGCCGAATTAACGACCCAAGACAAGGTGAAGCACGTAGGCCACCTCAGAACCGGCGTAGACACTCTCCTCCCTCTAGCGATGAAAACAACTCCGATACTGATGACTACCATAGGGGGGCAGATTCGGCATATTCAAGAAGAGAAAGGCAAACTCAGCAATGGCGATTGGGCAACCCACAACCGGCGCGTCCATTTCTACTCGGTACTGGAGAGATGGAAAAGGGTCAAGGCTCGACACCAGAGCTGAGGTTCGTACTGGTCAGTGAACAGAACACTGTCAACAAGGACAAGACAAAAGGGGTAATTTCTGCCCTTGGAAATACAACCACACTGCCAACCATCACAAAAACGGTCGAGCCAGCTGGTGAAAATAAAGAAAGGGAGAGCAAAGTACAGGAAAGCACCCTGTATATCGCCGTTTCAACTACCTTGGACAGTGCCTTTCTCCACGCGCAGCACAACCAGACAAAGAAGACAACACTGCACAAAATTAATTTTTTCAACCCTACAAGCTACCCAGGTGGCATGCGCAGCACAGCAGCTATCTCAGATATTTTCTGCACAAGAACAATTGAGAAGCAAGGCCCAGTTCAAAGCCCAACGGAAATAATTGTTTTATTCCCAAGCCCAACGGAAATAGTTCCTTTTAATGGCCCAGCATGCTTCAATGAAGGGCATGAAATTCTCCAAGATCCATTAGCAATTTCGGGCCCTATGCAAATAAACTCTCCAGCAGAATTTGACCCATCAATTGAAGATTTAGACTTCCCGCCGGGCTTTGAAGGTCCTCCACTGTTTAGAAAAGAAATACAAATCCGAAGGAGTCCAAGGCTCAAGAAAAAAAATGATGGCCAATATGTCTCGGTGATAGACAAAGCTCGCATTGTTCTGGGATATGAAGACAACACGTGCACGACGCCAAAGAGAAACAAGAGGAAAACCCAGCACAGCGAAAATGTTCAGATGGACTATCTTCGCAGCTATGACCCACTGACAATCACTCAGGCTGAGCTGATAGCGGCCACGGCAGGAGCTGAAGTTAACAAAGAGATGGAGGCACGGTTTGAATCCATGGTGCGCACTGAAGGGGGCAATTCGGGCCTGGTACACACCGAAGAGGGCAGCTCGAGCATGGCAACAGCAAATTAGAAGAAGGGATAGGGTGGAAGGATGCGGTTTCACAGCATCAGGTTATTAGATTTGTGTTAGTTTAAGGAGTCCATTTAATTTTTATGTTAAGGGAAGAGGTCAGACTAGTAAAGGTTAGAAGAATGGGGGTGTTAGTTTATTTTAAATTTCAAGGCGGGGAGCCTTTGTATCCTGTATTGTTTTTGGAGAAAAAGATGGAGTTTATTGTGATCAAATGAGTCAAAACATTAAACTCAAATTCATATCATGGAATGTTAGAGGTTTAAATGAAAGGAAGAAGAGACTATCAGTGAGAGAAACTTTTCTGTTGGAAAAACCAGATTTAGTATGTCTACAGGAAACTAAATTGGAGACGATAGACGCAAGAACACTTAGAGAAATTTGCGGTCTAAGGTTACAACAGCACCAAGTTCTAAGGGCACAAGGGACTAGGGGTGGCATTCTGATTGCATGGACACCGACCAAGTACACTCTAATACAGTCAGAAACAAGAGCATTTAGCTTAAGTATTTTACTTAAGAACAATGTGGATGGAACACAATTTTGGTTCTCGGGGATTTATGGGCCGTCAACACAGCAAGGACGACGCATGTTTCATGAAGAACTGACCGCAATACGACCAATGGATGGCACACCATGGATCATAGGAGGAGATCTAAACATCACACTAGAACCGGAAGATAGAAACAACAACACACAAGCAGAGATCAGAACAACACTAAACTTCGCAACTCTTATCTCATCGTTGGGATTAATCAATACAACACTACATGGAAGACGCTTCACATGGTCTAATGAACGGCAACAACCGCACATGGCACGGTTAGATAGATTTTTAATCTCAACCGAATGGAATCGGAAATTTCCAAATTCGAACCAGAAGGCGCTGGCAAACACTTTGTCAGACCACTGTCCCATCTTATACACAGCACGAACAAGTTGGGACAGATCAAAGATTTTCAGATTTGAAAATTGTTGGTTAAGACTGCAGCAATTTACAGAGATGATTACGGAAACATGGCTTGGCCTTGGCAAGGCACGAACAGCAATCCAATTGAAGTCAAAGTTGGTAGAAATTCAGCGAAACATAAGAGATTGGACGAAGAATAGAACGGGCAACATCAAGAAGCAAATTCAGATATGTAGAGATTATCTCGAATGGATAGACAAAGTCAAAGAAAGAAGATGCCTGATACAGCTTGAGAAATGCCTTACGGCAATAATAAAAGCAAGATACGTAGAGTTGGCAGTGCAAGAAGAGGATATGTGGAGGCAAAGGGCACGCACCAAATGGGAATTCGAAGGCGACAAAGGTACGAAATATTTCCACACACTGGCATCAATAGCAAAGAACAAAAATTCAATTGCTGAAATTGAAAACCAAGGAGTGACATGCTCGGACCAAGCATCAAAGGCAAAGGTTTTTTTCGATCACTATGTCAATTTGATTGGCACGCAATCCAACTCAGTACCACACATACAATGGAACAACCTGTATCCAATAGCGAACGAGGAATCAGAGTTGGCCCCCCTAGCGGCGCCTATCACCACACAAGAAGTAAAGGAGGCAATCCAACAATGGCCGAACCATAAGAGTCCGGGACCAGACGGTTTTTCTGGAGAATTCTACAAGCATTTTTGTGACCTCATAGCACCAGAGCTTTGCTCAGTCTATCAAAATGCAGCAACAACAGGTGAACCACTGACACTCTTGAACAATTCATACATTGTACTATTGCCAAAGAAAACAGCCCCTAACACGGTTCACGACTATCGCCCAATAAGCCTACTGCATGGTGTCCAAAAAATTTTTTCCAAGGTGTTAGCAAACCGGCTACAACATAGGCTACCAGAGATGTTGCACAATGCCCAGACGGGGTTCCAGAAAAATCGACACATTGCGGAAAGCTTCATATATGCGCAATGCATACTACACAGAGCTAAACAAAGTAAGCTGCCAATTGCTATCTTTAAGGTAGACTTCGCAAAAGCATTTGATACAATCAGTTGGGAGTTCATAATAGAGGTCATGCGGCATCAAGGCTTTCCACGAGAATGGTTATCTTGGATAGAAAAATTGGTTTTGGCAGGCTCCTCGCAAATCATGATCAACGGCCTTCTGGGGAAAAAGATTGTGCTCAAGCGAGGGGTTAGGCAGGGTGACCCTCTCTCCCCACTTCTATTCATCCTAGCAATAGATTTCCTTGCTCGCTATGCACAAAAGCTTGCAAGCATACAAGCATTGCGAATGCCTTTTCACGAAATGACGCCTTGTTTGCTATATGCGGATGATGCGCTATTTTTTGTCAAGCCAGAAACCCAACAATTGCAAGCCCTGCAGATCATGCTCACAGTCTTTCAAAATGTGTCCGGCCTATCGGTTAATCTGGCTAAATCAGAGTTAGTGATTTCTATGGGCACTCGGGAAGATCAGCAAGAATTGGCCAATGTCCTTGGTTGTAAACTGGGTGAGTTCCCCTTTACATACTTAGGACTTCCATTATCAAACAAGAGGCTACCGAAAGCATCGTATCTTCCTTTGATCCAAAAAATGAACAAGCGTCTCGCGGGATGGGCAGCCAAACATCTCTCCATGGCAGGAAGGATAATTTTAATAAATGCAGTCCTAACATCAATACCGACATACTTCATGACATGTCTCAAATTACCCAAATGGGTAATCAGCAAGATGGATAAGATACGAAGGACATTCTTATGGCATGGGGTGTCAGCTGAATCCAAGAAAATGAGTTTGGTCAATTGGAAGGTAGTATGTTCACCAAAAGACTTTGGAGGGCTTGGAGTCATGGATTTAGAGGCATTCAACCAAGCGTTAATAACGAAATGGGTTTGGCAATGGGGAAGGCCGGAAAAAGCATTATGGAAAACACCCATGCAGCACTGTGTTATGCTGCAAACACTCTTGCCAGACGTGCCCATATTCACAAGAGAAGCGAAGGAGTTTACACCATTCTGTAGCATGTCCTTCGACTACAAACCGGGTAATGGGCGAAAAACCTCTCTTTGGCACCACAACTGGGGTAACGGAATATTAAGACTGGAATTACAAAACCTATACACGCATGCTCACGACCCCAACATCACCCTGGCAGAAGCTGCACAAACTAGCGCCATACGAGAACTGTTCACACATCGACTCACAGAACAGGCAAATGAAGAACTCGAAACTTTGCAACAAAAGCTTGCACAGCTCACACTAATGCAAGCACAAGAAGATGGCATAGAATGGCGATGGTCAGATACAGGGCTATACACGGTGAGAAGCGCATACCAAAGATTGAAGGATGAACCTAGAATACGAAGCTCGATACACCGAATTTGGAAATTACGAACACCGCCGCGAATGAAGGTATTTGGATGGTTGTTGCTTCGGAATAGACTGCTGACGATTGATAACCTCAAGAAGAGAGGTTTTCAATTAGTTAGTCGATGTGTCTTATGCAAGACAAATCAAGAAACTCGGCGTCATCTATTCAATCATTGCACCTTTGCTACAGCTCTGCATGAAGAGATGACAAGAACAATACCAGGAAAAATGCCTTTAGCGCATCCTACTATGTCAAGAATGCAAGTCTTGATAAGCGCAAGAACCCCAGTGCAACAGAAGTCGACGCTACTAATCACACTATTCATAATTTGGCGTGAACGTTGCGCAAGAACGTTCACAGACAACATCAAGACCATCGAGGAACTCCGGAATGAAGTGCTTTGGCAAATGCAGTTCTACGAAGCAAGAACACGCATTATCGCAACAAATTAGACAAAAAGCATAGGTGGAATAAAATAGCAAAACCCTATGAGAATTGGGGAGGGAGGAGTATCTGATACCAAAGCATGCGTACCAGATACATCATACCTAGCTTTGCTCTCTTTTAACTTTGGCTTTATTTATTTCCCGATTTATATTCATATTTCAGCTCAAATGTTTTGAGCACTATTCTCATTTTATTTTGGTGGTTACCACCCTTGTGTAACGGATCCTTTTATTTAATTAAATGCGGGCATGACCCACATTTTTCTTCAAATAAAAATGCTCAATTTTATTAAAAATATTCATACCGGCCAGAAAATAACCGGTACCTTATTTAAATAGGAAACCGTTCATTTTCTGACCGGTACCCTATTTATTTATTTTTTATTTTTTTTACCCTACAAATTATACTGTTTTGGACCCTGTTTTTTTGACCATCCATGAACATCACTCCATCGTATGTTATGCAACTGCAAAACAACATAACAAGACAACTTATAAGTCAGAAAAAAAAATTAGTTTAAAGCTGGACAACCACCAGGTAATGATGAGGGACACACAACTTGCATCTAGGGGTGTCAACGGCACCTTTTACCCGTGTACCCTTTCCGTACAGTATTCGATAAGACGGTTACAGATAAGGCTTTTTCTCGTTTAGCTTATCGGATACGGGTAATTTCTCATTTAGCTTTTTCTCGTTTGGCTTATCATTTAGCTTATCGGATATGGGTTGAACCATTGAATACAAATCCTAATAAATGTGTTGATAGAAGATTCATACTTGATTTTGTACAATAAAGTACCTCCAAACAGTGTGTTTTGCTTTTCTTAGATCATTATTTTGTCTCAACACTCATTGAGTGAGACTGGGAATATACAAGTCTGAAACAGGACAGAACAGACTTCAGAACAACCAAGACAAAACCTGGTTTATTCTAGGCAATGATTGTAAACTGGAATAATATTGAAAATTTCAGCCTATACCCAAAGATTTATTCCCATCCAAAAAATAATAAATCAACAAAATGAGAGTCTAAATCACAACTGAAAATAAGAAAATAAATAATAAATAAATAAAAGAGGCACCTTCCTACCAAGATGAGCATAGTATCTGTAAAAACTGATCTTTCTTGACTTCTTATAAGCAGCCAGGCATTCAGGACAATCAGGGATGTCGCACATTAAAAGCAGATCCAACTTCAACGAATGATCATTTTTCTTGACCGAAGTGCTCGATATATTGTTTGTATGGTTTACATGAGGAAATGGTGTGGGGAGGTTCTCTTTTCTCTTGAAACTTTCTAGGGGTGGTGTTTGTGTTTGCAAGGGACCGGTATGGGACACAACCGAGGGGTTCATTCAGTGGCGGAGCTACGTGGACGCAGGGTAGGCACTTGCCTACCCCTGGAAATTTTTTTTTTTCTTTTAGACCGGTATTTTTTGGACTTTGCCTACCCCTGCCCTACGCCTCAGCGCCTGCGTTGCGCGAAGTCACGAGAAAACAAAAAAAAAAAAAAACTCGCGGAGACAGAGAGGAGAGGCGAAGCAGAAGAAGTGAATAACCGACTACCTCTGGAAGAAGAAGCTCCGCCTCTGCCTCTGGAAGAAGCTCCGTTAATTTTTCGTTCAAACCCAAATTCGCTAATTTTTTCAAACCCGAACCGTTAATTTTTTCGAACCTGAATCCGATTATTGCCTACCCCTAGCTCAAATCCTAGCTCCGCCACTGGGTTCATTATGAAGGTCTTGTCTGATTGTATTGGCATGGATGCACTTCTCATGGTAAATCGTTTTAATTCAA
The DNA here is from genome assembly GCA_025461125.1 of Carex kokanica. Taxonomy (NCBI): domain Eukaryota; kingdom Viridiplantae; phylum Streptophyta; class Magnoliopsida; order Poales; family Cyperaceae; genus Carex; species Carex kokanica. Next base: position 161,877 of record JAJGRX010000403.1, on the reverse strand, counting down.
CATTTTTGGATAACATCGGGATGGTATCTTTTTCACTTTCATTGTTTTGATCAGACATTTTGAAACCCTGGAAATTAGCAAGGTGAGAAAAGAACTACAAAGTACAAACTGAGGTCTTATTTGAATTTCTTTCCAAATTTGGTATTAGCCAAGTACTTTTACTCCAAAGAAAAATTATTAAGATGCGACGATAATTGATTCCTGAGATGAGCAGGAATTACCTCGCAGCTGGAAACGAGTCAGTTTGACCGGCTGTAGAGTAGAAAAAGAGTATATCATTTAGAGGAGAGGAGAGAGAGGATATATAGGCACGCGATTGAGATTTGGGAAGAAATAGAAGTTGCTTAGTGTTCTCGAGGTACTCAACGCGAAGGTTCGCCGGTTTTTTTTTTTTTTTTCAAACAAGAAAAAAATAGAGAAATAAAGTAGAAGCAGAGTGTTCTTCAGTTCATCCTCTATCTATCAGTAAAGTCAACTCTAAATAACGAATTGAGTTCATCCTCTATTTATTGAATTGGTTTCAAATAACGAATTTAAACTGTTGAAATCTATCTTACGAGTAATGTATCTATATGTCGAAATTTTATATTTTTGAATTAATTTTGTATAAAATCAAGTATTAAAAAAACATTTAAAAAATAAATGCATTTAAATTAATTTATAAAGTTTCTAATTTTGATCACTTGACTTTATACTAATTTAATTCGAAATTTTTAATTTTTTTTGTATATAGACACCAGTGTTGTAAATAACAGTATGCAGTTCTCGGACATACATGATACTGTCAAGCAATTAATCGGAATAATCGGCCAATTAGTCGGAAAAATCCATGACAGTTTGATCACCGCAAATGACTAATCGGCCAATTAATCGGCCTAAATGGACATTTTTTAAAACACTGATAGACACATTACTCGTATGTTGGATTGATTTCAACAGTTTGTATTCGTCATTTGAAGCCAATCCGATAAGTCATCAAAATTTTGAAATTATTTATTTGCCCACTCAAATTCAAGATATTTATAAATATATCCATTCTGTTGATGTTAAAAATACACATTTATTTTTGTATACTTTGGAAAAAGAAGAAGGAAATGTGTTAACTCTATTTAATTTATTTTTTGTACGCTGTTCCGAACTTGCTAGCTCAGAATAGAAATGACTTCTAGAATTGCGGGGACTTGGGGTCAACCGGTCAAGGTCATCTTCCAAGTTGCTTCGGCAGCAGCTGTCAAGGCAAGTGGAGGAGCATATAGCTATTTTCGATAGGAAAAAAGATTAACACAGGAATAATAAGTGTAGAAACATAGTGGGAAGGTAGAACACTAAAGAAATTATTACTAATAGATAAAATTTTCAGATTATAATATAATTTAAAAAGAATACTTACTAATAAAGAAAATTTCCAGATTTTAATAACTTGAAGAAAATATTTATTAATGAAGAAATTTTCAGATTTTAATATGAGTAGGGTTAAAATGCACCATTGGTTTTGTGCTCCAATCATGCTCCACATTCTTATTTTCATTTTCAAAGTTCGAACAGTTGATCCGAACCGTTCACCATGATCTTTGTATTAAAATGTGCTTGGAGACCAAATTATATATTTTTTGAAATTTATTTACTAATTTTTTAGATAGGTACAAAAACACTGTGTTTAGAAGATTCTGGACTATCCAAAACAATGATTTTGTATTTATCTAAAAATATAGTAAAAAATTTTAAAAAAATATAAAATTTTGTCTCCAAGCACATTTTAATATGAAGATCATATTTAGTGGTTCAGATCGATTGTTTGAACTTTGAAAATGGAGAAAAAGACGTGGAGCATGATTAGAGTACAAAACCGAAGGTGCATTTTAACCCTACTCTTTTAATATAATCGAAGGGAATAATTATTAATAAAAATACCGATGAAAGAATACATCGGTATTTTATAATTTTCAGTTTGAAGGTAGTGTGACAATACTAGAGGTCTTCAGGTCCAAAAATAAAAATAACAAGCAAATTTCATATCAAATGCTCACTGCTCACCACGTCCTAAAATAATTCTTGAGAATAATTATAAATTTGGAGCTCCAAGACACTTTATTTTCAAACACCAGTTGATGATGCACTTACCATTTTCTTTATATCTGACTGTGTTTGTAAATCAAATTAGAAGGCTCGGTCCAATTGTTTATATTCCAATTCCGTCATAGTACACCTCTTTCAAAATGTAATGACTCTAAATAATTCACCTAAAACTACAAATTAACTCCATAATAATCGGTATGAATTACCAAATTTCAACAACATCAACACAAATATTATATATAAAAGTTTTCTATTGGATCAATTACCACATCTAGTCAACAAGCTATTACCAAAAAAGGACCTTGCAAAGAGAAAAAAATACGAGTTCCTCTCGCAATCTAACACAAAATATTCTTTGCTTTTAGCCTTTTCCTAACCGGGATAGTACATCTACCAGCACAAGCTAACTAGTTCTCTGCTTCTTTGGCATTGTTCTCAAAACTGACGAGATATCGACCTTCTTATGGAACTCAACAAAGAGAGAAGGGAAATTTTGCATCAAGTGCCTATATCCTTCAGTGGGTGCCAACTGTGTGAAGTTGTCCGATTTGGAAGCAAACTCAAGGCACTTATCCTTCAGCCAAGCAGAGCCGTGCTTGTCTGCCAAAATCAAAGTTGTGAAGACTGTTTCGATAGATAAATTCACCCACAATCTCTGTTGGCATTTTGCCTTGAGCATTTGTATAGCATAGCGATCAGCAGCTACAAATAAATCCTGGACCAATTCAACTGAGACGAGTTCCAAATCGTCAGTATAAATGAATTGAAGTAGAGCCTTGAACACCTCAGCTTTCATGTCTTGGATCTTGACACAGCCTGACTTAGATTCTGCGAAGGGACCAAAAAGCTCTGCCTCAAACACCGGTGATCTGGCAACCAACATGAATCTGTGAGCAGAGATTCTCTCCCCTTCAACCTCAAAAATAACGTCAAATCTCTCTCCATTCTCCCAGAGCTTCCCTATATCCTCATATAATCCACCAGAAGAGTCATCGACTCCACTTGGTGCACTTACAACTCTAATGTTGCAAGAAATAACAAGCATGCCATCCTTACAATAGAGAGCTTCTATTTTATCCCTGGATATGAACTCAGGATAACCCCAGATATGATGATTAGTGAAGGTATTGGATATAGGTGCATCAAATGTCACGAGCTCCCCTTTCTTGTTAAGTATGTCGAAGGAGAATTCCGCCTCAACGTCCTTTGTTTCGCTCAAAAGAACTAGGTAAAGGGAAGCATGGGACTCAGCTTTTCTTTTTTCTGAATCTGACCCATTCGGGTAAAAGTCTAGAGCCCAATCATAGTCTCCAACAGTGAAGCGAGGGGAAGAGATGGACTCATCAAATGGGATATGTTTCGATTTTAAGTAGTCGAATTCAAAGCAGTGTGTTATGCTCTTGATTCTGGCACGAGAACGGCTATCCAAGCATTGCACTGCCATCTGAAGACTAATCTTCTATTCTGTTAATTAATCTGGTAATTTCATCAAACAGGATCATATATAAGTATAAAGCACCGATGATCATATTTGTAAGTAAATTGTTTTTTGTTGAAGGAATCCAACAGGATATAGATAATTAATGTTTCAGAGGATGGCGAGAAAGAGAAGTACATTAATGTAAAGGAATCAAGAGATTTGATAAATCATTAGAGAATTTATCAAATAATAAAAATGCATCGGTGTCCTATGAAACATGAGAAACACACAAGGAATTAAACAGAAAGAGAGAGAGAGATGACAAGGCATTGGACTTTGTACATTATACAATTCGTAAATTGATGCCATAATTTTCAAAGGGCATGAGCCTAATGCCAAGACGTACAACACTCCTTTAAGAAAACTGTGTAAGAAAGGTGAAGTTGAGAAGGCTACGTCTCTACCCTTGATGGCTCTAGAAACCTCTTTCCTTGTTCAATCTGGCAAGCATTTAAAAATTCAGCATGAATGCACAATTTAAGCTAACCTTATTTTCTTTTGTATCATGGTGTACCAATTTAAGCTAACCTTAGCAAACGCACAGGGCACTGTCGCATGAGAACTTGAATTAAATAAAAAAATGCAATACATTGTTTGACCTTTCTAAATGTATCATCTTTGAAATATATCATCATCAGAGTAAAAGGAATTCTGCCTAAACCTGTGTTATGCAATAACATTCTAAATTACTAATCGATTTACAGTAACAAAAATTTAGGTTTACCAGTACAGTCGAAGCACCTCCCGTAGGGGTGCAAACGGGTCGGATATTACCCGTCCGAATCCGGATCCGTATCCGAATTTTTGCGGATTCGGATATCCGGATACGGATAGTTGCGGATTCGGATGCGGATACGGATATTTTTATGCGGATTCGGATACGGATACGGTTTAAGTTTCGAAATCAGATACGGATACGGATACGGATAATTATCCGTATCCGTATAATTTAGTATTTCGGATATCCGTATAATTTAGTATTTCAGTGATATTTCATAGTGATATTATACGAATACTGTTGTGGCCTTGTGGGAGTTCTCGGTACCCATATTTAAATACTGTGGGAGCTCAACCGGTCAACCCACATTAAAATACTGTTGTGGCCTTGTACGGTACATCCACTGATCCACCCCTTCGACTTCTCTCACAAGTCACAAGACAGACTTCTCACTTCTCTCAATTTCTCTTCTCACTTCTCTCAATTTCTATTTCGTGTTTCCCAAATCACAATCCCTCGGTCTTCAAGGAACGATTTCTCTCACGTAGCTTCTCTCAAGCATCGATTCATTCCTCTTCACCGAATCCCTCTTGGGCTCTTGGCATCGAACAGGTATTTTCGATTACCTCACTTTCTTTTACTGCACTTGCGGCAATTTGCGTATCTTGGTCGCAGTTCTCTTTGTATGGCTCGTTGCTCTGTTCTACATGCTTGGCAACACTGCAGCTGATTATTTCTGTTGTAGCCTAGAAAAGCTCTCAACTTTACTCAGTTTACCACCGACTGTAGCTGGTGTAACTCTACTTCCACTGGAAAATGGAGCCCCTGATGGGAATAGAAACTTTTCTTATAGTGGTCTCCTATCTGAGTTTAAGAAAATATCATGTGTGTTAAATATCCTGTGTGTTAAAGAAAATATCTGAGTTTAAGAAACTTTTCTTATGGAATGCTCTTTATGAATTGTACCAACAAAAATCAATGGCTAAGAAGTCTTATTTGAAAGCCAAACGTCAACGAGGCCCTATTTGAAGATTATCTAACCGTAGTCAAACTATTAATTATATACAAATCAATTTGGTGTAAGGCATGTATTTTTTTTTAACTTCAATTAATCAACAGCGTGTGCTTTGAATGTTCTCGGTGTCTTGCCTAACTATGATTAACTATATTATCTTAAATCAAATTTGCATGTGCTCTAAATATAAGTTGCAACATTAATTTCACATTCCTAGTGGAGCTCACAAACTGCTACTAAAAAATAAACTAATTCTTTTACTATTTTAGGTGATCACTCTAAATGGCATCATCGAGCATGCCTATCGAAAGTGAGACGCTTCAGAATTCGGCTCCAACACCTGCTGCTGCCAATGTTGGTACTGAAGGTGCTACAAACGAAAACCAACCTAGAAAAAAACAGAAAAAATTGAGTTCGGATGTTTGGAAATATTTTGATAGAGTAGAGACCACTATGGTAGTAGATGGAAAGAAGGAAACAGATGTCACTGCAACTTGCAAAATTTGTTCTCAAAAATTTGATGCAAAGAGCAAACAGGGAACTTCGCACTTACGGAATCATTACAAGGCAAAACATAAAGTTAGTCAGGGGCAAGGGGTTATTAATACAGTTGGAGAGACATTCAAGTATGATGAGGAGTCGAGTCGTAAAAATTTGACACTTGCTATTGTGATGCATGAGTATCCATTTCGCATTGTTGAGCATGAATACTTTGTTAATTTTGTTAAATCCCTCCGTCCCTCTTTTCCTTTGGAGATGTTTAAGGTTGAAAGAGAGAAAATTCATGACTTCTTTGGGTCACTTTCATGCCGGTTGAGTTCCACCATGGATTTATGGACTTCACGGCAGAATAGAAGTTACATGTGTGTAACGGTCCACTTTATTGATGAAAAGTGGACTATTCAAAAAAGAATCATTAGTTTTGCACGCTTGCAAGGGAGGCATTCGGGTGCAAATTTAGCTTTGGTGGTTTTGAAAGTTTTGTTTGATTGGAACATTGATAAGAAAATGTTTTCACTTACATTAGATAATGATGGTGCCAATGGTGTGTGTGTAAGGGAAATGGTCGAGAAACTCAACCAAAGCGGAGCCATTTGTTGTGATGGAAAGCTATTTCATGTGAGATGTGCCGCTCACATCATTAACCTTGTTGTACAAGATGGGATAAATGTGATAAGAGGAGGGTGTGATAAAATACGAGAAGTAGTGGGAAAAGTGAAAAACTCTCCTACATTGAGGGAAGAATTTGAGAAAAGAGTTAGGGATTGCAAGCTAGACATAGCGAGAGCACTATCCTTGGATGTCTCTACAAGATGGAACTCAACCTATATGATGCTAAGAGATGCTACCTACTACCGAGAGGCATTAGAGAGGATGCACATCCTCAACAATGCACGGTTTCCTAATTTTCCTTCAAGTGAAGAGTGGAAAGAGGTAATTGAGCTATGTAAAATTTTAAAGAACTTCTATAAAGTAACCGAGATTCTGTCGGGTACTTCTTATCCAACCTCTAACTTGTTCTTTCAAAATTTTTGTGAAATCAAACTAAGAATTAGAGATTGTCTTACACATGAAAATCCAATTTTTGTTCAAATGGCTTCTTCAATGAAGCAAAAATTTGACAAGTATTGGGACCAATCAAACATCGTACTAACAATAGCTTCTTTTCTAGATCCACGCTACAAGATGGGGTTTATTGACTTCTATTATCCCCGAATATATCAAAATGGAGGAACACGTGAATTGGAAGAATTCAAAAGGGTTTTAAAAGACTTATATGGAGAGTATGTATTGAAGTACCAAAGTAGTGTACAACAAGTAGCACATGTTGGTGGGGGTTCTGTTACCGGTGGTGACTCAGGTGATGGTGACGAGGATGGAGAAAATGAGTTCCATCAATTTATGTTGGAGAGAAGTCAACCATGGAATATCAAATCTGACCTAGATCAGTACATAGAGAGACGTGCTACTGCGTGGCCTCGAGGTCAAGATTTTGATGTGCTTGGTTGGTGGAAAACAGAAGGTCAAGAATATCCAATCCTATCTAAAGTTGCTCGAGATGTGTTGGCTGTACCGGTCTCGACGGTTGCTTCAGAGTCGGCTTTTAGCACCGGTGGTCGTGTCATTAATGCTTATAGAAGCAAACTAGACTCAGAAGCTGTTGAAGCGTTAGTGTGCATACAAGACTGGGTCAGAGGTGATAAAAAAGGTATTGTTTTCTTAATTATATCATTTTTCTTTTAACTTATAAAACTGCCTTTGTTTTAATAAATTTTTGGAAGAAAAAAATACTTGTTGTGTGAAGTATCTCTTTGAAATATATTTTTCAATTTGAAGAAAGATCATACAGTTTCAGTTCCAGGTTAGTGTAATGTTGAGGCAAAACAATTGTTTTACCGTTAGAGAGAATTCATGCAATTCCATGTCCAGTAAGTAGGCTGCTAAGCTTAACCTTTAATCTTCTGTTAAACACGAGTTCCATACCTCTAAAGAGAGTATGTATTTCAAATCAGGCAGGTTAAATAGATCATAAGGGACATTACAAATTTGACCTTCAAATAATGCAACTTCGCACCCCACTTCTACTAATTCAATCTCATCAGATTTGTATCCAAAATCCTCTTGTGTGAAATCAATTGCAGATTCTGTAGTGACCTCTGTTTTCCGGCCTTTATTACTTGAACCACGGTTTTTTATACTTGCAATAACCATTTGTAGAAGGAAAATGAAGCTCTAGAATTTACAGTATGTTGAGGCATCATTATTTTTCTTATTTCTAACTCAGTCTACTGTTATTTTGTTGAGGCTCCAGTAACTAGGTGCAACAATTTTACAAGCTTAGGTTCCAGTAACTTAGACACTAAGTTCATGTTATTTGAATAAGAGAACAATATCAATTCTTTTAAGAATCAAATATTAATTTCTATTATTATTTTTAATTTCAGGTCGTGCAACTTCAGTTTTTGATTTTATCGAGGAATCAGAAGAAGATGGATCTTGTTTTGAAGATGGTAACAGTGATTGATGTGTTAAGACTTAAAATAATATCTTTTGTGTTAGTATTTTTAAGTAAAGTTATGGTTATGTTGGTGAATTTTAGTTAATTAGATGTATATTTTGTAATGACGTAACAAGTTAATTAGATATATATTTTGAATTAGAAATCCGAATTATATCCATATCCGTATTCGTATTCGAAAATATCCGATCCGTATCCGTATCCGTTTAATATCCGATCCGTATCCGTATCCGATTAGTATCCGATCCGTATCCGTATCCGAAAAAAAAATACGGATACGGATATGGGTTGAGCACTATCCGATCCGTATCCGATCCGTTTGCACCCCTAACCTCCCGGCTCCTGCCCGCCTTCCGTTCCTGCGTCGCTGCTTCTCACTTTCTCTTCTTTTGTTTGACAATTCGCTGTTTCCTTATTTTTCTTTCTGAATTTCGCTATTTTTCTTTTTCCGCCAGCCCTTCTTTCTTCTTTCTGATTTCGGCTATTTTCTATTTTTCGCCAACCTTTTTTTTTTCATTATTTTTCGCTTCTTCGGCCGACATTTTTATTAATATCCAAATTAATTACAAATTAATAAATATACCTCTAATGTTGGGAATTTATAAAAATATTCATACCGGTCAGAAAATGATCGGTTTTAATTTTTTTCAGTACCGATCAAAAAATGACCGGTACTAACTTTTTTTTTTTTTAGAGACTATGAATAGCAAGGTGTTGAAATTTAATACTAAAAATTCGAATTTTTTCTTAAATATTTGTTAGATTACTTTTTTTTAATATATAATTAGCATATTTATACTAAAATACGCTAAATTATTTGAAATTATGTTAAATTATGCTAAATTACACAAAATTACGCTAAATTACAATAATTATGTTAAATTACAATAATTATGTTAAATTATACTAAATTTCGCTAAATTACACTGCCGAATTAAACTTTAGTTTGTTTGGTTGAATAGAATAAGAGAGATTAAGAAAACTCAATACACACAACAATACATTAGTAATTTTTTAGAAATAAATATCAAGATAACATTACAAATATTATTCAATGCCATTATTGTATGTAGATGTTTTTAAAATATTGAAACCACAATAGAAAGAAGGAAGTGATGATTTAACCACAAATATAAAACCATACTTAATCCATTATAATATGATCAGTTCAGTTTAGTCAGCTTTTAAAAGTCTAAACCGAACCAATCTATTTAAACCAAAATAATTTTAATATACAAGTGACCCAAACTCATTCGGACGTGTCACTTGGTTGGTAGTCATTTGACAAAACAAAATGTGCTAATGAAAAAATAAAACTTTTAGATAATTTTATCTTCTAAGCCTGAATGGGATAGATAGCCTTTTGATATGACAAAAAAAATATTTATTTTTAAGAAATTATCTAATAAATCACATAGATTCTTTTGATATGATAGTCTCTCTATAATTTTGTGTTTTTCAAGAGTAACCAAAATTATATTTCTTTGCCAATAGTTTTTTTTTTTTTTGAGAATCTAACAGAAGCTGTCAGATATATTTCTTGACAGAAGCGGTAATCAAGATGGGATCAAAACCGTTCGATCAGAATCCGGACTAATCTGACCGTCCAAGCCTGTAATGTACGGGATCCCATTAAAATTCGTGTTAGTATATATAACGAACGGATAGGATTTTAAAATGAAAAATTAAGGTATCTCAGGTGATATGAATTCTGTGACCGTCGCAGTCCGCTTTTTTCTCAAATGTGTAGTTTTGGGCCCACTTACCAGAATAATTAACGCCAGTTCGCCCACCCACTGTTAATCTGTTCTCCAGATATGCTATTAGTTATTTATTAGAGGTGGGATTCAATTACACTATAAAATGGTGACACATATTAACATTATATATTTATAAAAATAATTTTGCAATTTCAAAATCAAAACAGTTAATCCGAACCGTTCAACATGATTTCTATATTAAAATGTATTTGGTGAGCAAATTTTACATTTTTTTAAATTGTTTATTATTTTTTTAGAATTTTTGAAAATTGTTGTTTTTCAATGGTCTAGAATTGTTTGAAAACAACAACTTTGTACAGATCTTAATAAATACTAAAAAGTTTCCAAAAAATGTAAAATTTGGTCTCCAAGAACATTTTATTATGGAGATCATTTTGAACGGTTCAGATCGACTGTTTGGACTGTGAAATCACAAAATAATTTATAAACGTATGCTGTTAAGATGTGTCACCATAAAATGGTGTAATTAGATCCCTCCTCTAGATATTAATAAACATATTATAATGCATATATATCTTTTCATATAAAAATGAAATAAAGAAACTTTTTCCTAAAACTTAAAAAAAAATTCTTTCATCAATGACATACTCTTAAATATAAAATCACAACAAAACTGAAAAAGAAATATATGCACAACGAAACTGAAAAAGCAAGGAATTCTTTTCAGTCAGTTTTTTTTTTTTTTTTTTTGAGGTAGATTTGGTCATTTTTTTAATTTTTAGTTATTAGAAAAGATTCTAAGAGAAGAGAATATTTAATGTGACAGCTTGAAATTTTCAAAATCTGGGCTTTGTATTGTTGCATCGTTTACAAACTAATTAATGATGTGACAGCTTGAAAGGACATGAAGCCAAAAAAGCATAGTGTTAAGTAATGTTAAGTAATGTCAAAAAATCAGTGTTCTAAATAGCGCGCTATAGCGCCGCTATAGCGTTTTTGGACTCCAAACGCTACGCTACGACATCAAAATGCGCTATTTGCGCTACGGCCGCTATAGCGGTCCGCTACAGCGCTATTTGCGCTATACAATATGGGTTTTTTTTTTTTTTTTTTTTAAGCAATTTATATGGGTTTTAAATAAAGGTAAAAAAAATCTCAAACCGAAATTGAATTTGTTGCTACTTGCTACAAATAAATCAATTTGAAATTGGGAATAGAAATTGAAATTTGAATAGAAAAAAAGTCCAAACCGGAATTAAAATTTGAATAGAAAAAAAAATAGATTATGTCATGAATCATGATACTTAAGATATTTTTAATAAGAAAAATCGATAGTTTATGATATTACTATGGATATTTTGAACCGCAATTTGGACTTTGTACGGGTTCAATATGAATATTATAATTTCTTAATTACTTTGGTGTTATTTATTGTTCTATGAACCTTAGATAATGTTGATATTTAGTACAAATATTGAATATACGAAATATAAAAAAAAAAAACGCTATTTGGAATAGCTTCCGCTATAGCGACGCTATTCGCTATAGCTTTTTTTTTTGCCTTCCCGCTACAACGCTATAAACGTTATTTAGAACCTTTCAAAAAATAATAGTGTAAAAGCTGACTATCCCTTTCTAACTCGCAAAAGATTCATTAAGCAATGAACCTCATGGTAGATAGCCGAAATTTCGAAAATTTCAGATTTGACACGTTCGTCATTTACAGTTGCGGACAACATTTTTTTTTTATTTGGCATCATGCGATAGAGCCAGAAAATTAATTCCCTTTTATTATTTTTTTTAAAAAAAGTGCAACTTATAATTTGAATATATTAGATGGAATATCAAACAAAATAGATAAAGAATACATGAAGTATTTTAGAATTTAAATGTATTAGAAGGATCACGATAATTTTTTTATATACTCATAATTAATTTTTGAACCGAGATCAATAACTGAGATTCAAAATATTTTTACTTTTTTCAGTAACACAGTAAGAAATATTTTAATTTTTTTTACAACCGCAAAATCTTGCCTGAAAAATATTTCGTAGTACTTCTAGTACATCTAAATTATAAGATATTTTATCTAGTTTATTTGATATTCATTCTAGTATATTATTATAGGTTTCTCCATCTATTTTCAAAAATAAAAAAAAAAAAATTCGACTCTGCCGAAACATGTCAAATAAAAAAAGGAAAAAGAAAAAAAAAAGAAATGTCTGCAACTTGAGGTTGCATACCACTTTTGGCATCTGCTATCTGAGATCTGGTTATGGACGTGTCAAATATGAAATTTTTAGGAAATTATGGCTATTTGATTTATCTTTTTTTGGTGAATGGTATATTTAAAAATTTCGGAGTAGATAGGTTAGCAAAATGTGTCTACTCATGAGGTTGCGGATGTATCAAATATGAAATTCTCAGAAAATAATGGTTATTTGGTTTATTTTTTCATGAACAGTATATTTAAATTTTTTGAGGTAAATAAATTAGCAAAATGTGCTTCCTCCTCACATGCAAAATGCAACACACCAACAAACAATATGTTCCCAACCAAAACCAATTTGGTCTCATGTTGATCCCCTGAAATTTACAATACTTATTCTAAATCAATGTATCTGATTTACTAAAGGGAATCAAACTCAGGTGTTTTTTTGAAAAAAAAAGCAGGTTTCTGCTTTTTCGGATTCAACCATTAAAATTTTTCCATTCGCGTATCTCAATAAAGAAACTTTTTCATGCACAAATCTCGACGAAATTAAATAGTTGGATTTAAAAAAGCAGGTTCCTACTTTTCTCTCAGAAAAGCAGCAGAGTCGGACTCTTTAGTACCATTTTATGTACTTGCATATGTTTTGTTGGCAGTGAGTCAGAAAGCAAAATCAATCCGCAGTTTATCTTTTATATGAAGTAATTAAATATCTATTAATTTCATCCTGTTCTCCTACATATATATCTTAAATTTTGGTTTACATTTCTAACTTCAAAACCTTTTCCACAAATTTCACTTGGGTCCACTGTAGTAGAGAGAGTTAAAATATTTTAAGCAAGATAATTATAACAACATAATAAAATAAAAAAAACTGTAGAATATATTTCGAGTCCGTACTGTTGACAATAAAAGAAACTACAACTACAAAAGAGCCCTCTATGTAGCATCACAAGTTTGCAGCTATATATTACCAATATATGACTTGGCAAATTAAAGGGATTACAAGCACCTAATTAATTAATACGTAGCCGGGGGCTGCAAACAAATCAAACCAAATCGAACTTAATCCAGTTTGAGTTCGAACCAATTTCGAACCGAGCTAGTTTGATTCGAAGTATGGTTTCAAACTGAAAAGAAGAGGGCTTAGAAAATATCTGAACCGCTCGACATGATATCCACGTTAAAATGTGCTTAGAGATTAAATTTTATATTTTTTGAAATTTTTGTATTATTTTTTAAGATAGGTACAAAATCACTGTTTTTTAAGAAATTGTGGACCATTTAAAAACAATGATTTTGTACCTATCTTAAAAAATAGTAAATTTTTTCTAACAAATATAAAATTTGGTCTTCAATCATATTTTATTATTTTAACGTGGATATCACGTTGAGTGATTCGGATCATCTGTTTGAACTTTGAAATTAAAAAATAAAGATGTTGGAATACGATTGGAGCATGAAGCAATGGAGCATTTGAGCCCTCTTCATTTTTTTTTTTTGAGGTTATTACCACATATAATTGGAGGTTTAAAAATCCCTCTATTTTTATTCCAAGAATAAAAAACCGAGCGAATAATCTGCTTCCTCAATTAAGTTTTTTTTTTTTGTTCATTGTAAATGAAAGACAAGATGGTGGGGGTAGGGGCGGGGGGGGGTGGGGGGGAATTGATGCACAATGAATTTTTCATCATGGAACACCTACTCTAAGAGATCAGGTAAAATATGAAGTGATCGGTTATATTGAAAACAAACTAGAATAAGTTTAATTATAAGTATCTTTTTTATAATTTTGATATGTTGTGTATCAGAGTTAGTGCAATTAAATATATATATGAAAATAAAGGAATGCACTACAGATCTGAAGGGTTGTAAACCATTTAAATTTTGCTGTTTGTCTTTTGTATTATACGGAAAAGAAGGGAATGCCACGGCTAATAACGCTCAAGGGGTATGTTTGCTTGTTAGCTTGTATCATTCCCTTTATTATACCATCATTTTGGGTTCATGAATCACTGGTGAATTTGCAAAATATTTGCTAACTTCTAGAATAGTATACAGGTACAGTTGATCAGAGCACATAACCGAATTTGTAACTGAACAGTGTTATTTAATTATTTTTTTTGCTGAATGCTTACATACCATATACTGGTATTGTTCACAAGTCTAATTTTTTTTATGAATGTTTCAGCATAATGTGTACATATTTGTTTATAGTAAGTTTATTTATATGTTTATATAGATGTTTAAATCTTTGTTCTAATCAAATCTGTGTTTTTATGTTCTGGTCAACTTTCAGTTGACCTTTTTCTTTATTTTTCCAGATCTAGATTAGTTTGGTTATTTCTCTTAATCTGTTCCTTATAAAAATCTGGAAAAATGAGAAATAGTTACATCTAAATGTGTTCTTATGTTATATGAATATCAAGATCAGAATCAAAAGTATTTAAGTAATAGAAAATTATGATTTTTTTTTGAAAAGGACAACAATGCCCTTGAACTTATATTTTATTGATGATTAACAAACGGTTAAGGTTTTGAACTAAAACCAGTTACAAAACATGTTAACTGGACTCTTGAGCCACAAAAAAAAAAAAACTTTTGCAAAAAAGTAAAACTGAAAGAAAAAAAAGAGCAAATATAAGAACCCATATGAGTCATAACCACCAAAGCAAAAGTGAAACAATTTTTTTTTTCTAATTGGAACTAAATGAGAATCCGCTCAGCTTGCACTTATTCTGATCTCTGAAAATCCTTGCGTACCGCTACCTCGACAAATTGTGCTATCAATATTATTTCTCTTGTTCTTCTTTGCCCCTGTGCATTCATGATTAATTCACTCACATTGTTCTGAAATTGGTGAAGCACTCCTTGCAGTATTGAAAACCTGTTTAATACCATCGAGTAGAAGCTTTTTACTGTTTGACATTTTGAGAACAAATACACCACTGATTCCTCTTCTTGTTTACACATCACACAACTATAGTAAGTGCAATGATTTAGTAGTGGAATGATTGAAATGGTAAAAGGGAACCTGGAATATGTTTACTCATATTTTACTGACAAGAATGGGCTGATTTGAGCATTTTAAAAGAATCTAGAAGAGAAAATCATGTGGTGTATTTACCTTGTTTTGAGGTTCAACCTAAAGGACCTGTTGTTTTCAAGTACTGTATGTAAGAATGGGAATAAAATACGCTTAATTGCATAAATGAAGCTAAAATGAGGTCAATTTAGGCTCAAATTAAAGAATAGTTGAGGTTACCCTTCTCAAAGTTCACACCAGTATGTGACACAACACTGGTACAGACCTTACCTGCTACCAGAAAACTGGTACCAATCTCAAATTTAATATTTGTATTTTTCAGGTGTTAGCAAGAAAAAACTTATACAATACCATTTTACGAATGGTTTAATTTGTGAAGTATTTTCTTCAAAAGAAGGAAAAGACAAGTTACCAAGTTGTTAAGCACTTTTGTGTAGCTTGACAGTTCTTATGAAATAGTATCAACTTCACTTTTGTTCGATAAGATAAAAGCTGATATGATAAATTTTGTAGTTCTTATCCAAAATAGAAAAGTACCTCTGCTCAAGTTTCTGGAAGGGTGTATTTCTTGGAAGCCCGCTTGCAAAAACTTCAGCGAGAAACAAGGCAGTTTGAAGCTTGTTCACGGTATCAAGTGTATCATGGATCATTAATTTCTATAAATATCAAACAAAGGTCAATCCTTTAAACATACTGATGGGGGTCGAGCTGCACAAAGGGAGAGAGGAATAGGAAATCCAGGGGGAGGCTGAATCGAGCTGGGCGGAGGAGAAGGTATTGAGAGGAGAGAGAAGAGGTTCTTACGGTGACGCAACGGGCACTGTTTTTTTTTTTATAGATTAGAAGATCAAAGCCGCTGGATTAAAAGGACGGTTCAGATTTCTTCCCATTGTACAAGATAGGGTACTAAGGAGGATACGGATCCTCTATAGCATGGTATGAGTCACAATATTGGGTTTGTACCCTTTAGAAATCATTTCATGTAGCAACTCCTTTGCCTTCACAATTTCACCTTTCTTGAACAATGCATCTATAAGAATGTTGTAAGTCACGACATCGGGCTCGCACCCTTTGGAAATCATTTCATGCATCAACTCCCTTGCCTCCGTAATTTCACCTTTTTTGCACAGCCCATCAATACGAGTAGTATAAGTCACGACATCGGGCTCATACCCTTTCGAAATCATTTCATGCATCAACTCCTTTGCCTTCGTAAATTCACCTTTCTTGCTCAACCCATCTATAAGAGTGGTATAAGTCACGACATCGGGCTCGTACCCTTTGGAAATCATTTCATGCATCAATCCCTTCGCCATTGTAACTTCACCTTTCTTACACAACCCATCTATAAGAGTGGTATAAGTCACTACATCGGGCTCGTACCCTTTGGAGATCATTTCATGCATCAACTCCTTTGCCTTCGTAACTTCACCATTCTTGTACAACCCATCTATAAGAGTGGTATATGTCACGACATCGGGCTCGTACCCTTTG
Organism: Carex kokanica; assembly: GCA_025461125.1. Taxonomy (NCBI): domain Eukaryota; kingdom Viridiplantae; phylum Streptophyta; class Magnoliopsida; order Poales; family Cyperaceae; genus Carex; species Carex kokanica. Next base: position 145,096 of record JAJGRX010000403.1, on the reverse strand, counting down.
GAAATCATTTCATGCATCAACTCCTTTGCCGTTGTAACTTCACCATTCTTACATAACCCATCAATAAGAGTGGTATAAGTCACGACATTGGGCTCACACGCTTTGGAAATCATGTCATGCATCAACTCCTTTGCCTTCGTAATTTCACCTTTCTTGTACAACCCATCAATAAGAGTGGTATATGTCACGACATCGGGCTCGTACCCTTTGGAAATCATTTCATGCATCAACTCCTTTGCCTTTGTTATTTCACCTTTCTTGCACAAGCCATCAATAAGGGTGGTATAAGTCACGACATTGGGCTCGTATCCTTTGGAACTCATTTCATGCATCAACTCCTCTGCCTTGGTAACTTCACCGTTCTTACACAACCCATATATAAGAGTGGTATAAGTCACGACATTAGGCTCGTGCCCTTTGGAAATCATTTCATTCATCAACTCAATTGCCTTCGGAATATCACCTTTCTTGCACAGCCCATTAATCAACGAGTTGTATGTATTAGTATTAGGTATAACCCCAGCAGGACGCATCTGTCTATACAAACCAAATGCCCTAGCGAGTTGACCCGCCTTACAGAGCTCATCTATAACAATGCTGTACGTGATAACACAAGGTTCACACTCACCGCCGTGCTTAACCATCCTAAAAAATAACTGAAGGGAAAACCCAATGTTGCCCTTGGAGCAAAGCCCCTTGATAAGAATGTTATAGGAGATCACATTAGATATACATCCCAACTTAGGCATTTTGTAAAGAACAATGGATGCAGCCTCACTAATCCTATTCTCAGAACAAAGGCTCTTGATTATTGGACTGAATATCACGGCCTTAACCTTGTGACCCTCTTTCAGAAGCATTCCAAGAAAACAAAAGGCTAGGTCGAGACGATTCGTTTGGGCACAATAATTAATCATGAGACCGTAGGTATAATCATCAGGACTGATTCCATCAGTTTTGGTTATAAGGTGGAAGAAGGAATAAATGGCAGGGTCAGATTTTCGAACCAATGTAGCCAGGAGCGCATTGAAGGGACGGATTGAGGTGGGAGGATTCTGGGAACTCAACAGAGAGTGATAATGCTCAAGGACCTCTTTGTACTGCGAATTAGTTGCAGAAGGAATAAATGTTGGTTTTGGTTTGTTGTTGATTTGGACTCGGAGGGGTTGAAATTTGGAATGGGGGATGGCATAGAAGAAAATACAGAGGTCACGACGAGAAATTGAAGCTGAAATGGAACAGGAAGGGGTGAGAGACAACACGGGCACCATATTCTTCTTCTTCTTCTTTTGTTTGAGCGTTTGACAGCGAGAAGACTAGAAGAATAGAAGAATAGAAGATAAAGATGGAGATAAGGAAGCGAGGAAGGGATGCGCAGATGAGGAGATAAATGGAAATGGAACAAAGATCTCTCCTTTCTGGGCCGACTTTGGTGGCCCAAAAGTTTCTAGCAAAGGCAGGTGAGTAGAAGATAAAAAATTTCTAGAAAATGTCGTCCTTTGTAAAGCTAATGGATTGGATTAAGAATAGTACATGGGGTCTCTGATGTCCTTTCACAAAAAAAAATAGTAAAAGAAATTTAAAAAATGTAAAATTTAGTTTGCGAGCATATGTTCATATGGAGACCATGTTGAATAGTTCGGATCGACCCGAGATTTTTATATATAAGAAAATAAATAAATAAAATATTAAAAATAAGAAACTGTTCATCAGAATTTTAAAAATAAGAAGGCCGCCATGCAGCATGGCGTCCCTGAGGGACGCCATCCCAGACTACGGCCCGCGGAAAAAACGTAAAAAAAAAAAAAAAAAAAAAAATCAATTTTTTTTTCTGCTGTGTTAAGTCAGAAATCCAATAATTTTGATCAGATTCAAAATTCATTTTAGAGAAAATGGCTACATGGATTTTTGTGTTCTTTATATCAAAATAAACGTATGAAAGTCTAGTTTCCAGATAATATAATTTTTCTATATAAAAATATTACAGATTGGTACAGTTTTAGCGATTAATTGACAGAGGTCAGAATTCAGAAAAGCTGAAATTCCAGTGAGCAGTCCAATAATTTTGATCAGATTCAAAATTTATTTTAGAGAAAATGGCTACATGGATTTTTGTGTTCTTTATATCAAAATAAAGGTATGAAAGTATAGTTTCCAGATAATATAATTTATCTATACAAAAATATTACAGATTGGTACAGTTTTAGCGATTAATTGACAGAGGTCAGAATTCAGAAAAGCTGAAATTTCAGTGAGCAGTTCAATAATTTTGACCAGATTCAAAATTCAATTTAGAGAAAATGGCTACATGGAGTTTTGTGTTCTTTATATCAAAATAAAGGTATGAAAGTGTAGTTTTCAGATAATATAATTTCTCTATACAAAAATATTACAGATTGGTACAGTTTTAGCTATTAATTGACAGAGGTCAGAATTATTGGACTGCTCACTGAAATTTCAGCTTTTCTGAATTCTGACCTCTGTCAATTAATCGCTAAAACTGTACCAATCTGTAATATTTTTGTATAGAGAAATTATATTATCTGGAAACTAGACTTTCATACCTTTATTTTGATATAAAGAACACAAAAATCCATGTAGCCATTTTCTCTAAAATGAATTTTGAATCTGATCAAAATTATTGGATTTCTGACTTAACACAGCAGAAAAAAAAATTGATTTTTTTTTTTTTTTTTTACGTTTTTTACGTTTTTACGTTTTTTCCGCGGGCCGTAGTCTGGGATGGCGTCCCTGAGGGACGCCATGCCGCATGGCGGCCTTCTTATTTTTGAAATTCTGGTGAACAGTTTCTTATTTTTAATATTTTATTTATTTATTTTCTTATATATAAAAATCTCGGTCGGATCGACACTTAGAACTTTCAAATTAAAAACTTGAGTCCATAGTATGAATCAATATGCGCTATGTATAGTACCATAGCCTCATATAATAAAATGATTGAGTTAGGCCAGTGTGCTATTATTTATTAATAATTAATAAATAGAGGATGCAACTTGACAAGTGGGTAAACACTAAACACTAAATAGGCTTGGTGCTAGCACTGCTACAGATTCTGGTACAATTTCAATTACAGATTCTGCTGATTTCTCTATTCCATAATTGTTTGCACCTATCTTAAAAAATAGTAAAAATTTTTGTACCTATCTTAAAAAGTAGTAAAAAAGTTTGTAACAAATATAAAATTTAGTCTCTAATTATATTTTAACGTGGATATCACGTTGAGCGGTTCGGATAGTCTGTTTGAACTTTGAAATTAAAAATAAAGATGTTCGGGTACGATTAGAGAATGAAACAATGGGGCATTTGAGCCCTCCTCATTTTTTTTTAAGGTTATTTCCACATATAATTGGAGGTTTAAAATTCCCCTCTATTTTTTATTCAAAAAATAAAAAACCAAACGAATAATCTGCTTCCTCAATTAAGTTTATTTTTTGTGTTCATTGTAAATGAAAGACAAGATGGGGGGAATTGATGCACAATGAATTTTTCATCATGGAACACCTACTCTAAGAGATCAGATAAAATATGAAGTGATAGGTTATATTGAAAACAAACTAGAATAAGTCAAATTATAAGTATCTTTTTTATAATTTTGATATGTTGTGTATCAGAGTTAGTGCAATTAAATATATATGAAAATAAAGGAATGCACTACAGATCTGAAGGGTTGTAAACCATTTAAATTTTGCTGTTTGTCTTTTGTCTTTTGTATTATATGGAAAAGAAGGGAATGCCACGGCTAATAACGCTCAGGGGGTATGTTTGCTTGTTAGCTTGTATCATTCCCTTTATTATACCATCATTTTGGGTTCATGAATCACTGGTGAACAAATATTTTTACAAATATATTTCTGTAATAAATTTGCTAACTTCTACATTAGTGTACAGGTACAGTTGATCAGCACTTCAGCAGCACATAACCGAATTTGCAACTGAACAGTTTTATTTATTTTTTTTTTTTTTGCTGAATGCTTACATACCATATACTGGTATTGCTCACAAGTCTAATTTTTTTTATGAATGTTTCAGCATAATGTGTAGAATTTGTTTACAGTAAGTTTATTTATATGTTTATATAGATGTTTAAATCTTTGTTCTAATCAAATCTGTGTTTTATGTTCTGGTCAACTTTCAGTTGACTTTTTCCTTTATTTTTCCAGATCTAGATTAGTTTGGTTATTTCTCTTAATCTGTTCCTTATAAAAATCTGGAAAAATGAGAAATAGTTACATCTAAATGTGTTCTTATGTTATATGAATATCAAGATCAGAATCAAAAGTATTTAAGTAATAGAAAATTATGATTTTTTTTGTGATAAGGACAACAATACCCTTGAACTTGTATTTTATTGATGATTAACAAACGGTTAAGGTTTTGAACTAAACCCTGTTACAAAACATGTTAACTGGACTCTTGAGCCACCAAAAAAAAAAAACTTTTGCAAATAAGTAAAACTGAAAGAAAAAAAAAAGAGCAAATATAAGAACCCAAATGAGTCATAACCACCAAAGCAAAAGTGAAACAATTTTTTTTTTCTAATTGGAACTAAATGAGAATCCGCTCAGCTTGCACTTATTCTGATCTCTGAAAATCCTCGCGCACTGCTACCTCGACAAATTGTGCTATCAATATTATTTCTCTTGTTCTTCTTTGCCCCTGTGCATTCATGATTAATTCACTCACATTGTTCTGAAATTGGTGAAGCACTCCTTGCAGTATTGAAAACCTGTTTAATACCATGGAGTAGAAGCTTTTTACTGTTTGACATTTTGAGAACAAATACACCACTGATTCCTCTTCTTGTTTACACATCACACATCTATAGTAAGTGCAATGATTTAGTAGTGGAATGATTGAAATGGTAAAAGGGAACCTGGAATATGTTTACTCATATTTTACTGACAAGAATGGGCTGATTGGAGCATTTTAAAAGAATCTAGAAGAGAAAATCATGTGGTGTATTTACCTTGTTTTGAGGTTCAACCTAAAGGACCCGTTGTTTTCAAGTACTGTATGTAAGAATGGGAATAAAATACGCTTAATTGCATAAATGAAGCTAATATGAGGTCAATTTAGGCTCAAATTAAGGACAAATTAAAGAATAGTTGAGGTTACCCTTCTCAAAGTTCACACCAGTATGTGACACAACACTGGTACAGACTTTACCTGCTACCAGAAAACTGGCACCAAACTGGTACCAATCTCAAATTTAATATTTGTATTTTTCAGGTGTTAGCAAGAAAAAACTTGTACAATACTATTTACGAATGGTTTAATTTATGAAGGATTTTCTTCAAAAGAAGAAAAGACAAGTTACCAAGTTGTTAAGCACTTTTGTGTAGCTTGACAGTTCTTATGAAATAGTATCAACTTTACTTTTGTTCGATAAGATAAAAGCTGATATGATATGATTTTGTAGTTCTTATCCAAAATAGAAAAGTACCTCTGCTCAAGTTTCTGGAAGGGTGTATTTCTTGGAAGCCCGCTTGCAAAAACTTAAGCGAGAAACAAGGCAGTTCGAAGCTTGTTCACAGTATCAAGTGTATCATGGATCATTAATTTCTATAAATATCAAACAAAGGTCAATCATTTAAACATACTGATGGGAGTCGAGCTGCACAAAGGGAGAGAGGAATAGGAAATCCAAGGGGGAGGCTGAATCGAGCTGGGCGGAGGAGAAGGTATTGAGAGGAGAGAGAAGAGGTTCTTACGGTGACGCAACGGGCACTGTTTCTTTTTTTATAGATTAGAAGATCAAAGCCGCTGGATTAAAAGGACGGTTCGGATTTCTTCCCATTGTACAAGATAGAGTACGATACGGATCCTCTATAGCATGGTATGAGTCACAATATTGGGTTTGTACCCTTTAGAAATCATTTCATGCAGCAACTCCTTTGCCTTCACAATTTCACCTTTCTTGAACAATGCATCTATAAGAATGTTGTAAGTCACGACATCGGGCTCGCACCCTTTGGAAATCATTTCATGCATCAACTCCCTTGCCTCCGTAATTTCACCTTTCTTGCACAACCCATCAATACGAGCAGTATAAGTCACGACATCGGGCTCATACCCTTTCGAAATCATTTCATGCATCAACTCCTTTGCCTTCGTAAATTCACCTTTCTTGCTCAACCCATCTATAAGAGTGGTATAAGTCACGACATCGGGCTCGTACCCTTTGGAAATCATTTCATGCATCAATCCCTTCGCCATTGTAACTTCACCTTTCTTACACAACCCATCTATAAGAGTGGTATAAGTCACTACATCGGGCTCGTACCCTTTGGAAATCATTTCATGCATCAACTCCCTTGCCTCCGTAATTTCACCTTTCTTGCTCAACCCATCTATAAGAGTGGTATAAGTCACGACATTGGGCTCGTATCCTTTGGAAATCATTTCATGCATCAACTCCTTTGCCTTCGTAACTTCACCATTCTTGTACAACCCATCTATAAGAGTGGTATAAGTCACTACATCGGGCTCGTACCCTTTGGAAATCATTTCATGCATCAACTCCTTTGCATTCGTAACTTCACCATTCTTGTACAACCCATCTATAAGAGTGGTATAAGTCACTACATCAGGCTCGTACCCTTTGGAAATCATTTCATGCACTAACTCCTTTGCCTTTGTTATTTCACCTTTCTTGCACAAGCCATCAATAAGGGTGGTATAAGTCACTACATCGGGCCCGTACCCTTTGGAAATCATTTCATGCATCAACTCCTCTGCCTTGGTAACTTCACCGCTCTTACACAACCCATATATAAGAGTGGTATAAGTCACAACATTAGGCTCGTGCCCTTTGGAAATCATTTCATTCATCAACTCCTTTCCCTTCGTAATTTCACCTTTCTTGCACAACCCATTTATAAGAGTGTTATAAGTCACAATATTGGGTTTGTACCCTTTGGAAATCATTTCATGCATCAACTCAATTGCCTTCGGAATATCACCTTTCTTGCACAGCCCATTAATCAACGAGGTGTATGTATTAGTATTAGGTATAACCCCGGCAGGACGCATTTGTCTATACAAACCAAATGCCCTAGCGAGTTGACCCGCCTTACAGAGCTCATCTATAACAATGCTGTACGTGATAACACAAGGTTCACACTCACCGCCGTGCTTAACCATCCTAAAAAATAACTGAAGGGAAAACCCAATGTAGCCCTTGGAGCAAAGCCCCTTGATAAGAATGTTATATGAGATCACATTAGATATACATCCCAACTTAGGCATTTTGTAAAGAACAATGGATGCAGCCTCACTAATCCTATTCTCAGAACAAAGGCTCTTGATTATTGGACTGAATATCACGGCCTTAACCTTGTGACCCTCTTTCAGAAGCCTTCCTAGAAAACACAAGGCTAGGTCGAGGCGATTTGTTTGGGCACAATAATTAATCATGAGACCATAGGTATAATCATCAGGACTGATTCCATCAGTTTTGGTTATAAGGTGGAAGAAGGAATAAATGGCAGGGTCAGAGTTTCGAACCATTGTAGCCAGGAGCGCATTGAAGGGATGGATTGAGGTGGGAGGATTCTGGGAACTCAACAGAGAGTGATAATGCTCAAGGACCACTTTGTAATGCGAATTAGTTGCAGAAGGAATAAATGTTGGTTTTGGTTTGTTGTTGATTTGGACTCGGAGGGGTTGAAATTTGGAATGGGGGATGGCATAGCAGAAAAGACAGAGGTCACGACGAGAAATTGAAGCTGAAATGGAACAGGAAGGGGTGAGAGACAACACGGGCACCATATTCTTCTTTCTTCTTCTTCTTTTGTTTGAGCGTTTGACAGCGAGAAGACTAGAAGAATAGAAGATAAAGATGGAGATAAGGAAGCGAGGAAGGGATGCGAAGATGAGGAGATAAATGGAAATGGAACAAAGATCTCTCCTTTCTGGGCCGACTTTGGTGGCCCAAAAGTTTCTAGCAAAGGCAGGTGGGTAGAAGATAAAAAATAAGCATACATATTGATTAAAAAAATATATTGGTTCATTATATTTTCACTTCATGAAATAATTTCAATCTCGTAACTGAAAAATTAAGTCATTATTATTTATTATTAGATAACTATTTTGTAATGATAAAAATTATAAATCATCAATTAAAACAATTGGTGTGGTGGAAAAAAAATATTAAATTAATCTCCCGCCATGCATAATAGCATGTCTTTCGAGCTACTTATATGTTAAGAGCAAGGTTCTAAATAGCGATTATAGCGGCATAGCGAGGGGACAAAAAAAAAAGCTATTGCGAATAGCGTAGCTATAGCGGAAGGTATCGTATATAGCATTTTTTTCTATATAAAATTTATATTCTATATTTCTACTAATTATCAACATAATCAATATTGGAGAATTGGAGTAACAATCAAATGACAACTAATCTAAGTCTATATTTCAATCGTGCAAATAAACTAATCAAAATTAGCTTTCAATTGAAATGAGCGGTAATAATTTTACAAGTGAATACTAGACGAAGAGCAAGCAAAAGGAAGAATTAATATTTGAATATTTTACGATATAGATATAGAATGAGAGACTAAATCACAAATAGAAACAGAAGCACATAGTTCGATTTAGCATATTTATCATAGCAGACCATGTAGCATCAAAAATAAGAACAAAAACTCATGTAAATCGCAAAAAAAAAAAAAACTCATGTAGCATAGAGGTAACAATAGCGCGTATCGCGTAGCGGTAATAGCCGTCGGTTATTACAGCTATAGCGGTCGTAGCTGAATTAGCGCACTTTTATCTTATATCTTAGCTTTTATGATCCGAAAAAGCTATAGCGCTACTTTAGCTAGCTATTTAGAACACTGATAAAAGTGAGGCTATAGTAATATGCATATTATGAAGAGGAGGGATCAAGTTACAACAATGTTACAACAACTATTTTTTGCGATTTCAAAGTCCAAATCGTCGATCTGAACCGTTCAACATGATCTCCATAATAAAATGTGCTTCCAGATCAAATTTTACATTTTTTGAATTTTTTTACTATTTTTTTAGATCGGTAGAAAAACTAGTCAAATTCAGATCATTGAATTTTGTACCCATATTAATAAATAGTAAAAAAATTCAAAAAAAATATAAAATTTGATCTGGAAGCACATTTTATTATGGAGATCATGTTGAACGGTTTGGATCGACGATTTGGACTTTGAAATCGCAAAAAATGGTTGTTGTAACATTGTTGTAACTCAAAATTGTTGTAACTTGATCCCTCCTCTATTATGAATATTATGAATTGAATTATTAGAATGAAAAATTCCACCTTTCTTATTCAAAAAAAATATAGAATTACTCCAGAATTATTACAAATTTCTACTGGAAACCATCGCCGCTCCTGACACATTGGTTTCTGCGGACTGCCGCTCACCTTCTGTTTCTCTGTTCTCTGTTTTTTGTTCGGATTCACGGAAAATTAAAAAGAAGAAAAAAAAAGGACTCTACTCAAAATAATCGGTACGTAAGATATTTTTCAAAATCTATATCCACTTTTCTTTACAGGTAAAGTGACTCTTTCATATTTTTCTATTCATACTCACTTTTCTTTACGGGCACAGTGACTCGAAAATTAATTTTCATAATAAGAAAATAGTCTACGTGAGTCTCTGTCAAATAATGAATGAACTTGGTCAACACGCCAGAAAATCAATTCAGAACCACACTTGTCAGAGCCGGTGCGGATCCATGCTTCATCAAACATAGTTAGTTAGCTACTTCGCTACTGTTTTATCCTAAAAAATACCCCAACGGCTCCCTCTTGATCAGAATTCAGAAGCCACTGGCAAAAAAGTGAATATATGCCGAAATTTTTATATATAAGAAAATAAATTAAAAAAATATTAAAAATGAGAAATTATTCGTAGGATTTCGAAAAATAAGAAGGCTGGTATATGCCATGGCGTCCCACTGGGACGCCATGGCATACTCCAGCCCGTCGGAAAAAAATGGAAAAAAAAAATTTAAAAATACGGGACGCCATGGCATATCCCGACCCGGGAAAAAAAAAAAAACATATAGGGACGCCATGGCATATCCCGACCCGGTAAAAAACGTAAAAAAAAAAAAAAAAAAAAAAAAGGGACGCCATGCCATACTCCGGCCCTAAAAAAAAAAAAAATCAATTTTTTTTTCTGCTGTGTTCAGTCAGAAATCCAATAATTTTGATCAGATTCAAAATTCATTTTAGAGAAAATGGCTTCATGGATTTTTGTGTTCTTTATATCAAAATAAAGGTATGAAAGTATAGTTTCCAGATAATATAATTTATCTATACAAAAATATTACAGATTGGTACAGTTTTAGCGATTAATTGACAGAGGTCAGAATTCAGAAAAGCTGAAATTCCAGTGAGCAGTCCAATAATTTTGATCAGATTCAAAATTCAATTTAGAGAAAATGGCTTCATGGATTTTTGTGTTCTTTATATAAAAATAAAGGTATGAAAGTCTAGTTTTCATATAATATAATTTTCCTATATAAAAATATTATAGATTGATACAGTTTTAGCGATTAATTGACAGAGGTCAGAATTATTGGATTTCTGACTGGAATTTCAGCTTTTCTGAATTCTGACCTCTGTCATTTAATCGCTAAAACTGTACCAATCTGTAATATTTTTGTATAGAGAAATTATATTATCTGAAAACTACACTTTCTTACCTTTATTTTTATATAAAGAACACAAAAATCCATGGAGCCATTTTCTCTAAATTGAATTTTGAATCTGATCAAAATTATTGGACTGCTCACTGGAATTTCAGCTTTTCTGAATTCTGACATCTGTCAATTAATCGCTAAAAATGTACCAATCTGTAATATTTTTGTATAGAGAAATTATATTATCTGGAAACTAGACTTTCATACCTTTATTTTTATATAAAGAACACAAAAATCCATGTAGCCATTTTCTCTAAAATGAATTTTGAATCTGATCAAAATTATTGGATTTCTGACTGAACACAGCAGAAAAAAAAATTGATTTTTTTTTTTTTTTAGGGCCGGAGTATGGCATGGCGTCCCGGTTTTTTTTTTCCGGGTCGGGATATGCCATGGCGTCCCGTATTTTTAATTTTTTTTTTTCTGTTTTTTTCCGACGGGCTGGAGTATGCCATGGCATATACCAGCCTTCTTATTTTTCGAAATCCTATGAACAGTTTCTCATTTTTAATATTTTTTTAATTTATTTTCTTATATATAAAAATTTCGGGAATATATGCCATACAACTTGCGGCATAGACCCTCTCAGGTACTAGATAGATTATTACTTGTTGATAATCATGAGCGTTAAATTATTATTTTTAATTATACGCATATCAATTTCTAATTAGCCAACTGTATTAAAATTGATTTGTAACATATTAACAACAATGACAACATATTAATTATTTGTCAAAATGAAAAAAAAGAGTATAATCGACTTGTTCTTCTTTTTTTTTGAGTAAAATATATAGGAGTCAAGCCCCTATTTGATTGGTAAATGAATTGTTACATAGGTCATGTTACAAAACATATCTCAAAAGGAAAATAAAAGTGAAATAAAAATCCTAGAATAGAATCGAATGAGAGCTTGAGTGAAGTTCTCACTTGATTCCGGTACAATAAACTAAAGATAATAATGAAACTAAAATAATAATAAAGATAAAAGATGGAAGTGTCAGTAAAAGAAGATCAAACACATGTCACAGTATGTGCCAGCTGTGTATCATGTATTCTCAAGTTGTTCCCCTCGCGCTGTAACTCCATTGCTCTTCTATCTGGTCCATGAAATCCACCACCCTGCACTCTGAGTCCCTAAATATTCTCGCGCATCTCTTTCGCCATATGATGAAGCTTGTTATCAAGAACAATGATCTCTCTCTTTGAGAATTGTGTGTTAATGATTGGATGAATTGGCTGTCCATAGTCCGGCCTCCTTATCTGATAGGCCGTCTCCATGAGAGTGTATATCAGTTGCGATACTTGACATTGAGAGAAGAGATGCCGAACTGATTCAGCATTGTTCTTGCACATAACACATCTATTTACCAGTATCATTCCTTTCTTTATTAGATCATCGACTGTAAGAATTTGATTTGAAATCATCAGCCAACCAAATACTTTGAATTTCGGTGGTGCTTTTGTTGACCATATGCGATATATTTTACTGGTAATGTAGGGGCCACTCTTCATTGCTTGATAAGCCGATTTTACCGAAAATACCCCTGCCTCTGTCCACTTCCATTTTGCATCGTCCAAGTCCGTTGTGAGCGTTATTTGTCCTATCTGAGCTGTGAGGGTAGTTAGTTGCGCTGTTGCTTCTATTGAAATCGGATCCCTGAGTGTGAGGTTGAGTGTGTTTGATGTCAGCATATCTGACAGGACTTCTGAAAGTGATTGTGTATCCTGAGATGTGTATGAGTAGAGGATCTGGTAATTAGATTTAACAATACCAATACCTCAATTGTGATGCCAAAAGCTAATGTCTGTTCCTCTTCCCATAATTCTTAGAATTGAGTTATTCCAAAAAGGTTTTGCAGAGCCGATTAGTCTTGACATTGCTGCTAGCATAAGGTCAATAGAGAAGTCCATGTGTAGCAGTAGTGGTTTTATGAGATTATTTTGTGGTTTAATCCATTTCCAACACCACTTGAACATAAGAGCATTGTTAAACGTTCTAATGTCCATCACACCCAATCCCCCCATTGCCTTTGGTTTGCAAACCAATTCCCAATTTGCTAGGTTCATTCTTTTTTGTGTAGAGGAAGTTACGTCTGATTTTATCTATCTCATCCACTACCCACATTGGTAGTTTAAAACATGACATGTAGTAAACCGGTAGAGAAGATAATACTCCGTCAATTAACACCAATCTTCTCGCCATTGATAACTGCTTTGCCACCCACCCACCCAAGTAAGTCATCAGTAGATGACCCAAATTCAACGCCAGGTTATGACCTATTTGGTCCCTGTCCATTACCATGATTAGTTCCGATTTGTTTAGATTGATGGCCAAACCTGAAACCTGTTGAAACACCTTAAACACAATTTTGACCATTTGCACAGGTCGAATTCTGGTTTTAGAAATAGTAGCGCACCTTCCGCATACAATAGACACGATTTCCTGTCTCGATACAGAAGAGTTTATGCTCCCGTTTGCACCAGCTTTGAGCACCATCTTGTTAAAAAATCCATGGCCATGATAAAGATCAGTGGCGACCGTGGATCTCCTTGACGCACTCTCCTTGTCAATATGATTCTCTTACCAAGCAATCCGACTTGTGATGATCCCATGAGTACAGATTGTTTCACCCAAGCTACCCAAGTGGAAGGGAATCCCAATTGTCGCAACGCCTTGTGAATATCCGCTTTGAATATCGCCATTGGAATGTTGTGGTGTTGAGCATGGTGCAGAATTTGCTGAGCGTATAGGAAACCCTCAGTTATTTGTCTTCCTTGCACAAACCCTGTTTGTGTTGGGTCCACCAGATTAGCCATCTCATCCTTGATTCTGTTGGCCAAAAACTTTTGAAAAGATCTTTTGAACCCCGTGTATTAAACTTATCGATCAAGCATCCATTTTAGCAGTTTTAAAATTTAATTATTCAGCTTTGTTAGCATACGTGATCAATGACCAAATAATTTTCAAATTACATAAAATTTTAATTTTAATTATAAATCCACAATTTTACTTCTTTTTTTTTCAAGACTGTTTTACATATAAATTTTATTTTAGTTGTTATAATTGTTTTGTCAGTTATCATGATGTCATAAATATAATTATTAATATATTCCTTCCCTTAATTTATTATCTTAATCAAAGTGTTCTCTGAACTAATGCAAAATTAAATTAATTGTTCATTGGTCCCCACTTCAAAGTTCTTTCAATCCTCTAATTTTCAGATATAAATCTTACTGTACTGATTCACAAAATCCTTCTGGGCGCTTGTCTAAAATTTATCAATCAATATAGTTTTGTTTATAATTTATTTCATCTTCTCTTTTCATTTTTAAAATACCGCTCCTTTCATTGAGAAAAAAAAAAAGGAAAATTGGGATGTTTCAATTTTCAGCCCATGACATTTGCAATTTGGGCTAAAAAATTCTTACCTAAAAGCCCAATTGTAGCAGGCTCTTTAAAACAATCAAGTTTGGTTACTCCTGTCATGCAATTGAAGCCCAATACTTTGAACTTTTTTATCTTTACCAAACGGTTCTGTCGCCAAGGCCACGCGTTCAAGTTCTTAGTTGAGTTGAGACTTGAGACTTGCAATTGCAAGCATACCACGTTTCCTTGACCAACCCTATCTCCAGTTCTGTATAACTGGAGAGATCTGTATTTATGAATAGCCTTCATTTATTACTTCCTATTGATATTATAGTGTATGTTATTATTTACTGACATTACTAGTATTTTTTTTTTTTGGCGTACTCGTTCGTTTGTTAGCAATCAGAGTAACAAGCATATTCAATTTTACAAAAGTAATATGAAAATTAATATATATAATTTAAAGATGTAGAATGCACTCAATAAACAGATAATTTGTCTAGCGTTGCGTAGTTCAGCTAGCTAAGGTCTATGTTCTCCTACGGGAGAACCTATATTCGAATTTTGTAGGATGCGAAAATAGAGAGTGGGTGTTGTGTGTCTACGGGCTTTGATAAAAAAAATTAAAAAAACAAATGATTCCTAAAATCTTTCGTAATATTTGTCATTATGACTGACTAGATTTATAATTTGTTTCATGACCAATAAAGAGAATAGTGCCTACTCGTTTGTTTTCATTTGAACATTTAATAATGTATACTGCCATGTAATTGTTCAACTTGTAACAATTTATTTCTTTGTTGCATAACATTTTATAATAAAACAAGCATGTGAAAATGATTTTTATTGAATATTCAGAATTTTCAATTTTTATAATCTAGAAAATCATTTCCATCAAATTTTCAATTTATTGTCTTGTACTCTATTTATCATGATAAATTCAGAAATTTTATTTATATCTTTGTCCATTTGTATATTGTCCAATAAAACATAGCATTGTCTTATATACCCAAAAGTATAATATTTACCTGCCAGTTACAGTTTGACTATATTATTAAAAAAGCCTTCTATTTCATGACAGAATGGAGATGATTGTACAACACCAATCAATTAAAGTCTTAAACAAGAAGATTCTCCCTAAATTCGTTTATTTTCTTATTATAAGCCAAAATATTTGGATAATCCAAAAACAAATCAGAAGTCCCATCTCTCTCACAAAAAAATTTAACCCAAACACAAAACAAGAAGAAAAAGTAAACCACGACCTTTTCTAAATTTCACCCCTTCTCTTCCCTATAGTAACACAAATTTTGAGCTTGAATGTAGACCGTCCGATCATAATCCGGACCAATCCGGTAAGAGGGGGAAATGCCCGGGGCCCTTTAATATCGTGCCAAAACAGATCGGACGTTCCAAATTTAAATTTAAAATTTGGGCTACCTTAGGGAATCTATTTTTTATAAATCTCTACTCTTCTCTCGCTTTCTTCCTATATAATGTTTTAATCATTGTACTCCTCCTCAGCCTTTCCCTCCTAGGGTTAGGGTTTCACCATGGACTCCACCTCGGCTTCATCCACTCGGCCACAGCCAAGCGGATCCATTTCCTCCTCTTCCGCCGCGGCGGAGGAGTCGTTGTCGTCGTTGTTGGAGGCGGACCTGCAGGAAGATCGCCGGAAAGCGGTCCAGAAAGTCCTTCAGCAGTGCTTGAGAGCGCTCGAAGTACTTGGGGAAGAATCTGATCCGAGATCAGATTCAGCCACCGAGAAAGCGTCAACTCTGATAGAGGAAGAAGAGCTGGAGGAGACGGGAGAATTGTCTAATCGATCATCAACCGATACTGGTTACGAGACAGATGAGGTAGGAATTGTTCGATTGAAGATGATTTTATTCTTAAGGCCCATATTTTTCCAATTTAAACAATTCAGTCAACTTTTTGGTAAAATTATAGTTAGAACTCAATTAATAGATACTATAAAATTAAAGAAGTGAAGGACATGATGCAGTATTTAGAGGTTCAGATCTAACAGAACTTGCGGTTCTAGATACTATGAGAAAACTTCTTCAAAATGGTAATTACAGAACTACAGAATATGTTGCATTATTTAGGGATCAGAATGAATAATTGGCTTAGTGATTTTTTACTGGTGACGTTGACTAGATCATCTTTATATAATAAGAATTCTACACAATTCCTTTGATGGCATATTAAAACTATTATGTTAATTCTGAAAATTCCGCTGTTAGCCAGGTTTCGGCCTATATGGTTTGAGCTTGTTTTTTTTATGTTGTTATTGGGGAAACAACTCATTTGGTTACTTTTGTCTATACTATTCAGATAAGGGATCTCCTCAAATCGAGAGTTGAATCACCTGAGTTCCTAGACAAAATTGGCAGCTTATACCAGGTCAATCCAGGTAATTTCTTAAACCTGAAACAAGATTTGCTATTTGTTTCCGCATAACCTTAATGTTCAAATTATGTTTTGAATCTTATGTGTTCTCAGATGAGGCCGCATCATGGTCAATTGTTAATAAAGCAGAGGCATGGGAAGTGAAAAATTGCTGTGGGGACGGTGAGTCAGACCAAGACGGTTTTGTTGTAGTGAAACAAGAGGATATAGTAGAAGGAATTGCATGTTTCATGGCAGCGTATCTACTATCACTGAAGGAAACTAAGGTACTGTTCATTTGATACCAGTACGTTTTTTCTTATGAGCTTATGCCGATGATGGTACTGTGCCAAAGTCTTAAAATTAACTTGCTATTGCTAGAGTTCAACATCTGAAAGCACAAACTAGTGTATATTTTTCTAATTGTTTGACCATGTCCATATTTTTGGATATATTTACTGTTAGCATTTTGAGTATTAAGTAGCATTCGAAGTGAGGGACACATTCCTTTATACCTTGCAGGACCTTGAAAAAGTAACTTACATGACATGCTGGTTAACACGTTGAAAAGTTGCCAAATGTTGTACCAGTTAGGTACTACCGATGTATTCAGTAAATAACTCAGTCTGGATTTACCGCAATAAGCGAAATGAGTTTGTATTATTGTAAATAGAAGGCCAACGATGATTGCATTGAAAATGTTTGTATTATTGTAAATAGTATCAAATAGTCACCTTCATAAATTTAATATTTTCTTGGACCCCAACTCAATTTCTTGAAAAGTACATGTATATATAGTCCTCATAGTTTCTATATATTAATCAATGAGAAAAGGTCCATTTCTGAAGAAATTGAGGTTACAAAGCAGACCATATGATCTTTTCTTTTCTTAAAATTAAGCATTAATTTTCTTACAGTTGAATATTTCATGTTTGCAGGAACTAACTCCTAATGAACTACAAAAAGGTGTTCTTTATCATCCCTACTTCTTCTATAATTTCCCCTTATATTTTTGTCAATATAATCACACTAATAATATAGATTATTTATTTATTACCAGTTCTTAGCAAAACATTCGAGGTGAAAAAGAAGAAGAGTAGAATACGCAAGGCTTGGGATGGTGCTAATGTTGTTTACAATGTTGCATCGTGGAGTGCTACTGCTGTTGGGTATGTTAAACATTCATTTATTCATTCTCTAAGCAAATTTTATTGATTAATTGCTTTAAATGACAAAGGGTAGAAAAATTATCTTATAGTTACTGAAGTACTGAGAATTAATAAAGGCCGAGTGATGCTTTATTTACTGATGAGCAGGGTTCAAATGCCTCATGTCTTTCCTGCCTCATTTGTGCCTCACATCATGATCTCCGTTATCAAAGTCAAACAGTCGATCCAAACCGCTCAACATGATCTTCATATTAAAATGTGCTTGGAGATCAAAAAATTTATATTTTTTTGGAATTTTTTTACTATTGTTTATATAGGTAAAAAAATCACTGTTGTTTTTCAGAATATTCTCACCATCCAAAAACAGTGATTTTTACACCCATCTAAAAAAATAGTAAAATTTTTCAGAAAATATAAAATTCTGTCTCCGAGCACATTTTATAAGGAGATCATGTTGAGCGGTTCGGATGACTGTTTGGACTTTGAAAATGGAGATAAGGATGTGAGGCATGAAACACATGAGACATTTGAACCCTACTCTTTACTGAATTGGTGAAATATCAGCAAATGAACTTCGAGAAAAAATGCTCTCTTTCTGATGTGATTTGCATATTTCTTGATACAATTTTCAGCATCTACCAAAACCCTGCAATAGTTGAAGCTGCACGAACAGCTGTCTTCACATCGTGGCAAGTGCTATCAAAGCTGCTGTAAATTTAAACTCGTGTGGGAACAAAGCCACAAAAGCAGCCTGCTAAGTCATCGTAACAGGTTATCAAAGCTGCTGTGAACAGCTCTGGCGCGTCTTAAGTTAGGTTTGACGTGGTTCTTTCTCGAATGATAATCATTTAATGTCTGTTTACACGGCTTAAACACTGATGTATTTCTTTCCATCTGTTGTATTCTATTCATGTGATTTGTATTTGTACTTCTCTTATCGTTCATTGCCGACACCCGTGTAACATAGCTGCCCACCCTGTCATTTGTGAAAGCAAGATGTAAATATTACATTCTTTTAGGATTTGTGTTATTTAGTGTATGTGCTAAATTGATGATATGTAGTTTAAGATTGGTGTTATTTATTCATGAAAGGTTGTTTTTTTACTTGCACTTTTTCAATAGTTCTACATGTTTCAGTTTGTCCCTTATTATTTAGGTTGATTGAAACAGGGGAATGATTCGGTGGCTTGTTGAAAGCATAGTGAAGTTTAATATGTTGTTTTATAGAAAGCATAGTGAAGTTCGTAATTGGGAAATTCGGGGGATTTGAAAGCATATTGAAGTTTAATATGTTGTTTTATAATCGAAATAATATATCAGACAACTTCGTAAGAAAAGGAATAATTTGACAATAAAGAATTAGAGGGTTTAAATGTCTTTATTTTTTAATTTTCCAATACCATACATTTTAGAAATTTTGATAAAACCGTTAGATGTAATTTATATTATTTTCTTTCATGTAACAAATTTATTACTTTTGAGTTTTATTTTTATATGAATCAATAAAATTGAAAAATTAAGAATTTATTCATATTAATGTATTTTTCTAAGCTCTTGATACCGATCAAAATAAAGTCAAAATATTGTAATTTTTTATTTGTATAGATAAAATGCTATAGATCTAATCTGACAGTTATATTTTAATATTTAAGTTTTAAATTTTAATTTATTAGTGTTTAAAAAATAGAGATACAATGGAAACACAAAAAATAAAGGCATTTGAACCCTCTTCAAATAATTATTAGGACACCATTAAAAAGAATTATTAGCATTATTTATTTTGAAATGATATATCAGACTAGTTTATAAAGAATCATTTGTATTACTAGAATACTTCCGAATTAAGTCCATGAAATATCTTTCCTGCAGGAGCCATTGCAGACGCTGTTAAATAGTTTTATTCAATCTTCCTTGAAATATTCATTAACTGAAACATTATATATTCATATCATATTCCGAAGTAGAACTAGGTGTTCCTAAGTTCACCAAGCTTCTTTGTAAATTCAACTCTAAAAGTTATCGGATTGATATCAAATGACAAATTCAAACTGTTAAAATTTATCTACCTTATGAGTGATACATTTACATGCAAAAAATCTAAACTTTTAAATTAATTTAATTAAAAATCAAGCGATTAAAATTAGAAGGTTTATAAATTAATTTTAATACATTTATTTTTTGAACGTTTTTTTACCACAACTCTATATAATATTAATTCAAAACTTCAAAAATTTTACATGTAGATATATCAATCATAAGTAGCCAGATTTTAACAGTTCAAATTCGTCATTTAAAGTTAATCCGATGGATTTTAGAATTAAGTTGGGAACTACCTAGTTCTACTGCATATTCCGAAACAAGAATCTCATGCATAAGATATACGATGATTCTAATACTAAATTCAATTTGATCAGGGTTCCACCGTGAGGAGGAAGTCAAAAGCATGTACTCTATCCACACTATTCAGAGTAACATTTTTTTCGTACAATTCTCCCATACTAATCCAAACAACACTACTTTTGAATTATTACTTTGACGACCCAAACACACCAAAGAAAACCAAAATATTCCAATAATTTCCAACTTCCTTGCAACATCCATTAAAACATCAAAATATACGATGCAAGGTTTCACTTTAATCAAATGCGAAATGAATACCATACGAAAAATGGGTGAAGGTTCTGATTTACTCCAGTGCAACAGTAAGAGCTGAACCACAAACAAGATACTTGAACTAAGTCCAATACTTCAGAGACCCATATCAGATTTCCTACTGATCACATGATCACATTATTTAACTGTAAAAATAGAAACAGCTGAGCTTGACATATCCTAAGAAAAAAAAAAAAAAAAAAAAAAGCAAAAGGAGAAACTGCACTGATAGTGCTGTAAGATGTCTCACTTAAAACTAAAACAAAGATATCTAAGCTCGAACCCTATGCTCAAAGGACTAAAGGCTAACTAACAATATATGCTTCTAGCATCATTTGACATTTAAACCAATAAAACCATGCAGAGAAAGATTATCAAGAGTTGTCAACTAACACAATCAATCATCGCTATCACCAAATATTTGGTTCTTGAGGTCATCAACTTTGGCAAACAGCTCATCCCTATTTTCCTGCATAAAAAAAAAATACACTAGAAATTTAAAAAAAGTAGCACAGATCTGGTAGGACAGTTAAATTTGTGTGTTGTACTAAGAACACACTCCATTATTAGAAATGATAGAAATTTTCTGAAAAATAAAATTCAACTGGTATTTGTTGAGACAGCATTGCTATGAAAAAGGGTATTGATATTGTTCCTTTTTTAATGTAACTTTTTGATGGATTGAAACTTCAGTCAAATTTTATCAGTAGAGATACCATTATAAAAACAAAAATTTGAAAAATATTGTTTTTTATTCCATAAATTTAAAGCATATTCAAATTCCACAATTGTTCACATATTCCATTGGCTTTATCATGTGTGCAGAACCTCTAGGCATACTATCTTCTTTTTTTTTTTACTTTCTAAAAGAATAGAAAAAAATGAAGCCATAGTTCTAAAAATTCAGTTTTATGTGTTCTGGAACAACAAACTAAACCCAAACTTTCAAACATTTTTTTAACAAATAAAACTCAATAACATAATAGGGATATACAGGAAATTGGTAAAGGAACTTGCTACCCAATTACTATCATAGAAAAAACTAAAAAGAAAAGAGTGGCAACAAGTTGACAATTAAAATTTCATTTTTAAAGACCCGCCCAAAAAAATAGTACCAAAATCAAGCCTTAATTATGTCTCTGGGAATTAATATAATAGTTTAACAGAATCACCTTGAAGATTAAATAGCGAACGCTGAACCAGACAGTGTAGCTGAGCCCAACTACTTCCAGCAACTTTGGAACCTACACATCCAATTTCAAAAATTGAAACTTGATGAAGTATTTGGTAAAATTATCTGGGATAAAAAAATAAAGAAAGAAATTCACATACTAGAGGAATAGAATCAATCGCTGAAGTAATGACTGAAGTTATCAACAAAGCTGCCAAAACACCAGACCCATAAACAAGAATTTTATAAGTTGTGTCGGAGTCCAACTGCATAAAACAGAATAAAAACTCTGTTATTGAAACGAAATAAATATCGTCATAGAATAGTAGTCTGATATCTTAAGTCTGGAATGATACATTACTATGAAGATAATTATATACCACAGTTACTTTTTCAGTTCATATGGCTATGAGATGCGCAATGAAGGACATACAGTATTCATCAGCAAAGGGAAAACACGCGGATATAAGAAAGAAATTTGATACGAGATGAATAGACATCTATCATTCAGAAAAATGTAGTGTGACGTATGATAAGTGATAAGTGCTGTATGAGAGCAAGCAAAATATATATATTTTTTTAAAAAGAGACATTGATTGTAGTGAATACAAGGTATATATAAAATTAGAATGATAGTATAGAAGGGTTACAGTATAGGATGTAAAAAATTGCATTAGGGATTGCGAGGTGTAAATTTGGATTTCAATTATTAAAAAAAAAAAAAACAGGGGTACATAGTAAAAAAAGAAAGAAGGAAATATGTCATCATAGAAGATAGCAAAAGGAGAATGATTCATGAAAAAGAGCCTACTTAGGCTATAATAACAACTTGTTCATTTATTTGCAAACTAATTATGTACACATTGTTAGACCACCAGGGGTATTATGTAGTTACCTATTTTCTATTTTGTTAGAAACAAACAAGTTGATTTGGTTACACAGGTATAAGCAAGACTTAAATTGTAATTCCAAAATAATCAAAAACTCTGATTACTTTCTATTCCAGGATCTACAACAATGGATAAACATCTCAAATGAAGCAATCACAAATAATAACTAAGTTTTTTTTTCTTCAGGCCACTCACACTAGTGTCATTATTTATAGGCTTGTAGCCAAAAGTAATCATTAAGGCACTCCATAAAGCATTTGGAGAACATTTTGAGGATTTTATTTTGAACACCATTCACCACAGTACATCAAATTAGAAATGCTGCTAATAGAAGCATAATTAGTTAATTACTGAGACAAAAACACAAACAGGCTGTGCACAAACCTTAACCCTCAGGTCCTCAAGCAGATCAAGAGGATTCCAGAAATCACTCTTCTCTTCTCCTTCATTCAGCTCCCAATCTTCCTTTAAATCCTCTTTGGATTTCACCCCACGACTTAAAACCAGCCCAACTCGATCCAGATCAAGCGATCTGCGCCAGAGAATAGAAGAATTTCTAAATCCTGAATCAATCAAAGAAAAACGAAAAGTCATCCTTAGCACACACACGCACGCATTCGCTCGCTCGCTCACTCACACAGTGTTCGAAACTAAGTAACAACGATATGTTTAGTGGAAATACCTCGATTGTAGGTGATGACGCATTGGCGGAAGATCGCCGGAGATCGGCGGTGGGGGATAGAAGAGAGCAAGGAACCCTCGAGACTAGAGAGCTCCATTTCTAGCTTGTGATCTCTCTTGGAGACTGGAGAGGAGTTGTAAGTTGGATTTAGTTTTCGGCTTTTTGCCTCGACTGGGATGAACACGTGAAATGCGTGATCCACGCCGCTACGCCGTGTCCATAGGAGGAATTGGTTTTGGGCTTTTCGCTAATGTTATTGGGGCCAGTGGATAAATTGCTGATCCAAACCCGAATCATGACTCAAAAGTGAATTATTTTTACATTCCGGATTTTTATATTTCTGAGTTCACAGTTCATTCTTTCTTTCTTTTTCTAAATTGACTTGTTAGGGGTGTGAAATTTGAAACTAATTCTTTTTTTTTTCTATTGTGAAAATAATTAGATTTCGGGCTTGCATATTCCATTTTCTGTTTTTATTTTTGCTATTTAACTATTTTCGTCAATTTCAAATTTGATGGTTTTTAATTATGATATTTTTCACAATAAATTTTAGTTTGGGCTGCTTATGTTGCTTGTATATATATGCTGTGAGGAGGGGCCAAATTTATGAATATTGAATTTCAAAACCCCATTCTCCTATATTTATTGAAAAATTGAAACAAAATATTGTCTAAGTATATATTTAGTAAGTTATAATTAGGAATTTTGACTTATGATGAGACCGTAATGTACTTTCAAAGATAAGCTCAAGTTTTCTAATTTGAAATATTCATTTCTCAGTTTAATTTTTATATATGCAACCTAACTAGCTATAACAACAAACTTAACAGAGACGCCCCAAACAATTTAGTTTTATTAAACAATAATCAAGAACTTCATTTTATGATCGACTGAGAACGAACTTTGCTATACTTTTTAATATTCCATAGAAAAATGGCACCGCATTTTAAGAAATGCAAAAGCAACCTTCCCTGAATTCCTCCGAATTTTTATTAATCGAAATTAAAATAAAAAATATCATTAAAGGGGATCATTTTGACGGAAATTTTATATAAAGATAGAACGGGTTGGTTTATCCCGTCCCATGGAACATGAAATTTTAACCCGTTCAGATATTGATTTCTAATCCGCCTCCGCTTTGCTAATCAAATTATCAAAACAGAAAAAAAAACAAGCATGGTAAAAAAAAGTCAAGACGTTATGGATCCCGGTTGCACCAACGGTAGTTGAATGAATTTGCTTGGTTTGACCAACTTAATTTGAAAAAAATTTGCTGAGTATGATTTCCAAATGAATTGGTCAAAAGTTTTGCTGAGTATGGTTTCCAAATGAATTGGTCAAACCATATTTTCTAAGTGAATTGGTCAAACCTTGGAAACCATATTTTTTTTCAACTACTCAGCAACTATATCGGAATTTGCTGGGTTTTTCTAAAAAAAATTCTAAATGAATTGAGAACCTTGGAAACCTTTAGAAAATGCATTGGTCTCGGACAGGACGGATTAACCCGTCCGTGATTTTTTTTCTATTCGGTTAATTTGATTAGCGGTGGTTAAACTAAATGGGAATGGGTTAGTGGAACGGGTTAAAATGACTCATCCCGTGAGACGGAATAAATCAACCTGTTCTACTTATATTTCAAAATTTCGTCAAAATGATACCCTTTACAGATATTTTTTTAATTTATCTTCTATTGATAAAAATTTCGGCTGAATTCCTTCCGCAATTCCAGGTCTTACTGATTAGCATTTATTGCAGAAAAGATTTTTCATAATGCAGGGTTTGAAAACTGAATTTTTTTTATAAACCATAATTAAAAAATATATTTTTATGAAACCAACATGATTAATTTTTTTTTGACAAAAATCATAAGAACCAAAATGTCATTTCGGTCAGAATTTTATTTTTATTCCGGACCAAAATGACATTTCAGTCCTTATGATTTTTGTAAAAAAAGAAATAATCATGTTGGTTTCGTAAAAAAACAAAATTTTAATGATGGTTTATAAAAAAAATTCCAAACTAGCTTCTTCTCTTCTTTTTTCAAATATAAAAATTAGGCTCAATAATTTGTCCATGCCATAATTAGATTAGAACTGGTCAAGGTCCTATCGCTCTCCATCGACTATATATCTTCCAGGTCATGTCATTAGATTTTTGCTGGAAAAGCCTGCTAATATCCCATTAGTCAAAGAAACAAATTCTTGGGACCTGATTGCATTCACATGCTTAGTCAAAGGCTTACTGTATATAATATTCATCGTACCGCTCAATCTTCACCACTCCAACTCTCTAGATCCAAAACATTCACAAAATATCCCCATTACAATCTCTAATCCTCCTTCAGCTCTTATTCAAAACAAAGATGGTGATGATACTCGATGCCTTCATATCAAAGTTTAGCGAACTTCTTGTGCAAATGGTGCAGGATGAGGTGGGCATGGTGTTGGGCATTCCTGGTCAGATCGAGAAACTCGGCGAAACCGTTCGTGACATCCAATGTGTCCTTGTCGATGCCGAGAGTAAGCAGAGCAAGGGCAGTGCCATTGAGCGCTGGCTCAAGCAGCTCAAAGATGTCATGTATGATGCCGATGATGTCATTGACCTCTGTCAGATCAAGGCAAAGGAGCGCCTTGCTGGCTCCATTTCCAGTTCATCTTCAAATACTCGCTGTGGTTGCTCTTTGTTGTCTTGCTTCCACAACCCATTCTTTGCTCATGAGCTCGGTTCCAAAATTAAAGATATCAATTCGAGGTTAGAGGGGATTGCCAAGAAAAGGGCTGATTTGGGTTTGACAGAATCACAAATCATTCTTGGGCCTTCCAATCGAATTAGCCGAGTGTACTCAATTATCAACCGTGAGACTGATCCCTCGGTTGTGTTAGATGATATTGTGGGAGAAAAGATTGAAGAAGATACAGAGCTGCTAGTGAATTGGCTGACTGAAGAAGAGAAGGGTGTGAGAGAAAACATTCGTATTGCTGCTATTGTGGGGATGGGGGGAATAGGGAAGACCACTCTAGCAAAAATGATCTTCAATGATTCGAGAATTCAGGAGGAGTTCCAGTTGAAAATTTGGGTTTGCGTCTCAAAGGAGGTGAAAGGAGTAGAACTATTGAAGTGTGTGATCCGAGAGGTAGGAGGTGAGCATGGTGCCGCTCAAGTTAGATCGGAACTGGTGCCTTTATTCGAGAGGCTTGTTAAGGGAAAGAAGTTCTTTCTTGTTCTCGATGATGTTTGGGAAGAAAGCCGAGTAGTTTGGGACGGCCTATTGCGTGCTCCCATGAGTGGCGGAGCTCATGGTAGTAAGATACTAGTCACCACTCGAGATGAAAGAGTTGTGAATGGAATGAGGGCAGCAAAATCACATCGAGTGGAGAAGTTATCAAACGAGGATGGCTGGTCCTTATTAATTAAACAGGTAACTCTATAAACTATGATGGTACTTTACAATTTACTCCTAATTTAAAGTAATATCTCAAATTTCTCAAATTAATATTAGATGTAATCATGTAAGATAAGCTAGTAGCAGGCCGTAGCTAGCTTAATTAAAAAATATAATTTTACATGTACTTGATGAAAAAGAAATGCAATCAAATACAGTACTATTTAAGATTTATCAATGAACAACAGTCAATCATTGCAACTAAACGAATCTGTATCCTCTGCATTAACTCAAACTTTGAGTTAATGAATCCTGGCGGTCTGATTAGGATCTGAGTCAATCCGGCTCAAGGTGGAATGCATGAAACATCTTTAATATTTGTGCCAGCACAGATCGGACGTTCCGGATTTATTGTGCATTAACTCAAAGTTTGAGTTAATGCAGAGGATACGAATTCCAACTAAACTAGTTGTTCATTTACTGTAAAATTCACCATTCAGTGGTGGAAGGGAAGGGGAACAAAGAGGGACTGGAAAACCACCCCCTGAAAAAAAATATAAATATGTTTGTTAAACCCCCTTATAAAATTAAAATTGTACTATAGTAACTTTGACCCTACCAATTCCATTTTGAGAATTGTGTTGGCTCTACCCCTGCATTCAATGTTCTCCAGACTCAAGCATCTTTTGAAGTGGAAATTAGGATTTCTATTTGCAAATGTAGCACTAATTTTTAAACAAAAAAACAAACTTGTATATTTCATCAAACAAAGTACATGATATAAAAATAGAATACACACCATATGTTTATAAGAAAAAAAATGACTTCAACCTTAATTTTCCACATCACTTTGACCTCAATAAGCATATAAAGCACAACTAAGGTGAGAGGATAATCGACTAATCAGCACCTTTTGTTCGTTCAGCTTTAACAATTGATTCAGTTCTAATATTTCACTTTGTTTACACTCAACTTATAGTCTTATACTCCGTTTCAAAATTAAATTTCCATCATTTCAATGTGTTGTATGCAGTGTTTCAGACCCCCACTAAGACCAGATGAGAATATGATTACAATTTTATCACACCTAGTGGCCAAATTTCAATACCTATTCTTTTATTTTTATACATATAGATTTTCTTATACTGGCATTAACTTTAGAGACTTTATTTAAAGAAACATACAAAGTTATTCATGTTCATATAATTATTTGATAGGTGGTTCGAAATGGGATTGACAGTGAGATTCAAGATCTCATGGAAATCGGGATGCAAATTGTTAAAAAGTGCGACGGTTTGCCTCTTGCCATCAAAAGTATAGGTGGTGTACTTTGCACGAAGGGTTACTCAAGAGGAAACTGGCAAGCAGTTCTTAGAAGCCATGTATGGTCAATGGATAGGCTATCAAAAGATGTCCATCATGCACTCTATTTGAGTTACGAGGACCTGCCACCGACTTTGAAGCAATGCTTCATCTTTTGCTCGCTTTTTCCTGAAGATTTTGAGTTTAACAAAACAAATTTAATCTTTATGTGGCTAGCAGAAGGATTTCTGCAAGATAAGGAAGATTTTTGGGAGTTGGGGAATGAGTACTACGCTGAGTTATTGCTGCGAAATTTTTTCGAAGATACATACAAATACTATAATCAAGAACAATGCAAAATGCATGACCTTTTGTGGTCTTTCGCCCGCCAATTAGGAAAAGATGAGAACTACGTATTACGGGAGGGACAAGTTTTATCCGGGTCTGAGAGTTCAATCAAAGTACGACGGTTATCAATAGAAGGAAATGAGGTAAATACTAAAGTAATTAAGAAGGAAAAAGGGTTGAGAACATTATTGCTTTATTTTAAATCTGAAATTGCACTTGTTGATATGTGTAAAGCCTCTTTAAACCTCCGTATCTTAGATCTCAGTATGTCCAATTCCAATTTCTCAAGCTTACCAGATTCTTTGGGTAACCTTGTACATCTAAGATACTTGAATGTCAGTAATTCAAAGTTAGGAAATATTCCAAATTCCATAGGAAATCTAAGAAAATTAGTGTATTTTTCCTGTTCAAACTGCAAAGAGTTGTCATGTTTCCCCCAAAGCATTAGTAATCTGCGAGAACTGAGGTACCTTAATTTTCGAGATACAAAGGTTGAGGCAGTCCCAACGGGATTAAATAATCTAGAAAAGCTCTGTGATCTATATGGCTTCAAACCATACAAAAATAGTTTGGAGGGATTCAGTAGCCTAGATGTGTTAGAATCTCTATCACAACTCATTAGTCTTTGGTTAGAGGGCTTAGAGAGAGTATCTGACAGGAACATAGCAGAAAGAGCTAACCTTATGAGCAAGAATCAGTTACAATTCCTACAACTTAAGTACACCTCATTGAGCTCGGAAGAACAACTTTCTCAAACAAACGAGAGAAAGATGACAACTGAGGATGTATTGAATGAACTTTGTCCTCCATGTTCTCTAGAAGGTGTTACAATTGAAGGTTACTTTGGTAGATGCCTTCCTTATTGGTTTAATTTAGGAGCAACACTTCCAAACTTGAGATATCTTCAAATAAGTAACTGTGCTTGCTTTGAGAGGCTTGCCCCGTTAGGCCAACTCCCCAATTTGAATATTCTTCGAATAAAAGGTGCATATTCAGTCGTAAGTGTGGGAGAAGAGTTCATGCAGGGAGATACCAAAAGCAAAGATCCAAGAGCTCATGCAATGAGCTATCCTGCCATACCGGCATTTCCCAAATTGAGTGAACTAGGCTTTGAAGGGATGCCCAATTGGAAAGAGTGGCAATGGAATGAGGGACTGATAGCCATGCCCAAACTAAAGCAATTACATATTGAGGCATGTCCCGAGTTGAGATCTATCCCAGAGGGTCTTTTGCTCTATGCTACTTCTTTGCAGGACCTAGATATTGTCGGTTCTGATAATCTGAATTCTGTGGAGAACTTTTCATCAATCAAAGATATTCGTGTGGTTAGAAATCCAATCTTGGAGAGAATTTCAAATTTGGCCGGTATCTCATATATTCTAATTAAAGAATGCCCAAATCTCAAAGCTGTGGAGAACCTTGAATCATTACAAAGGATGGAAATTATTGGTGATGAAATGGAAACCCTCCCTGAATACTTGCTGACAACAATGCCACAAAAACTAAGAATCAGGTGTAGTGAGGATTTGTTGTTGAAGATTGCAAGCCAAAGAGAAAGTGGTTCAGAGTGGAATAGATTCAAGCACATTTCTATGGTGACTATCTACTCACCGGATAAATCTTTCTATGCTACTTACCAGAAAACACCATTTAGTTTCACCACCAACGTCAAGTCAGTTCAGATGAACTGACAACATAGTTACTAGCTTTATATCATATCATGTATCTTATTGGGATTTCTGATTCATTTGTAATATCCATCAAAAATCCATTATACTTCTATGGTAATTGGCAGCCACATATGTGAGCTACGTTTATTGTTTTGATTTTGTGCTTTATTTGATTGTAAATTCTACGGATCTTTTGATACCCCATAGAGTATAGCATTTACAATTTGAATTTGTCTCCTCTTTTACTTAGTATGTACCATTACAAGGAAGCAATCACCGCAATTTGCATACATTTTAATTTCTTAGCGCTGTATTATTGCCCTTAACTCGGGATTTAGCACTGAAGAAAAAAATTTATTTTTTTGAAGTTATATTTCATTCAAGAAAAACATTAACTTTTTGCAGCATGGTCCTGAACTGTACTTGGTTTTGACTTTTGAGTGGTTTGTTGTTGTCTGTTTTGGCGCCTTTTGTTTTTCATACGAGTTGTGATTTAACTGGCCTTGATGTATGATAAAAGGAGCAAAAAAAAATTTCGGCCTGGTTATCTCAATTAGCACCATTCTATTGCCTGATTGGTTACATATGGAAGATATTTCAGTAAGCTGTCAAGCATAGTATCAGTACTGTTTATTTGTTGCATTTTGGTCTTGTGACCACCTTATAAACGTGGAATAACAAACTCAGAGATAGGTTTTTCTTAACAAGTTAATAAAGACATTGTTTGTAGAGTATTTTGACTATTAATTTGTAAATTCACAGTGCAAAATGATTGAGAGAAAATGATATCAATCATGTGAAATAGTATGAAATTGTTAGTAAGCATGGTGTATTACATTGATGTACCAGTACTGCTGGAGTTTTCAGAGTGTGTGTATATATATATATAGTGCTGGGCTTAGCTAAGCCATGGTGTAAAACGACTTGGTGCTCCACGCCTCATTATTTTCATTTTGAAAATCCAAACTACCGATCCGAACCACTCAAGTTGTTCTCCATATTGAAATGTGCTTGGAGACCAAATTTTACATTTTTTGGAATTTTTTTACTATTTATTAAGCCACTTTGAAAATCGCTAATCCATTGGTCCAGAAATTTTTACTGTTTTGCTACTGTTCATCTGGATTAGCGATTTTCAAAGTGGCTTAATAAATAGTAAAAAAATTCCAAAAAATGTAAAATTTGGTATCCAAGCACATTTCAATATGGAGAACAATTTGAGCGGTTCGGATCGGTAGTTTGGATTTTCAAAATGGACCAAAAGGAACTCACATCCGGATGGCATTTAATTTTAATTTGATCAATTTTCATACATTTTCGCTTTTTCTGTTTATCCTTTCATGCTCAGCTGTTTGAGCTCTTTTTATTAGCTTTAAGTTTTCCTTTCTTTATTTTCCTAGGCTCAGCTGTTTGAGCGCTTTCTTGTGTTTTTATCTGCTTACAAAACTCTTGTAGCAAAGTCATTATCAACGAAATCAAATGTGGGCTTGACTCATATTTTTTCTCAAAAAAAAAAAAGAAAAAATTCCCAAAGAGAGAGATCTTTATAATTTAATTAGCAATTGTTGTATTAATTATTATCAAATAAATGGGATCATGATCATTTCAACATATAAATTAAATGTTATTTTTTGTGTATAAATTGTAGGAATCTTCATGGCAACGCAAGTAAAAAGGCCCTTGCCTGTGGCACCAACTTGACATTATTCGGCATGGTTCTGCGGTTCGTAGCTGGTCCTGTCACCATGGCAATTGGATGTCTTGCAGTTGGCCTACGCGGTGATGTGCCGCGTGTAGCAATCATCCAGGTAATATTATAAATATATATAATATGTCATGTGTATATAGACTAGGGCTGTAAACGGTCGGATACGGATCGGATAATATGGTCATACTGTATCCTTACCAGTTATAATTTTTCAGATACGGATATGAATACGGATAGTCTTAGATATAGATACGGATCGGATATTAAACGGATACGGATACGAATATGAATATGAATATAATTTGGATAATTAAAAAATCATATATCGATGCTATGCTACCCAAATATACAAGTAATCAATCATAAGTATATATGCATAAGTAGTTTAATAAACCAATTTACTAAACAAAAAAAACCATAATTTATGTACAAATATTTTTTTAATCAGGAGCAAGTATAGTTCTTTTAATTTAATTAATTATTCAATTGACACAAATTATACAAATTAGTTGATTTATTAATTAATCCTTTGTCCAGTTATTGGTTATCATAATCAATCCTTAGTTTGATGAGAGCAATCCGAGCGAAGAGATTTAGAACATAGAAGTTTTCAGATAATTAGAATATGAGTATCCGATTTCATATTCAAAACCGTATCCGTTAGAAAATTATCCGAATCCGGATTCGTATCAGATAATATCCGTATCCGAATATCTAACTTCATTATTTTCCAGATTCGGATCTGGATAAAATCGGATAATATCCAATCCGTTTACACCCCTAATATAGACATATCTTAATTAACATTGCATTTGGATAATCAGGCGCATCGGTAAATATGAATCTACCTCAGACAAGAGAACTGCACCTAACAAAAATTTGGATTGTACTATTCATTAAAATTTAAATTTCAAGATGATTTGATTAAATCTCTCCTTTGTTTTCTCCAAGCTGCAATACCTCAATCAATTAGGGGGCGTTTGGTTTACGCTTTTGAAAGGTGATTCCCAGTCATTGTAATTCCCTGGAACGTGATTACAGCATTTGGCAAAATTAACATGATAATAGTCACGGTAATGGACGATTCCTTGCTATTCAGATTCCTTGATTTATTACTATCGCGATAGCCAAAAAATAGATGGAATTTTTTCATTCCCGCTCCATGGAAATCACATCAGACGTGTGGGATTTCTTATTTTCTCCGATGAAACTCTTTCCCTCTTCTTCTCTGATAATTTTCTCCAACTCCGACTTCTCTCTTCTCCGATACAGAAGTTTGTACTCTCTCTCTCTCCCCGCACTACCATTTCCCAATTCCAGTCCAGATTTGAATAAATTAGAACTCCACTGAGAAGTTTGTTTTCTCTCCGCTTCTCTCCACTCCATCGAGTCCCACAAAGATTTGCAAAAAGGGATTTCTTTATTGAAAAAATTTGTGGCATGTATTACTAGTTATTGTGTACAGTTCGTTGGGTTTGGAGGTGCCTCCGGAGTCCAAAAGCTTCCACCTTTGAGGCCTTTCCAGAAGGACGCCTTGGTCTAGGTATGTAATAATTGGTCATGCTTTACAGATTTTGAAAGATTCTAAAAAAATGATGAACAACATACGTCAAGGCCTGAAGCAAGTTGTGTGTATTTCTCAACTTGTTGGAAAATGTGGTTTTTACTTGAGCAAGTAGCTCGTTAACCTATCTAGTAAGCTATGTATTCTATAAATAGGTATATGACAGACTTCCCTAATTAAGTTTTTAAGTTCCTGATAGCTAAAAATTAACCCTGAATTCAATTCGTGGAGCACCCATAATTGCCTGAACATGTTAGTCGAATTAAGTTCGAGATTATTACTCTATAGACTAACTGATCCAGTGCAACATGCTTTGCAGATTGGAGGATGATTCTGGCATAATCGGACTTTAAATTTAGTTCAGACTAATAAAACTTGCAATGTGTACCCACAGTGGATGCCTCAAAATCTGGCATGTACCGTACCAGCGCTAGGTTCAGATGGTGCTATATCTCTGTCTCGATCTTAGTTCAACAAATGACGTGGCTTTACCTTAGTTTATCTATTTAGGGCAAAGGAATGTTATTAATTACCTTAGTTTATATTAGTTTTATGCACTTACTGGTATTGGAAATGTAGTGTATCTATTTCTGTATTTGTTTTATGCACTTACTGGTATTAGAGAAATGTACTGTATCAGCTTATGTACCGGCCTACGAGCTTCTGAAATGCAAAAAGAAAAAAAATAAACATGTTTTAATATTTGTTGTACTTTTGACATACTTTTGTAGGAAATTATCACGTAATGAATTTATTTTGTTGTTCTCATGAATTGGTGCCAATTGCTATATATTACCAAGTAAACTGCAATAAAAATTATATATTGTTGAAGCGCCAGAAAAATGAAATAAAAAACAAACACTGTAATCCTATATATTATGGAATGATGAAAATGATAGCCATACGCGAACCAAACATGGTAATAGCTTATTCCTTGGATTGACATTCCTTGGCATTGCATTCCCTGAAATTCTTATATTCCCTGAAATGGCCTATAGCGCGAATATGGGTTACATGCGGAAGTAATCAGTACAGCGTAAGAATTACCTTTTAATATAGAAACATTACTATTGGTACATTATTTATGTTTTTTACTTCTAAATTTCTGTTAATCTAATTTCTCCAGCTAATTTTTTTAACTTTGCAGGGTCATTTTTCAGTGCAACTTTTTTTTTTGTTAATTGATCTTGCCATGTCAAAATTTAGTTGATCAAGAGTTATGTTGTCCTTTTAAGTTTTAACTCTGTATTCTTTTTTTGAGACGTATCCAATATTATAGAATAATTTGATGAAACTTCATTGACTTTCTTTCTTTAAATCTTAATCGGATGCTCAAGTAAATATAAAAAAATTTGGGGTGATTATGAACACGAGCACACAAATCCATGAATTTTTAGAATTTGATTTCCATGAGTGGGGGCCAAAAATTAATTAATCTAAGGATGCATGATACATCATATCAATTTATGTAACTAGTTATCCGAACAATTTCCTCAAACATAACTTCCTTTACAAAAAAAATAATACATCTTTATACCAACTAGTAATTTTTTTACGCTAACATCACACAACAACGCAAGCAACCACGCAAAATAATCTTTAAGCAGCTTACACATCTACATTAATTACTTCAGTTAGTTTTATTGTTTTGTATTAATCTTTGCAAATAGTTTCGTTCTTCGACACCGCTTTATCAATTGTCATATCACAGGATAAGTCAGAAGCCAAATAGGGGGCGCTTCAATGTGCATCTGATCAAATTAAATTTGATGTCCGGCTGAAACTGTTCAATTTGTGTTAAGATTCGCGTAGACATTTTTAACATTCATGTGGATCAAATGCCCATGAATTTCGACACAGGTCGTACAGCTCCGTCCGGACATTGGACTGAATTTAGTCTGATCTCATCGAACTGCCTTCACTCCAGTCAGAAGCGCAGAGTTAGTCTTGTGAGCGAGTGAAATGCCAAAAAATACACGACTAGCCGACTGGGACCATTTGCCAAACTCAGTATATCTACCAGTTATGAGGATTTGCTAGTTGCTCTCAAGCCCTGCTTCATGTACGTATTTTGGTGTTTTTTCTGAGGACTATGAAATCAAAGCAACAACTTTGATTCAGTTATTCAGTTATGGATTGCAGAAGGATTGATACGACAAGATGGGACAAAATCACTCGAGGACATTGCTGAAAGTTATTTGGAGGAACTTGTCCAGAGGTATTTTATATAATAATATCATTAAATTATCTTGTCAACTACAATTACATATAGTCTTCCCAGTTACCTTTTAAAAAATATGGTTGGTCTTTTATTGTATGCATGAAATCCACGTAATGATGATTGACATGCAATTATGCCAAACAATTCTCATGTCTATCTCATTAATTAGTGTAGGTAAATTATAAATTTTACAACCAAATTTTACAATTATATCTTTCAAAATCTTGGTAGGAGTTCGTCTCCTCTCCAATTGCATCAAAACAGTAACCATCATGCTACTTTCAGAACGTAACCCATGGTAATTTCCCATCCATATGGTACCAAAATGCAAACCAAACAATATCCTAGTTCTGAAGTATCTTAATGTTGACTCTTATACTACAAATAATATGATCAATAATGAAAGTTAATTAAAATGGTCTGATTTGACGATGGTTATATTTCAGACATGTACCACACTCTATTTTCTGAAAATCCCTGGCTGCCGCTGTTAAACGTCTTCCTGTATAGTTTTTTTTTTTTTTTTTTTTGGAAGGTCAGACGGCTAGGGGCCTGATGACAATTGTATTAATTAAACAAGAAAAAAAAATTTACATCCTACTCACACACCCTCACCTAATTTATTATAAATTACAAATAAACTCAAAAATCTCAAACTAGCAAAAATGTCAAAAAAAAAAAATGAGCTCTGAATCAGTAGGTGAAAAGATGTATGGCGCTGTAATTTCTGGCATGGTCTCCTGAACTGCAGGATCGGCTTAGGCTTCGCCAATTTGTGTTAGGAGAACAGTGACCAATGTTGTATTTCTGAAATTGTATCATCTATAACACGTTGCACTACACGCTCCTATTAGGAGAAGATTCTTCTATTTCTCTGTCGCCACAACGCCTATGTGCCCGCAGCCCACACCATATATATCCCAGCGTCTCCTCCCTAACTGGTCTACTGTTTTGCCATGTTCCCACCACGTATCCACAACTGTCATGAAGTCGTGCGGCCGGCAGTGTCAAATCGAAATGTGTGCACAAGCCTCCGCATAGTGAAACCACGAACTGGCACTGCCACATTAGGTGGTCTCTGGTCTCAAGTACCCCTAATGCACACAGCACACAATTTGAGTCGACTTCGCAACCCCTTCTAATCAGAACCTGTCGTGTCAATACTAGCTTTATCCTGCATTAGTCTTCCTCTACAGTTGAGACCAGTACAAACCATCCTAGGTTTATAGATTTTCCGAGCGGCCTTTTTTTGGAGTTATTTATACAATGCTTCCCATGTTATATTAATCTGTAATTCTTTCTGGAAATTTTTGTTCCACAAACTCATTGTGAAAACTGAAAACCAATGGCAACTTCAACACTATCTTTAAAAACATCATAATTAGTTATATATGATTACCATATTATGCACTTGTATTCTCAGGATTCATTTGTTGGTATATTTGTTTTTTAGTTCCACATTGAATATATTAATAACTAATATTAAACTTTTGTGGTAATTAACAGGTGCATGGTGCAAGTCTCAAAGAGATCTTGCATAGGTAAAATCAAGTACTGTCATATACATGATCTTCTACGGGACCTAGCCATTCAAAAGGCCAAGGAGGATAATTTTCTGATGGTAGTCTTGAAGAATGACACCAAGTTGAGTTGTAGCACTTGTCCACGTCGTGTTGCACTTCACGTTTATGGCAATAAGATGATAGAACATGCTTGCACAAATCTTCGTTCTGTGATAAATTTCGGAGATGTACCAAATTTCAAAATGTTTGAAACACTACAGAGTTCTACACATCAGTATAGTGCCGCACAGACCTTTACACAGTTTTAAGGGCTTGAGCGCCCTGACAACCTTGAAGTACTTTAGTCTTGAAAAAAAAATTATTTCCAATTGCATGTTTCTCACTGCAAGGTTTTTTAAGATATCTCCTTTAACTTATATGAAGAATCTTCAAACGGTGCGTACGTGGGTTTGTAAAAGTCACGGTGAGTTGCCCTCGTCCTTTTGGGGTAACAAACAGCTGAGACATGTCAACCTCTCCTGCTGTTTTTTATGTAAAGCAGTTCCAGAGGGACCACCATCAGCAGCAGACTTGCAAAGTTTACTGACCTTAAAAGAGGTGAGAGCTAGGCAAGACTGGGTTCTAGAACTGCCTAACTTTTTTTGTATTCGTAAGTTGGGGATTATTATACCTGAAGATGTTGCGCCAGAACCATTGATCAACTTGTTAAGCAACCTAAATGATCTGGGTTCTCTGCAATTAGAAATGAGAGGCAGCAATCCAAAGATATTTCCACATTGCATCTCAGCCTTCAGAAACCACAACCGTTTGCACTCCTTCTATCTGGTGTGGGGCACATGGCCCGGGAACGACTTTGTTAACCCTACCCTGTTCCCTCCCCATCTCGTTAAGCTAACACTTAAGCACTTTCGTTTTGAGGAAGACCCGATGCCCCTACTAGAGAAGTTGCCAAACCTCAGGGTACTCAAACTATCTCATGCAACAATTGAAGCAGCTGTTGGAAAACAAATGATCTGCTCCACGGGAGGTTTTGGTCCCTTGCAACAATTACTACTTGATGTAGATGATTTGGAGGAATGGAAAATAGAGGAGGGTGCTATGCCCATGCTCAACCAACTTGTGTTGATTTGCCGGAACCTGAAGATAGTTCCTGACTTGCAATATCTGATCAACAATCAAGAGTTCACTGTATATAGTTCGGATCAGTTCAATTCCAGGCTGCAAGGAGAAGATCAATGGAAAATTAAAGCACATCCCCTCTGTAACAATGTTCAAGCTTCTTTGTTCCAGTTCATTTATTTATTCAAATTAGTTTGGGGTGATTAATTATGAACATCAGTACACAAATACATGAATATTAAGAATTTGATTTCCATGAGTGGGCACCAAAAATTAATTTATCTAAGGATGCATCATCATTTAATTTATATCACAAGTTACCCCGAAAAATTTCATCAAACATAACTTCCTTTTCTCAAAAAAATAAATAAATAGTACGTCATACCAACAGAAGCAACAACAAAAAATAATCTCTAAGCAGCCTACGCATCTACATTACTTTATATCTTTATTGTTTTTGTATGAATCTTTGCAAATAGTTTCGTTCATCAATAGCTCTTTATCGATGTTTGTCTCATGACCATCTCGAGTAATATTACCGGATATGTCAGAAGCAGAGTTACGTTAGTCCTACGACCGAGTAAAATGCCAACAAATACACGACTAGCGAACTTGAGCATTTGCCAGACTAGCATTCAAAAGAGGCACCACAATCGTTAAAAAAATCATAAAAACCTCGCAATTTAGGTGTCAATATTTTTAGAGTAGGCAGGAATTATTTCTAATGTAGGTAATGTTAGTGAAGGAACTTAATTACGCTATTTCTGGCTCCATCACGGCAAGGCACGTTACGTGTGTTGGTCACATGACATGACTCACATGTGCCGGTCATGTGACGTGTCTCTCAACGACCTAAAATAGCACATCACAGCATGTCATTCAAACTGACATTGTCACGTCACGTCAAATGTCATGTTATATGACCAGTTTTTCCATCAAATTTTCTTTTCTTTGTTTTTGCAATTTTTCCATATTTTTTGGTACTTTTCTTATTATTTTTGAACTACATGTACTTGTGTAGACTTTCTGTGGTGTTTTTTTTTTTTTGTTTTTTAACTGGTTGAACAGTTAATAGTGGTTTGGACTGATATCAAGATTTATCTTTATTCCTTGCATTTCTCTTCTCTCAATTAACATCATTTGCACAGATTGGAGTTAATCTATACCGTAATCTTAGTATATGACAAAATAAACCAAAATAGAAAATACTAGGTCTCTTCAACAAGGTGAATTTTGATACAGATCATCAATAGGCAGGCTAGTTATTTGTACATTTAAAACAGTTTGAGAAAGAGATAGAATTCATCTCCTGTTTTATTGAATCTTCATTGTGTTTACAATCGCCCATATATAGGCAAGCCAGTAGGCTAATCAATCACTTACAGTATGCTAATCCATTATCTAACTAACACTTAACCATAGTTCTAACAGTACCATAAACTAACTATGTACCTAACAGTATCTTGTTATCCTAACAGTGTCTTGTTAATCAGTTACTGTTGCTCTCCTTGTTGCTGGTTCGCATCTTCAAATGATTGTGTGTAAATGGGCCTCTCCAGTACATGATCTATTAACATTTTTATTTCACTGTGAATTTCCAGGCTAATTATTTGTTCATAGTGAATTTCCAGGCTTATACATTTTGGGCCTCTAATAACAAGTTATTATATGCATCAAAAGTCAAGCATCTAAACCCTATACTGGATGTTTGATCTCAGTTATAAGAGAGAGAAAAAATGAGAGGCTGGGCCATGATTTACTTGGTATTTTTACTTAGACTATAAGTAACTGGGCTCAACCTGAATGTAGATGATCAAACAAAATGAAAACACAAATTAAGACTTATATTTATTTTTGACTTTCTGTTTTTGCTCTTTTTTCAATAAAATAATATTTTGATCAAATATTTTATAAAATTGTATTGAAAAAAATTGAAAGCAAGTAGGGCTATAGTCCTTCAAATGTTGGATATAAGTACTTTTTTATTGCCAATATGAACATTCAGGATTTTAAATAGCTAGTTATAGCTGCACTATAGTTTTTTCGGACCTTAAAAGCTATAGCACTGTCAGCTGTTTTTTACACTATAGATGTCTTTTTAGCATTTCCGCGATGACGCAATAATCACTGTTTAGAACCTTGAAACATTGAAATATCATTATATTCCTATTCTAGATCCGTTTTGAATCCTAATACTTCTATTAGATATGAATCAAATTATAAAGAATGGAACTCACGGCAAAAAAGGAAAAAATAAAAATAAAAAATGTGCTAAGAGAAAAAGGATAAAGATAAATGGTTCATGGTGTTTTCTCTGTTTACATCTGCATTAACATGTCATGAATTCTAATTACTATGGAGCTGGATAATCGTTTGTGCTTATTTGTAATTTCATACTCGCAATGATTTTCTCTTTTCAGGCTTG
The DNA here is from genome assembly GCA_025461125.1 of Carex kokanica. NCBI lineage: Eukaryota > Viridiplantae > Streptophyta > Magnoliopsida > Poales > Cyperaceae > Carex > Carex kokanica. Next base: position 104,802 of record JAJGRX010000403.1, on the reverse strand, counting down.
TGCAAGCTGGGCCTCTGACAAAAACTTGAATCATGTGCACCCGTGAGTCAAGCTATCATACTAAATACCAGATGCTAATAAACCTGTAGTTAAGAAATATGAGCTGCTGGGCCATGATTTACTTGGTAGATTTATTTTACTTGACAAAGTTACTGGGCTGAGCAACTCATACCATACAAATGTGTAAAACTAAACGAATCTACTGAATGATAATATTTACATGGCTGTACAAAACTTGAACTTGACAAATGAATATAACAGGTCGAACTAAATTGAGTCTGACATTCGCCAAACCAAAACAACTTGTTTGTGTTGTGAGCAATACATATTACATATATGATGTATCAAAGATTTTCTTCAACTTGCTGTTGTGAACCGCACATAGACCATCTACTGGTTGTTGTTTTTCTCTGTGACTTTACGTTCTGTCTCGAAACTTAGTCACCTTCTCGACTTTTAAGTGAAATAGTCGCAAAATAATTATACCTTTTTCTTATAACTAAGGAACAAGTCGACCTAGCATGAGCAATGTCGGAGCTACATTGAATCAGAGTAGGCAGTTATCTGCCCTTGGATTTTGAAAACTGAGTGTAGGTCTATGTATAATCGGACTATTGTTTGAAGAAAATTTTACCTACTCCTAGCAATTCACATTCTAAATTGATTAATTTATGACGGTTTGCAATTCACTAGTTATGTCAGTCAATTTTTTTTACTTATTCCTGATAAAAATTCTAATTATGTCCTTGAGCATGAGTTGAGCAAATCTTGAACTCAAGCTTCATATTTCTATGGGGTGCTTCGAAGTTTCTTTGCCTAAATCATGTATTTTGAGTGCTTTTGAAGTGCTTCTGAAATTCTCAAATTAAGTCGAACCTACAACTTTGAGAATTTATTGTCAATTTATAAATATTTCAAATCTTTACCTCATATTATTTGCAGTATTTCTATTGTTCTATTATATTAGTATTGTCGTTGCACTAGCTTCATGTTATAGTGATAGAGGTGTATATGTAATTCGTCTAATCAGATTCCGTCTGATCTGATCAACGATCGGAAAAATAATGGGTTTAAAATTTATTAAAAAATATACCGGTTAAAATCCGACCCGAACGCATCATATAATTGAATTTGTTTCCGGAGTTGGCTACGGTGCTACGCGTAACATAGAGTGCCTCCGTGCTATGGCTCAATATTTGAGTTTTCAAAATTCTAACGGTCGATCCGAACCGTTCAACATGATCTCCATATGAATATGTACTTGCAAACCAAATTTTACAATTTTTTAGAATTTTTTTACTATTTTTTTAGATAGATAGAAAATCACTTGATCTGAATGGTACAGAATTTTCAGATCAAGTGATTTTCTGCCTATCTAAAAAAATAGTAAAAAAATTAAAAAAAATGTAAAATTTGGTTTGCAAGTACATATTCATATAGAGATCATGTTGAATGGTTCGGATTGACCGTTAGGATTTTGAAAACTCAAATATTGAGTCGTAGCACGGAGGCCCTCTATGCTACGCGTAGCATATTAGCACTTTCCTTTGTATCACCCATATTTTTTATTGAAAGCATGTCAAACTAGTAATACTTAATTATCTTAAAAAAAGTTGTGGGTTCAATAAATTTTAAATTATAACGGTTTATTATAAATTGGAAGTATTGTATTTGGTTGGATTGGATTGAAAACTTAGATAAAATCAGACTAATCAGATCTACGTAGACCCCAAAATATTGGACTTGAAAAAAGTAATAATTGTTACATGATCAAATTACTAAAAGAGAAACAAAAGCTACTACATTTTTTGTCATGAAACACACTGTTCATTGGCGGATTTATATCCCCTCTTTATGATATTTTATTTAGTACTCTTGACTGTGTTATAAACAGAAGGAAAGTTCAAATAGATAGAAATACATTCATATCCTCACCATTCCATGTACATTTATAATAGAACAAATGAAACCTTCTCATAAGATTTATATTTTAAGAAGAGTGAGTCTATGGTAATATGGATAACAAGGATTGGTCTGTAATAGAGATCAATATTTTCATTTTCAAAATACTAACTATCAATCCAAACCATTCAACGTGATCCTTATATGAATTTGAACTTGCAGACCGAAATTATATTTTTTTTGAATTTTTTTACTATATTTTTTATAGTGACTTTTTACATATCTTAAAAAATAGTAAAAAAAATATAATTTCGGTCTGTGAGTACATATTCATATGGGGATCATGTTGAACGGTTCGAATTGACTGTTAGGATTCTAAAAACAAAAATATTGATTCGTATTACGGACCAATCCATGCTATGCATAGTACCATAGATTCACTCTTTTAAGAATGCAATAAAAATATTATAATTATTTCCAACATCCTCATCTTCTAAACATTCTCCATACATTTTGTCAAAATTTTCAATAAATAAATAAGTGTTTATTTTAGTTTAAACTAGTGTGCATTTTAGCTTAAATTTATGTTTATTTTATGGTTAAATACATGTTTGTTGAGCAAAGTAAAATATTTATGACAGATGTCAATAAATATTTTAAGGTTAAATTAAAATAGATAGTATCCATCTCAATTTCAGCAAGTGTTCATCCTAGTAGAGTTAGATATTCATTTATTATTGCTGCATGATGAATTAATGCATAATTTTGAGGTAGGTAGAAAATCTTTAAATGGTGACACTTTGGTTGCAGTTATTTTAATCAAATTCATTAAATTCAATAATTGAAAAATGGATATTTATGTTATGAGAATATATAAATACATAGTGATGAGAAAAAGACAAAAGGAAAGTTATAAACAAAACAAATAATCAACCTTCCCACGGTGTGAACTGTGAAGCACATCAAAAAGATAAAATTTAAAAAAATGAAACAAAAAGATGAAACAGAGTAATTGGAAGATGCACCATGCAGTGCACATGACATAGACTGAGAGCGCCGTGGATGGCTCTGCACGGGGCCTCTTTCTTTATTTCTCTCCATATTTTGACCACCACTCCTCACAGTCTAAACACACAATTTTTATTTCTAGAAATATTACAAATATTTTGTCAGAAGGGATATAGATGATAATTTATTTCCGATTCTATAAAAAGAACCAAATCAATAAGGGCCTGTTCGGCTGATTGAAGGGAATGGAAATGGGCTGGAGAATGAAGATTTTTGAATGGCTAAAACACTGTGCGTGGGAAAAAAACTGTGACAACCTTTCCACTGGGGAATGAAGATTTTTGAATAGCCAAAACAAATAATCGAAAAATTCACTCTGAGTGAATTTTTTTTTTCCCACGAGCACAGTGGCAAGTCGAACAGGCCCTAATTCAGATCAATACTTGGAAGGAACCAAATTGTTGATTTCAGAGGCAAAGCTGAATTTCAAACTATGGGAATCAAACATGAACAAAATCAACTATGGGGATTAAACATTGCAGGTCTCCTTCTTACATTGATGCTAAAGAAATTGAAGTAATTTTCGATTTCTTTAAATTTTATAAGAAATCGAAGTAATCCTTCGGTTTTTTTAAACTTCAAATTTCATAGAGTTAAAAAAAAATCCCAACTATTTCCTTCCTGATAAAAAATTTAATATATTTCTAAAAATAAAAAATTCTGTCCTAACAGTCTAAACACTGCCAGGTGCCAAGGACCAGACTGTATAATAACTATGACTATATATAAAGTATGTGCTAGATGATTTAGGCATTGAATTTGAAGCAAGGAGGCTCATGCTGTGTCATGTGATCAGTGAGCTGTGCTCCATTGAGTTCGTTCAGACTGTACACGGTCTACTAGATTTTGCACTGCTCGGGACAAAAATTTAACCAAAGAGCGCGGAGTTGGTCATCATTAGACCGACCTTACCTCTTTTTTATTTTTATTTTACCAGTGGTTCAAAATATTATGTGGCGTTATTTGTATTATATCAATTATGTTTTATGTATTCTTTCGTTTTTTTTATTATTGTAGAAGAGGACCGAAAAACATGCCTCATGGTAATGTTGGCCGAAATTTTTATTAATGTCCTCCAAAAAAAAAAATAGCAAATATGCCTTTTGGATTGAAATAATTTTAAAAATAACATAACCGCTACACTGAAGGGCGGTCAACTTTCAATACCAAACCGCCCTCAGTGGGGCGTCAGCTCCAGACCAAACTGCCCCCGAGTGGAGCGGTTTGGTTTTACATATATATTGGAAGGTACCCCTCCCGTTTTTCACCTAACCCATTTTAATGTTCACTCTCTCTCTCTCTCTCTCTCTTTCTCTAGATTTTCGCCCTACACTTTTTATGTAAGTCCCTCAATTTTTTTATTTTATCTTTTAGTCCAAAATTATTTAGAAATTGTTAGGAATTAATATAAATTGTTAGAAATTGTTTATATATACTGATTCGACATATTTAAAAAATTAAATGTTTATTTATAATATGTTCTAATCAAAACATTGTGTGCCGGTTTTGACCTCTATTAGAGGAGTCACACGCAGCCTGGAGTGCATGGCGAAGACTGGTTGGAGAGCAATAGGATGTCAAATGCTGCAACACAGTGCACCAGTCGTGGAGGATGCTGGCTACGACGGGCGCCTCATTGGCATGTTGCATGACAGTGGGGAGAACATCAACTGGCGTGAGATAAAGTCCACACCACGAGCTCCGGATCAGCCACGAGTCGCTATCTACGATGATGAGATGTCACCACCTCCTGCAAGTTATTATAAATTAATATGAAGGTGCCATACACAATCATTTTTCTTTAATTTGTTCTTATTAAGTTAACTTCAATTCTGCAGAGGATAACTCAGGTTGGGCATTCCAGAACTAGGTGTTGAATAACAACGGATGGAACGCTTACTACAACAAGTATGGAGTTCCAGTGCAGATTGGCGAGGTCAGTCAAGCTTTTTGTTATTTAATTAATTTACTAGTTATTTATATGTAGCAAAACTAACATTATTTGCATGTAGAATGGAGTCCCTACCTGGCAGGCCCATCCCACTTTCACTATGACTGACCTTATTGGGGATGATACCGGGTACGAGGTGCAGCACGACAACGAGACGAATGGGAGTGGGTCGCAGGCTGTAGATGTCTTTGCCTCTGCTTTATTTGGCACACTACCTCCAGCCACGTATCATTCTACTTGGGAGGCCGATCCATGGCAGTGTCGTACACAATTGGTTACCCAGGAGGAGCTTTAATGGGTCCACCCTACACAGTCGGGGATCCAGGAGGAGGATTCATGGGCGACCGGTGCAGCGTCGGAGATCTAAGAGGAGATGGATGTTGATGATCAAGAGGAGGATGAGGAGGAAGAGGTTCAGTTGGGGTATCAGCTGCCGCCCAGGTAAAGCCGTCCACCTGCTAGGTTGGATCTCTCTGATCATCGCCGCCCTCGTCGTTAGGTTTTTTATGTTATGCTATAGTTTTAGTTAGACTGGATTTGTGGTATTTTATATTTGGATTGTTATATTTCATGTTTGAATTGTTAGATTTTATATTGTAGACTTAGCATTTTGTTATTTTTGTTTTGTTGTTTATTTAGTCGAACAAAACCATGTTTATAATATAACAACAAAATTATAACAAATAAAATTATACTAAAAATATAACAAATTATGAAACATTACAACAAGTAAAATTATAACCCTAAATTATAAAATATTATAGTAAAATAATAAAACATTACACAACAAATTTACAACAAAAATTTATAAAACAACATAACATATATAATACATCTTATAACAAAAAATTTAACATAAATAAAGTAATAAAGGTTTATTTAAAAAAATATATTATATACCAAACCGCCCCACTGAGGGGCCCCCTAGTCTGGAGCTGACCGCCCCACTGAGGAGTGGTTTGGTATTGAGAGTTGACCGCTCCTCAGTAGGGCGGTTAGGTCATTTTTAAAATTATTTCAAATCAGAGGGCATATTTGCTATTTTTTTTGGGGAGCATTTAAAAAAAACGATAATGTTGGCTAGTGGGGATTTTGAACATCTATAAGACCAATGAATTAAGATTCTCAAATAAATTTAAATTATAGTTTGTACGTTAAAAAATTGGCGCGTTCAAAATCCGGATGGAATATTAGAATTTTGACTGAATTTGTTTTTCTTACCATCTTTTCAAAAAAAAACAATAACGATTTTTTTTATAAAATTCAAAATTACCATATCTGCGGATATAATTTGTGCAACCAACAGACTGATTGCACAGATATAAAGATATTGATTTCGCTGAATTTTATACTTTTTCGGTTGTGTAGATTATATGTGTTAGTTGCACACATTATTAAAAGCGGCCATTGGGTTTTTTTTTTTTTTTTTTTCCAAAGATGATAGAGCTTAATCTTTCTTTATAGAATTATAGGGTGTTTTAACTCATGTATCGGGTATTTATTATTAGAATTGTATTACTTACATTCAGTGTAACAAAATGCGGTTCATGCGACCGCATATGCGTATGCGGTTGGCAACCGCATAGAAAATTAATATGCGGTCGCATATTCGGCCGCATATTTTTACCACATATTCGGCCTCATATTACCACATATTACCGCATATTACCGCATACCGCATATTACTGCATATTACCGCATACTTGTTTATATATATTAATTATCATTTTAAAATCCGCATATATAAGTCCACATAAAAATCCACATATGCAGCTGCATACCGTATATGAGATATGCGGTGGCCTTCCGCATATCGCATAGAAACCGCATTTTAAAACATCACTTACATCCAATAACATACAACGCAAATTATTTAAAGCTGTGTTGCCCGGTGTTTAAAAAACCTTACATGGTGTTTATACCCACTATCATAATATTGAAACCAACTTTTCTCTCAAAAATATTCAAACCAAATTATCATTTCGTCGGAAGAAAATTCATATAAAGTGCAACTCTCTAACATTAATTATGAAGATACAAAACATCTATCAAACACCCTGATCAATGGATAATAATTTTTAAAATTTATATTAATTTTATGTTCTTGTCATAAAAAATATCATTTTAAAAATTGAAAGATTGATAACACGCTTGAATTTGCGTCTAGCGCTGTGGAGCTGGAGTTCAGATCCAGTGAAGTAACCCAAAAATTGGGTTTTGGATTGGGACCGTCCGATTCGAATCCGTGACCATCCAACTAAAGTGGAGCACACGCATTCCGAGAGACAGGTTCGAATTCCGAGACGGTCTCGAGCGACTAATTCGATTCAGACGGTCTCGATCCAAAACTCAAAAATTGAGTTACTTTAGGGAATCCGGACCCGTGGAGCTGAGCGTCAGAGTTCACATTTCCTAAAATGACTCAAAATTTGAGTTTGAATTCGGATAGTTCGTTCTGAATTAGCACGAATTTTACATGAGCCCCGTTGATTTTTAAATTGAGCTATACTTTTGATCAGACGGTCTAAATTCAAAATTTAAAACTTGAGTGACTTAGAAAATCCTAACCCAATTCACTGAGGGCCTGTTCGGCATGGTACTGTGTGCGTGAGAAAAAAAAAATTCACTTAGACTAAATTTTTTTTCCCAACGCGCACAGTAAAATTCAGTTCAAAAATTTTCTGTTCCCAAACCCATTTTCATTTCCCTCTTGGCGCCGAACAGGCCTTGAGTGTATCACTTGCGGTTAGAGAAGAAAATTTGTCACGGCGTGATCAGTCACGTCACGTAACGTCATGTTCACGTCACGTAACGTCATGTTCACGTCACGTCACGTGTGTCGATTACGTGACGTGACTCACGTGTTGCGTGACGTGACTATTCGCGTGACGTGACTGTATTTCACAAAAATTATACGTCACGTCACGTCACGTAAACTAATCACGTCACGTCACGTTATAAAACATGTTTTGAGGACAAATTCTAGTAGTCCATATTCCTATTAGCACTATTAGGCTATGTTTTTGTAGTATATTCATAGTATATTCAGACTTTTTTTTTGTGGTTGTTTGTAAAAACTATGTTTCTTAATGAAACGGGCTTAAATATCTTTTATCCAAAAAATTTGACAATTTTTAGAATATTATTTACTAGTTAATTTTTGCAACATTATTTACTTATTTTACAAATTTTATAATTTTCATATTTTTTGATATATTTTTTCTGAATTTTCAACAATTTAAATTAAAATATCAAAAAAATTCAATGTGACTAATTTATGTCACGTCATATCACGTCACGTTATATCACGTCACGTGTAGTCACGGCGTGACTACGCGTGACGTGACCATTCGCGTGACGTGATCGTCTGCCACTATTTTGATCACGTCACGTCACGTCACGTGAAAAAAAAACATTGATCACGTCACGTCACGTCACGTGACCAAATCACGGCGTGTTTGTCACGTCACGTCACGGCGTGTCACGTATTTCCTTCTCTACTTGCGGTACAATGAATGATTAAGATCTTACTAGAGTAGTAAATCTGTGTTGTGTCGTGCAGTTACTAATACACCGTGACTTTGGTCACGTATCGTGTCACGCAATGACCAAGTCAATTTTTCACGTTTTGTAATATGATGTGATCAAATTGATAAGGGATGGTCACGGTACGTAAATAGTCATGTCGTAACTAAATGTGTCATAGTCGAATCACTTTAGCCACGTACGTTCGGTCATGTTTTTATCGGCATACATAGATATCTGGATGCACATTATTGGGTGTGATTAAAATGTGAAATATATACATGTCACATTCGGAGATTTATAATTGGCCGTTGCAAATTTTTATTATTTCAGTATGTATTGCTCATTTTTTTGCAAACTGCACGTTGCACGCTGCGCGCGAATTTTTTTTAATTTTTGACCATTCGATCAAACCTAACGATCTGTTTTGAATCGTGACTGGCGTTTCATAACCGTTCCGTGTCATTCTATTATCATAGTAATTCTCATGCCATATTTTTTTTTTTCCGAGAACTATCACGACAAATAATACGCGAGTCACATTACGTAACCTGTGGCAGCTCTAACTCTGATGTAGTATTTTTTTCCACTAGTCATCTTATTTAGCTCTAGGAGGAGAGCATCTAAATGCATCCGAACTAATATCCATAGGTATCCATGGAGTGGTGTGTACGATGTCTTGGGAAGATGAGAATGAGATGAATCAGATCAAATCAGTATCAGACTATCAGCGCATAGGTCGCACTGTTCCATGCCACAGTACCTCTCTAAAACTGTGGATACTGTCATACAGAACAGACATGCAAATTAAGTCAATTCTCTTTCAGTCTCTCTATATGTGCAGTCAAGTCAAATGCATTTCCTAGTCATTTCTGGGGACAGCAATCGTGGCGTTGGAGGCCGTTAATTACTCGGTACGATAGAACCCCAGCTCTCCGTACCGCTCTCTTTTCTGTTTTCTTCACACATCAACTGTTACTGTTACTTGTAGTGGTCGATATAAATACGATTGCAAACCTGCACACACTGCCGCAAAAAAAAAGGTTTACACGTTGCACCTTACCGACAAGCAGCGCATTAAATGCTAAGTTTTTTTATTTCAATCGACTCAAATGTCATGTTACTTCATGCCTTAATCCGACATTTTTATTAATACTCTAAAAAAAAATATATATATATATTAAATATACTCTCAGTTTGAAATTTCTTTTAAATATACCCTAACCGCCCAGAGTGGGGCGGTCCACTCTTCCCATCAAACCGCCCCCTGTGGGGCGGTCAGCCAGTGCATACTGAACCGCCCCACAGAGGGGCGGTCCAGTTTTTTTTTTTTTTTTTTTTTTTTTTTTTTAGAGATTTGAGAGACAATATGAATAAAATTTAACAATAAAATTTTTAATATTTGCTAGATTACTTCTTTTGATGTATAAACCGACATTTTTAAAAATACCCAAAGTTAATTAAAGATTAATAAAAATGCTCAGACCCATTCAACTTTTATTAAAAATGTCCAAACCGGCCGGTTCCTTGAATTTTTTTTTAGAGACAAATAACTAAAATGCTGAAATATAACACTAAAAAATCGAATTTTTTTAAACTTTTTTGATAGCATATTTATACTAAAATACGCTAAATTACTTGAGAATTACTTGAAATTATGTTTATTTTTTTTATTTTTTTTAAGAGACAAATAGCTAAAATGCTAAAATATAACACTAAAAAATCGAATTGTTTTTTTAAATATTTGCTAGATTACATTTTTGATATATAATTAGCATATTTATACTAAAAGACACTAAATTACTTGAAATTATGTTAATTTATGCTGAATTACACTAAATTACACTAAATTACAATAATTACGTAGAATTATGCTAGAATACGGTAAATTACACAAAATTACGTATGGATAGAGATGATATCTTCAATGAGAAGGTGAAAAACGACGACGAAACTTCAAACGGTGCTCGAGTGTCCGATTTTAGCAAGTGACCACTTTTCAGAAAGCTTGCGAAAATGCGCATGCGTCGAACTAGCTATACCGGATTTCCAAATTCAGAATCGGCAAAAAACAAAGAGAAGGGCCTCAAAACTTCAGTTGAAGTTTCCAATTAAGATTTTCATTTCTATTCTCCAATCTACGTAGCTCAGTAAATTAGTTATATAATGAACTTGTAGAATACCAATTTTTATTATTTTTGGAATTTTTTTACTATTTTTTATGATTTATGAAAGATGGCACAAAATAGGCCCTATTCATACGTAATTTTGCGTAATTTACTGTATTTTTTAATTCAGCATGATTTTTGTAAAAACCAATGTTGGTTTGCTAATTTTTTTTTAATTATAGTTTTTAAAAAAATTTACATATTTTAGTATAAATATGCTAATTATAAATCAAAAGAAGTAATCTAACAAATATTAAAAACAAAATTCGAATTTTTAATGTTAAATTTCATTCATATTGTTTCTCAAATCTCTATAAAAAAAATAAAAAAAATAAAAAAAACTGGACCGCCTCTCTGTGGGGCGGTTCAGTATACATTGGCTGACCGCCCCACAGGGGGGCGGTTTGATGGGGAGTGGACCGCCCCACCCCTGGGCGGTTAGGGCATATTTAAAAATAATTTCAAACTGAGGGTATATTTAATATTTTTTTTAGGGTATTAATAAAAATGTCGGTGCCTTAATTGACTCTAATATTTTTATTTTTGATATTTTAAAGTTCAAACAAAAGATTTGAACCGCTAAACATGATATTTACATTAAAATATGCTCAGAGATCAAATTTTATATTTTTTGAAAATTTTGTACTATTTTTTAAGAGAGGTACAAAATCACTGTTTTTTAGAAAATTATGGACCATCTAAAAATAGTGATTTTGTACCTGTCTTAAAAAATAAAAATAAAATTTCAACGAGGATTCAAATCTGCCACAAACTTGCTATTGAAGGGAGACGGAGAGAAAAGAGAAAAGGAGAGATAGAAAGAAAATAAGAAAACTAGAGTCCTCCTTTTCTATAAGAATTAGAGGCGGATTCAGGATTTTCGTTAGGGGGTAAAAAAATAGCAAATTGGATTTAAATAGTTAACTTGGTTCAAACCCATTAGCTAATTAGATACTAGATAAAAAAAAAAAAACAATGCTCTAACTTATAATTTCCAATACTCTCATTTCTAATTCTAATTACCAATCTAAATTCAAGGAATTTATTCTAATTAAATATCAGAATTCCAGAAGGGGAGAAAAAAGTTCTAGCAAGAATTAAAGTTAATCCGGACCTATAGATCTCCAGCCTGGCTCTTCGTAAGTCCGCCTCTCATTAGAATAACAGTAGATTTGGATTCTTACAATGAAGGTCATACAAGTACACAACAAATTCGACTTCTAAATACTTTAATTTCATACAAACCTATGAACTACTTCCACAAAAAATTCGAATAGCTAGAAGCAACCGAGTAAATTTTGTGAGATCAAAATTTCCCAACACTCCATCTAATTCTCTAATATTATCATTAAATAATTCTATAAATAAAAAAAATTCCACATTTATTCGAATTCAATCTAGGATCATTTTGCAGCAGCTAAACAGCGGAGAGGAAGAAGGTGACGCTGACGGTGGCTCTCCTCCGAACAGTAATTTGTATACCCCGATTTTGGTGTGAACAACTTCGCCAAAATTAAACACGGATGTCACCTTCGATCACCTCCGAACAGTGTTTTCTCCCCTCCGCTCCCTCTCCGATTATCTCCTTTCGAAGCAAGTGAACTCGCCCGATCAGATCCGATCTGGCGAGCTCTCACCTCCGTAGAGTGAATTCGCCCTTCCCCTCCCTCCGCATACTCCCGTTTGGAGCACACCCTTAGGTAAGATACTCTTTCTATTTCCTTATCTTATTTTTTAATAATTTCTATGGATAAGAAATTATCACAGTAATGCGTGTGGTGAATATTTACCCAAACTTTTCAAAAGCAATATTATATATTACAACGTAATTTTTTGAAAAAAATTTAATTGTCAAGGGAAAACATAGGTTGAAATGTTATAGCTCAAGAAATTGAATGGGCTAAAAAATAATTATAAACTTATGTTTAATAAAAACTCATATAGCGTTCGAAATATTTATATTTTTTATTCTAATTTTCGGATACTGAACAACAAAATAGAAATTGTTTGCTAAGCATGGAACATATATAAATGTACAATTGGCATGCACATAATTGAATTGTAATGATTAATCGATAAACATTTCTGATGGAGCATGCATTATATGTCACTATAACCCCAAAAGATCCAATTTTATTACGATGAGGGATCGGATGACACTCTTTTTTATGACATCGGATGACACCGTGTATTTTTAAAGTTCAAATAGTCAATTCAAACTGTTCAATATGATGGATACATTAAAATGTACTTGCAGATCAAATTTTATATATTTTTTTAATTTTTTTACTATTTATTAAGATGGGTACAAAAATTTAATGGTATAAAAACAATAATTTTGTAAAATACTTAATAAATAGTGAAAAATTCAAAAAAAAATGTAAAATTTGATCTACAAGCACATTTTAATATGTCCATCATATTGAACGGTTTGGATCGCCTGTCTAGACTTTTAAAATTTTGAAAATACACGGTGTCATCCGATGTCAACAAAAAATGGTATCATCCGATCCCTCCTCTTTTATTAATTTTGAAGAAAAAAATTATCAATATGTTTATACTAATCGATTTTTTAATTTCTAAAAAAGATCGTTGAAGTCTTGAAGACCTATCTCAAACTACTATGAAATAAAAGTTGAAAATTTTGTGATAAAAATTAGATAAACCCAAACTGGTGACAAAAAGAGTCCAATACTCCAATACTCTGTTGAATATTATCAGAAAAGATCATATCATTATATCATATGTCAGATACCACTGACAAATTGGTCCCATGAGCACTACAAAATTTTATCATGATATGACTTCCTGATTATAATGTGGCAGTCCAGTGGCGATGACGAAGTTTAATCATGATAAGGTGCTCATTGTAAATGTTTACTCAAGGGGCCAAATTGAAAAAGTATCCTGCAAGATAATTACAATTTGGTCACGATTGAATTTTTTGAAGAATACATTTTTTAACTTAATCAATATAACAGATCAAAGTGAAAACGAGTTAATTGAGAGGAAGCGGAGAGCACGATATCGCCGACAATTTTAAAAATACCCCAAGTTAATTACAGATTAATAAAAATGCCCACGACTGTTCCAAAATTTTATATATACCCAAACCGGCCATTAAATGGCCGGTTCCGATTAAAAGCCCGACCGGCCATTTAATGGCCGATCCTGTGAAATTTTTATTTTTTTTATAAAGACAAATAGCTAAAATACTGAAATATAAAACTAAAAAATTGAATTTTTTTTTAAAATATTTGTTAGATTATTTTTTTAATAGCATATACTAAAATACACTAAATTACTTAAAATTATGTTAATTTATGCTGATTTACACTAGAATTATGCTAAAATACGGCAATCTTCTTGAAATTATGTTAATTTATGTTGAAATTACAATAATTATGTAGAATTATGCTAAAATACGGTAAACTACGCTAAATTACGTATGAATGGGGTCTATTTTGTGGCATCTTTCATAAATCATAAAAAATAGTAAAAAAAATTTCAAAAATTTCAAAAATTGATATTCTAAAAGTTCATTACATAACTAATTTACTGAGCTACGTAGATTGGAGAATAGAAATGAAAATCTTAATCGGAAACTTCAACTGAAGTTTTGAGGCTCTTCCCTTTGTTTTTTGGTGATTTTGAATTTGAAAAACTAGCAAAGCTAGTCCAGACGCATGCGCATTTTCACAAGCTTTCCGAAAAGTGGTCATTTGCTAAAATCGGACACTCGAGCGCCGTTTGAAGTTTTGCCGTCGTTTTTCGTTTTCTCAGTGAAGATATCATCTCTATTCATACGTAATTTAGTGTATTCTACCATAATTCTACATAATTATTGTAATTTAGAGTAATTCAGCATAAATCAAGTAATTTAGCGCGTTTTAGTATAAATATGCTAATTATATATAAAAAATGTAATCTAGCAAATATTCAATTTTTTAGTGTTATATTTCAGCATTTTAGCTATTTGTCTCTTAAAAAATTTAACATAATTTAAAGTAATTTAGTGTCAATCAGCATAAATTAACATAATCTCAAGTAATTTAGCGTATTTTAGTATAAATATGCTATCAAAAAAGTAACAAATATTTAAAAAAACAATTCGATTTTTTAGTCTTAGATTTCAGCATTTTATCTATTTGTTTAAAAAAAAAATTAAATTAAATGGGGGACGGGCCATTAAATGGCCGGTTCCCCTCTTTAATAAAAAAAATTGCGGGACCGGCCATTAAATGACCGGTTTTGGTATATTTAAAATTTCGGAACAGTCGTGGGCATTTTTATTAATCTGTAATTAACTTAGGGTATTTTTAAAAATGTCGGCGATATCGTCAAAGCTAAAAGCGTAGAGTCTTCTTACATCTCAATCGAAACGCGATGGCTACAGACGAAAGCAGATTCGGTCGTGGAGAGAGATAGAGAATGAAATAATAGTGTTTAAGAGTATAGATAAGTAGAATTAGATGATTAGAGTAGTTTAGATAATTTTATAAAAATAAAAGAATTTAGATCCAGGAAGAAGGATTATTCGACTCGTTGTAAATACATTTGTATATTAATAAAATTATTAGTAGGTATTTAAAGTCACTAATTAAAAAAACAAATTAATTGCTTTTTTATAATTAGCATTAAAAAAAATATGCCCTTAAATTGAAAATATTTTTATTTACAACCAAAATGTTAACATTGTTAGTGTTTTGAAACAAGATGAAATGCCAGCAATCAGATGTGATGGAACGTTAGCATTGTTAGCATTTTTTAACAGGCACAAAATATATATATATCTAACTTCATGATATAATATGAGCAGAACTAGGGTATTTTTAAGCTCCCAAGCCTCTTGACGAGCTTAGCTAGAAAAAATTATCGAATTAACTTCAAATTACGGATTCAAACTGTTGAAATCGATCTAATTCACGTGTGATACATTTAATTTTGAAGTTTTAAATTTAAAAATAAAAAATTTAACAGTTGAAACTGTTGAAATTGATCTACTTCGAAAACTTAAAATTTTGTATGCAAACTCATCACTCGTGAAGTAGATCAGTTTCAAACAGTTTGAATTTGTAGTTTGAAGATAAGTTCACCCAAAAGACTTGATGAGGTTAAAAACACCGTAGTTTTACTCATATAATTTTATTTAAAAATAGATGTTACATATAAAGAAAATAGGTCAAATTAATTCAGAAATGGAAAAGGATAGGTATAATATTTATTTGACTCAAAATTGAGTTCAATGACCAGCGCTTTTCCTATCATTTCAAAATTTGTGCTCACTTACTGCACATTAATATTAAAGTAAACGCACATATATGTTAAAATAACACGCACACATTTTAAAGCAAATCGGACGGAAGCGCTACCTATCCAACTCAAATTGAGTACAACAGACATCAGACTCAACTTCACTCTCCGAAAGAAAAGGGTCTGGATCCTCTAAAGCAACCCAATCTTTAGGTTTTGGATCGAGACCGTCCGATTCGAATTCGTCGTCGGAATGTGTGTGCTTACTTTGGGAATGAATTTTTGCAAATTCAAATCGGACAGTCTTGATCTAAAACCCAAAAGTTGGTTACTTCACTGGATCCGAATTCGAAAGAAAACGCAATGGATCGAAGCTAACTAGCTAGCTAGCTTTTGACTCGCATCAGAATCCACAAAATATAGCAACATAGGTAGAGAGTGGAGAGAAAGGCAAGATGACAGCCTAAATTGTTAATTTTTGTTGTTGTTGTAAATTAAGAAAAGAAGACCGTGGAGACCCGGTTGTTTGGGTCAGCGACACAGGACTTGTGGCGGATGTTGTGGCTTAGCTCTTATTAATGGCCAACCACATGCTCCTCTCTTCTATGTCCTTACCGCTCTTATTCAGATTTGCTGAGGCAGTTATATACAGTCCTCCAGGTGTAGTGAGTCATTTTTTTGGTTAGTTTATGGAGTAGGGTATGGATGAGACTTTTATTTATTGACTTCTCGGAATAAGTAGGAATAAAAAATATTTTGCACATGATAAATTAATTGATAAATTAAAATTTATAAATGAAAATACAAATTTGGCTACGCTACTTATATAAGCATATCGGGACATATACTTATAAGTCATATATTTGTTTCCAAAATCCAAATAGTCGATCCGAACCGTTTAATATGATCTTGATATTAAAATATGTCTGGAGATCAAATTTTACATATTTTTTATTTTTCTTTACGTTTTTTTATTCTCGAAAATGAGGAACTGTATGACTTTATGAGTATAGTTCAAACCTCTCATGAAACAAATATATGACTTTATGAGTATATGTTCTAGTATGTTTATACATGTAGCATAACGGACTCTGAAGATACATTCATAAATAGGATCCAAATCTGCTAAAATCTGAGATCATAAACAGTAATCCTGAAATCTCTGAAATTCCGAATCCAGCTATTGAATTGTTTCGAGATGCGTACACTGAAAAATCAGCTGTTTTGAGATGCGTGCACAGAAAAAGTTGGACGGCCGGATCTCGAATTTCAGAAATTTTAGAATTATTGTTCATGAATCTCGGATTTCAGCTGATCTGAATTCTTCGTTAATAGCCCGATGAGTAAAAAGAAAATAGATCCAAACCCAAAACAGCATAACTGATGCAATTCTGCATATGTTTACCAAACAACAAAACTGACAACGATCAGAACAGGTTTGACCTTATGGCGGGACCCACTTGACAGTATGCCACCTAATTGTTCTGTGAGTCTTTGCGCTCAAGGTCAAGGGTTCACAAATGATAAGGACGCCATCAATTCAAGTCACATATTACAATTTTTCATTAAAAAAAATTGTTTCAAAACATAGATTGATATATTTTTTTTTGAAATAAAACCATTGATTCAGTTGGCAGGTGACCGAATCAGTAGATCGATTTAGTTCAAGAGTGGACCAAATCAATAGTTCGATCCAGTATAAGAGGCAAATTTTTTGTAACGGGCCGTGTAGAGGTGCGAAAAAAGTTTAAGTCAAATTTGACAAATTGGTTTTTCAATTTCTAAAATAAAAAGTTTATTTTTTTGAAGCAAACGCAAAAATTAAGCTAAGTTTGGTCGTAAGACCAAAAGAAAAAATATTGATTGGTATTAATTACATAACTAATCTCTTCCCCTCGGTTTGGGAGCTCGTGTGTGTGTGTGTGTGTGTGTATACTTTTGTGTTGACTTTATAATTGCTTGCTTCATGCTTCTTTTTTTGATGAATAGTTCGGAAATAATGCCATAATGGTGTGATTAGAATTGTGTTTTGTTTATTTGTAACTTGTAAGCATGCATTTAATGGCATAGGGATTTGCGTTGTACTATGCAAAGCCTATATTAGACCAAGTTAATTTTGATGTATTTTGTTATTAATTTACAACAAGTCCCCAAGAATTTACCTTGGTAAATGAAGATTCTTGCACATTTTATCTCAATGATTGTTCTGAATTAGGCAATTACTAATCAATGTCAGTCATTAAATGATAATTATGATTCCCTTTTTTCTAGGAACCGGATATTTATTCCTCTTTCTCTAGGTTTTTGTTACTTCTCAATTGTCATCTAATGCATCTTTGTTTTTGTATGTTTCAATTGTTTTTGAAGAATTTACACACATTGTACAAACAAAAAAGGCCTAAAGGGGGGCATGGACTTCATGATGATTTTAATTTATCAAATTAATGCTGAATTTACCATTGTAATTTGTTTTTGGGAAAATTTGCTCAATTTTCAGAATAAACCAACCGTTGCTTGTTTTAATGCAAATATATACTTCTATAATAGGTAATACATTACTTAGTCAATTAATTAGTAAGACGTGATTCTCACTTTTCACTTGATTTTTGTTTTTGTTTTTTTTTATAAAAGTGATATATACTACCGATTTTATTAACGATTTTATTAAGAAATGAAACCTACAAAGTTTTTGTCCGACGTAGTATCAAACCTCTGACACATGTCTGCTAGATCTCAAAACATAGCAACCGGTTTCACTTGATCTTTGTAATAATGAAGAAATTTGTGATGCTTGTTGTACATTATTTCCTTCGTACTCTTTATATTGATTAAAAGAAATAATTGGATTGTTGTTATTTTTTCTTACTAGTGTAGAAATTGATGAATCACATAAATGATTACATCTTTTATCTAAAATTTAAAAGTGATACTTTCTGTTATTCAATCTTAAAAAGTCGATTCATGTTACAAACATAAAAAGTGCAAATCTATTTTGTATAATAGCAATAATTAACTTGGATCATGAAAAATTACAAATGATTCGTGTATCTTATGTGTCAGCATTTTCACAAATACATAGACATGGCTTTACAAATTTTACAAATAACTGAGAAATTAATTATTATTTACAATTTTTTACGGATTTTTTAAACAGCATAAATTTTCAAAGAGGAGGATTCAAATGCCTCTATTTTTTGTGTCTCCATCATGTCTTCATTTTTAAAAGCTTTAATTACTCAAAATTTAAAAACTTAAAAGTCAAAATAAAACCGTTGTGTATGATCTACATTAATTTATCTATGCACATATAAAAAAAATATGACATTTCAACTTTGATTTGGTTGTCATCAAGAGCTTGTAAAAATG
Source organism: Carex kokanica (assembly GCA_025461125.1). Lineage (NCBI taxonomy): Eukaryota > Viridiplantae > Streptophyta > Magnoliopsida > Poales > Cyperaceae > Carex > Carex kokanica. Next base: position 85,569 of record JAJGRX010000403.1, on the reverse strand, counting down.
TACTAATGTGGATAATTTTTGGACATTGATTTTTCAACTTATTGATTCACATAAAAAGAAACCGAAATGTAATTTTCTGAACACATAGAGAAAATAACATGTATCACATCTAACGGTTTTATTTTGACATTTATGATTCAAATTTTGAGTTATTAATATTTTAAAAATAGAAGCATGGTGAAGGCATTGGAACCCTCCTTATTTTCAAATGGTATTATTAATTAGAAGAACTATAAAATATTATTGTTTATATCTTACAAATATTTAATATTTTAATATATTATATGTATATAACTTTTTTATTATACTAGCTTGTATCATATAATTTAGACCCATTAAATTATTATTGGGTAAAACTTTAAATAATAAGCTCATGAACTAATTAATCTCAGACATAATCAGTGATCGTGTCTCACAACCAATCAGGACCAGTCAAACAAATGGAGCACAAATAACCATACAAGCATGAGATCTTCGCTTTACATGTATATATAAAATTTCACAAAGTTAAAACATGCACGGGGGATCCATTAAGAGTCTATTTTATTATAAGTTGGTCCAAATAATTGTATCATTTTCTAAAACAAATGGTGGGTTGTCATTTGTCAACCAATAAAAAAAACTAAGTGAAGATTCCTAAAGCTCGGATCTCAAATTAATACAAATAAAAAAAATTGTTTAGAAAATAATACTTTACTAAAATATAATTATTTAATTAACATAAGTCAATTAATTTTTTTTAAAATAGTTTTATAATCAACAAAATTTTGGTTATTTTATAACACTAAAAAACGTGAAAGGACATCACATCTTAAACACATCAAATACATCCCCTTAAAATTATTTGAAAAAAAATATAAAATTAATAAAGAAAGCAGCAAAATCGGATAAATGAGAATATGTATGGTTATACAGCTCTGTTTTGAAACTACAGTTTATATGCTGTATGAAGTCAAAACTACTCTGTTAAAATCTTTCGGCATGTGTGATGTGAATCATGTGAATATGAGATTCAAATCTGCTAAAATCCGAGATCAACAGTGGCCCTGAAATTTCTGAAATCCTGAATCCAGCTATTGAATTGTTTCGAGATACGTGCACAGAAAAAGTTGGACGGCTGGATCTCGGATTTCAGAAATTTCAGAATTACTGTTCATGAATCTCATATTTCAACCGATTTGAATCCGTGAATATGTGATAGAGCAGCAAAATCAGGTAAATGAGGATATGGGGAGTAAAGATTCTAACAGAGCAATTTTGATTTCATGCAACACATGAACCATATGCAGCTCTGTTATGAATCTCCAATTTATACGCTGCATGAACAGGGGCGGATCCAGGAATTTTGTCAGGAGGGGGCAAAAAAAATATCGAATCGGGTTTAAATATCTAATCGGGTTTAAATCCATTAACCAATTGGGTACTCAATAAAAAACAATACTTTAACTTATATTTTCCAATGCTTTGACTTGTAATTTCTGATGTTTTGACTTATAATTCTAATTATCAATCAAAATTCAACAAATTTATTTTAATTTCAACCCTAAATTTAACTCGAATTACAAATTAAACGTCCAGAGGGGGGCAAAAAAAATTCCAGGGGGGGCAGAGTCAGTCAGAACCGATAAATCTCCACTAAAACTCAAAATCCAGGGGGGGGCAGCTGCCCCCCCTGGATATACCTGGGTCCGCCCCTGTGCATGAAGCCAAAACTGCTCCGTTAAAATCTTTACCCAATATGTGTGTTGTGACATGACTAACAAGTTCAGAAACTTAACCCTGTTTCTATTATAATTGTATATTAAGATTAGGAACTTTAGTTAATAAAGTAAATTAATTAAGAAACGAGTTAAGAGGGCGATGAGATAAGTCAGCTGGTTGCATTTGGATGTATTCCCAATTTCGAGGGATCCTAGTGATCATTTAATGTGATATATATTGAGATTCCAAGTATATTCTTACCGGAAAGATGGCTGCAGATCCGTTAGCCAAGCCAATTTCAAGTGATTCCATGAGTGTGTGTGTGTGTGTGTGTGTATTATTCAGCATTTATTTATATTTGAACATGGAGAATATATAAAATACTTATATGTTTATGGTTGCAACATGCAAATGGTATTATTTTTCTTTATTTCCATTTAATTGAATATATGATTAAAGGTAGCATTAAGTGGATATTGATATATTGGTTTCTGCAATCGGGTGATTGCAGATAATATAGCGGAATTAGAAAATTTAAATTGAAGACTGAAATAGAGAGGGAAAAACGTGCCGTGCCGTGATCAAGTAAATTTTTCACGTGCCGTGCTGTGCCGTGACAAAAATTACGAGGGGTGGTCACGGCACGCGAGTCACGCCGTGACTCGCGTGCCGTGACTAATTCGTGCCGTGACCAAATGCGCGTTAGTCAAGTTTGATCGCATTTAACGTTTAAAAAAAATATATAAAACGATTCTTTAAAATTCAAATGTTTTAATTGAAATTTAAATGTAAATATTTTAATTAAAATAAAATTATACCTTATAGGAAAGTATGTTAGTCAGTTAGTGTATTGCTTCGCTACTGGCGTGACTGGCGTGTCTTTCGTTCCGTGACTCGCGTGTTCCGTGCCGTGCCGTGCCGTGACCAAGACAATTTCCGTACCGTGCCGTGCCGTGTCTTCTTTGCCAACAATTGGTCACGGCACGGGACATGCGAGTCACGGCACGTGACCGACACGCGTACCGTGCCGTTCCGTGCCGTTACCGTGCCGTTCCGTGACAGAGCCAGCTCCGGCGTGCCATTTTTCCCACTCTAGACTGAAACATAGAATACATAATGTGAACATATATAATGTGTAGTTACTGAAATTTAAATTCAAGTCATCTCAGTCACAAATTAGAATTCTAAACACTAATTTTCAAACCCAAATTAACATTTTATGAGAGGAACTGGATTGTATAATTTATTTTTTAATAAAAATGAAATACTGATTAAATTTCTATAATGTTGGGTCCCTAAGACCCATGCAATACCTCAAGGTTCGCCTCTGACTGATAATCTACTGTAACATGTATTTAATTCATGAGGTTCGACGATACTGAAATACGAGTCGAACGATGGAAGGTCAGAGATTCACACCTCTTTATCGTTGGAGTGTCAAAATATGACGTACCTTTAATTGAATTTAGAGTAGGTCCCATGCCCATCGGACCTACTTTGGTTTCGGATCTACTTTGGTTTGATAGGTGTAATGACCATCCGATCAGCATCAAGATTCGCGCACTTCACATCAAATCCGTGCGAGTCTGTATCAATTTTCGTGTGCACAAATTTAGTGCTAATCGTACGGTGTTAGAGTTAATTGAACCTGAAAGTAGGTCCGATGCCCATCGGACCTACTCCTATCTCCCTTTAACTATGTCATGAGGCATGGGGGAAGAGTATCCTCTCCAATATTGTGGGATCCGTATCCTCCCAGGTACCTGAGACCGAAACGGACGGCCCAGATTTACTCTCAGCCGGTGATTACTCAGGATGGCGCAGGTGAAGTATTATTTGTGCATTGAGATTCGTGCTAATTTAAAAATCCGGACTGAGAGTAAATCTGGGCCGTCCGTTTCAGTCAGGTACCTGGGAGGATACAAATTCTCCAATATGTGTAGAAGACTGAGATTTAATCTCAGCTGCTTTGAGATTCGGGCTAACGAGGGACAATATTATTTGGGCTTTGAGATACGTGCAAAGTTAAAATAACTGTTCAGATCCAATAATTATCAAAGATTATCTTTTACGGTACTGGGAAGGATGTGAATTCAGACATGGGTTTTCATTACTACCTTTTGACTTGCTATCTAAGTATGGAATGAGAGTAGGTCCGATGCCCATCGGACCTACCTTGGTTCGATGGGTGTGATGACCATCCAATCTGCATCACGATCCGTGTGCTATGCATAAAAATTCGTGCAAGTCTGTACCAATTTTCGTGCATATAAATCTTGATGCTAATCGTACGGTGATAGAGCTAATTGAACCTAATTGTAGGTCCGATGCCCATCGGACCTACTCCTATCTCTCTAAGTATATATATATGAACATGAGATGCTTTGGTCTAATGGACAATTTGGTATATAAGCCAAGGAACGACCGAACGATGCTACCTTGTATCCATGGATCCACCGAGTATATCATTATGACATGGATTGCCAATCAGTTAGAGACGACACTAGAAAATTTAGATTGAGAGCTGAAACGTAAAATATTTAATTTTTTTAAATACTTGAAGTGTTGTTATTGGAATTTGAACCCACTTCACAACTACAAAGTAAAATTTAATCACTTTAATTACTATAAGCATACATTTGATATTTAATAAGGGATTGAACTAATTATATAGAAACTTAAAAAAAAAATTAAATTAAATTTCTATACAGATGATGATGTAATAGTCCTAGTTCATAAAAAACGTGAACCCATATTTTAGCAAAATTCTAAATATCTCCTGTTTTAATTTTTATTACTGAACCCATATTTTATTTTATTTTCTTTAAATCCGCTGTGGTACAAATCCGGTTCCTTCTCACTTTTCTACAATTTGAATACCATGAGAACCTACGTACGGTGAACTTGGGGAAACCATAAACTAAAATTATATATATATACTATATATAGAGAGAGAGTAGAACTAGGGTGTTCCTAAGCTCACCAAGCTTCTCGTGAACTCAACTCTAAAACCTATCGAATTGACTTCAAACGACATTTCCAAACCATTAGATGTTCAATCTATATTAAAATGTGCTTGGAGACCAAATTTTACATTTTTTGGAATTTTTTTACTATTTATTAAGCCGGTTTGAAAACCGTTGTTTTTATTAAAATTCTGCACCATTGGAAAACAGCGGTTTTCAAACCGGCTTAATAAATAGTAAAAAAATTTCAAAAAATGTAAAATTTGGTCTCCAAGCACATTTTAATATAGATTGAACATCTAACGGTTTGAAAATGTCGTTTGAAGTCAATTCGATAGGTTTTAGAGTTGAGTTCACGAGAGGCTTGGTGAGCTTAGGAACACCCTAGTTCTACTCATATATATACATGAGGAGAGATCTAGTTACCACAATTTTGAGTTACAACAAAGTTACCACAACTATTTTCTACATTTTCAAAGTCCAAATCGTCGATCCAAACCGTTTAACATGATCTCCACAATAAAATGTGCTTCCAGATCAAATTTTACATTTTTTTTGAATTTTTTTACTATTTATTAAGTATTTTACAAAAACTAATCAAATTCAGACCATTGAATTTTGTACCCATCTTAACAAATAGTAAAAAAATTCAAAAAAATGTAAAATTTGATCTGGAAGCACATTTTATTGTGGAGATCATGTTTAACGGTTTGGATCAACGATTTGGACTTTGAAGAAAATAGTTGTGGTAACTTTGTTGTAACTCAAAATTGTGGTAACTAGATCCTTCCTCTATATATATTAGTGTTTGAAATAGATCGTATATTAGGTTGGTACAGAATTGGTTCATCTTTTTTTTCTTTTTTATTTTTTTAATTCCTTGGTAGAAGCTACCAGGATTTATAGGATTGGTTCATCACTTATCAAATATCGATGAAACCAAACTATTTTAATGAAAAAATAATCAGATTTATCTAAAACATAATAAATATAAATACAATTAATTCAGTACTAATTTTGATAAATATTTTATGGATGCCACTATTATGAAATAAATTAGCTGTCAATTTTTTACCTATCTATTCCTTCCACAAATTGCATGGTAACCATAAAGCTGACTTCAACTATTATAAGATGGCAAATTCTTCTATGGACATAACCTATTTGTAAAATGAACATATTTTCATTTTCAAAGTTCAAACAGTTGATCTGACCGTTCAACATTATCTCCATATTAAAATGTACTTGGAGGTCAAATTTTACATTTTTTTGAATTTTTTTACTATTTATTAAGTATTTTACAAAATTCAATGGTCTGAATTTGACTAGTTTTTGTAAAATACTTAATAAATAGTAAAAAATTCAAAAAAAATGTAAAGTTTGACCTCCAAGTACATTTTAATATGGAGATAATGTTGACGGTCGGATCGACTGTTTGAACTTTGAAAATGAAAATATGTTCATTTTACAAATATGTCCTTATGTCCATAGAAGCATCCGTCTTATAAGATTGTTAATAAATTACACTAAGGGCCTGTTCGGCTCACCAATGGGAACGGGAATGGGCCTGGGAAACGGCAATTTTTGAACTGCCGATTATTGTGCACTTGGGACAGAAAACACGAAGTTGAACTGAATTTTTTTTTTCCCCATGCGTACAGTAACTGTGCCAAACAGGCCCTAAGTAAACACGTCCAAAGTGTACTCACCAATTTATATATTACATTAAAATAGGCAAAAAGAAATAATTGGAAAAATGAAATTTGACATTGGATTCCGTCATGGCATACTGTGTACGTAGCTTATCTTAGCAAATCAAAGTCTTGATTTCAATGAAACAGAAAGAAAGTAGCAAAAAGTGAACTAACCGACATTTTTATTAATACCCTAAAAAAAATATATATCAAATATGCTCTCACTTTGAATTTTTTTTAAAATATGCCCTAACCGCCCCATTGTGGGGCGGTCCACTGCTGCTAGAAAACCGCCCTTTTGCTGGGCGGTCCACTGCCTCTAGCCAACCGCCCAGAGGTGGGGCGGTTCCCTATATTTTTTTTTTTTTTTTCAAATTTTATATATTTTTAAGATGTATTGTTGTTTGTAAATAAGGTATATATTTTTATAAGGAAATATATATTGATATATATATATTTTTAAGATGTATATATTGTTAAGATATATTTTTCTTTTTTAAGACATATATAATATATATTTATAGGTAAATGTATATATTGTTAAGATATATTTTTATTTTTTAAGATATATATATTTATAAGGAAATATATATTGGTATATATTTTTTTAAGATGTATATATTGTTTAAGATATATTTTGGTTTATTAAGATATATATTATTGTAAGGAAATATATATTGATATATATTTTTTTATTGTAGATTTTATATAAAAATGGAGGAAAGTGCTTAATTTTTTTTATTGTAATTTTCAATAAAAGTGCTTAATTTTATAGTACTAATTATTAATGATTTATGTTGTAGACTGTATTCCTTGTAGTATTTATTCCATCTAGTTATTGTTTATTTATGTTTTATGTTGTCAATATGTGTATATTTAATTGCGTTATGAAAATAACAAAACTGAAGCATATAAAATAGTTACAAACTACGAATTAAATCAGTTCACAAACAAAGCGACGACGACCGAACAAATTTAGAAGTCGACGAGTTCTGGATCTGCTTCCAGTCTGTTGTGCGACACTACTACCGCTACCGGATGCCTCTGCATGACTATTACCACTACCAGTGGCCTCAGCAACAACTCTAGTATTTTCTCTTTCGTTGGCTTCGTTGATGGCATTTGCATTCCAGTTCACCAAAAATGGTATGTTATTGAAATCGTAAAATATAAAATAAATTATAAAATATAAAATGAAATGTACCTGCTCACTGCCTGTCACAAGTTGAACGACGAGCCTGATGTCCCATTCGCCTACCCTGCATCTGATCCATTGTCATTACAGCACGCTTGTGGGGCCTTCTCCCTTTTCTGATATAAAAAGAAGTTAAATAACTATATTAAAAAGATGGTCAGTGCATATACAAAGTATTCTCCCTAACCTAATCTTCTTGGGTGGGTTGATTTCATCCCCAACGTAGGCTGGCCAGGCATGCTGGTTGGGATAAGGATGGAAGGATGCACCCCAAGTACTCGCAAGGTAATCGGTACGGTACATGTCGACGACAAAACATCCTCACGGAAGTTTCTCACTCAGCACACTGCCATAACATGAGAACAAGGTAGGTGAGCTAGTTGGATTCCTTGGCATGTACATGTTACAGTATTGCCCTCTCCGATAATGACAACATACTTGTATGGTCTTTTAATAAACTCCATAGTCCCATCTGCTCTACGGCTAGTTGAAACATACTCATTCGGAGAGTGCACTTCGAATTCCAAGGTGCGATCCCCATACGGGACAACGGTCATAACTGAACCTTTCTCCCTATGTTTACGTAGTTTGCCCTCTACCCTTGTTGAAAACGTCTGGTTCCTGACGAGTAATTCTCGTGCTTTAACACGCCGGTCAACGAACCATGCATTTAGCTTGTAGAAAGTGTCCTCCACAATGGCTGCCACGGGCAACATTCGGCTCTGCTTGAAAACAACATTCAAGGACTCGGACCCATTTGTTGTCATTATTCCCCATCTCCAACCTCCATCTTTTGCTTGAAATATTTTCTCATATGCGGGTGGTTCTTGCAGATCTCTCGGATTTTTTTCCCCACCTTGAGCAAGTGCAAATTTGCCTTCGGACAATACTACACAGAAATAAATTTTCAGATTAGAAAAATATAAGTAATTAGTTTATTAAAATTTCATCTAAAATATACATACCTTGGCAAACTCTTTGAACACTCTTCCATCCTTCTCGGCTTCTTCCTTTTGCATTCAATTTTAAATGTATCTGCAACCCATTGGTCGTATCCGACATACTTGTGGAGGTTCTCTACAACGTGTTGCATACACAGCCTGTGCACACATTCACCGTGAGCTATCGACCACTCGAAATCTGTTCGATCAAAGACATATTTGATTCCTTTGTGCTGGTCTAATATGACGCAGAAGAACATGTTCCCAACCACCTCTCTTCGAAAAAAACTCATAAACCCCAATTTTCACCGTCCTCCTTCTCGACAATTGCAAATGCCAAAGGCAACAACTGGTTTTCGGCATCATATGCACATGCTATCAACAGCCTCCCCTCGTAACGGTCAGACAAGAAGCATGCATCTATACTGATAACAGGTCTAATATATGGCACAGCTTGAATGCACGGACTAAACGCCCATGCCATGGACTTGAACTGCATCGCGTCGTGCTCATCAGGATCGGTGACATTCCAACATTCAAACTTTGTGTCGGGATTTGTACTTGATATGGCCTGGAGCAGTGGTGCAAGCAAGTTGTATGAACTCTTCCAACTACCGAACAATCTGCAAATCGCAAGTTCACGCCCTCTCCACAACCTATTGTATTTTGGGATTACATGGTCGTAAGCGCGTCTCACCGCTCTACCGACCTCCTTAAGGCTGATCGATAGGTTGTCCTTAACATCCCTCTCAATTACATCGGCAATAAGTGATGCCGTAAGTTGTGCATGGTCTGTCCTTGACGACGCAGACTTGCATGTATGAGGGGGTTCACATTTCTTAATGATCCATGCCTCCCCCTTACCCACAGGGGTTGCATACATTCGGAACTCGCATTGCGGTGAGTCTTTGCAAACAACAACTAACATTTTTCGGTCTCTTTTTTGTATTGTGCACTCCCAGTTGCCGTGAATATGAGTTTCTTGGACTTTCTTCACAAGTTCCTCTATGCTGGTATAAACCTGATTCGGAGCAAGTTCTGAGTTGTAAACGACACGCTTCCCAAAATAACTGATGTCTGCTTCTTCAAAAGCAGTAATATCGTTGAATGTGGCTACCGAATGTCTGTCTGTCCGACCTCTAATCGGAAATCTGTCATGCCTGGGTGAATAATCTCCATCACCGTCTGATAATGCATCAGAATCCCAATCCCCGTCCCAACTATCACCCGAGCCCATTTCAGGTTCAGGTATCGCATCAACCCCTTCAGCCTCCAGCATAGCATCTCTCCGGGGAACAATAACAGGTACAAGTATAGGTACGGACGGTGGTACAGAAGGAAATCTGGCTTGGATTACGGGTTGAATAGGAGGCGGTGGTGGTAGGTCGGTGGTATAATCAGTGGTATAATCAGCGGTGTAATCAGTATGAACGGGTGGTGCATGACCCAAGTTTCGGTCACCCGAGTTGTCATAACCCGAGTGGTCAAAACCCGAGTGCTGCTGCACCGGGCTATCATGACCTGTATTGTCCATAGAAGGTCCAACCCCGGACCGACGCAGGACCCTTCTGGAATATAACTCCATTATCGGGGTACCCGTAGATTGAAAACTATTATAAACACATCTCCAACCATCCTCATCTGTTATTGGATACTTTACATAGTAAGGTCTATCCCTCCCTGTGTCAACCCGAGTAACTAAATCTATGTCATACCGGTTGTTGTTTACACCAATCCTTTCAAATACCTTTTGCTTAAGTTCCAGAAATGAGGTGTTTTCATTAACCTCAAAACTGTGGGTTGGATCTTTCGTGTAATATACTCCCTCCACACCCACCACGAACTTCCCGCCCACATGCAGTGTAACCAACATTTTGATAGCTACATTAATAAACAAACTTTTATCACTTATAAAATAATAATACACAATTAAATTATTAGTAAACAACAACAATTAAAATTATATAAAATTAAAAAAAATTACAAAAAATAATAATAAATAATGAACATTAATAATGAACAATAATAATGAACAGTAATACGCATTTATAAACAGTAATACACAGTAATAAACAGTAATAAACAGTAATGAACGGTAATACACAGTAATAAACAGTAATCAACAGTAATCAACAGTAATACACAGTAATACACAACAGTAATTCACAGTAATCAACAGTAATACACAGTAATACACAGTAATAAACAGTAATACACAGTAATCAACAGTAATACACAGTAATACAGTAACAATCAACAGTAATAAACATTAACTAAATAATAATAAAAATAATAATAAAATAAAAATATAAAAAAAAATACCTGCAGAGCACAGTAAAGAGCGAGAGGCGGGGCGAGAGTGAAAATGAAATGTGAGGGAGAGAGTGCGCAGAATTCGGGTTTTTATAATATTTACAGTGGACCGCCCCATGGGGGGGCGGTTTGCTTGGCCAGGTGGACCGCCATATGGGGGGGGGGGGGGGGGGGGGGGGGGTGGTTTGGCGGGTAGGGTGAACCGCCCCATGAAGGGGCGGTTAGGGCATATTTAAAATTTTTTCCGAACTGAGGGCATATTTCATATTTGTTTTTTTCTTTAGGGTATTAATAAAAATCTCGGGTGAACTAAGGTATAAATAAGCTACATACAAAAAATACCCAACTTCAAGCATCATAAAAATTTACAACAGCGTATGTCAAAAGCAAGTCTTATAGGAATCCGTGGCGCATGTGCAAATGGTTATGTATGGGAATACATATGGGTTAAAGCTGTATATATTCCAGTCACATTCAGACCTAAATTGGAATTTGGGTCACCAAAAGAAAACGGGAAGGAAAGTCCATAACAAAAAATCATAAAGCACCATTTTCAAGTGTATACATTTCATTAGAAGACAGCGCATGCATGCAAAGGGGTACAAGTATTCCATTTCTTTCTGAAAAAGGAACATGGTAAAAGGAGATGCTTGCAAGTGTATGTATTGTATGTATGTATCTGCTCAGTTTTGAAATTTCTGTGTTGTTTCTTATCACAACATTCTACCAAAAGGGAAATAAAAAAGCATTGAGTTGAATTATGCATGAGAATATATAAAGTTGTATTTCATGATGAAAAATATGAGTTGGGTTAAGATTAAAAATAAAGTTGTCTTTTTTAACCGCTTGACATAATACTAAATCTCACAGAAAATTTATGAATTTTACATGTAAGCATATCACTCGTGAAATAGATCGGTTTGAACAATTTGGATTCGTCGTTTGAAGCCGATTAGATAGATTTTGAAGGCCAATGACACTAAAGATGAAATTCCACTGATGATATAGTTAGGGGCAAATTTAAATTCAATGAACGAGGGTCAATTCTGAATGGGATCAATTGACCCTCATTTTTTTAATTTTTTTGTATTTATGTATGATTTTCTATATAATTTAAAATTAAAATATTATTGATATTGTAAATTGACCTCAATTTTCATTATGAAAATTTTATATGATTGACCTTATGTTTGACTTTCCATAATTTGAAAGTTTGGCTCCTCCCCTAAATATAGCAACATGTCTCTAAAATTTGAGTTAAATTATGCATAAAAATAAAGTTAGTTAATTTTATGTACAGTGAGTGATACAATGGTACTTTATGCAAAGTGCAGATTGGTCCGCACTATGAATTAATATATTTATGTTCGAAGTTTAAATAGGTGATTTAGACCGTTCAACATGATCTTGATATGAAAATGTATTTGCAACAAAATTTTATATTTTTTAGAATTTTATTACTATTTTTATATAGGTAAAAAATTGTTATTTTTGAATCTTTAGATCAAGAGATTTTTTATCTATCTAAAAAATAGTAAGAAAATTCTAAAAAATATAAAATTTGTTCTATAGACATATTTTCATATGAAAATCATGTTGAACAGTTCAGATCTACTGTTCGCATTTTAAAAATAAAAAATATTAATTTATATTACGGTTTATATACATATCTCTCTCGTATATTTATTTTGAATATTTGACAGAACATTAATTGTAATAATGGAAACTTCTCCAAAGGTCTGATGCATTAATGAATAATGGTGTGCATGCCACCTTTATTCAGGTACAAGTCTGCTGTTTCACCGCGTGACCTTACCTTTGCATGTGTCGCTACATATCAAATTGCTAACATAGTACAAGACTACAAGCCAGTCAAGATATTTTACCTTTTATCTTTTGGAATTTTATCTCTTGCAGTAAACAAATAGAATGAAGATCCATCCAGGCATGAGGCATCCAGCAAAAGAATACACTAAGTTTACCAGAACACAGTCATCCAATGATATAATATTCATGTGACATAGTAAATCTTATCGTTTGCTGTTGTAAATTTCTTAATGAGATTCGTTATTTCAGTAGATACAAATTTATTATGTGATCTTCTACGTTACTGAAGTTTTCTAAAATAAAATAGTAAAAATATAATTTTGACTAAAAAATACCTGGTATTCATTTTTATCAGATGGTCAAAATTACTTAATATTTTTCTTTATAAAAAAAATCTGGTATGTGGAGCATTAATTGCTTAAAAAATTGCATTCAAGTTTGAGGGTCCGACTCTGCTGCTTTTCTGATAGAAAAGCAGCAACCAGCTTTTTCAGATCCAACCATTCAAATTCGTTGAGATTTGTGCATGAAAAAATTTCTGTATCGAGATGCGCGAAATGGAAAATTTTGAACGGTGGGATGCAGAAAAGCAGGACCCTGCTTTTCTGTCGGAAAAGCAGCAGAGTCCGTTCCCAAGTTTGAGCGCTATATAAGTTAAGAGAAGCGTATCCTCTGTAGTACCGTATTACTGTATGCAATCTCAGTCGACTGATGATTTTTTTAGTCCAATTGTAGATGCACAGGCAGGGGGCGGATTCAGAATTTTCGTCAGGAAATAAAAAAAATATCGAATCGGATTTAAATCCATTAACCAATTGGGTACTCGATAAAAAATAATGTTTTAACTTATACTTTCCAATGCTTTGACTTGTAATTTATGATGCTCTAACTTATAATTCTAATTACCAATCAAAATTCAACAAATTTATTTCAATTTTAACCTTAAATTTAACCCGAATTACAAATCAAACGTCCAGAGGAGGCCGGAGGGGGTAAAGTCGGTCAAGATCGATAAATCTCCACTACAACTCAAAATCAGGGGGAGCAGGTCCGCCCCTGTGCACAGGAGATGTACATATTAAAACAGACGGTGCATATTCCTCATTCTACACGATAAGAGTGCTCTATTGGCTCTGAGTCCATAAGTTAAACGGTCGAAGCTATGAAAAATGTTATGTTAAAAATTAAACTGCCATGTTTTTCATTATTTGATATCGAAATTGTTAAAGTTAACCCTTAAAATTAAGTCTTATAAAAATAATTTGGCATTACATGTTAGTAATAAAAGGTTGAGGAAATAAGGTTTAAAATTTCATTGGTGTCACATTTTTAAAATGAATTTTTGGCCAATGGATTTGGAAAATCACAAAAAAAATGTAGGTTTAAAAAAATAATTGTTAATGGCACTTTTTATTATGTTGTGTTCTATTTAATAATACATGTCTTAATTACTTATTTTAATTTCAGGACGAAGCTAAAAAAATAATTCCTATTAATTACTAAAACGATTTTAATGTCAGAAAAGGACCATGTACAAATTCATTAATTATGCGTGAAATGCATGGTCTCAGAACTTATGCAAATGTATTGATTGTAACATTAAAATTGTTTACTATATTATCTGCATAATAGTGAGCAACTAAAATCATAATTTTGTCCTAAAAATTGTTTAGGATATTTTTTTTTTCCTAAAATCATAATGGCTTGAATTATATAATGAAGAACTATAATTGATAAAAGGTTTTATGTTCATATCTCGATTTTTAAAATTGAATGACTGATTCAAGTTGTTCAGTGTGATTTATATGTTGAAATCTTCTTCAAAGTCAATTATACATTTTTTTTTAAAATTTCTTACTATTTTTTTAATTATATGTTGAAATCTTCTTGAAAGCCAACAATCATAATCTCTATATTAAAATGTATTTGGAGACTAAATTTTACATTTTTTTTAAATTTCTTACTATTTTTTAGAATTTTTAAAATTTAATGAAAAACTGTGATTATAAAAAATTCTAAAAGAATATTAAACAGATTTCATAAAAAATGAAGGGTTTAGATCGACTTGTTTGAATTTTGAAAATAAAAATATAAACAGAAAGTAACGTAACATCTTTACATCTCAAATACCATAGACGAACTCTTTTTTAGAACTCTTTTATTTTATTTTTTTAATAGATAAAAGGTTTATTGATCTAAAAAATTCTGATCGATCTAGAAAATTCTAAACAGTTTATTAACAATAAATTTTTTTGTATCTGTGAAACAATAGAAAAAAGTTTCAAAAATATAAGATTTTACCAAGAAAATTTGAATACATATATCATATTAAGCAATTAAGCTCGATAATTCAAATTTCAAAAATCGAGATTTAAGCCTGAATTGCTAGAATATTTTATACTCCACGCAAGTATTTCAATACAACTTGCGAAAACGCTTAATAAACACTTACGTGACTGCATATCGCTTATGTGAAATACGGTATTTTTATGTTTAAACTTTGGAGGTCAAACATGAATGAGGATCAATATTATATAAAATTCTCATGCTGCGTATGTGGGTTAATTTGAAAAATACTAATAGTATTTTACTATAAATTATATAGAAAATTTAATGAACTAGTTTTTGATCTAGTGGCAAATATATATGTTTCTTATCTGAGAAGTCATGAGTTCAAAACTCAGTTGAGAGAAATCATTTGTTATAAAAGTTGAAATAAAGGGTCTTGTGTGACTTGATCCTTATTACTCTATTAAAAAAAACTATGTAAAAAATTACGTACAAGTACAAAAATTTTGAAAAATAATGGGGCGAGACAGTTGAAATATACATGTTACAAACCGCATTCAAAAACACTTTTTTAAAAGAATACAAATATCTAATTGTTAGATATAATATATGAAAGCCAAAAGGAATTCTAAAATATTAGTAATGCACATCAGAGAAACCGGACAGTGATTACTACAGAATATATATATAGCTAATGTAGCTAATTTGACTTTAGACCATAGGTTAGAGCTAAAACGCCAAAAAAATAAAAAAAACCATGTCACCTCTTTTGTGAAAAATCTTCTCAACATTTTTTTTTAATAATTTGATGCCAAATCACCCAATTATATTAACATCCACAGAGAATTCTTCATTGTGGGGGAACTAATTTATTTATACCCATTACTGTATAACAGATAACTTCTATTTACCTCTGGTAAATCAAATTACCAGACCGGATCTAACATCCCCAAAGTAGAGATTTCATGACAGCATACATCTCCATACATTTCTTTTTTCATTGGCTCAAATAAAGTTTTTGCTCTTTTTTTTTTTTTTTTGCTTTTATTGGGAGATGGATAAATGAAAGTGGGGTAGCACAGTGATTGGGGGCACTGTTACAAAGTCCAAATTTGATGCAATAATTCTAGGAAAATTGCTTTGTAAAGCATTCAAAGCATGGCAGAGTTTGTTAGTGGTCCAAATATACTAAATCAGAGATAGGACTAGGAGGGTAATTAATTATTAATTTATTATTGTTATTTTCACTGCACACACACCATTCATTAACTTGTTGCTTTATTTATTGCTAAGCAAACTCTATAATAAATTATTTCTTTGTTTTGTTTTTGAAGTAAGCAATCTCTATATTATATCATGGATACATGTTTCACTCCTTGGTTTTCACGTTGGTTGGCTTGGTAATACCTAATAATTAAGCAATATAGTTATTGGCATGTTAATTGATCAATTTAGATGCTTCAATTAATTGCTAAATACTAGATTTTAGTACCACAAATCATCAACTGCCATGGCAAGTACTATTTGCTAATTCATAAATTTAATGCTTAAATTGAATTGATCAATTAATTCTTGTACTGTATTTTTAGTACGACACAAATCATCAATTGCCATGATTTTGAACTTCATCATTTATATTAATTCTATCAAATTACAGAATATACCGGTTTTGAGTTTTGAATGTGGTGATTTCTTTGTGGGAACCGGATCACCTGCCCCTCTGTGGGCAGGGAATTCTTGTTCCTAAAGTCACTAACACGTGAATTCGGAGTGGGTCTTAACATTTAAATATTGAATATAATTTTGTCTCAGAAGCCACCTCGAATTCACGTGTCACTAACTTTAGGGGCAGGACATGTGGGTAGGAGATTCGGTTCCTTCTTTGTGACCATTCTAAAAGACCGTCAATACAGCATGCCTTTTTTTTTTTTTTTATAGATAATATAACATAACTTATTGTAAATATAATGTTGTTCTGAAACAAATTTACCTAATTATTGAATTAATTAAAACTCCAACCTTTGTGAAATTGAACTTTAAATCGGAGAATTGCACAATTGGTCCATAAAAATGTTACATTAAGACCGTTCCACAATTCAAAATAAAACTAGAATTTTTTGTTTACTAGAAATCAATAAATTAATTTGTCAGGAGGAGAAAAATACTATTTTTTTTTATAAATATTAAAAGGGACCGAATCCAAACCGAATGGATTTGGTCCCTTTGAGTTGCTACAATGGAACGTCACGGAATGACATGATTACGGTACGGAACGGCACGGCATGTGTGAATGTTACGTGTCATGATTCGCTTGTCGCATGCTGTATTATACTTTTTTTTGCGTTTTATTTGAAGTTCGGTTCGGAAACATAAAAAAAGAAGAATAAAATTCGAATTAGTTAGCCTATACGAAACAAACATCACTATTATACGGAACATGGTCACATCAAATCCGAACAGGGTTCCATTTCTTTTATTTGTTTTGGTTCCGATCAGAATATTAGTCATAATTCATAAATATGAAACAAACATCAGTATTATACGGAACATGGTCACAACAAATCCAAAGAAGGTCTCAGGTTTTCAATTAATTATTTTTGAGTGAAACATGGCCCCCAAGTGGCAAAAAACCCAACACATGAAAAGCCACATAGAAAGGAACAAAAGCAGCATTTTTCATCCGTTTTATTTCCTCGCTGTCTTTCTCTCTCTCTTTCCTTTGTCGCCAATTTTTGCACCCTTTCGCCTTTTCTTTTCATTTTTTTCTCCCTCTTTCCCAAAAAACCCTCTACCTACAAAACCCCCCGTTTCTCTTCTCCGCCTCTCTCCTCTCTCAAAACCCTCATCTCTTTCTCTCTTATCTCCTTCCCCTCTCACTCTCATGAGAAAATCCATCCTCTGAATAAAACAAGGTCAGAGAGAGAGAGTGAGGTAAGAGAAGGGGAGAGGTTGTATCGTTTTTTAACAAAGCACCTTATCTCACTTGTCCATGGCACCGAGCTACGAATGCTCTGCTTCTATCCTCCTTTGCGCAGAAGACAACAACAGTATATTGGACTTTGACGAGGAAGAAGAAGAGACAGAGGTTACCTCCTTCCAGGACTTGGGCGAAAATAGGATTAAAAGCAGGGGCTTTTCCGGAAAAAGAAGCGCCTATCATGGCGATTTCCTGGACAACTTTCCTCTCCAGTCTGAGGAGTGCATGGCGCTTCTTGTGAAAAAGGAAACCGAGCATCTCCCACTGGAGGGCTACTACGAGAGGTTGCTCGTCGGTTCACTGGAGCTCTCCATTCGTGCAACTGCCATTGATTGGATTTGGAAGGTGGGTTTTGCATTTCCCCCCTTCCCTCTTTCTTACCTTTTCACAAGGTATCTCCTTTTTTGCCTATAATTAATGGGTTTTGTCTGATTTAATAAACAGGTGCATAGACACTACAACTTTGGGCCATTGAGCGCAGCGTTGGCAGTGAATTTTCTCGACCGATTTCTCTCTGCGTATGAGCTCCCAGTAAGTGCTCTGTTTTCCCGGACTTCTCTTTGTTGGAAGTGACTTTACCGGAAAGCTAGTTCCTTTACTAATAATCATGGGTATATTTGTGTAACAGGAAGGCAAGGCATGGATGACACAACTGCTCTCAGTTGCTTGTTTGTCTCTGGCTGCTAAAATGGAGGAAACCTATGTTCCCCTCTCTTTAGATTTACAAGTAAGTGAACTTACGTACAGTACTTTTGCCTTTTATTTATTACTAAATTTTGCCATTTCTGAACTGTGGTGGTTTTTTATGGAACAGGTTTGTGATGCCAAGTATGTGTTTGAGGCAAAAACCATTCAAAGAATGGAGCTTTTAGTGCTAAGTACATTAAAATGGAGGATGCAAGCAGTTACTCCTTTCTCATTTTTTGATTATTTTCTTCATAAATTCAACAATGGCATCAGACCGCCTAAATATTCCCTCTACGAAGGTGTCGAGCTCATCTTGAATATAGTCAAAGGTATAGTATAGAATCATTTCTAAAATTTTATTTGGAGATTTCTAAGGTTGGATATTGAGCTGGTTTGTATTGAGACATGGAATGGAAATTGAATTGCAGGAACTGATTTTCTGGCATTTCGACCTTCTGAAATCGCGGCTGCGGTGGCACTTGCAGTGATTGGAGAAACTCAAGTTGTAGATATGGAGAGTGCTCTATCCTGTTGCAACCATGTATCAAAGGTTTGTTCTTTATTTCTTCTTAATTTTCCACCTCATTTTTTAACATGAATTTTTTGTTAAATGTATATCTTGTACAAATTTTACATATTTATCATGAATAGTTATGTTTTCCCCATTTTCTTACTAAATGTAAACAGCATTCTTTCCCCAAGGTTGGTAAGTGTATTAGTCAAGTGAACAAAAGAGTGTACTTTGGGCCAATTAAAAAATGGGAAAGAAAACTTAGGGGGGGTAATTTAGTCATTTTAGAAGAAAAAAATACTGTCATTGGTTGTGCTGGAAACAGGTTTTTTTATCAGATTAGTATTTTAATTATATCTAATGTGTTTGTTTGATTGGTTTGTTTTTCAGGGGAGCGTGATGAGATGCTATGAAGCGATTCAATCAAAGTTTATAACTAGGAATCTGGCATTAAAAATGCATTATAACAATAACAGTAATGATAGTAGTAGTAGTAGAGCATCAGTGGCCTCTGCACCTCATAGTCCAATTGGTGTGCTAGATGCTGCATGTCTCAGTTACAAGAGCTGTCAATCACATGTTGGCCATGATACATCCCCCTGTAGTAAAAGGAGAAAAAATTGGAGGTAAAAAATTTGAACCAAGTGTCAAATTTTGGAGGGAGAGGCTATTTTGGTTGGGGGAATAAACTAAAACAAAAAAAATTAGAGAATAATTGGATGTTTTGTTTAAGAGGGAGGAAAGAATGGAGGTGCATTGATTGCACCAAGGTTGTGCTGCTAATTTGTAGAAATAGAGGGGGTGGAATTGCAAAAATTGAAGAAATGGTGGATTGGATGAATGACAGAGTAGCTAGTGATAGTTGGAGAGTGCATTTTCTATTTGTCCTTTATTTTCTCGTGAAGTTAACTCTGGGAAAATAATAAAGAATTCAATTGAAAAAAAAGAAAAAAAATATATATAAGTGGTTTTGCTGAAGATGCTTGTCAACAATTATTTTGCCTATTATCTTCTGAAGACACCAACACTATTTTACTATATTTTGGAAAATTGTGATTTCATCCCTTTCCAATTAAATGGTTGTTGACTTTGATTGGATGGTCCAGTTTTTCATAAAACATGTAAAAGATTGTTGTCAGTAAAACTGGAGATGATGTCGGTACAACTGGAGATGATGTTGTATTAAAATAGTATGGTTTAGCTAAACAGATAAGCAAGCTGATAAAAATATATATTATCTTATATTCTATTTTTGTCCTTTTCTTGAGGAATGGAGAACAGTGATAAAATATGGTTAAAAAATTATGTTCAGAAAAAACCCAATAAATTATTGATCAATTATTTATGAATACCTTTTTGCCTTTATATTTTTTTTATGTAAGTTTGATATAAATGCCTGTCATGCTAGTGTTTGACCAGTTGTCTGCTTAGACTATGGAGCTTGTTTCCCTCTTTGTTGTAAAGGAAGGTGGGGCCTCTGTCAGGAGAAACCTTGGGAACACAAATTTATATAAATATAATACAAACATAAAGAAAAGGATAGAGAATCTTGTTATTAATTACATGTGGGGTATATTAGCTTAGACACCCCCTCCTTGTTGTATATTGATATGTGTAGAACTAGGGTGTGATGTGCTCACCAAAGAGTTTGGTGAGCATAATTTCATAATCTATTGTATTCACTTCAAACGAGATGAATTCAAACCGTTGAAACCGATGTACTTCACGAGTGATGTGCGTACATGCAAAATTTTGAATGTTTCGAATTTATTTAGTACAAAGTCAAGCGGTCAAAATTGATGAAAAATGAACGCATTAAAATAACTTATAAAACTTCATTTTGGATCATTCATTTTTCATCAATTGTGATCACTTGACTTTAGACTAAATGAATTCAAAAAATTCAAAATTTTGCATGTATGCGCATCACTCGTGAAGTACATCGGTTTCAACGGTTTGGATTCATCTCGTTTGAAGTGAATCCAATAGATTATGGAGCTCTTTGGTGAGCACATCACACCATAGTTCTACCCGATTGATATTATGTAAAAAGAGACATTTCTGAGCCAACAATTACTTGTTGTTTGTACAATGTACACATTTTGTGGGGTTAGATTGTCCCTTGAATTTTGCTCCATGTATAGATTATTTGTTGTGTAAAAAGTTTGTGGGTGTTACTATTTAATGGTTATTTACCACCCTTGACTTTTTTTTTTTTGGATGAAAAGAGTAGATATCTCAAAAAATACATTTAAAAAAAAGGGTAAAATGCTCTTTGTTTTAAAAAAAAATTATATTATGACATTATTTTACTAACAGATGGAAAAATTTATGAATCCAAATTTGAAGTTGAGAAAACAAAATGCCATATTTATATTAGGAGGTTTGCATTAGATGCTAAAAAAAGTATATTGTATTACAAAATGAGGGATGACTTGACAATGATTATTTTGACAATCTTGATAATATTTATACAAAAGTTCCACAAAAATTGAAAATTGAAAATTAATTTATAGGTATGTTATTGATTATATAGACAACCTATTAATTCATTTCACCTAATTATTGTTTGATAATGTATCAAGGACCATTGAAATTTCAAATTATTTGAAGTACGGTAAAATATATATCAATTTTATTATTTTTATAGACTAATATGTGAATAATATTTATTGTACTTTAAAATATTTAATTTCAAATTTATTTTTAAAAGATTATCTACATAATTAACAAAAAAATTGACAAGTAACACCTCACAAAAGTTCTTGGCAAGTGGGGAAAAGACTGTTAGCTTTCATAATAAAAAGGAAACCAGGGTTTATTTATAATTTAACCCATGGTTAGGAAAAGTAAGGGAGGAATTATCCCCTCCTGATTGGCTTTGTTTTTATTGGGCTTCACTTTTGTTAGAACATGTTTTGTCATATGTTTAAAAGTAAATAACTAAGTACATGATGGGATCCAGTTTATTAAGGCAAAACCTTGCCATTAATTTCACATTATTATAGTAAGGGGGTGGATATAAATCTCCAAATACTTCTCTTTGCCTTAGCTACAAGTCAAATGTGTCAATCAAACATAAGAATTATAAATTTATAATATAGAGGTTGTTTCAAGATTCTCAAGGATTATAATTATGTGCATGTACTTATGTTGACAATTAGAAATTTGTATAATACATTAATTTTTGTAGTTTATTAATATAAACTAAGAAGGTTTATGTTTTTGACTCTCAACTATCTATATGTAAAACTATTTAAATAAAATAATTTTTCTTAACGAACTTTGACTTTGATCACATATTGCACAAAAAATGTTCGAGATCTGAATAATTATGAATATTATTGACAATTATATAATATAATATTTTTTTTAATAATAACACCCTTTTGTTTGTTTGTTTCCGGAAGTAAATTAAAGGTTTTATAAAATTTGTTATAGAATTGGGAGTAAATATTTATCTAATTATATCACATATAAAGCATAATTCATGGTGCTCTATCAATTTTTTCAAAGTTGTAACTCCCTACATCAAAGAGAAATAGATCAAAACAGTCATTTCATATTAACACTTGAACTAAGAAACTTATTTATTATGTACGTAAAAAATAATTTTGTATTAGAAGGGGATAACAATTATGTCGTTTCATTGCTAACTAATAGAACAACTTTGCTTATAAAAACTAAAATAAGCATATTTATTTTTTAATCTATGAATTAAAAGAAGAAGAAAAAAATGAAGAAAAGAAGTCTTTGATTCATGTTTCCTATACAATTAAATTGATAAATTTTGTAGATTATTATGATAGGATTATACCTCATGGAGAGGAGGGATCTAGTTACCACAATTTTGAGTCACAACAAAGTTACTCCAACCATTTTCTACATTTTTAAAGTCCAAATCGTCGATCCAGACTGTTCAACATGATCTCCACAATAAAATGTGCTTCTAGATCAAATTTTACATTTTTTTGAATTTTTTACTATTTATTAAGATGGGTACAGTATCTAGTCAAATTCAGATCATTGAAATTTGTACTCATCTTAATAAATAGTAAAAATATTCAAAAATTATTTCGCCAACATCATAGAACTACATCATATAAAATTGTGTGTTTATATATGATATTTATTCATTATGGTTCATTGAGCAGTAGACATGAACCATTCATTACCTCAAGTAGTAAAATAAGTAGCATTCGGACTTTGCATTCTATTAAAATGCAACATGACCTTATACTAGACAAGAGCAAGGGCCAAACAGTGACTGAGATGCACTTAGCTTTAAAGGCACTCACATGCCGCATACAGCATTGCATTTGTTTGGCATAATGCTTTTATCTATGGGCTATGGCTGCTTTTTTATATCTCCTTTAATATGTCTTGTCCAAAAGAATTTATAGAACTATATCTAACCTTTGTGTGCACTCAATCAGGACTTGTTAGGGCTTGTTCGGCTCTATTACTGTGCGTGTGGAAAAGAAAAAATTCAGTTCAACTTCGTATTTTCTGTCCCACGCGCACAGTAAATGTCAGTTGAAATTGGAGTCCAACCCATTCCCGTTCCCGTTCCCGTTCCTGCCTGTAGGCCGAACATGCCCTCAGTAAAAACTTGGTTGATTTATAAGAATGTTTTAAAATCTATTTAATCAATCACAAAATTATTTTGGAATTCAAATTCTCTTAGATACCTTAGGCGATCATGTTAAATCCGCACTGTTCATTATGTTTTGACACGAACTTTGAAACGGTAATGTAAATCTAAATATACGTACTCGAATTCCTTATTCGGTTTGGTTGGGAGCTAACCTGATCGCGGCTAGCTACTCGAGGGGGTCCAGACTCATCATTTCAATTGCAAGTTATGGGTTTAAAAACACATTTGTGGGTCGATCATATAAAATTTTCATGCCGTGTAAATATGAATATTAATTTTATAGTACCCATGACATTTTACTCTAAACTATATATATAAGTACAATAATTTTGAAAATGAATAGAATTAAGTGATTCCATTTGATATATATGAATCCGTTTCTGTACGTAAAAATGTTGGCCGCAAGAACTCAAGATAAATAATACAAAGGCGAACGTAGTCATATTGTCATAAGAAATAAAAATTGTAGGTATAGTTGTGTGAAATATTTCAAACCAGGTATGTTTGGTTAATTTATTTAAGAAAATGAAGGGCAGATGAGGTAAAGAATTATTGCTTTCTGGGGCAACGACTCACAATGGCACCATCAATTTGTTCTCTTTGGGTCTATAACCAAGTTTCAACAGTCAAATGTTGGATGAATAAATTCTGAGTAGATTTATTTTTGGAATGCACAAAAGCTGCACCTGCTAGAGATATAAGAAATTACCACCTAGTTTATCAGATCCAGCAATCCAGCCTAGCTTACTTAGTGGCTGGTTTTATTCACACCTCTCAAAATATTTACTTGGAGTGAGAACATGGCATGTTGAATTTTTCTAAATTTTTTATCCTGAACTGCCAATCATCTAATGCCAAAAAAAAGGTTCATTACTATCCAAATTAGTACCTTATTATAATTCTGATCAGAATATCATGTTACCAGATTGGGTACAGCAACAGGTTATTAATTTATGAATATTTAGGCTGACAAATGGTTAAAATTGTTATGAGATAATTGCTCAAGTCAAACAGATGTGAATTTCCAGAAAAAAAAATGATTTTAAGAAAGAGAATATAAAACCAATTGCTTTCCCCAATGTATTACAACATGTGTGAGGGAGAAAATATCTCAATAATTTGTATAGCATAAAAAAAAAATTAGATTTCCTTAGAGGTATGACTTTGCATTTCTCACTGTCTTTCATTTTCTTTCACAAGCTCCATGGTGTGATTAATTTGATCTTTATAAACAAGAAAGAAATAAATCTGCTGTTATTCCAAAAGAATATTAGGATTTGTTATTCTGATCTCAACCGTTGATTTTCGTTGAAATTTGTGTATAAATTTTTTTTTGTTGAAATTCGTGCATTGAAAAATTTAAATAGTTAGAATCGGAATAACAAGTTCATGTTATTTTCTTAAAATAACAGCTGATTTATTTCCTTATAAACGGAAATAAAATAAATATGATGTTATTCCAGAGTAAAAACAAGAACATTTCAAATTATAAATTTTCCAAGTAATACAATTTAAATAACATTTATACTATTTTGAATATCTCTAAATGAGAATCTTTTAACACTTTTCAAATGATTATTCTTATCTCATTGTGATAATACATTAACTCAAATATCACTATTTTTGCATTATTCCATTAACTATTCAAACATATTTAATTGTCCATGCCAGATCTGGTTGATATATTATTAGATTTGACTATACAATTGCTCCTACCTATGTATTCTATCTGATTTTTATTATTGAAATTAGAGTCATTTTAAATTGTCTTGAATCTTGATTCAAGTAGATAATTAATTCAATTCTTTCTGGCACCATCCGATAATTTCGGCACTAGTACTGGAAACTGGAGAGGATCAATCCTCTTATCCTAGCTAGAATCTTATACAAAAAATATATAAAATATATAAACTATGCCATTCTTGAAAGAATAGTTAATTGCTTAAGAAAGCTTAATTATCATGAAAAAAGTTTATTCTACTTAATATTCACAATATCAGAGGTTGTTTTTAGCATTTAAGAATGGTTAAAGCTCACAAATAATTATTCACAATATTCAAAATTGCTTTTCATTCATCCTTATATAAGTTAGGTTAGTTTTATAGATTTTAATTGCTCAGAAAAGAGAAATATTTATTGAAAACAATGTTAATTGAGACAATTTTTACAGAAAAAAATCTTTCATTCAACAAATTTTGAACATAAAAAAATATTTTTTATAAATAAAATTATGAACAGTAAGTTAGGAAAAGAATCCTGTATAGAAGAATTAAAAGAGTTGTATTATTTTACGTATTTTGTTCCAAAAAACCCTGTATAGATACAATTATTTTCCCATTAAAATGAGGAGAAAAGCATTCAAATATATGAACAATTCCATTATTATAAATAAGAAGAGAAAAATAATTGAACGCTTTTTATATATAATAATAATAATAAATTGATGTAATAATCAAAGTTTTGTATCATTTCCCTCTTAGCTAACCTAAAAGATGTACTGATTTCAC
The DNA here is from genome assembly GCA_025461125.1 of Carex kokanica. Classification (NCBI taxonomy): domain Eukaryota; kingdom Viridiplantae; phylum Streptophyta; class Magnoliopsida; order Poales; family Cyperaceae; genus Carex; species Carex kokanica. The sequence goes on along the minus strand of JAJGRX010000403.1, from coordinate 59,304 downwards.
TAATTGTGGCATCAACTTTATTAGTTTCCTTTTCTTCTGATTTCTCTGGCTGTGGGCTATGTTGTTTTGTTTTATTTATTTGTTTTATTTTATTTGTACTGATAACCATACATTCAGTGATCTTTTTTCTAGTTTGATTTTAGTTTTCAGGTTTAAATATATATTAATTTTTATGAATGACATATTTCTCTGGACCCATCAGATGAAATATCAAGCTACATTTTGTAATAGAGAGGAGAATACATACTTTTACATTAGTATCACATTATGACCAATAAAACAAATTATTACTTTTTGTAATTTTTTATATAATTAAAACTAAGTTGCAAGCAACTCATGTTTTACATATTTTAAGATTGAAAGATTTATTTTGTCTAAAAATATGGTGAACAGACAATAGTTTTTGGCAGGGGCGGACCCAGTGTATTTCGGGGGGGGGGGCATGCCCCCCTGGATTTTGAGTTTTAGTAGAGATTTATCGGTTCCGACCGACTTTGCCCCCCCTCCCCCCCGGAATTTTTTTTGCCCCCCTCTGGACGTTTAATTTGTAATTCGGGTTAAATTTAGGGTTAAAATTGAAATAAATTTGTTGAATTTTGATTGGTAATTAGAATCATAAGTCAGAGTATCAGAAATTACAAGTCAAAGCATTGAAAAATATAAGTTAAAGCATTAGTTTTTATCGTGTACCCAATTGGTTCATGAATTTAAACCCGATTCGATATTTTTTTGGCCTCCCTGACGAAAATTCTGGGTCCGCTTTGGACCCGAAATTTTTTAAGTTACCACAGTAATAAATCAAAATTATTAGTTACCATTCTAAACTTCAAAATTAAAATATCACCACCGCGCAAGTTCAGATTGTGCATCAATCTTGACGCGTGCGTCAACTGGGCTTGCGTACCAGATTGGTGCACAAGCTCTGTTTGTGCTATATGAGCGAAATTTTCACCATTTTTTCATCCAAACCGAAAGCGCTAACTTGTGAGTTTTTTTTTCAGCTCAGTCCTTTATTTTTGTTAGAATTATTTAATAATTTTTTTAAAATAAATATAAATTTGTAATTACTAGATTTGTCCATTAATTCAACCAACCATAATTGAAATTGCTGTTTATCTTGATAGTGAGGTTTATAAATTTCCCACTGCATCTTTCATATGGAAATCTTTTGTTGCAATCTATAAAATGAATAGAAAACACACTGCATTGATGCATAAATCATTATTTGCCAATTTTACATCTTAGTGTATTATTTTAGTAAAAAATAGAGTTTAAGTCATCTAACTATTTAATATTTATAAGAGATTTTTTTATTCGGATTTTGAATTTGTAAATTGTTTTACGAAGAACATTATTTTTGCTACTGGACCAAATTATTTTACGAATAATTGCACGAATATGATTGATAGACCATACAACATCTGGTTTTGTCCATTTGCATGCAAGATTGGTTATTAAATTTTAGACATGAAACTAGAAAATATAATTAGAAATTAAAACGTAAAATATATCATATGTGACAGTTAAAATTCAAATATAAAGTTTCTGCAATTACATAGTGAAATTTTAATAACTAGTAACATGCACAAATTTAATACTTTATGAAAAAGCTGAATCATATAAATAATTAAATTTCAATATATACAATTAAATATTTAAAATAATGGAGGTGGCTGAGCACCGTTCGACATAACAATAGATCAGCCCTCAGGAGCGGATTCAAGATTTTCGTCAGGGGGGCAAAAAAATATCGAATTGGGTTTAAATACCTAATCGGATTTAAATCCTAACCAATTGGGTGCTCGATAAAAAATAATGTTTTAACTTATACTTTTTAATGCTTTGACTTGTAATTTCTAATGCTCTAATTTATAATTTTAATTACCAATCAAAATTCAACAAATTTATTTCAATTTTAACCTTAAATTTAACCTGAATTACAAATCAAACGTCCAGAGAGGGGAAAAAAAAAAGTTCCGGGGAGCAAAGTCGGTCGAGACCGATAAATCTCCATTAAAACTCAAAATTCAGATGAGACCTACCCTAGAACACTCTGGGTCCGCCCCTGTCGGCCCTGTAAAAATCCATGCCCGTTAACTCTCATAATACCAGATCTGGTCAAATGATTCAGCACGGCATTCTTCTCTTACTAAATAAGAAACAAATTAAGTCTGATTCTGATACAAAACCATCAGATGGAAAAATGGGAACACATCAGATAACAGCGACAATGGAGAACAAAATTCCTCGTGCCTTGGGACCAATGGGACCATATAAGTTCAAAACAATACCTTGGTAAAAAAAACATTTTTTTTTACAAGAAACAAATGTAACACACCAAATTTGGGCTAAACTCTGTTTCATATTCAAAAACAAAAATGGTCGGCGGGAATCTAAAGTGCTCTACAATGCTTTTAATTTGAGAGTGCCTAAATTTGGGTCCGGATCCTCTAAAGCAATTAAAATTTGAGTTTGGATCTAGTTCATCTGATCATAATCCGGATCGGTCTGGCTCATTAGAAAATTCACGGAACTTCTTTAATATTCGTGTTAAAGTTGTCTGACTGTTGAATTCAAACTAAAAATTTGAGCTACTTTAGGTGATTAGGAAGACAACTTGTAGAATATTTAATACTGAATTTATCAGATAATCATTTATTGTACCTTTACTCCGATTGTCGCTTGAAAATTTCATGTTTTGTTTATGCCAGAAAATTCCAAAAAAATTATTTTTTTAAGTTTTATGTCAGAAAATACATAACTTTATTATCTTTCATTTTTTGCTTATACAAGAAAATACAAGAAAATTATTATCATCTCTTACTATAATAAGCCAGAAATTACAAAAAATGTAGAGAGAATGATGCAGCGAGAATACAAAAATGTATTCTTTCCTATGGACAATAATAACAGATTCTAGAGATAAATATTGTAGAGAGAGTGATGCAATGAGAATAGGGACCAGTGAAAACAAAAATAATATTTCTGTGATCATAATTGCATTATTGGACTTGGAAAAATGTTTGATTGGGTGGGGCCGGTGTCGTCCAGTACAACTGGGACTGGAGAGAGACAGCTGCGGTCCTTTTTTTTTTTTTTTTTTTTCCGGATTTCTCGTCCTATGGATCTTGGACTTGTATGGGCCAGCACCTGATCCTGAATCTCTTTGGGCCCACTGTGGGTCCCAACCAATTAATACCCACCACGTCACACTTTTTTTAGGCGGGAAGGTGGGGAACACAATTTGTTTTTCTCATTTTCATTTTGATTTATTTTATTGGTATAATGAGAGGAAAATTAGGAGATTTTGGCACTCTTACAAATTAAGAGATCTTGGAATATCATACTTAGTGTGCAATTGGTTTATGATATCACTGTTACAAGAGGCATTCATTTTATTATGATTGGCAAAAAAAAAAAAACTTGTAGCACATAGCTCGTTCAAGTTTTGCTGTAAAAAATTTCGTAATTAACTCGTTCGATTCTATTTTGGCTCGTCAGGAGCATGTTTAATCTTTACCCTGCTCGGTTTGTTCTTTATCTAGTTGCTAGGAAAAAAAAAACTCGCTGTGATAAATTTTTTAGCAGAGCACTAATTTTTCTTAGTTTTTGAAAAAACAAAGCGTAGGTATAATTCATAATCCACTAGCTAGCAATATAACAATACTTATATTACTTCTTATGTTTATAAATTAATTATAACCTATCCAATTAGCAAGCACAAATTGGAATTGAAAAACACCGGAAAAATATAAAAGATTGGACAATAAATTTAAGTCCATTTTCAATTTTAAATAATAGTAGGAAAGAATTATCAAACGTCGATCTCCTTAACATTTATTCTATTTTATTATCTTGTTACGAACATGTACTGACATTAATGTTTTTTATATCATTACTAAGAAACACTTCTTTTTTTTACCTTGTTAGTGTTGAATTTGATAGGGGAGGGGGCCAGGGTGCAAATGGGTCGGATATTATCCGTCCGAATCCGGATCCGTATTTGAATTTTTACAGATTCGGATATTCGGATACGGATTGTTGCGGATATGGATACGGATATTATTTATTTGGATTCAGATACGGATACGGTTTTAGTTTCGGAATTGGATACGGATACGGATATTTTAAATTTTCGGATATCCGTATCCGTATACTTATTACAGCCCAATAACTTGGAAGTGTTGGATTGGATTGGATCTCTAACTTATCAATTTGTCCCTTCTGCCTTGTGTTGTAATTGTCGCTTACGTTGGTATCAAGTATTATAACCCAATAACTTAAAAAGTGTTGGCGCAAGTTTTTTTTTTCTTTTTCGAATTTAAAAATCAACTGGTACTTATAACACACTATATAATTTTTTATTTTGAGTGATGCATTAAGTAATATAGTTATCAATTAAGTATTTGGCAGGGGTAGGCAAAGCCCAAAATCAGGGGTAGGCAAAGTCCAAAAAATACCGGTCTAAAAGAAAAAAAAAATTTCCAGGGGTAGGCAAGTGCCTACCCCTGAGCCCATGTAGCTCCGCCACTGAATTCGATCCGTATCCATATCCGTTTAATATCCGATCCATATCCGTATCCGAAACATAAAAGCGGATACAGATATGATTTTACCACTATCCGATCTGTATCCGATCCGTTTGCACCCCTAAGAGGCGGGCATAGTCCGCCTCCTCTGCATTAACGCACCGTATGAATTTAGTTTCAGACGGTTCAATCAATCTCCGGATCAATCCAGCCTACATCTGTAAAGCACGATCAATAGGGGTGTAAACGGATCAGATATTATCCGTATCCATATCCGAAAAATTATAACGGATAAGGATACAATAAGATATTTAACTATCTGTAACTATCTGTATCGACCGTTTACATCTCTAAACCACAACAAATGTACTCTATGTTCTTAAAATCAATTTAATAAATTGCATATACATACCAATGATTTATTAAACTGCATATACATATATATTTTGATGAACAATATACTATGACATAATTTGTGACTAATGTTTTGATAATATGATATATGTTTTGTAACTAACAAACTTATTATGAAAAATATTAGATCTAATTTATGAATGAAAAAATTATATTTAAATGTTATTGTTTACTGGAATGTACATTAGTAATTTAAAATAAATTATCCGATTATATTCATATCTATATTCTTATTCGTCCGATATCCAATCCGTATCCGTATCCATTTAATATCCAATCTGTATATGTATCCGACACTATCTGTATTCATATCTCTATCCGAAAAATTATAACGGATAAGGATACAATTTAACCACTATCTGATTCGTATCGATCCGACCATTTACACCCTAACGATCGAGATATTTTTAAAATTGTTGTAATATGTAAGGAAGATATTGATTCTAAACTGAAACGGTATTTTAATTAATGCAGAGTATATGAATTAGGGGAAGCACATCCAGTCTCCTCTAAATCTGTCCCTATTTGCATAATTGCATGTATATCTAAAATGTTAACACTTAACACGTTGCATATCTTTCCCTAATTTGCGTTGATATTTGTTTTCATGCACTATTTTAATTTTACTAAGATTAAACATATCGTTTTCAACAATCACCAATCAATCATTCATAATTTTCTTAAACGATCTAATCACTAATTTTTTAGATACTTTCTTTTACTTTATTTATTTTAGGTTAGTTTAGGTTTCTATATCAATTATTTTGGCAATTACATTACATATTTAAATAACTACAATTGCTCCATAAAAAAGTTCTATATTGAAATAGTCTTTTTCTATAAAATTTTCCATTGGTCAACTGAACACTTTATTTCTACGTATTCCTCTAATTTTTTTTAACTAAAATATAAATTGAATTGAAAAAATTTCATGATTAAAAATGAACATCCACAATTTCTAATTGATATATCAGTACTGTTTATGAACACTATCAAACTATTTTTGAAATGAGATACATTTACAACATAAACAGGTGTAAGAGGCATTGCATGCAATGGTTTCAGAATTCATATCCTCCGAGTGAACTAGGGGTGTCAACGGGTACGGTAAGAGTTGGGTGGAAGCATTTTCATATCCGTACTCGTTACAAATTGTCCTTACCCGTATCCTATCCTTACCCGATACAAATTATCTTATCCGTACCCTACCCTTACCCGTTATGGTTGTCGGATAACAAAACGGTAGCAGGTAAATAACGGGTAATACTAATATAATAATAATTTTTATTATTTATTAAATAAAACAATAAAACATATACATTCATTTCACACATGTATACTACTTTATTGAAAAAAATTATGATCATGCTAAGCACAAGTAAACCAATTAAATTACTCCTTTAAATGCTTATTAATATATATATAATATATATAATTTTTTTTATAATTACTCAATCTGGTAACGGGTGAGAAATAGGCTTTATCCGTACCCTTACCCGTTAACATAACGAAAAAAAATCTTTACCCGTACCCTAACCCGTTAACATAACGAAAAAAAATCTTTACCCGTATCCATACTCGATAAGTTTACAAAAAACCCGTACCTGTCTTATCGGATATGGTACGGCTCAGGTAAACGGATAAAATGGTGCCATTGACACCCCTACAGTGAACTCAAATTTTGAATTAAGATCTGGAAGTCCGATTTAAATCTGCACTAATATTAAAAGACTCAAATTTTCCATGCACATAAATTTAGTTTCCAGATACAGGATCTGAGAGATGCTGTCATACCAAAAGAAATCCAGTGAAAATCAGGCCTGTGTTTTGTAATTAAGGCCGGCCTTTAAAAGTCCGTTTATTGTTTTTTCTAATTTTTTTAATTTAATTTGCATTTACTAATTTTATTACTTATTTATAGAATAAAGGTAACTTAAATTACGAATACACTGCAAACTCTGTTACATTTTAAAAGCCCAGATAGCTGTAATACATTCCAGCCCATTGGGCTTTGTAGGAGAACTTCAATCAAAGGCCCAATAATGAAAAGCAAATAACAAATTAGAAAAACCCCAACAGAAACATAAGAAACTTTAGAACTTCAAAAATTAATTATTGTACTTAAGATAAAAGTACAATAATAAATCCTTGTGTTTGGATATTTTACTTGATTGATGGTTCAACAAGAGCTTCAGAGGAAGAAGGTACCAATCCATGCAATCATTTTTTTTATGGGTATCAATTAACCGGAATGTAACAGTTTTTTTTCACATGTACAGAATTTGCAAAATCCATATCATGTGTTTTTTCACATGTACCGTTAAATAGCATGCTAAATCATTTATTTCTCGTTTCATAATCATATTGACTTAATTAAAAATAATAATTTGACAAGATTATGGAGGAGAAAGAGGATCGAAAGAAAAGGAAGTATGTTGAAACTAAGGGTATTAAATTTTTTATATTTCTTGGATTTCTTGAAAGGAAAGAAAGAATAGAAAAATTGTTTGAAAGAGAAAGAGAGAAGACGGTTTTGTTGAATTCTATCTTTTTGGTCTACTTTGACCGTCTCAATCTCTTTAAACTGTTATGAGATTAATACTGAGCTTCAACCCTATGACAAAAAACCAGACTAAATATAAATGTAGTTTCGTATTTTCAAGATTCATATATTTATTTTTTATATTTATTTTTTTAATATATTTAATATATGATGGATTAAACATTAATGTTTAAAACTAATTTAGTACAATTTTCTTTTATTTAAGACATGAGAGATTTACTTTTGAATTGTTTTTTTTTATTCAGATGGATTATATACTTTCTGAGTTGCAACATTATTTTTCAAAAATAGAATGTCTCAATAAAACATTATTTTTTGAAAATGGAAGAAACTTATGAAAAGAGATCATTCTTAAATTCAAATAAGTTTCAGATGATATTTTTTTTAAAGGCATGATGATATTTTCTTTCTAAAACCGTGCCACAATAACGAATATTTTCCAATAATTAAGTAATTCTTCTAAAACAATTCAGTTTTTGAAGTTGAAAAATATTACTGATAAAGTTCATTTCTACCATTCTCCTTTCTTTCTACTTTTTGCAAAAAAAAGTGTGTTGATGGCGAGTGGTTTATTGAAAACTATATGAGCGTTTTCTTTTGGGTGTTAATTTTTTAATTTCAACAAACGATTAGTTCCAATGTGCTTCAAAATTCGGTGTGCAATATGTTCCAATGTGCATTCTTCATTGCTATATAAATAGAGAAGCTCCGTTGAAATAAATGGAAAACTCGTTAGAAAAAGTAGCTCAAAGCCCTACTTTACATGATTATGAACGATGATTTTTTAGTAATAATCAAATTATGTGAAGCATATTTGGGAGACATTTCGTTGAATTTAATTCGTTGGATGGTTCAAGAAATATTGGAAGTGATACGCCCTATTCCGGAGGAGTAGGTCGTATGGAGAGTTGGAATTTTTGGCTCATTCGGTCTTGTGTCGACGGGCCGAGGTTGTGTACAGAGTGAAGGTGTGAATGTATTAGCACTTTATCCTCTACAATATCTTGCATAGGAAATTCAGCAATCCGGAATTCAAGAAACTGTTTGCCTTAAATAGGTTGCTCTTCCAACCGCTAACTGCGTTGTCAGGACGGTTAGGGGAAGTTCGCATAGAAGCGTGACGCTCGTAGTTCATTAGTCTTACAGCCACAATTCATATTTATTCAATATCCCCTACCCAACCGGTACTGGGTTTAGTTGGGCCATTCACCATATGCGCATAAGGGTCCTGGAGTAAAGTTTAGTAGCTAGCTAGATTTTACGATATATTAATCATTTTTCCACTATATGGAGGTTCAAGGATTACAATATTCAATATTCAATCAATTCAGTTACTGTGGTTTCAATCAATCATTTGCAATAAGAATCAACCAATCGATAAATAATATCAACATGACAGTCAACAGACTTACCTCTAATTCAGTTTCAATTATATTGGGATATGCTTATGATGCAATAGTTCAACAGTTCAACAGTTCAATCAATGCAGTCAATCAAATATTCAAAATGTACAGCGAGTTACGATTTAATTTATAGTAATGAATCTCAGACTAATCCAATAATCCCGCACCTGATGTTGCAGGACAATAGGTGAGGTCTTTAGCAATCTGTTCTTTCCTGAATGTTGATCTTGTCAGTTTCCTCCGTAAATATGCCTATATTAGAATTATATATTCTGATCAATACTTGTAATCCTTTAATATAACATAATAAGTTATGTGTTCCAATATTTAACTCCCAAGTTCATGTATATTCAATTATTGTTGTTCAGTGCTTTGAGTTATTCTCAATTTATTTCTATTGTGTTTAACTAATAAAAGTACCTATTTTAATCAATGACATATATTATTTTATTATTTTATTATTTCATCAATCCTTCCTAATTCAATTAAATTTCAATCCAAGCAGTCTGAAAGTCCGACAATTCAGTCCATATATCCAATCAATTAAGGTCCAAATTCGTTTATTATCAACCATAACACAATTGAGCTAAGTCTTTTTATATCTTTTCAATTTCACATTTTCTAGACCAAGCTACATATTTTTTTATCAGAACACAATTCCGAAAGCCAAGTTCAATTCACACTTTATTTTCATTTTTTCAATTAATCCCCCCTAACAAATTATAATTACTCTAGCATTAAAATTTACCAAATTTGACCTTTATTTCTTTATGTTCTTACAAATCAGTCCCTACAATCAAAATAGGGTTAAGACTTGATACTACACTCGGGCTCAAACCTGATAAGAAAACAAGAGAAGAAAAAGGGGTTCAATAATCCTTCAAGCATTAGCAACCCCCTAAACAACCCTTTTTCATTATTTATTTCAACACCGAGAGCAAGCTTTAACTTGGTAATTTCAGATTTCACCAAAAATCTTAAGTTGGGTGTGAGAGAAATCACAACCATGAGAGAGAGATACCCAATAATCGTGCTAGTTGCGTCTAGAGAGACAGTGCACAGAGTCATCGATTCAATCGCATCACAGTCAGCAAGAGAGAGATGGAGGAAAACCCCTCCGTTGTTTTCTTTTCTTTTTCACGTTTTCACTTTTTTTTTTCTTTCCTTTCTCTTTTCTTTTCTCATTTTACTTGGTTTCCTTTTTTTCTTATTCTTTTGTTTTTTCCTTTCATTACAGAAGGGAGAAGAAATACCCTTGATTAAGTTTGCATTTTCATATGTAACCTTCAAATTTTCAAACATTGTAAATCAGTCCAAATACTAATAAGAAAGTTATAATATTACTAGTTGTTTAATCCTCTATTGTATCCATTAATTTGATTGACTTTCGAATATTCGAACATTTTAGAATTTCAAATTAACAACATATTTTTCGACAAAGTAAATTAATTATCATATTCTACTTAATAAAATGATATTTCACACTATAATGCAATTTACTTTACTAAAAACATATCCAGGCATTTCGTATATTATTTTCAATTATTAATTCTATATATGTATTTTGCATAGTGTTACACTTTCTCAACATCGCCTCGCCTAGTTGGCATCCTCTGAACGAATAATTTAAACAAGAATCAATCAGAGTTGAGGGAATACGTTAAGATCAAATAAGACTTATAAAATGCACTTAAATTAATTGCTTAAAATTATTATTAAAATTATCAATGCCAAAAACAAATATTATCTTAGAAATAAATATTCTGATCTTTGATTTTGAATTAATTATGTTGAAAGATGAAATAAAAATAAAAATGGTTAAACTAAAAAAAAAAACAATGTGTTAGAATTATTAAAAAAAAAAATTCTTTTAAAAAAATTTAAAGTTGAATTAAATTGCTATCATAAAATTGGGACAAACTCGTAGTAGATGGCTAATTGGTCTTATTAGAGCATATTAAATAAAATTTTATTTCTATTAGGATTTGTCTTTTCTAAATAAATGTTTTAAATTTGGCATCATGCATTAGATTTGGTTTAATCTTGGTTGTAAAGGGTTAATTACAGTTTAAATATAATCTTTGCTTTATAGCGAGTGCTGGATTAGCTCCATTTAAAATCAGACGACCGAGATGTATTAACTCAAAAGATGCTCTTTTGAGTTAATGCAGACGATGCAGACTCCATTAGTTCAGGAGAAGATACTTGACTTATCCTGATCCAATTTTCTTTTTTGAAATCATGCTTCTTTTTGTCTTTTCTTTTATTAAAAAAGAATACAAATATATATTTTTGTTAAAATAATTTATAATTATATTTGAGTGAGGTTGTGGTATTATGTATGTATAGTGCATATTGATCCATACTACGAATTAATATATTTTTTTTATTTCATTTGAAAGTATACATGCAGCCTAAATTTTTATATATTTTAAGAATTTTTTACTATTTTTTAGATAAGTAGAAAATTACTATTTTTGAATGGTCTAAATTTTTTAGATCTAGTACTTTTCTATCTATTAAAAAAAAATATAAAAATTACTAAATAATATAAAATTTGATCTATAGGTAAATTTTTATAAAAAAATATATTTAACTGTCTTTGAAAATAAATATTGATTCATAGTACGATCGGTATACGGTATGCATAGCCTCACAGCCCTCATTCATTATATTTATTCTGAATTTTTTTACTATTTATTCGAAACCCACAAATATCCTGCTATTTAAAAAAAATTGTTGTCACAAAATCGGATTCAAATCAGCTGAAATTCGAAATCCATGAACAGTACCCTGAAATTCCTAAAATTCCGAATCCAGCCGTCCAACTTTACTGTGCACGTATCTCGGAATAGCTAGTTTTTCTATGCACGCATCTCAAACAGTTTAACGGTTGAATTCGGAATTTCAGAAATTTCAGAGATACTATTCATGAATCTCAGATTTAAGCTGATTTGGTTCCACAAAATCAAATTTCCCAAACGAATTGATATAGTACGTCTGATATATATTTTTGCGCACTCCAAAGCGAAACTTGAATGTTTACTTGTTTCGATGTGAAATAAACCAACAAAAACGCTTAGCTTAAAGTGGTAGACTAGATTTGTATTTATTATGGGGTTCATTAATTAATTGATGGGGACGATTCTTGCGTTTTCTTGGAGGCTAAGGCTGTCACAAGACCAAGACCCAATCCCAAGTCATTTAAAAAGGAATCCATGCGACCATATCCTCATTTCTCGCATGCAGTGTCTTCTACGTTAGGGGAACCCATCATTCCATCAAGATGAGATGCCATTTTTTTATTTGTAGTATTTACAAAAATAAAAAATTCAAAAGTAGTACGGCTTCTAAAAAAATTTGGATTCTAAAAAAAATGCAGACTTAGTGCACAATTTTTAAAGTGTTAATACTTATGAACAAAAGTATTTATACCTATGCACGAAAATATTTATACATATACACAAAAATATTTTAATGTAAATAATTGTCTCCCCAATCAAATCTTTCAAACTGTCACCGCACCATAAATACCTGTGGATAACCACTCAAACTAAATGAGGGAACTACGAGGGACCATACACATTTCTAAAAATATCAATATTGCCATGACTATATGGGGGGACCGCAATACTTAATATTTTTTTACATATGGCGCTGGATGACGTCTTAAAGTATTAATATCAATTATTGAAAGTATTTATGCATATGCACTGAAGTATTTATATGTATATACATTGTACAAAGTTTAATCTTGAGGCGTTTGATCATATCAAGTTACACATCAAAGTATTAATATCTTATTTTGCAAGTATTGATACATATGCACTGAAGTATTTATACCTATGAGGTCAACTATTTTTGTTATATGAAGGTTGATGCGGGGATACAAGGTCCCACACTACTTCATTAAAGGAAGGTTGATGCGGGACCATTGAAAGACTAGAAAAGGGAGATCATCATATCAAGTTACGCATGCAAGTATTAATATTTTATTACTTAAATATTTAACCTATGAAGGTTGACACAGTAACAAGTGCAGAGACTGGAAAAGGAGAGACAATATAATTAGTGAGGACCATAGTATACAACATTTCTCTACTGTACCTGCGAGGAGAGAGGGGGGACTGGAGTGCGGGGATGAATATAATTATTCTTTCTTTTTTCACTTGAAGCATGGAACAATTTTTTCCGTTACCGAGTCTGATACCCAAAAAAAATAAAAACACAAGTACATAACAACGTTACAGAGGCGTAGGTGGGAGAATTGCTGGGCAGGACAGTGGGGGGCAACTAAGGCGAGACTGTAAGATTTGAGCAAGACGGAAAGCGTGCTTATCTAATTAGTAACCCTAACTTTTTTTTTGGAAGAAGGGGCATCTGATGGGCATCAGACCTACACATGAATTTTGACACGAATTGAACGACTTTAATCGTGCATCAGATTAAGTTTGATCCGATGACCATCAGACATCCTTCGGGTCTAACTATTTTGTCTATCCCTAGCCAAATTTCTACATTTCATTCAAGATGTAACATTAATGTTTTTATAAAAAAATATTGATGTTCGAATAAATCACAGATTTAGTCTGTGTTTATCCCTGAGAAAACACTGAGGCTGAAAGATACTAGGTGTGCACCTCACTCGGGGGTGAAACGTAGATCTTGAGTGAAGCGTAGATCTAATATGCGTTTAAGCTAAAATCTGATTTTTTTTCTTTTCTTTTCCAACTTCATGCTATTTTTAAAATTTTTAGTTTTTTAAAATTCTACAAATAATAAATAGGGATGAGATGCCCCAAGAAAGAAAAAGATAAGCGTCGTTGAACCGCGCTTTTATTTCCTTCAAGTCAATCCTCGCACTTTCACATTCCTTTTCTTTTTTTCCCATCAGTTACTTGTGAACCTGGAGTTTTGTTGCCAACATTTTGTGGAGGTTTTATGTAACGAGTCGTTGTGCAATAGACGTATAATTAATTCACCATTTCTTGAAGTGACGAATTAAAAAAAATAAAGTTTAAGGGGTAGAGAAATCCTAATTTGTTAGTACGTACTGGACAATTAAATCATTTGTTGTATTAAAAATTATTTTGTCTATTATAAGTGTCAATTGCTACATATTACAAAATATTATTCGTCATCTAATTTGTTAAATTACTAACTACTCTAAACTCCCCATGTTGACATTTAATTGGGTGATCTTTTATTTTGAAATTCAAATTTACTATTTTGATCACAGGACATGTATTCAGTTAAATTTTTTATTTTATGCAATAAATCTAGTAACGTCAAGTGTGTTTATATTTGTTTAGAGTAAAGGTTGCAGGTCAAGCCACCCAACTATTTAATATCTCCATCCACATTTCGAATTTGCGACCTCGCACACAGAGGGCATTGCTTTTGCCACTAGACCAATGGTTCTCTAGAGTAAAAGTTGAAGGTCAAGCCACCAAACTATTTAATATCCACAAGAGATTTTTTCATCCAGGTTTTGAACCTGCGACCTCCCACACAGTGAGAATTGCTTTTGTCACTAGACCAAAAACTGATTCTCAAATATGTTTATATTTTTTTTAAGAAATGAAATGTATGAACTACAGAGTCACTTGCATCATTATCAAAAATCAATTCTAAATTTGTAATCCTTCATTAGAGTGTGACATTAACATATATTATGCATATATGATCATACACACACATAAGAAATGATAATTGAGGAGGGATCCGATTACACCACTTTTGAGTTACCACAAAGTTACCCTCTTCATTTTCTACATTTTCAAAGTCCAAATCATCGATCCAAACAATTCAACATGATTATCTAAATAAAATGTGCTTGCAGATCAAATTTTACATTTTTTTGAATTTTTTTACTATTTATTAAGATGGCTACAAAATTCAATTGTCTGAATTTGATTAGTTTTTGTAAAATACTTAATAAATAGTAAAAAAAATTCAAAAAAATGTAAAATTTGATCTGCAAGTACATTTTATTTAGATAATCATGTTGAATGGTTTGGATCGACGATTTGGACTTTGAAATGTAAAAAATAAGGAAGGTAACTTTATGGTAACTCAAAAGTGGTGTAATCAGATCCCTCCTCATGATAATTTTATGTAAGTTATATTGTTCTTTAAAAATATGTAATTTAGGACTCTATATATTTAATGATTTGGATCCATATTTAACGTTTTACTAGTATCGTACCCGTGCGTTGCAACGGGACATATTATAAGATTTAACATAGAGAGGCAAATAATAAATAATAATAAAAAACAACAACAGATAACTGTTTTAATACAACAACATTCTTTGTATGTCAGTGCATGCACAATTTTTGTGTTATAATTCAATTCAATTAAATGTGGAAAGCTGCTAGAGAATAAATCAATAATATGCCTTTTTTGTTCTCTTCCAAAAATGAATAAGAGGTAGGAAATTCGGAAATGAGATATGCTATCTGTCTAAATTGGAAATTAATCTTTTTATGCACCAATTAAAGCTTAAGAGAGATATGGTAATAAATATTTAATGCTAATTTCATTTGCTCAATTCTTGGTATTACTTGTAATGTATCGTGTGATAGTACGTGTAGTGAGTATGTTTTTAACTAAATTTAGACTTCTACACATAAAACATATGTATTTAATCAAAAGAAGACATATTATGTGATTGGAGGGCTGAGATTAAATCCGAAATTTCATCTTTTAATAGTAGCCGTTGGAGGATCGGACACCCAACGTGCTTAATAATAGAACGGAGATGTTTAAACAATAAAGGATACTTAAATTATATAAAATTTGATACATAACCAATATCTAATGTCAAAATCATGCCTACAAACAAATTAATTTACTGAAAAGTTTGTCAATAAATCCCAACAATATTTGTAGAAGCTTAAAAGAAAATATATAATAATAAAGATATGAGGCAAAACTAAAACATAAAAAAAACATGAAATACTTGAACCTTACTCATTGATAAATAAATTGAACACCAAGCTTTCATAAGCTCATTTTCATGAACATAACCAAATTAATTCGCTACAAAAATTGTACACAACCAAAGCAGCCACAGAAAACACCTAAACCTTGTTTTGATCCCACCAATTTATATCCCTGTAGTCCTGTACAATGCTATCATCATCTCCCACCTCTTTCCACGACTCCTTTGAAAGCGACCCTCTACGAAAAAGATAAAAGATAGAAGATCCATCCGTGGAAACAAGAAACTATATGGAGCCTATGTGTGGTTTAATTTCTCCACTTTATTCCCCTTGCTAATTCATCACATATTACATGTACTCCTTTTAAGCATGGATAGAGAACCTGGTTCCTAGCTAGATGGGAAAAGGTTGTGCCTCCTCTTCATCTCCTTCTTCAAAATCCTCCATTGTTTGTTGCATGTGTGGCGACCAAGGTCTTTCACAAGAGCTCTTTCGTTGCAAGATTTGCATCTTCAGATCTCAACACAAGTAATATATATTCTTTTTAATTCTGATCAAAATATATATATCTATATATTGATTTCTTCGATCTTAATGTTTTGAATTGTTGGCTTATAATGTTGTTGTTAATTAACATAATTGTAAATTGTTTCACGGTTACATAGATATTGTAGTGATCTCTACCCGACAACGAAGAGATACCGAGCATGTAACTGGTGCATGAGAGAGGAAGGAGAGAAGACGGTTTCCCCAGACACTAGCGGCGATCGTGAAATTTCGAGAGGAAACTCTAATAAGAGCAATGGAGATGGTTCGGGTGTTACGCCGATCGGACGCTCGTGTTTGTTGCGGTTAAACAAACCAATCAAGAAAAAATTGGCCGATTCAAAAAAGCCGTTGAGGATTTTGATCCGACATCCGGCCGGGTCGGAGAACATGTCCCCCGGATCAGAGAACGTGTCCCCCGGGTCGGCGATGAAAGGAAAGCAACGGTTCAAAGCTAGGGTTCGGAGATACAAACTCTTGGAAGAAGTTTGAAGAGGTACTTAATAATCAAGATTCTAATGCTTCATATAAGAATGCTATGCTATGTTAATGTGTATTAATTATAGATAATTAAGTTGTGTAATTAATTATAGATATGAGAGCGATAATATCAAAGTGGAGGTAGATATATAGGTAGATATATAGATAGATATATAGATAGCTAGATAAGTAATCAATTAATGATGTGTAGACTTTCTTTTGATAGTAATTATCTACATATTAATTGATATCATATGCAGTTGATAATTGTTCTTAAAACAAAAGAAATTAATAAATAATCGAAATTAGAAAGACATAAGCAAATGATGAAAACAAGGTAGCTGGACTTACATGCAACTCAAGCCTGTACAAACTCTGTTGGATTATGATGGAAGAGTTGATGGAAAAATGAGAGATCAAAATTGTTGCATCATCTTTAACAGTTGAACAGACCAAAAGTCTAGATGCTTGGGCCCACTTGAAGATTTTCATGACATGTAAATTATTTATTAATTGTGACCACTCATCTGACTTGACAAGTTGGCATCTGATCCGTACAATTTATGTCCAGAATGCGCGTTTAGTTGCTGTTAATATAATAGGGTTTATTACATTTTTCAATTGTTGTAGATCATGTCATATTTATTCATACACGTCATATGAATTTTGGAGTCTTGTTCAACTGAGTTGTTCTATTTTTATTTTTTATTTTTTAAGTGGAAATCTTGTTAAAATATTGATCCGAGTTAATAACCTAATATTAAAGAGAGATCAATCCAGCCGACATTTTTAATAATACCCTAAGTTAATTAGAGATAATAAATCTGCCCACGGTTCACAACTTTTATTAAAAATGTCCAAACCTGTCATTAAATGGCCGGTCCTGCAACTTTTTTTTTTTTATTAAAGAGAGGAACCGGCCATTAAATAACCGGTCCCCCATTTAATTTTTTTTTTTAGACAAATAGATAAAATACTGAAATCTAACACTAAAAAATCGAATTATTTTTTTAAATATTTGCTAGATTACATTTTTTATATATAATTAGCATATTTATACTAAAATACGCTAAATTACTTGAAATTATGTTAATTTATGCTGAATTACACTAAATTATGCTAAATTACAATAATTATGTAGAATTATGCTAGAATACACTAAATTACGCAAAATTACGTATGAATAGGAATGATATCTTCACTCAGAAGGCGAAAAACGACTACGAAACTTTAAACGGCCATAAAACGGCGCTTGAGCGTCCGATTTCAGCAAATAACTACTTTTCAAAAAGCTTGTGAAAATATGCATGCATCCGAACTAACAACGCTAAATTTCCAAATCCAGAATCGCCAAAAAATAAAGACAAGGGCCTCAAAACTTCAGTTGAAGTTTCCGATTAAGATTTTCATTTCTATTGTCTAATCTACGTAGCTCAGTAATATAATGAACTTGTAGAATACCAATTTTTATTATTTTTGGAATTTTTTTACTATTATTTATGATTTATGAAAGATGGCACAAAATAGGCCCTATTCATACGTAATTTAGCGTAATTTACTGTATTTTAGCATAATTCTACATAATTATTGTAATTTCAGCATTTTAGTAAATTTACTGTATTTTAGCATAATTATTGTAATTTACCTTATTTTAGCTCGGTTAAAACAAGATCTAGCCAGACCCAGCGAGCCAACTCGTCAGCTCGCGAGCTAGCTCAGACTGGCTCGTCACGATTTCAAGCTAAGATTTTAGCTCGGATGCCCTAGGTCCAGCTCGCTCGGTCCAAAATTAACAAGCTGAGTTAGAACCTAGCTCGACCCGAGCCAGCTCGTTGACAGCCCTAACTGAAATCATGCATCCACTATATTCCGAGATCCCAAAATTACTTTGAATGCTTGTTTATATATATATATATGCAGATTTATACTGTTAGAAAAAGTATATGTGAATGCTATATAGCAAGATTCTTCGAAGTGTTATACATAGGAAATTAAGATATGCCTAGAATATTAGCAAGATTTGAACGACCTTTGTCAAAACACTGATATGATAAGATCCGTGATGCTTTACAACCTAACACACATAGCTTCTATTGGATTTTTCTAAATTTTCTTTTTGCAATTATGAATTAATGTGTGCTTTCACTTGCCTATTATATATATCCTAGCTAGCAAGTTGAAGTCCTCTCATGTCATGATAACCTTGTTGTTGGTTTATAGAACACCTGGTCTTATAATTGAATTAAAATTATGCTAGCAAGTTGAAGTCCTCTCATGTCTGATTTTCTCTTTCATTCCCTTTGCGTTACTCCTTCTGGAGCAGACTCTAAAGCAGGTTCAGTGAAGAATTCTCTTTTTTATAGAAATTATACTAAAATAATATAGGCTATATATTACACGAGGAGGGTTCAAATGCACCCACATTTCTGTGCTCCCAATGCACCCACATTCTTTATCTCCGTTTTTAAAGTCCGAATAGTCAATCCGAGCCGCTCAACATAATTTTCATAATAAAATATGCTTGGAGACCAAATTTTATATTTTTTAGAATTTTTTTACTGTTTTTTTAGATAGATACAAAATTACTTTATCGGATGGTCCAGAATCTCCTTAAAACAATGATTTTGTATCTATCCAAAAAAATAGTAAATAAATTCTAAAAAATATAAAATTTGGTCTCCAAGCATATTTTATCATGAAGATTATGTTGAGCGACTCGGATCGACTGTTCGGACTTTAAAAATAGAAATATATATATATATAATGTGGATGCATTAATTGGAAGCACAAAAATGAAGGTGCATTGAAATCTCCTCGTATTACACAGATTGTCTTCAAATTTAGATCTTACAGAAGGAGCTGTAAATTTTTGTCGGTTCCTTCCGGACCACTCTGCTATACACGTATGACACAGAGTCACAGATCCATTACCACATATGACGAATAAGAAATAAAACTTTGTAATAAACAACTCAATAGAAAGAAACTTTTGGACGAAGAATTTTGTCTTTTTTTACCTACTGTTTGCTAAATTTGCGTTCCACATTTAGAGGTGATAAAAAATACCGTAGCTAGTGGCTCGGTTCAGATTAGATGAGTTCAAGTTGGGACTTAACTCGCTCGCCAACTTGCAATTTAGTTCGGCTAGGTATTAATTTGTGTGTATTTTATGTTGTCTGGCTTAGTCTAGTTCGTTCAAAAAATTTGTAAAATTTATTTTATTTTTAAACAAGCTCAGTCTAGCTCGTGGATCGGTCTAGCTTGCAAGACGGCTCGTGACGATTACAAGTTGAGATTTCAACTTGGACCCCTAAAGTCAGCTCGGTCCAGCTTGCTGGATAAATAAACAAGTCGATTACTATTACAAGCTGAAATTTAATTTCATGCCACCCCTAACCACATTGCTCTTGAGTTTAAAAAGCTTAAAGGGACCAAAATTTCTTTTTCGATTCATTTAAGGACTAGATCTGATCTTCTGCGGGGTAGACAACAAGTAATCTATGATGAGTGAGGCTATGGTGCTATGCATAGCACGGATGGCTAGTGTACTACGGCTCAATATGGTACCTTTTAAAATTCTAATGGTCGATCCGACCGTTCAATGTGATAACCATATGAATATGTACTTGCAAACTAAATTTTATATTTTTTCGAATTTTTTTACTATTTTTTTAGATAGGTAGAAAAATCAGTGTTTTTTGAAAATTCTGGACCATCAAAATTCTACCTATCTGAAAAAATAGTAAAAAAATTCGAAAAAATATAAAATTTAGTTTGCAAGTACATATTCATATGGTTATCACATTGAACGGTCGGATCGACCATTAGAATTTTAAAAGGTACCATATTGAGCCGTAGTACACTAGCCATCCGTGCTATGCATAGCACCATAGCCTCACTCATCTATGATCCTTAAAAGAACCCAAAAAGAACTTTTGGTTCCTTTAGGATTTCACTAAAGTGACCTAAAAGCCTTTTCAGTTCCTTCTCCATAATCGAAATTTGAAGACAATCCAATAAAAAAATTTCTCTGTTGATATCTTCGGAGTAGGAGTGCAAACAAATTGGATATTATCCATCCACTACTACCAAAAAAACACTTCGTCGTCCAGTGAAATCGCAATCCGCAATCGAATTCTGCATCGATAGCTATTGTTCCGATAGGAAAGATATACACATATGCCATCGGCTCAAAACAGATGGTGTTAATCGATACGCCATCGGCAGCGCACGATCAAACAGATGGTGTTAGTATCCAACACCATCTGTTTCTTTTTATAATCGATGACAAATGTAATTAACACTGTCTGTTGGATTTTAATAGCCGATTGCAAAAGTGTCTTACACCATCTATTTTGTTTGAGTTAGCGTTGGCAGATCCTAGTTTTCCATCATCTATTTTTGAGCTGATTGTGATGGATATATAATTATTATGTTTTATTATTAATTTTTGTATTAGGAGCTAACTAGTCTCCATCATATATTTGCTAGCCATTATTAAAACCCAGCATATCAACAATAAACATACATGCATTCTATACTCATATTTTAACCAACAATTAATATAGACATTAATAACATATACATATACAAGTTATCCAACATATATATAAAGAGGAGGGATCCGATTACACCTTTTTTGGTGACACACTTTGACACCTACCATTTTCAAAGTCCAAATAGTCGATTCAAACCGTTCAACATGATGGATATATTAAAATGTGCTTGGAGATCAAATTTTACATTTTTTTTGAATTTTTTTGCTATTTATTAAGATGGTTACAAAAATCGTTGTTTTCAGACCATTGAAAAACAACGATTTTGTAACCATCTTAATAAATAGTAAAAAAATTCAAAAAAAATGTAAAATTTGATCTCCAAGTACATTTTAATATGGTGATCATGTTGAACGGTTCGGATCAACTGTTTGGATTTTAAAATCGCAAAATTGACCTATATAAAAAACGGTGTCATGATGTGTCACCAAAAAAAGGTGTAATTGGATCCCTCCTCATATATAAATCCATGCAACAAGCAATATATAAAGTAGACAACAATATAATTATAAACCAACAAGCTAGCAATATCACATATAAAACAATATATAGAGCAATATTTCATTATACCATAAAACTAACAACTGTTTTAAATCACATTATTAAAACCAACACTAAAGTGTCTAACTGCAAAAATCAGAAAACAAGAACTGATTTACACCACAGACAACAATACATCATCACCAAATCCTCCCCCCACCAAGTACTTGCACAATAATTAAACTAATTCCAATAAAAACTTACACCATTGGATACGGATGTCATGTAATGCGTTTTCTTTGTACGACATTCTGGACAGACGACACTGCATGAATAAATCAAAACATATGAATAATATATATAAAAACTTAATCTGAAAGCATGATAGAAACAAGTGATTGACAAACCTTTGGAAAAGAACGTGCATAATTTTTTATGAGCATCTCCATGTTCTTCATTACATAAAACCCGGACTCCCATGCGTGCGGAAGGACACCAGATGGTAAAGAGGCGATAGTAAATGTGTTTTTTGTAGTAGTGATCCGTGTTCGGATCGACATTCACATTTTTGTGTATTTGGATATTTGAATACGAATAGTTTGCGGATACAAAAATATATATGATTTTGGTACATACAGAAATGGATATGGATACAGATACGGATACAGATACAGATACAATTATAATTATTTTTTAAAGCGGATACAGATACGAATACAGATAAATTATCCGCTATTTAAGTTTTTGGATATTTGTTTGCGCGGATACGAATACATATGCAAATAATTATCCGTACCATTTAAAATTTTCAGATATTTGTTTGTGCGAATACAAATAATTATCTGTATTTTTTTATTTGTTTGTTTTAGAATCTACAGGTTTAGATGAATATTATTTTGTTGGTATATTTTGATTAAAAATATGGTTATGTTGATGATTAATTTTTATTAACGAGATATATATTTGATAATAACATAACAAATTTAACATAGAAAAATAATTTTTTTGACCATAATAATCAAAAATCCGAATTATATATGTATTTTGTGTTATTTTTATATTTCAATGATAAAAATAATTTACTTAATAATATGTTAATTTTGTTACAATATTTAAATTAGGTATTCGAATATATCTATATTTATTTGTATATGTTAAATATCCGATCCGTATTTATTTAAAAAATAAAAACGGATACAAATATGATTTTATCAGTATCTGTTCCGTTTGTACTTGGGAGGGTCTATGTCACTCTTTCTTCATAATTGAATAGCAATTTTTATTTTTATTTTGAATTTATGATGACAGGATGACACAGGTATCACTCTCTAACTAAAGACAATATTCCAATAGACCAATTGTTCAAATGTGAAAACTGTGAAACAACCGGTCACCGGTTGATTCCAAAATATCAAATTTTGGAATATATAGAAAATTTTGGAAGATTTTAGTCATAAAGGGAGCAGCTGGGGTCACCAGCAAAATGACAGAATGAAGACTTAACTTAATTTTTGTATAGATTCAGTGTTAAGATTCTTTTACCTCAACTTCAAATGTAGGAGGCTTAGTTTTAGTATACTTTTCAATAACTCTTTTTTGGTGGTTGGTAAAACGAAGAGCATTTATATTTTGCTCTTTGTTAACTTTTGAGTATATTTCTTAATTAGCTGACTGTGAACAATTATCAGTAGTATGTTACTTACATATTTCCATATATGAAACATGCACTTATATACTTTTTTTTCAAAAAAAAAAAAGAAAAAGATATGACACGGCTCGGGAGTGTAGTCTTAAAAGAAGACCGAGGGTTTAGTCTTCAAATTTCATTGTTTAATTGAGCACCAACACCGTTAATTTGATCTCTTAAAATATTTTTTTTTTTACTAAATACAAATTATCTATTCAAGAATAGGAGGCGGACTTTTACTTATGGGGGTGAACTATAATTTTTATTTACTTAATAAGAATATATGGTCAATTATAAAAAAAAATTCAAAATTATAGGGGTTAATTGACATGTGAATATATGACATATGATCATTGAATTTTATTTACTTACAATTTTTTTCCAAATTCAAAATTATAGGGGTTAATTTAAAAGTACTTACAAATATTTTCCTTAAATATGAATATATGACATATGATCATTGAATTTTATAAGGGGTGAATTGACTCCTATTTTCCATTAATCGATTATATATATATTATATATATTATATATATATAGAGAGAGAGAGAGATGGACTTGGCTAAGCCATGGAGTAAAACGCTTTGTACTCCACGTCATATTTTCATTTTGAAAATCCAAACTACCGATCCGAACCGCTCAAGTTGTTCTCCATATTGAAATGTGATTGGAGACCAAATTTTACATTTTTTGGAATTTTTTTACTATTTATTAAGCCACTTTGAAAATCGCTAATCCGGATGAACAGTAGCAAAACAATAAAAAATTCTGGACCAATAGATCAGCGATTTTCAAAGTGGCTTAATAAATAGAAAAAATTCCAAAAAATGTAAAATTTGATCTCCAAGCACATTTCAATATGGAGATTATGTTGAGCGGTTCGGATCGGTAGTTTGGATTTTCAAAATTAAAATAATGAGACGTGGAGCACCAAGTCGTTTTACTCCATGGCTTAGCTAAGCCCAGCTCTATATATATATATATATATAGATCTGTCCCTCGTTTATTCTATTTTAAGAGTGGGTCCTGCATCTATCTCTATATATATTTTGCTTTTCATCATGATCGTATAATTTGAAGTTAGTAATTTTTTTCTGTATTTCTTTATTTTGTAAAGATACAAATTGTCTAACTTATTAATTATGTGCCAACACTACAGCAGAAAGACTCATCTGCGACCGGCCAAATCGGTCGCAGAAAGTAATGTCGCCGGTCGCAGATGTATGGTTTCGGTCGCAGAAGAACTAAATCGGTCGCAGATGGGTCGGTCGCAGATAGCCCCGTCGCTGATGCCCTTTCGCTGACGTCATCGGTCTCAGATGAGTAAAGCGCCGGTCGCAGATGACCCTTTAGCTACCGATGAGATCGGTCTCTGATGGTATACGTCGACGTGGCAAAAATCACATCAACGACCGATATGCCGGTCGCTGATGATCCAACAATCGGTCGCAGAAGATTTTTTTTTTTTTTTTTTTGCTGTTATTTTTCTTTTCTGTTCTGTTCTGTTCCCCAATTGTTATTTTTTTTTGTTTTTTTGCTGGTATTTTTTCTTTTCCCCTATTTTGTTCTGTTCATTTATATTTTTCCAGCCCCAATTGGTACGAAACATACTAAACAATTTACAAGCACCAAGCAATTCACAAAACGACATAAATATCTAAAATACATGAACATCGAATAACAAATATCTAAAGTACCACATAAAAATAAAATATCTAAAGTACGACATAATAATAAAATATCTAAAGTACCACATAAAAATAAAATATCTAAAGTACGACATAATAACAAATATGAAATGTCTAAGACTCATCTCCCAAATCGTCCCCGCTGTCATCCTGATCATCGGGTCTCGATGCATAATGCGAGCTAGAACCACCCTATGAGAATATAACTAACATTTTAATGATGTCTTTAATGGATTCAAACATACTCAAAAATCAAAATTCGTACCTGATGAGACGAAGAACGTCCCATGCTACGCCTGAACTCATCCATGAATTGGGTCATCTGTGGTTGAAGCACGCCCAACACCTGATTTGAAATCGCGTTTATGTATTCTTGATTTAGAGGAGGCGGCACCGAAGAATATGATTGTGATTGCGATTGTGCAGAAGGCGTTTGGGACCCACCTGGACGATACAACGATCTGGTCTTGCCTGAAACATTAAAAATAAGATAATTAGTATTACGCCCAAAAAAATTCAAATTTACAATTTTAAGTATGTATATTTTACCTAAAGCACCGAGACCATAGTTATCGCCGTGAGCATTATTCTCTGTGTTGCCGTACCAGATGTCTGCGTCAAAAGAGGGCCAAAGGGCTCGATCAGACCCATACTTTGCGCTCATATCCCGTTCGTAGTCTTCCTACAACATTTATAAAATAATGATGTGAATTTATTACTTTTTTAAATCTAAGTCTTTTATGTATTTATTACCTGTGCCTTTTTCGCCCTCGCGGAACACAATTGCCCCGTCTCCTTATTAGTATGCGTCGGCGTAAACAGCTCGTCAGACCACCTGGGCTCGCGGTGGTGTTCATTCTCCTATGATGGATAAACATTTCAATCCAAATAGAATTACCAAGATTAGTTCGAGTAAACTGAAATTGAAATTAATTGTTTTGATGAAATAAAACATCTTACGAATCTTTGTTTGTAAACCAGCATGTTTACGGAGCCCGTGGTTGCAAAGGAACTCTCTCCAGAATTGACCCTATTTCGTTGATCAGTGGAATCAGCGGAGACGGGGTCAGCGGAGTCGGGGTCGGGCGGAGTCGGGGTCGGGGTCAGCGAAGTCCAGTGGGGCGGAGGCCAGTGGGTCGTGGTTGGGGTCTGGAGCCTGGGGTCGGGGTCGGGCGGAGTCGGAGCGGGGGCGGGAGGTCGGGCGGCTGGCGTTTTTCTTTTTTTGTGTCTAAACCTAAAAACGCGGGAGGGAGAAGACAGAGAGAGAAGCTCGCGCGGGGTTTTCTTAGGAGACACCCTTCTGCGACCGGCCAAAATCGGTCTCAGAAGGCTATGGCGCCGGTCGCAGAAGAGTTCGTCTCCGATGCATTTATTTTTTTTTTTTTTTTTTGTTTTTCGGGGGTCTTCCGCGACCGGCGACAGAACCGGTCTCTGATGCCGGTCGCTGAAGACTGGTTTTGCTGTAGTGCAACATTAATGAATTTACGTACAAAAGCATAAAACAAATTTAAAATTTATGAAAATTTTATGTGAACGTTTTTAGTTTAGTATACAAATACAACCATATCAAAGATGTATATTTCTCATTGTCCCTAATTAACAAATAATTTGTCATATTAGATCCATCTTTTTTCTTGATTTTTTTTGTAAAGTTTTTTCAGACTTGAGGTAGCATTCGTAAAAATTGGCACTTAAAAAGTTCAATCCGGACCAATTTCTTCTGTAATCGAACGGTTGATATTGAATGCTATATCTCAAAGAATAAATGGCAGTGACAATTAAGATTTTTTTTTTTTTTTTTTCAAATTTTTCTGTAGCAAGCACCTACCCGGAATATATCAAAATTGAATTGAAAAGCTTTGGTTTGTTTAGTTCAATTTTACAGAAAAAATGGTTTGAAAAATATGACTTTTAGAATTAACAGTCTTTAGCTTCAATTGAATTCCTTATCTCAGTATTAGTTTTCCATTTCTCTCAAATTGAAAGTCAATAATGTAATAGTAAAACTGTCTTAGGTGGTGCTTGGTTGTGGACTAAAGCTAATGAGGTCTAACTTGATTATTCCAATTTAGGCCGATCTAAATTATTCATGTTTGGTTGATGTCTAAAGTTATATTTTGACTTAAGTTATTCCTTGTTTGATAAAAAAAATTGGTTGTTTAAGGCATGATTTGATATTACAAATTATTTTGTCATACAAAATTTGTAATATCAATAATAAAACTATCCTTTGTATCTTTTTTTCATTTTAATTGAAATAAATTGTACAAAAAAATGAGTTATGTACAAATTAATTCTATATTCTAGAGATGCACATTGCATTTAGTGCATCTTGTTTAATTAAACTTATATGTATACTAATTTATTTTGTAAAAAATATGTTAGATTCTTGAAAAAAAATATTTATTTGTCGTACAATTTCAAAAAATATTTTATTTAATTATTTTCTAAATTTCATATTTTGTTAATTTAGAAAATTATTCCATTTAAAAAAAAATTGTTGATTTTATAAATGATAAAGTTACTTTTATTCTTAAATGGAAACAAAATTAATTGTTTATTTTACATTCAGTAAAAAATGACTGAAAATAATAAAAATAATGAAAAGTTAGACCTCATACTCAAATAAAATTAAACTACTTGAAGAGGTGGGTTAGTTTAGGCCAATTTAAGTCAGTCTAAAGATCGACTTATTCAATTTTAGTCCAGCTCAATTAAATCATGTTTGACAGAATAAATGAGGCCTAAAGCCTTTATTCCACTGTTTAGTCCACAACTAAACACAACCTTAAGTCATAATGAGATGCTTTGAGTTCACATTCTCTGAAGTAACTCAAATTTTGAGTTATTAGATCTGGACTGTTCGATTAAAATCTAAACTAATCCGACACGAAGCCTATTTAATATTCACGCCAAAGCAGACCGGACGGTCCGGATCTAAACTCAAAATTTGAGTTACTTCAGGTGATATGAATTCAAATGCTTTGCCAGTTCGCTTCTCGAATTAGCATCCTCTGAGATATCTCAAACTTTGAGTGTTCTTCTGGAAAATCTCAACCGTTCAAATATGTTCTGTACGAATCTCAAAACACAAATAATATTGGACCCCTGCGTTCTCCCCGAATAGGCACCGGACACGTCGGTCACGCAAAAATTGAGATATCTCACAGAAGATACGCACTCCCGCTGCTCCACACAGTTGCTGGCCCCACTGTACAGAAGTACGGTGTTTCCCTGGACCACGTTCACCAGCGTCGTATATTTCTCGACTTCGTTAAATCTGACAGGTAGAACCATTTTCATTGGGCCTTCTATAAATCGGCCCATTTTTTTTCACTAATGGGCTAGCAACTCGTCTCTTTTCTTCTCCTTCTGTTGAGAGTTGACCAAGTCAATTTCTTTTTATTTGATGCAGGACAAATGAGAAAAGAGGAAAAAAAATTACCTCAGCAAATTTGAATTCGAAAAAGATAATGATATGGACCGGTTCCATGTGAGGGTTGCTCCCCTGCTGACATCAAAAGCTGTTGGGGATTTCAAATTTGATTTTTGTTTCACAAAGTAATTTATTTTTAAATTAAATAATCATGTTTGGGTCAAATGAATCCACAGTTTTATTGATTTCATTTTAAATTGAAGTCGCCACAACTTTATGCAACCTTTGATATGACTGAAAATTTACGATTAAAAAATTCATCCAAATCAAAACTAAAAAATTCACAGAGTGTAATATCTTTTTTGACGTGAGTTTGAATTTGATCCCGCTATGATGCTCAGAAAAAAAAATATTCAAATTTAAAATGAACCACTTGCAACGGATCAAATATTTAATACGTGGTCCCTTTGCTTTGGACCTTAAATAGTTCCCATTTATGATTGAAGAGTCTAAGAACAACATTTACAAAATAATATATTTTTTTATTGAGATTGCATATTATGTGGGCTTTGTCAATAATTCATATTTCGAAAATGGAATGAGTAGAGAAATAATTTATTATTTTATAATGCATGTCATATATTCGGATACTATATTATTCCTATATTATATAATTCCTATAATTCGTCAAATTGTAGAAATTAATTTGAATTGGTGTTTGATAAAGAATAACACGTCTTTACCACAAATGTTGTATGAGATACCTTGTTACTCGCATGGCACTGTAGGCGTAGGATGCGGTATTCCCATACACCAAATTTGTCTATGGCTGATGGGCTTGGTTGTGTACAAATTGCTTTTATTTGATACCTTGTTACTCTGATGACAAGTAGTGTTTTGTATGAGAACCTTGTTACTCTAATTCAAGATCAGATTAATTTGTTGATTCTTCTAAGCACGAATGCCTAATCTTTTAGATTCAAGCAAAGATTTTGAATTGTACTAGATTTTTCTAATTTTTTATTTTATTTTCCGTGGTGATTCATCGGATAATTTTTTTTTTGTTGAATATGAGATAAAAATTAAATCAGGGATGGCACTTTTCTTATGACTATGATATCATATGAATTTGAAACAAATAGTAACGAACATGATCAGCAATATTTATCGTAATCATATAGGTTTTTATCTAAACAACCAAGTAACTACCTTGGTTATGGCAAAGGATACCAAACACAAAGCTATTTATCTTCAAAACTGTACACCAAACGATACAATCTTATATATCTAAAAAAAAAGTTGGAGCTGTCAAGTTTAAGCTGTTGGACTTTGAAGTTTATGATTCTTCAAAAAAATCAGCAGTTGAACCGGTTAACCCACTGATTCGACCAGTAAACCGTTAATTCGATGGTTTACCGGATCGATGCCCGGTCCGGTTCTAATAATATTGGTAATAACTGTCCACCATAGTGACAAATGAATTATTCGGGTTCGGTTCGGCAGGTCAAAAATTTGTGATTTGAGAATAATTCAGGTATAATTCGAGAATAATTTGGAATTATCCGGACCAGAGATCTCAGTTTTACAAGAGAGCAAAAAAAAAATGCTATGGAAAAAATTTAGAAAAAATTTCGGAAAATTTCGGGAATAATTCATAAAATTCGGAAAAATTTCATAAAATTCATGAATTATTCGCGAATAATTCGGTCAAAATTCGGTCAACCGAATAATTCAGCATTCGATTCGGCATCACAAAAAAAAAAAATTTATTCGTAAATAATTTGTGAATCTTGTGACTATGCTGTCCACTGAATCATGGTGTCAGCAATGGACAACAGAAATCATACTTGAAAAATCAAACAGAGAATCCTTCAATCCAGAAATCAATAAATCAACTTGTGGTCATCGTCTTCGTTGAAAAGATAAAATAATAACGTAGAAAAAAATTTTACGAATAAAATAATAACGGTGAAGAAGAGAATTGATTCGCCAGCACGCCATGTGATGGGACCATATGTGCGGAATGCGATCTCCGTTCGTTCGAGAATTTTCTGACCGTTGGATTTGAAATTCAGAAGTTCAAAAAATCGTTTGCCGTTACGACTTTTACGAAACCGCTCCAGCACATCCAGTCCGAATTTTGCTGCGGTCTCATGGGAACGGAAATTTCGTGTGCCTCATACTGCCTGGTAGGACCCATCATTTAATTTAGAGACGTCAGGGATTGTCAGAGTTTTTTTTTCGGTAGGTATTTATGGTAATGCCATAAAAAATCTCGTATCAAGCACATTTTTTGCTGACCATCTAGATTCTAGACTTTAAACCTCAAAACTCTCTCACTTCCATTCAATCTAAGCTGAATAGCGAACGAATTTCCTCATTTCAATTCAATCCAAGCGAAATAGAGAAGTAGAGATCCGAATTATCTAATCGACCTCTATGGCTGCCACCGTAGAATCGCCCGTTAATTTAAAATCCGACGGCGCACACTTACCGGAGCACAATCCCCATCCTACGGCTGAACCAAGGGATAACGTTGCTGCTCCGCCACCTCCTCCGTATGATCATCAATCGACGGCTCAGAAAGCACCAAATCTAACAGCTCGTTCTCCTCCTTCGCCTCTTTCTCCAGCTGGTTCGAATCCCTATGTAGCTGCGGCTCAGTCTCCTCCACCATCAAAGAGTAATTGTTGAATGAACTCTGTATTACTCGTTGATTTTGTTCTGATCTAGTTTATTTGACCTCCAATTTGATGAATTATCAGATACTATGGAAACGGTGAAGGGGGTGCTGTCTAAATGGGGAAAGAAGGTTGGTCAAGCGGCCAAGAAGACTGAGGTTCTCTCTAAAAGCACCTGGCAACATTGTGAGTTTTAATTATTACGACGTTTCTAATTATAAATTACAAATTTCCATTTTTTACTGTTCATCTGTGTACTAAACATATTGGATAATTGTGAGGTCTTTAATTAATTATGGAGCTAATGAGGAGGCTTTATTTGAATGCAATCCCACTATGTACAATATGTGTTAGTTAAACATGGTAAAAGCTCCAATGTGGTGTAAGAATTAACAGTAAGCTGTTACAACTGGTTACGGCAATTAGGTTTCATTTATAATTCTCAGAACAAAAGTAGGGTTGGGGATTGAACTGGAATTCTAAGTCCTCATTTCTCATTATATCAATTTAAAGGGCAAATATTTGGTGATAAAAATAGAAATTATTTGAAATATTGTTTTCCTTTACTAAAAATTAGCTATTGAAAACTGTCTATCTTTTTCCTGAAAAGGGGCACTTCTTCAATTTTTCCTTGTATTCCAGGCAAAGCATCAGTTTCCAATATAGGGTGTAAATCAATGCTAAAATACTACAATATTTCAATGTTCTAATGTGTATTCTCTATTTGTTCCACTGGCAACGATTAGATAACAATTATGCATTTTAGCGGAGAAATTTAACAGACGGTAGGTTGTTAACAAAAATTGCACAATTTATATTTTTCTCCCTACTATCCTACATAGCACCGTAGTGGACAATTAGCGGGAATAGCGAACTTCTGATCTAATTTATCATAATTAATTTTAAAGTCCACCCAGTTTCAGCTTTGTAACTTATAGTCCCTATTTTATATTTCATTTAGTGTCTTTATTAAGACCATGATTATTTTAAAATAAGTGTAGTTAAAATATTTCAATTTTTTATTTTAAAATATGATGCTCAATTAGTCGTAAATTACTATTAGGTAATGTTAATTTAAATTTTAAATTTCTTATTTTAATATAGAAAATTGTTAAACATGCTATTGCAATAGGACTTTGTGTTTTGAGATCTTTTTTGTAAGTATCATGGAAATAAATAAAAGGGTATGTGATACCAGTTTGCTGGCACTAACTTTTAAAAAAAAAAATATGGGAATAAACTTTTGAAAACTAATTAAAGACCCTTTAAATACATGTCAGTACTATTGATGGCATATGTAGTCTTGGAATATCTTACTACTGAAGATGAAAATTTGTTTAAATGCAAGTTCAAATAGTGAAGCCTAATAGAAACTGCGAAAAGATAATTCCTGCTTTTCATCAAGGTTATAGTTCAAGTTGTTTTTTTTCTTGACCTCCATAGTGAATGGGTTATTTGACTGCAAAGGTACTAAAACTCTATTAATTTTTCATCTCCACTCCAACTCATAACGTTGATCTTGTATTGCAATTTAGGATCCTGTTACTATTTTTCATAGAATAATGAGGAGAAAATCGGATACATACTTATAGTGTGCATGGAGTTCAAATTATTTTCAGATTACTTACAAACTTACATTATTTTCTCTTTTCTTTATTTTTTTAATTCAGTGAAGACTGCACCTAGCTTTGGTGATGCAGCAATGGGAAGAATTGCACAAGGAGCAAAAGTAGGTTATTTGATGCCACACTCTGCTTTCTTTTAATAAAATTTCAAAAGTATCGCATACCTCTCGGAAAAATGTTATATTTGTGGACAATTATTAAGACTGTAGGAAATTGCCATGTATGTCCCTGTGACTAAGATTACCAGTACCCTTGCCTTACATGTCACCAAACTCGCTCAATTTATCTGATAATGGTGTTACTTTGTGTTATGATGTGACCAAGTTTTGACTATAGAAGAGTACTTACCTTTGCACCAAGCAAGCAAATTTATGTTGTTATACAACAAATTGTAAGACTCTTCAATATCTCTAAACTTCCTTTGAGAATATCTTACAGTTAAGTTTTGGTTTTTGTGTGTGTGAGAGTGATTGGCAATTTTTTATTATCTTATTTATATGAAAATTGAAACCTTATAGATACAATATAGTGCTATTTCTGCATCTGTCTTTGATAATATCAGTGACTTGTTTGGGCAATCTTTTTATTCAAGTTGTTGTTGGGATATGCATGACATTCCAAAATTTGACAGGATACAATAAAATTGAGTACATGAACAGCATTTTTTATTTTATGTTCTCAACAGGTTATAGCTGAAGGTGGCCATGAGAAGATATTTCGGCAAACATTTAACGTGTCTTCCGAGGAGCAGCTGAGGAAAGCATACGCATGTTATCTGTCCACATCAGCGGGGCCAGTGATGGGGATCTTGTACATATCCACAGCCAAGATTGCTTTCTGTAGCGACAGCCCCCTTTCATATAAGGTCGGGGACAAGACTGAATGGACCTATTATAAGGTTGGTATTATTCATACTTAAAATCTCTCTTTGTTCGATGGCATCAGATTGTGGGTCCATGTGATATATGCTACTATGATAGCACATGTCCAAACCATGCTGATACAGACAATTTTACAGCACCTGCGTGCATTCACATTGCTAAGTTCCTTTGGTTACAGAGAGTACTTGATACATGATCATATTTTATAATTAGAGCTAACCTGCACATATTTATATTTACTCCATTCGATCATAATCTATTTTAATTATTTTTTGTCAAGATACTGTATGCAATAATTTCTTTAAACTGTGGGAAATAACTTCTTTTACAATTAGACCTAGCTTTTTTACTACTAAATAATGTGGAAAACATGCAAGGAAAATATTGTATTTGCACAAAACTAAAAATAATGCATGGTGCTGACTCAATTTGAATATGGAAGTTTGGAGGTGCATATATGCGAACTTTCTTCGAGCTAAATTAATTAAGTGTTTCATCTCACTTCCTTATTTTGACCTTTTTATCTTAGTTACGGAATCAATAATGTGCTATCTAAACACAACTGTTTGATATGTTTGCTATCATTCTAAACTTTTATTATTTTGATGAATTTAGGTGGTGATTCCATTAGATAACCTGAAAGAGGCCAACCCGTCAGAGAGTCAGGTGAACAAAGGTGAGAAGTACATTCAGGTTATCTCTATTGACAACCACGAATTTTGGTTCTTGGGATTTGTCAACTATGACAGTGCCGTGAGAAACCTTCAACGATCTTTAAATGGAACACATGAATCACAACCAGAAATCAACTCCCCTGCACCATATTCTCAACCGCAACCTCAAATGCAACCTCAATCACCACCTCATTTGCAACCGCAACCTCAACCGCAAATGCAACCACCACCTCATTTGCAACCGCAACCTCAACCGCAAATGCAACCACCGCAACAATCGCAGCTTGAACCGCAAATGAAATCCGAATCGGAACCAGAATTGCAACAGCAACAGCAGACTCAATCTCAACGGCAACAGCAACTGCAATCACAATCCCAACCACAATTGCAGTGATTTTTTCTCAGACTAGATGTTGAAATCACATGTCGACTTTTGTTTATCGGTGTGAATGTGAATTGGTCCAGTGATTCTATATACTTGATTGGAGTTTATATTCTAAGAAGACTCTTTTTCTTGATTTAAGTTCTACTGTAGTAATCGATCAATTTTTTTTTTATGTTTTTTTTTTTTTTACTTTTGGTGATTTATTTGTTTCTTATTATTTAATTGATATGGATTTTTTGTAGTAACGTTGTATATCTCATCTTTCCCCTTTTTTTTTTAACCTTTTACCTCTCATTTTCTCCCTTTGTGAAAAACTCAATAATCTAAGTGCCTTCATTGGATTGTTAACATTTTTCTTGATGCTCTGGATTTTTCTTTATTTCGGTTTACTGAACCGATTTCAAAACTGTTTTGCTTCAATTTCTTGCCTCAATATCCAATACTTTTAATTTCTAGTGTCAAGGTTACTCATAGAATTTTGTTGTTTGCATCTCTGCAACTTTTTTTCAAATCAAGAGAAGTCTAAAGTCAATTTTTTTTAATATCCAATATTTCGGTTAACTGAACCGATTTCAAAACAATTTGGCTTCATTTTTTTCTAAATACTGTACATTTCACTATTAACTGAAAAAAGAAAAAGAAAAACAGAGCTGACTAGTCTTAAGTCACCATGTGCAGCTTTGCTAAATGAAAGTCAACCATAGTGGCCGAAATTTAACACTGTAATCAGCTGTTCAAGGGACATAAAAATAAGTGCAGAATAGACATAAAGCCAAAATGTTGGTACCAGATAGGCCACATAAGTTGAAAAAAATCATCAATTGTAATATTCATAGTCACAGACATGTCTGTAGTCTGTACTGGGCCAACTGCACAAAATTTGACCCCATTATTTCCCAATTCACTGGGTCTAGTACTCTCTACTTCTAGGAGCTGTTCTTGTTTGGCCCATTGATGGAACTTCTTCTTTTTTATTTGAGCATGTGGGCCATTCATGGAGTTGAATTTGGGGCAGTGAAGGGGTGAAGGCGAGTAGAGTGGAAATAACGTGCGGTGACGTGACGTGACGTGACTAACACGCTGTGATTTTGATCTCCTGCCATGCCATGATCAAGTTAATTTTTCACTTGCCGTGCCGTGCCGTGATCAAAATGTCAAGGGGTGGTCACGGCACGCGAATGGTCACGCCAAGTGAGTCACGCCGTGCCTAAACGTGCTGTGACCATACGTGACTCGC
Organism: Carex kokanica; assembly: GCA_025461125.1. Classification (NCBI taxonomy): domain Eukaryota; kingdom Viridiplantae; phylum Streptophyta; class Magnoliopsida; order Poales; family Cyperaceae; genus Carex; species Carex kokanica. The sequence goes on along the minus strand of JAJGRX010000403.1, from coordinate 23,152 downwards.
GTGACCTTTTAATCATAATTTAGGTTAGTTTATTCAAGATTCACCATTAAATCAATATCTAATGGTCCTAATTACACGTGACTCGCTTGACTACGTGCCGTGACTAAATTTTTCACGTACCGTGCCGTGCCGTGCCAAAGTTTTAAACGATGAACACGACACGTGAGTGGTCACGACACGGGACACGCGAGTCACGGCACGTAACTGACACGCGTTCCGTACCGTAACAGTGTCATTCCGTGACGGAGCCGGCTCCGCCATGCCATTTTTCCCACTCTAAAGGAGACCCATGAATGATTTTGATTCGGGAATTGTTGGGGAAATGGAAATACATAGTAACAGCAATGATAGCAAGAGTTATTGTAGGTATTTGATATTTCTTTTGGAAATAAAAGGGGATTAAGTCTCTAAACATTAATAACTAAAAAAACTATTTTAATTCTGAACATACAACATCCTACGTAAAAGACATTATTAAACGTTTGATATTACTATATTGATTTGTTAAAAGGCATAGAGAAAATGGTGCTAAGCACTCCTTATAAATTGAAAAAAAAATCATTTTAATTCTTTGAAGTTTTTAATTTCTTGCAAAAATTACTACTATTAACCTTCCTCATAAGATGAAATTATATGACACTTATTCATCCAATTATTTTTTATCTCAATTTTCTAGTTCTGTCTCTGATTAACCATGATGGAGTCAAACACAACTTCCCATTTGTGTTTTAAATGCGCGCATACATAAGTCTTTAACTATGTCATGTCGTACCGTATCGTGTCTTAATTTATTTGAAATTTGGGTGCGCACACAAATTAGGACATGACATGGTTAGATCGGTTTTGTTTTTTTACTATGTCGGTGTGATAGTTTAAATTTAATTCAATTTATTTTTGGATAATTTTTTAACAAAAATGAAAAAAGAATCCGAAAATTTAAAAAGAATATTACCAAAAACCAAGGTTCTAAATAGCGTTTATAGCGTCGTAGCGGGAAGACTAAAAAAAAAGCTATAGCGAATAGCGTCGCTATAGCGGAAGCTATTCCAAATAGCGTTTTTTTTTTTTACATTTCGTATATTCAATATTTGTACTAAATATCAACATTATCTAAGGTCTCATAGAACAATAAATAACTCCAAAGTAATTAAGAAATTATAATATTCATATTGAACCCGTACAAAGTCCAAATTGCGGTTCAAAATATCCATAGTAATATCATAAACTATCGATTTTTTCTATAAAAAATATCTTAAGTATCATGATTCATGACATAATCTATTTTTTTTTCTATTCAAATTTTAATTCCGGTTTAGACTTTTTTTCTATTCAAATTTCAATTTCTATTCCCAATTTCAAATTGATTTATTTGTAGCAAGTAGCAACAAATTCAATTTCGGTTTGAGATTTTTTTTATCTTAATTTAAAACCCATATAAATTGCTTAAAAATAAAAAATAAAAAAAAAACTCATATTGTATAGCGCAAATAGCGCTGTAGCGGACCGCTATAGCGTTGTAGCGGCCGCTATAGCGGCCGTAGCGCAAATAGCGCATTTTGATGTCGTAGCGTAGCGTTTTGGGTCCAAAAACGCTATAGCGCGCTATTTAGAACACTGCCAAAAACTGAAAAATTGCTATAATCATTGTAAAAACTGAAAATTTCAAAAGATTTAAAAAGAATTTAATGAATTTGTGAAGTTTTGAATTTCGATTGTAATTGTGTCCAAGTATGTTTTTAACGATGCTTTGTCATTCCAAACGCAACATAGCAAACACCACAAGTCGGTGCCAAAATTTCAATTATGTTTTCACATGATTTGTAACATTAATTACCGAGCGATTTTGTAACATGTGCACCCACCTATAAGCCTTAGATGATTTTAATATTAACATGTAATGACCCACCATAACCTATTTAAAATTTGTAGTTCATTCTGAGGCTTCAAATCATACTGAGTTTGTTAATTTAAAATTGGAGATCTACATATGATGTTGGATACTGTTACAAAATATATGATGATATGGTCGGTGTGGAAACCGAGCTGTCTCAATCCTACTCTAGTTACCAATAAATAACTCATTATATATAACTTAAAGATAATTTGATTTGATGCAATCACCAATCTCCATGCAAAGTTTGCTCTATGATAGGTCGCTATCAATTCCAACAGGAGTGGTTGGGATGAGGCTCCACCAATTTGGTACTGTTTGAGCGTGACATGTGAAAAAATAGTACTTTGATTCTTTTATAGGTTGACATACTATTATTCATTATATGAAATTTGTTTAACAAACATATATGTAACATATATAGAAGTTAGTTTGACATGTTATTAATGAGTCTGGTTAGTATAATATCGATATAGAAGTTAGTTGACGTGATGTTGATGAGTCCGGTTTATATGATATCGGAATCATATAACACTAATTTTAAAATTTATTGGATAGATTTCAAACGACGAATCCGATCTTGTATTTCAAACTTCAATAATCTTTCAACAACCTCAAATTCACTTTACCAATCTCAATTTAGATTAGGTTAGAGTGAATTTTGTGAGAATATTTGAAAGTTCAACACTAGAGCCTCTTGTGCCTGATCCATAGGCCGTGAATTCCCGTTGTGATTGTAAGGGCTCATCAGTTCTAAAATTTGTATATTTCTCATTGAGTAATAGAAAGACGTACCGAGAACAATGTACTTACATACTAAATTTTATATATTTTTTAGTTTTTCACTATTTTTTTATAGGCTACTTTTGAATTGTCCAGGAGGTTTAGATAAAGGGCCTGTTCGGCGGACAGGAATGGGCACAGGAATGTACAAAATTTGAACTAATTTTTACTGTTCACGTGGAAAAAAAAAATTCACTTAGAGTGAATTTTTTTTCCCACGTGAACAGTAAAAGCAGCCGAACAGGTCCAAAGTGATTATTAATCTATCTAAAAATATAGCAAAAAAAATGTAAAAAAATGTAAACTTGCATGGTACAAACTTGCATATCGATTATTTAGACTTTGCATATATAGAAATTTGATCCATAGTACAAACCATAGTAAACTATGCATAGTACCCTACTCTTTACCCAAAAAAGGGCTTTCTGCAACATTGGTTAGAATTCTACAATTATGCTCTAATAAGATTATAGACAGCTACTCTTGAATCTAAGCAGAGTTGACCTGACCTGACCCACGCACGCCATGACCCGGGCCCATTTTCATTATCAACTCTATTATCCATTTGGGCTGAGGATCTCTACCCATACTTTGGAGCTTCCTCTTTAGGCCTTTTAGTTTTGACTCCTACAATCCGGGCCCACACAGCCCTACCAACCCTATTTGGGACCATTTATTTCATCAAATTTTCATGGCTCCAGCTTGTATTAATCATTCCTGGTTCTTTTGTTAACCCCACAACCACAATGTTAGGTCTGTTACTGTTACCCACAAAATATAATTTTTTTTTTTTTTAAAGAATGAACCTATCACTATTGATCTATCACCAAAATTGTTAATCATATTACGGATCAATACATACTATGAATTTATATATTATTTTCAAAATTTAAACAACTGATCCGAACTATTAAACATAATTTTCATATGAAAATTTATATTTTTGAAAAAAAAATATTATTTTTTTAGATAGATAGAAAATCATTTAATCTAAAAATGGACCATTTAAATGTAGTAATTTTCTACCTTATCCAAAAAATAGTAAAAAAAAAAGTGTAAACTTTGATCTTTTAAGTACATTTTCACTCATTGTTAATATTATACTAATAGACCCTCATGCCTCCTGTATATTAATTAAAGCTAACTTTCTAGTGTGTGGGCGCCCTTGCTTGTGGGCTTGTGCCATGCTAATTTTGAGGCAAAGTCATTATGTTTTTGCTAGCTTTACAAGATCATGAAGCTATATTCTTTTTGGCTCCATACAAGCATATAACAGTATTTAATTCTTTATTAGTAAGTAGGATTGTACTCTTGCACTTTATTTATGAACAAAGTTAATTTGTGCAATGATGGTTGTGTAAATTGTAATTTATGGACATAGTAGATATTAAGAATTTACTTAAGTTAATAGATAATAAATTGTGATATAGTTTTACATTAAGAATTTGGTAGTATTACGAAAATTAAAAGATTGATAAATAATAAAATTTGGATTTCTTAAATTAACATTTTTAGTTCAATTAATTCGGATCTTCATTAGTTTAGAATAATATGAGCTTCTTTATTTTTTTTTCTTAACACAATAAACTATTGTGCAAAGATATTAACTTGACATGACATTTTAGTGATTAAGCATTTATTGTAGAAATTAAGTGGATATTAGTCCTTCGATCAATATCATTGATTGGACTTGGAGTATTTTATCCCGTGCAGTATTGCAGAGGATTCTCTTGGTGAGTGGTAAAAAAAATTCATTACATTTTTTATAAAGAGTAGAAATTCAATTGCCTCATGAAAAACGTTTAACATGATTTCCATATTACAATGTATTTGGAGACCAAATTTATTTAAAAGGAAAATTTTACTATTTTTTAGATATGTATAAAATTATTGTTTTGCAGAATATTCTGGACCATCCAAAACAGTAATTTTGTACCTGTATAAGAAAATAGTATTTTTTTTTAAATTGGTCTTAAACATATTTTAATATGGAGATCATATTGAGTGGTTTGAATCGACTTTTAAAATTTTGAAAACGAAAATAAGAATATAAGTCACTAATGAGGATTGAAACATGAGGCATTTCAGGATTCAAATCTGCTGAAATCCGAAATCATCAACAGTAACCTTGATATTCCTGAAATCTCGAATCCAGCCATTGAATTGTTTCAAGATGCGTACACAGAAAAACCAAATATTTTGATATGTGTGCACAGAAAAAGTTGGACGGCTGGATCTCGGATTTCAGAAATTTCAGAGTTACTATTCATAAATTTCGGATTTCAGCTAATTTGAATCCGGCATTTCAACCCTCCTCTTTTATAAAATATATATTATTACTTCCTGATGTACGGGGTCTTCATGGAACAAGCAAAGAAAAGCAGCAGTCACTTTGCGTGTCACAGTTTTCTTTAATCTTTATCTTTGTCACTGATGCACTGTGTAGTGTGTTGTGTGTATATATATGATCTCTGTACAAAGAAGAAAAAAGAGTACTGAGAGGCGTGGCGTAGGTAAAGTGATCTGATCAATCTCTGTCACTGAGACTCTGATCCAGTGTCTAAGTGCATCTTTTTGAAGCCATGCCAAGTGCCTAGCGTTTGGAATTGATGGTTCGGTTCTTTGGTGAAGCTTTTTCACCTTGTACCATTTTCTCTCTCTCTCTCTCTCTCTCTCTCTATAAATATATATACTTTTGCTTTCTAGAATCTGGATCCATGCATGGCATGCTGTCACAGGCATGATTACACAAAATCCAAGAGCTTCTATGCTCTCCTCGCAGCCAAAAGAGATGCTATGCCTTATTGTTAGTTACATAATTAATATTGCAATTAAGGTTTTAAGTATTGGCCAACAAATTGCGTTGTGTTAATTAGTCGGTTTCATCAAAATAAATTAAAATCAAGGATATTATTGTCTCGAGTTCACCGACCATTTGTGTTTGTCACGAGATTACACGTGATGAGAACTGGTCCGCGATTTAATTTACTAGAACTTATGGGTATGAGTATCTACGGGAATGAATATGGAAATGTGCTAAAACGAATGTTCAGTTTTACTGTGAAATTAGTTTATTGTAGAAAATCTTGATTTATTTTAAAAATATGTATATCTGTTTTTAATTTTTTGATCTATTAAAAATAAGAAAATTTGTATCCAATAATATAATTTTGTAATGTAATTTGTAAAAAGAATGTTATCAGGGAGGAACTGGTTAGTTCCACTAGTAACAATTATTTAAAAAGGGGTTATTTATATAAGACCAATATACTATGAGGAGGGATCCAATTACACTATTTTTTTTGACACATCCTGACATTGTTTTTTTATAGGTCAATTTTGCAATTTCAAAATCCAAATAGTCAATCCGAACCGTTCAACATGATCACCATATTAAAATGTGCTTGGAGATCAAATTTTACATTTTTTTGAATTTTTTTACTATTTATTAAGATGGTTACAAAATCACTGTTTTTCAATGGTCTGAAAACAACGATTTTGTAACCATCTTAATAAATAGTAAAAAATTCAAAAAAATGTAAAATTTGATCTCCAAGCACATTTTAATATATCCATCATGTTGAACGGTTTGGATCGACTATTTGGACTTTGAAAATGGTAAGTGTCAAAGTGTGTTAAAAAAAAGATGTAATCCGATCCCTCATAATATAATTATGTAATGTAATTTGTAAAACGAATGTTATCAGGGAGGAACTGGTTAGTTCCACTAGTAACAATTATTTAAAAAGGGGCTATTTATATAAGACCTAGCTCTCTAGGTGAAGTTAGCTCCAAAAACATGTGAAGAGGAGAGACAAGGGCGATTTGATTTGAGAAAAACAAATCAAGTTTGAGCAAGTTGGAAATAAAATGGGACAGCTTGAAAATAAATAGACCATCCGAACAGTCATCGATTTTTTTTAATATCCAACATTAAATATAAATTAATAGATATGACCATCATTTTTGAAAAAAATTAAAATGTCCAAGCTGGCCAAACTTTGACAGGCCTGGTTTTTTTTTAGTATATAATTTTTTTGTCAGGCCGACCAAAGTTTCGGCAGCCTGGTATTTTTTTTTTTCGTGAAATAGTATATAATTTAACATTTTAATTGTGTGATCTCTTTGGCAGACTGCAATGCAGTTTTGAACGGGTAATTGATTTAATAGGAAAAACAACCCTAAATGAAGGTTAATTTAACGTATTCTACTTTAATAGGGATTTTAAAAATAAACTAAATTATACTAAATTACACTAAATTATGCTACATTATACTAAATTAAGCTAATTATACTAAAATAAACTAAATTACTAATTATACTATATTATACTAAAATAAACTAAATTATGCTAAATATACTAAATTATGCTAAATTATACTAAAATATACTAAATTATGCTAATTATACTAAATTAAGCTAACTATACTAAAATAAACTAAATTATACTAAATTATGCTACATTATACTAAATTATGCTAAATTATGCTACATTATACTAAATTATGCTAATTATACTAAAATAAACTAAAATAAACTAAATTATGCTAATTATATTAAAATAAACTAAATTATACTAAATCAATTTCGTTAAATTAACCTTCATTCAGGGTTGTTTTTCCTATTAAATCAATTACTAGTTCAAAACTACATTGCAGTCTGCTAAAGAGATCACACAATAAAAATGTTAAATTATATACTATTTCACAGAAAATATATATATATATCAGCCGGCCAATGTTTGGCCGGTCTGGCCATTTTAAAAAAAGATTCAAAAATGATGGTCATATATGTTAATTTATATTTGTAAAAAAAATATTATCATGCCGGAACTAGTTAGTTCCACTAGTAGCAATTATTTAAGAAGGGGCTACTTAAACCTACATCTCTAGGTTAAGTTAGCTCCAAAAACATGTGAAGAGGAGAGAGAAGGGCGATTTGATTTCAGAAAAAAAAAAAAAAAAAATCAAGTTTGAGCATGTATATATATTTTTTCCCATCAAATTATACCTGCATGAGAACTGAAATTGGAAATAAAACCGGACAACTTGAAAATAAATAGACCATTAAAACTGCCATTAGGAATATTTTTTCAATAAGCCAAAAATCCCACTAAAATTCCAGTTCGCCGAATAAACCCTTATAAATATTAAACATAATTTAAAAAAGCTAAACTTCTATCTCCCTGTCTTAAAATTAATTATATATAATTCACACTTGTTATATTTTCTTCCTGATTCATATTTAATTTCGACTTGGAGAGAACATGCTTTACACATGACACGGCCAGATTCGTTCAGCAAGTCGAAACTAATTATTTTGGACGAATACACATTTTTTTTTTTTATTCTAGTAACGGAACTTCTGCTAATGTAGCAATAGCTAATGTAGCAATAGAGTGGGAAAAATGGTCATGCCATGTCTAAACGTGTCGTGACTCGGGTGTCCCGTGCAGTGACCATTCGCGTGCCGTGTTCATCTTTTGAAACTTTAGCATGGCATGGCACAGCACGTAATCACGCGAGTCACGTGTAATTAGGACCATTAGATATTGATTTAACGGTGAATCTTGAATAAACTAACCTAAATTATAATTAAATAGTCACGCGAGTCACGTATGGTCACGGCACGTTTAGGCACGGCATGACCATTCGCGTGCCGTGACCACCCCTTGACATTTTGGTCACGGCACGAGAACAAAGTCACGATGTGTTAGTCACGTCACGACACGGCACAACACGTTTTTTCCACTCTATGTAGCATATTGGCAAATATGCTAACGAATTAATTTCAATAAAATCTACGTAAAAAAAATTTTCTATTAATTAGGTGACTAAAATCTATATTTCAATCTCTTTTTAATATTATTATTTATTTGGATTTTTGAAGGATGGTCCAAAAATAAAAAATAATTAATATTTGCATATCAAATAAGGTTATATTTCAAAATTTCATAATAAAAAAAAATTATATTCTACAGTATTTTGATATATAAAATTTAGTAGGTGATTGGATCGATCATTCAAACAAATAATTAAACAACTAAAAACCTTTTCAACAAGATAATTTTGATTTGATTAATTATCACATTTTTTAAAACCTTCGCAGAATATGCGAAGTCGTGAGGGAATCGAACTCTCAACTTTTGAGTAACCAGCAGTCCAAGAACATTTTTTATAACCAATTATGTTAACTCCTCTTACAATTATTGCATTATTTATTGTACATAATAATTTTGTATATATGGGTTTCCAGCTAACATTTTCAAAAACTCTACAAAATATTACATCAAAATTGTAAGTTAACATTGTTATACAAATTTGACTTTAGTGATGAACAACACTTCTAACATTAGCATATTAAGTCAAGAGAGAAAGTAAAATAAAATTACTCTTTCTTTCATATAACTTCAAAAGCGAAAAGAAAAAACTTCTGAAACTCTAGATCTACCTCAACTCCTTGCCCTTCCACCCAACCCTACTCCCACCCCTTCTTGCCATCAACCCAACACAACCAACGACACCTCCTCTCTCTCTCTCTCTTTTGTCTCTACCTCCTTGAGCGGAAAGGAGGGTGAAGGAGAGGAATCATCTCGACCGAACTAAGTCGTCAAAGCGCGTGATGCATCTCTTGGATGATAGTGGAGCAGATTCAGAAATATCGTGGAGAGAGATGGGGAATAAGAAAATATGGCGAATAGAAGAATAGAGTAGTTTAGAGAATTTGGTGAAAATAAATCACTAACTTGAGTTAGCAGTACACTATTCTGAGCTACTATTATTTGTTTGTCTTTTGTGGGTTTTCTCATTATTCTACTAACCCAATAAAATATTGGGATAGTTATTATTCTCAATATTGGGATTAGCTCTATTCTTGCTCTATTCCTTGTTTCATCCAAACGTTCTCGAAGAGAATAAAAAAGTAGACCTAAACGAGAGTCAATTGACGTGTTGTAAATAATTTTTTTATTATCAATGTAATTATTAGTTGACATTTAAAGCCACTAACCTTAAAAAAAATCACCAGTTGTATTAAGTTCCAACATAAATCTCTTCCTCGAAAAAGTAATGTTAATTACACTGAAAAGGATAAAATTGCATAAAAACACTAAAGGAAATTAATTGTAATTCGTATAACATATCTAATCAGAAGCGAAGATAACGAAGAAGACAAATCCACTTCGCGTTCCATTTGTGTTGTTAGCATATCTAATCGGAAGCGAAGATAACGAAGAAGACAAATCCACTTCGCAAATCACTGGGTTGATTTTGATGGAAGTATCCGTAAATTAAAAAAATAATTGAGTAAAATTAGAAAATCTCTGGAAATAAATTCATATGGTGAAATTTATCTAGCCAATCATTGTAAAATTTCAATTTGAAATCACGTCAATTCTATTTTTTTTAATTCAAATGAATCCTCATTTTTTTTTTTTTCTGATTAGAGCCTTATTCTGAGATAATAACAGAAATGCTTGCTCTAAGAATTCCCAACTGTATTTGCCTCTTGTTTTTCAACCCGACATGCATGTCTTCTACTTTTAGCTTGAACCGCATGACAGAGACAATTTTGTTCATTGCTTTACCATGGCATGTACGGAATTTGAACATATAGCCGTTGATTTACCCACTAAAATTTATTACAACTTTAGAAGATGTCGGAGGAGGTTTTACTTTATTTTGTTAGGGGCCAAATATATATATATTTTTTTCAAATGTCATTTGCTTAATGAAGAATTGAATATTGGGAGATATTTTAATTTTATGAGCTTAACAAACTTGTTCTTGCTCGCATTCTTAAAGTAAGCATTATCCTCTGTTGAGAAATATTAGAAAATCATAATATACTTATTTAGAAATAGAAAAATTAGCTAGCATTCAAAATATAGCCGTTAATGCTTAATTTTAAGTCTAACCTAATCCTTCTAATTATGCAAATACAGAATCCAGCAATTTTGAAATATAACAAAGGGCTATAAAATTGTAAATAAATTTAGATTTATATTATAGAGCGCTATTTATTAAAATATTATGATTAAATAAAATACAATGTTAAAGTAATGACACTCTAAAAACTTCAAGCACAAGACATTGAATTGGCACCTCTCAAAGTTCTTGATATTTTATAATTCCTTTGTGTTTCAAATTTAATGTCAAATTATGTTGCTATAATTTAAAAAAAAAATTATTATAAAATAAATAATTAAAATAAGTCAAAATAAAAAAATACAAAGAACAATTTCTTAATCGTTTAAACGTGTTCTTTCCAAAAAAAAATCCTTGTTGAATTTCTTTTCATATTCCTACGAAATTTTAATAAAATCATAGTTCAAAAAAGAAGATTTCCAAATGAGAAATTCATATTTGCTGCCAATGCTAGAGAACAAAAAATCCTATCAAGTTCTAATTGCAATATTCTGTTGTCTCTATCACATACTTTGAAAATTTGTTCTCTCGCTTTGTTGTACATGAAATCTCTCGACCACCTTTAATAATGTACTTTCAATTACCATTCAATGGTATTGGTTATTAGTACCCTTTGTATAAAGTAAATTCAACAACATTAATTAATAACAGTCCTATATCTTTCCTTTCAGCAGCTTTACATTTTTGTATAGGTGATACATTTCAAGATAGAAATTTATAAATTCTTTGTTGCTTGTCCGTACAAATGAGGTGATGGATCACTATTATTAAAAAAAATAAACATCATGTCTTTTGGAAATTGACACCAACCTTTAGCAGGAATGTGACATTAGGAATCTATATTTTCAATAGTTGACTTCCCTTTACATTTCCTGTGTAGGAATGTGACTATGTGAGACTAGAGGGTTCAAAATATTTGGAAATTTTTTATATGTAGAAATTAAAATAAAGGAAGAGAGAGAAACATAAAGAGTATATTATATTTTGATTGATAGAAGATCGGTAGAATTTCTATCGATCCTAAAAATAAAAAGTTTGGATTGGTAGGAATTCTACCGATCCAAACTTAGTTTTTTTTTTTTTTTTAAACTGATGTATAGATGGAGGAAATTCTAATATTAGATTTCTAATAAAATATAAAAAGTTTTTTAAAAAATAGATGGAATATTTCTATTATATCTAAATTTTAAAATACTCTATCTATTTTCATTAAAAAGGTTATATTTTATTAGAAAAAACTGAAACGAAAAAAAGAACTAGTTTTTGAATTGGTAAGAATATTACCGATCTTTCTACCCATAGAAAATATAATGTACTCCTTTTGTTTCTCTCTCTTTCTTTTCTTTAATTTCTACGAATAAAAAATTTCCAAAAAAATTTCATTTTTTATCACATTTTTAAAACTTTAATAACTTAAAATTAACAACTTAATGTTATATTAAAATAAACAGGTAGATATGATCTACACCTACACACGTGTAAAAGATTATAATATTAGAAGTTTATTTTGATTGTTATCAAGAGTTTGCAAAAATACACACGTGGATAATTTTTTAACGTTGATTTTTGAACTTATTGATTCATATAAAAGCAATACCGAAAAGTGATAATTTTTATTAGTATGTAAATAAAATGATATAGATTATGTCTAATTACTTTATTTTAACTTTGCTAAAATATTATAAAAACATTTAAGTTTTAAATCTCTTTGTTAGAAAACTAAAAAGTGAAAGCATAAAGGAGGTTGAACCCTCCTCGTATTCATTTACTATTGTATTTTCTTCTTTAATGGGAATCAAAATTCAAAATCAAACATGATAATAACATGACCATAAATAGTATTCAGATATGGGATATCCGTAGCAAATCTTCGGATAAGCATCCGGATACGGTCGGATATTATCCGATCCGTTTGCACCCCGAGACATGAACCACTATTATATGAATTTGTATCCTCTGCATTAACGGAACGTGCGTTAAAAAATCTGGACCATTTGATTGAGATCGGCAATAATATTAAAGGGCTTCGTGCATCATAGACGTGGGTTGGATTGGCTTTGATCCTGATCCGACGGTCGAGATGTATTAAATTCAAAAGATGCTCTTTTGAGGTAATGCTGATGGCACATCAAATCGAATTTTTTTTTATAAACTATAATTAAAATTTGAATTTTTATAAACTATAATTTTTACATAATATGGGAATCAAAATTCTCAAATTATCCTTGATGTTATGTGCTATGTTTCAAATATATCACCTTTTAAATAAAGAACAATAATATGACCATTGTATTTCATAATTTAAGACTATTGGGCTGTCCATGTTAAGAGTGGATTTTTTTCTATTCCTATATCATACTAAAATAAACACTGTAATCATATATTTGGTGGAATGTTGAAAACGATGGTTATTCAAAATCAAACATGATAATAACATGTTATCATAAATAGTATTCATTGATATTACATTCTCTGAAATTTGAATCTTTCAAAAAATGATCAATAGCGCGAACCAAACGCCTCTAAAGTAACTCAAGTTTAATTTGAATTTGGATCGAGACTGTATGGTCAAAATCTGAGCCGATCCACCAATCCACGCATGTTAGAATTCACATAGCCTCTTCAATAATCGTGCGGTGCGGATTCTGATGGGAAGTTCTAAATTCAAAGTTTGAATTACCTCAGGAGATTCGAATTCCAGTGTACATGGCATCTCCAATGAATTCGTGTCCTCTGCATTAACTCAACTTTTGAGTTAATGCAGAATGAATCCTGACCGTCTGATCTATGTTGGCACAAATATTAAAGTTGTATGTGCATTTCACCTAAGACCGTATTGTCTGGATCCTGATCAAACGGTTGAGATGCATTAACTCAAAAGTTGAGTTAATACAGAAGATACAGCCTCATCAACAATGGCGTACGATCTCAGACATGACTAGGGGTGCAAACGGATCGGATACGAATCGAATAGTGGTAAAATCATATCTGTATCCGCTTTTATTTTTTGGATACGAGTACAGATCGGATATTAGACGGATACGTACGGATACGGATTAGATATCGGATATCCATAGATATATACTTAAAGATTTTTATAATATATATTAAACTATATGGTATATATCTACTATTTGGATATGGATAATTAAAATTCAAAACCATTTCTGTATCCGTATCCGCACGATATTTAGATATCGGATAACCATATCAAATCTTCGGATACGCATCCGGATTCGGTCGGATATTATCCGATCTGTTTGTACCCCTAGACATGACCCACTATTAAAGGAATTCGTATCCTTTGCATCAACGGAACGTGCGTTAAAAAATCTGGACAGTCCGATTGAGATCCGCACTAATATTAAAGGGCCTCGTGCATCATAGACATGGGTCGGATTAGCTTTGATTCTGATCCGACGGCCGAGATGTATTAAATTCAAAAGATGCTCTTTTGAGGTAATGCAGAAGATGCGGACTCCTACTATATACTAACAGTTGGTTTGCTGATGTCTGATTAAAATCACATTATTTAAATATTTTCGAAATAAAACTCACATTTTTTTTTAAACTCTAAACAGAATTAGGATATTTATTGGTTATGAAGCCTCGAAAGTTATTTATTCATACTGAAACTAAAATCAAGACCTCTCATCCTAAAAGTTTATTACTCGATTTACTTGGTCGTGTTCTAATAAAAGCATTTATAACCAAATAGAAGGCAAGCTTGATGATTTTAATAATAGCAAATAACTTGTCATTTTGATATCCGCCAAGTTAAATGTAATATATATATTTTATACTTATTTAATGATTCATATTAACGACATTTTGTTGAATATCAAATAACATTCAAATTATATAAAAATGAATACACAATCAATATATAAATAAGTAACAATGTATCAATATTAGATACACCGATGTTGGGATATTGATGGGCCATCCGATACACCGATATTTATGTATATAAATATGAATATAGATAACAATCAATTTTCTTTTTATTTAAATGCACCGATACACCGAGCATCCTTTTAGATAATTTATTCGAGAGTCAGAGTTTGTGCCTCTCCTAATTCAACTAGAACAATCAGAGCATGTTTGTTTGTCACGGAAATATGCGGAATGGGATTTGATGAGCCGGGAACTCACTTTTAAAAAAATGGGAACCCATCGGTACGGATACGCACGGAATTGATTATGAAAATGTGCTAAAATGAGTGTTCGATTGTACCGTGAAATTAATTATAAGAAATCTTATTTTTCTTTATAAAATGTTTGATATTATACAATTATTTTATTAATAAAATTATTAATAATATAATTAAATAAAATATATTAAATAATAACATAACATTACTTATTACTTATTATTTTATTAAATATAAAAATTGCTTATTAATTATAAAATATAATATTGAAAATAAGAAAAAAATTGTAAAAAATTATGTAATTTGTAATTTCTCCAATTAGTAAAAAATAATTTTGTATTAAAAAAATTCATCTATTCATGTAATTGTAATTATGTAATTTAAAATAATTTGTATTTAAATGTCTCATATGTTTATATAATTTGTAATTATGTAATTTAATTATGTATTTAAATTTCTTATACAATTTATTTAAGTTGTTAAAAAAGAAAAAGACTGTCCAGATTGGGATTGTTTGGTTAGTCCCACGTTAGGAAATCAAATTGAATTTGGATGTTTATATATAGGAGTGTTATGAGTATGAGATGAAAACAAAAAATGTGAAGAGAGAAATATTTTTCTTTAACTATTATTATTAACATATGTTGTGTCAAGTGTCTCTTAACTCTTCTATTTACTTTACGTACACTTATTTATTTTTAAGTTTCTTGTTTCCGCCAAGAAGAACTTACGTACACACGAGATTTATTTATATACTTGAATTCAAACCATTTAGGGTTAAAATTTTAAAAGGCCTCATATTCCCCTTTTAGGTGCCGTTAGGGACAACAATTTATACATAACTATTTTATGTATATAATTTCTATAGTAGTGCGTGATCTATTCCTGAGGTTTAAATCCTAATTCAATTAGAACAGTTAAGGGCCTGTTCGTTTGTCGCGGGATTACACAGGATGGGATTCGACGGGGATGGGAATCCACTTTTGAAAAAGTGGGAACCCATAGATACGCCGAGATTTTTATTTTTACCCAAAATAAAATATATTTTAATATAATTATCCAATTTTTTGAAAAATTTAAATTTATACCCAAACCGTAAAAAAATTTTACGGTTTGAATTCCGAATTCAAACCGTAAAGTTTTTTTACGGTTTGAATTTTTTTTTTTTTTTTTTTTTAAAAAAAAAAAAAAAATCGTTTTTTAGCTATAAAAGGAAGCATCAGAAGCTAGAAAGAGAGAGAAAGAAGAGAGAGAAAGAGAGGAATGTGTTTTTGTTTTTTTTATTCTTATTATATTTCAATTGGGTAACTAGTCCTGGTAAAGCTCGCAGACGACGTATTTTTTTTAAACGAGGTCCTCGATAACGAGACATAAAGATTCCTCCTTTTTTTTCTTTGATTTTTATTTTTTATGAGAGTTTCATTTTATAAATAGAAATTAAAACTGAATTGGATCAAAAAAATAAGATCGACTTAAAGTTAAGTAAGATACTAAAAAAAAAAAAATTGTATCATCATATGGATTTTTTGTATATAGATTTTTTTGATTGAAAGTTGAGGCTGGCTCTTTTTTCTATAGACATTTAATTCCTCTAATCTTTCTTTTTATTTTGAATTCTTATTTCATTAAGAAAATAATAATTGTTTTCACTTAATCGTAATCGAGAGTTCTTTTTTGTTATTAAAAAGATTATTGCTGATAGAAAATCAAATAAAATATATCCTAAAATATATACTATAAAAATATAGTAACATATTTTTTTATAAATATAAAAAAAATACAAATTTTCTTTGTTAAAAAAAAGCTCAAGAATTTTCAATACAAAAGAGAGAGAGAAAGAGAGGAAGAGAGAAAAGAGAGAAAGAGAGGAAGAGAAAAGAGAAGAATTTGCACCTCTGGTTAACATATCAAGGCAACTTCAAAAATCATGAAAATTTGCCGACGTCCAGTCTTGACTTCGTAGAACAATATTGTGAAGTTTCATGCAAAATCTCAAACAGATCGCGAGATATCATCTCTCAAAAATTGCTCGAAATGCTGAAGTTGTGCGTCCGAGCCCTACTTTGCACCTCTGGTTAACATATCAAGGCAACTTCAAAAATCATGAAAATTTGCCGACGTCCAGTCTTGACTTCGTAGAACAATACTGTGAAGTTTCATGCAAAATCTCAAAACAGATTGCGAGATATCTTCTCACAAAAATTGCTCGAAATGCTGAAGGAGGGCTCGGACGCACAACTTCAGCATTTCGAGCAATTTTTGAGAGATGATATCTCACAATCTGTTTTGAGATTTTGCATGAAACTTCACAGTCCTGTTCTACGAAGTCAAGTCTGCATGTCGGAAAATTTTCATGATTTTTGAAGTTGCCTTGATATGTTAAAACCGTATTTATACTTATCGTATTGTTGTTCTTAATTTTATTCTGTTTTGAGTTTTTTTTTGTGTTTTATATATTTTTTTTTTTGGATGTTATTTTGTTGTTGTTGTGTAACATAATAAATAATACCATGAAATGATAAAAATATATAACATACCTCCAACCATATCATAATAAAACATAACGAAAGTACATTACACTAAAAAATAAATTGCAGAACTAAACTAAAACATAATAAAGGATAACATAGCTAAACTGAACTGAAACTACCAAAATAATCCTCTATCAACGGTACTGCGAAGGGGTGTATCGGTGAGGTGGTATACCCCTATTTTCCCTACTGAAATTTCGGCCCTGCCAGTCATTCCATTGTTGTTCTCCGTCCTGCGCTCTGAGAGCTAGTGTAAACTCAGCGTATGGCTCGGCCTCTTGGCTCATCTCGACTGCTCTACTCCATGGATCCTCGGCCGCATGGGTGGCTGGCGGTGGAGGGGGGGTACGGAAGAAGGAATCTGCAAGCTGGGACGCAATAGTCCGTCTGCGTCCCGCTACCAGAGGCCTCCCAATCGTGAGCTCTCTGGTGGATACGGCTGACGCGGTGACGGGAAGGCGGCTGTATCCCACGGATCAGCTGGAGCAAAATCGGCAAGGCTGAAAGGAAAAGCTCTCATCCTGCACAGACGGGATCTCTGGAGACTCATGCTGCTCAGGCGGTGGCGGCATGTACGCAGGACCCTGCACGGATACCAATATTTTAGTAAATTTGAACTATCTTAATTAAAATAAAGAAATAAATAAATAAAAAATCACATACCGGGGGAAGAAATGGACGTCCGTGCTCGTCACGGTAGGCATGCCAACCTTCCATGCGCAGTAACCCAACGATGATAATCCCAGTTTGGCTGCTCTGAGGGCTCACGGTGGCATCTCACTGTTCAGAACAGGTGGCGCGTCAGGCTCGTTCGGTTGTACTGCGCGCCAATCAATATTCTCTCCGGCGTCTCGTAGCATGGTGACCAGCTTTGCCTCGTGGCCGTGGTCCTCAATGCACGGGGCAACCAAGTGCAACATCGCATGCCCGACCGCTCTGTAGCCACGTTTTCCAAGACAAATGATTGAACGCGCGGCACCTTTAAGCTGCTACCAGCAGCTAAAAAATAAAACAAGGTTAGTTTAAAAAATAGCTACGAAAAATGTTCATACTGTTAAAAATGTGTCTTGTAGGTGCATTACCTGGCGAGCGAAGAAATCGCCAGTGGGGGTATAACCATCATCGTCGAAGATCATCGAGCGAAGAAAATCGCCGTAATCTCCCTCTATATACACCGAAGCCATGCCGACACGCAGGTACCAAGCCTGATATTCTCAATAGGGGATCTCCCTGGAACTGCATCGCATCAACCTCCGACATCTGCCATAAGTTGGCACTCATATTCGCTGCCTTGTTGTAGTGCTCCGAGTGATACTCCCTCCAATCTCTATCCCAGTGATTACTGTGTTCTTATCCTGTAATTCATATGTTAGTTGCAATTTAAAGCCAAGAACATAACGCTAAGTACAAAAATGCTAAAAAGAACATAACTTACCCGTGTAGTCTCATGATCACAGATCTCGGGACGTCTGGATCTGCGGGGATGAATGCAGGAAAATCAAACTGACGGAGCACCCGGTCTGGGTAGTGGTGCTCCACTATCCAGAAGCACACCAACGGACCCCTGTAGAGCCACATCTGATGATCATCCGCTACAATCTGTGGCAGCCTCCCCTCAGTGTATAGCTCATGGTACGGAGTCCCATTTCACCTGCGTCTCACCCAGACTCTGAATTTGAGATCGGACCAACCCTGATACCTATTGGCTTTCCTTGAGGGTTGTCCTTGTAAAAATGACGTCCGTACCATTTCATGCCAAATGCCGGTCGATTCCCGCTTTCGGGCGCTCCCCATGGATCCTCGTTCGGCTCGGGTACCCCAACCGGCAGCCGTGACCATGACCAATGCTGCAGTAGTAGCACCGGCCCGTAGATTTGTTTATTTTTCCGCTATATTTTGAAGAATATTAGCCATCAGGGATTAGTTAAATAATTAAAATAAGACAACAAGCGCATGACAAGGTAGAAAATTAAATTAAGACAGAAATAATTAAAATAATTTTGATCAGATTCAAAATTCATTTTAGAGAAAAGGGCTACATGGAATTTTGTGTTCTTTATATCAAAATAAAGGTATGAAAGTCTAGTTTCCAGATAATATAATTTCTCTATACAAAAATATTACAGATTGGTACAGTTTTAGCGATTAATTGACAGAGGTCAGAATTCAGAGAAGCTGAAATTTCAGTGAGCAGTCCAATAATTCTGACCTCTGTCAATTAATCGCTAAAACTGTACTAATCTGTAATATTTTTGTATAGAGAAATTATATTATCTGGAAACTAGACTTTCATACCTTTATTTTGATATAAAGAACACAAAATTCCATGTAGCCCTTTTCTCTAAAATGAATTTTGAATCTGATCAAAATTTTCTTTTAATTATTTCTGTCTTAATTTTAATTTTTCTACCTTGTCATGCGCTTGTTGTCTTATTTAATATTAACTAATCCCTGACGGCTAATATTCTTCAAAATATAGCGGAAAACTAAAACAAATCTACGGGCCGGTGCTACTACTGCAGCATTGGTCATGTCACGGCTGCGGTGGGGGTACCCGAGCCGAACGAGGATCCATGGGGAGCGCCCGAAAGCGGGAACTTCGACCGGCATTTTGGCATGAATGGTACGGACGTCATTTTTACAAGGACAACCCTCATGGAAAGCCAATAGGTATCAGGTGGTCCGATCTCAAATTCAGAGTCTGGGTGAGACGCAGGTGAAATGGACTCCGTACCACTGACGCTACACTGAGGGGAGGCTTGCCACAGATTGTAGCGGTATGATCATCAGATGTGGCTCTACAGGGGTCCGCTGGTGTGCTTCTGGATAGTGGAAGCACCACTACCAGACGGGTGCTCCGTCAGTTTGATTTTCCTGCATTCATCCCCGCAGATCCAGACGTCCCGAGATCTGTGATCATGAGTCCTACACGGGTAAGTTATGTTCTTTTTAGCACTTTTTGTACTTAGCGTTATGTTCTTGGCTTTAAATTGCAACTAACATATGAATTACAGGATAAGGCACCAGTAATCACTGGGATAGGAGATTGGAGGGAGTATCACTTGGAGCACTAACAAGGCAGCGAATATGAGTGCCAACTTATGGCAGATGTCGGAGGTTGATGCGATGCAGTTCCAGGGAGATCCCCTATTGAGATATCAGGCTTGGTACCTGCGTGTCGGCATGGCTTCGGTGTATATAGAGGGAGATTACGGCGATTTTCTTCGCTCGATGATCTTCGACGATGATGGTTATACCCCCACTGGCCGAAAAGGTGCTCGCCAGGTAATGCACCTACAAGAACACATTTTTTAACAGTATGAACCTTTTTCGTAGCTATTTTTTTAAACTAACCTTGTTTTATTTTTTTAGCTGCTGGTAGCGCTTAAAGGTGCCGCGCGTTCAATCATTTGTCTTGGAAAACGTGGCTACAGAGCGGTCGGGCATGCGATGTTGCACTTGGTTGCCCCGTGCATTGAGGACCACGGCCACGAGGCAAAGCTGGTCACCATGCTACGAGACGCCGGAGAGAATATTGATTGGCGCGCAGTACAACCGAACGAGCCTGACGCGCCACCTGTTCTGAACAGTGAGATGCCACCGGAGCCCTCAGAGCAGCCAACTGGGATTATCATCGTTGGGTACTGCGCATGGAAGGTTGGCATGCCTACCGTGACGAGCACGGACGTCCATTTCTTCCCCCGGTATGTGATTCTTTATTTTATTTATTTCTTTATTTTAATTAAAGATAGTTCAAATTTACTAAAATATTGGTATCCGTGCAGGGTCCTGCATACATGCCGCCACCGCCTGAGCAGCATGAGTCTCCAGAGATCCCGTCTGTGCAGGATGAGAGATTGACTTTCAGCCTTGCCGATTTTGCTCCAGCTGATCCGTGGGATACAGCCGCCTCCCCGTCACCGCGTCAGCCGTATCCACCGAGAGCTCACGATTGGGAGGCCTCTGGTAGCGGGACGCAGTCGGACTATGCGTCCCAGCTTGCGGATTCCTTCTTCCGTACCCCCCCTCCACCGCCAGCCACCCATGCGGCCGAGGATCCATGGAGTAGAGCAGTCGAGATGAGCCTAGAGGCCGAGCCATACGCTGAGTTTACACCAGCTCTCAGAGCGCAGGACGGAGAACAACAATGGAATGACTGGCAGGGCCGAAATTTCAGTAGGGAAAATAGGGGTATACCACCTCACCGATACACCCCTTCGCAGTACCGTTGATAGAGGGTTATTTTGGTAGTTTCAGTTCAGTTTAGCTATGTTATCCTTTATTATGTTTTAGTTTAGTTCTGCAATTTATTTTTTAGTGTAGTGTACTTTCGTTATGTTTTATTATGATATGGTTGGAGGTATGTTATATATTTTTATCATTTCATGGTATTATTTATTATGTTACACAACAACAACAAAATAACATCCCAAAAAAAAAAATATATAAAACAAAAAAAAACTCAAAACAGAATAAAATTAAGAACAACAATACGATAAGTATAAATACGGTTTTAACATATCAAGGCAACTTCAAAAATCATGAAAATTTGCCGACATGCAGACTTGACTTCGTAGAACAGGACTGTGAAGTTTCATGCAAAATCTCAAAACAGATTGTGAGATATCATCTCTCAAAAATTGCTCGAAATGCTGAAGTTGTGCGTCCGAGCCCTCCTTCAGCATTTCGAGCAATTTTTGTGAGAAGATATCTCGCGATCTGTTTTGAGATTTTGCATGAAACTTCACAGTATTGTTCTACGAAGTCAAGACTGGACGTCGGCAAATTTTCATGATTTTTGAAGTTGCCTTGATATGTTAACCAGAGGTGCAAAGTAGGGCTCGGACGCACAACTTCAGCATTTCGAGCAATTTTTGAGAGATGATATCTCGCGATCTGTTTTGAGATTTTGCATGAAACTTCACAGTATTGTTCTACGAAGTCAAGACTGGACGTCGGCAAATTTTCATGATTTTTGAAGTTGCCTTGATATGTTAACCAGAGGTGCAAATTCTTTTTTCTCTTCCTCTCTTTCTCTCTTTTCTCTCTTCCTCTCTTTCTCTCTCTTTTGTATTGAAAATTCTTGAGCTTTTTTTTAAGAAAGAAAATTTGTAATTTTTTATATTTATAAAAAAATATGTTACTATATTTTTATAGTATATTTTAGGATATATTTTATTTGATTTTCTATCAGCAATAATCTTTTTAATAACAAAAAAGGAACTCTCGATTACGATTAAGTGAAAACAATTATTATTTTCTTAATGAAATAAGAATTCAAAATAAAAAGAAAGATTAGAGGAATTAAATGTCTATAGAAAAAAGAGCCAGCCTCAACTTTCAATCAAAAAAATCTATATACAAAAAATCCATATGATGATACAATTTTTTTTTTTTTAGTATCTTACTTAACTTTAAGTCGATCTTATTTTTTTGATCCAATTCAGTTTTAATTTCTATTTATAAAATGAAATTCTCATAAAAAATAAAAATCAAAAAAAAAAAAGGAGGAATCTTTATGTCTCGTTATCGAGGACCTCGTTTAAAAAAAATACGTCGTCTGCGAGCTTTACCAGGACTAGTTACCCAATTGAAATATAATAAGAAAAAAAAAACAAAAACACTCTCTTTCTCTCTCTTTCTCTCTTTTTCTAGCTTCTGATGCTTTTTTATAGCTAAAAAACGATTTTTTTTTTTTTAAAAAAAAAAAAAAAAAAAAATTCAAACCGTAAAAAAACTTTACGGTTTGAATTCGGAATTCAAACCGTAAATTTTTTTTACGGTTTGGGTATAAATTTAAATTTTTCAAAAACTTGGATAATTATATTAAAATATATTTTATTTTGGGTAAAAAATAAAAATCTCGGC